>CM032446.1:12940364-13077864 GCA_019049505.1 Pachyrhynchus sulphureomaculatus
CTACGATTGATCGACTCTGAGAGGCTGCAAGTAAGTGTGATGCAGATTGTCGTCTAGGTAGGATGTATCGTTGCATAGATATTAGTTTTCCACACAATATGCATTTTTTTAGTCAAGGTAAGTGTAGGTCTGCTCTAAAATGTCAATGAAAAAACTCATAATTATTCAAAATTGCGAGTTTATTGGTTCTTACAAAACAAACGAGTTCTAGTGTCTAAACTTAACTAAAGAGTGACTTTGGATGTTGAAGCGTGGCACTACATGTCCTCAGCATACTTTTCATAAGATGGTACGTAATTACCGAGTGCTAATCGCAAGCATGATGACATATGTTCGTCAGTTAGTCGATTGCGATATTTTGACTTAATTATCTTCATTTCAGAAAATGCAGACTTGCACAAGTAAGTTGACCCAAACATTGCCGTCAGTTGAAGGGCGATTTGCCTTAGATTCGGATATTTGCCTTCAGACATAAAACACCAGAATTTTGTATCAGATGCTGTAGCTTTGAGATGTATATCTGATATACTCTGCACTAACTCATTTTCAACAGAACATGAGTCCATGTTAAACTGACTTGCTATTTCAGTAGCTAATTCCTCAATGTTTTTACACGAAAAAGGATAACTCATAAATGTTGCGATATTTGGCAATTTCCTGAAATCATAAAAACATATTTCGAATTGGCCCAAAATATTTGATAATTCTGCCTCATAAATATCATAATTCAACTGAGGAATCCTTGCTTTCAAAGACGGAAAATTTTTCAGAACCTTTCTTTTCAGTTGATCTATCATAGTTGCAATTTACTTTTGAATGCGTTTATTGCGCTAATAATCTCAATAATAGTTTTTCCTTTACCTTGAAGCTCCAAATTAATGGTGTTTAAATGCATTGTGATGTCTGTCAAAAATGCCAAATCAGTCAGCCATTTTCCGTTTTTCAGCATCTGAGTGTCACCACCTCTTTCGTCCAGAAAAGCTGTTATTTCGGGCAATAATTCTTGAAACCTTTCTAGGAATTTTCCGCGACTCAACCACCTGACGTCCGTGTGAAGAACTAAATCAGTGTGTTCAGCTGACTCACTATCTTCCAACTGCAATTTAAAGAGCCGTCGTTGCAAGCTACGTGCACGGATAGAATTCACAATTTTTATTGCAATGCCCATAATCTCCTCCATGTTTAGAACTTTTGAACACAAAACTTGTTGATGTATAATGCAATGGAAGGAGAAAAATGAAGGGAAATCATCATTAGCTCGACACAATGCCACAAAACCGTTTTTGTTTCCAGTCATTGCTGGTGCTCCATCGGTTGTAATGCACACTAGTTTATATATTGGTAGCTTGTAGTTTGTTACAAAATTGAAGAAAACGTCATATGTATCTTCGCCACGGGTCTTTCCTTTCAGAGGAATCATTGTCAAAATCTCTTCCTTAGCCGACATGTCATTGAATACCATTCGAATAAAAATACACAGCTGGGCAGTGTCTGTCATATCGGTGGATTCGTCGAACTGTAAAGAAAAGTATGTACATTCCATGATATCATGTTTTAGTTTATCTGCCATGTCCTGACTCATGACTTCAACACGCCTTGTGACAGTCGGACGAGATAACTGAAGTTCTCTAATAGCAGACATAATCTCTGTTTTATTTTTAAAACCTCCAAATAAAGTCTCACCCGCTTCAATAAATGCTTCCTTCACAACCAATCCATCATCAAATGGTTTCTTGTGTTTCGCTAATATATGAGATATTTTAAATGAAGCGATCGTTGCTGCTTTTAATTGTTTGGCTGGTCTTGTGAACATGGTTTATTCTTTTTTCAAACAAGTTATCAAATCACGTGCTTTTCGTTTTCTTAATTCACTCTGTGACGGAAAATCCTTTTCATAGGTTTTATGAACCGTTTTATGATGCCTCTCTAAGTTCCCACGCTTAGGTATTGCAACTGACGCACGGCAAATGAGACAAAGGCGCTTATCCTTTACCATACAAAAGAAAAATTCTTCCTCCCAATCGTTATTAAAATGATAAGTTTTACTTTTCTTCGCCGCACTCATTTTGGACTATTTATTAATAAACTTTTTATCGATGTATCGCCTTCAAGTTACAACTCAGACTGACTCCTATTCCTGCAGGCGCAACATTTATATCGGCGCGAAGGAAGTCTCGAATGTTCCCGTCAAACACGCCGGCCGAAGTTTCTAGAAAAATCGGCGGGAATCAAAAACGCGGCTTTTCTTTGACAAGTACCTTTGATAAAGCCGCCTTTTGCCGCTAGCAGGGGGTTATTACGATAAAAGAAAGTGATGAGGGGGTTATTCTGGCCTAATTGTGGACCGAATAAATTTTAGTAGTTTATTCATTACATTTTGTTTTAGTTACCTAAAACAAAATCTGTGAATAGTTCTATACCGGAATTTTTTTCTCGAGATCGACTCAAAAAGCACTCGCGATCGACTTGTCGATCGCGATCGACCGTTTGAGCACACCCTGCTCTAAATCATAAGAATATTAACCTAAGATTTCTAACTTTTCTTGGACCAAAGTTATACAATTTACTTTCGGTTAGCATTATAAATATCTCCATCTTTAGTGAAAAGTGCAGGGCCTATATTTTCCAAAGAATTGCTGGTTTTATGAGAATGTTTAACTAGCTGGTGTTTTATTGGGTGTTGTGTGTGTTCTTTTGATTGTGTCTTGTACTAGCCTTAAATGGTAGAACTATTTATTATTTTGAAGTTTTTAGTTTCACATTTAACATTAGATTAGTAAGATTTGATTTTGTTATAATACAAACTGGCACATACAGTAACACATGGGCTGAAAAGTCCCGGGCCTAACACATAGATGGCGCTAGTTTTATTGCAGTCACCTTTTTTTCAGTTAATACTAACCTTCAAAAGACAGCTGTTAAAATTTCATGATATTCTATTTCATTAGTTTGTGAGTTATTGTGCTAAGAGTGACGCTACTTTTGTTATTTTCAAAACAATGGATCAAAAACAATTTCGTGTTTTAATTTTACACTGCTTCTTGATGGGAAAAAATACCGTTCAAGCGAAGCAATGGCTTGAAAAGTGTTATGGGGACTCCGCTCCATCAGAAACAACAATAAAACGTTGGTTTGCTGACTTCAAACGTGGTCGTAGAGACACCGATGATGCAGAACGCAGTGGACGTCCAAATGAGGCGGTAACACCAGAAAACATCAAAAAAATCCATAAAATCGTTTTGAATGATCGAAAAGTGAAGTTGCGTGAGTTAGCTGACATCGTAAAGATATCAAAAGAACGTGTTTGGCTTTATATTGCATGAGCATTTGACTATGAGAAAGCTCTGTTCAAAGTGGGTGCCGCGTTTGCTCACTGTTGATCAAAAACAAGAACGTGTTGATGATTCTGAGCAGTGTTTGGCCATGTTTAAACGTAACAAACCGGAATTTTTGCGTCGATATGTGACAATGGATGAAACATGAATCCATCACTTCACTCCGGAATCAAAACGATCGTCATCTGAGTGGACAGCAACTGGTGAACCTCGTCCAAAGCGCCCGAAAGCACAACAATCGGCTGGAAAGGTTATGGCCTCGGTATTTTGGGATGTGCGTGGTGTAATATTCATCGACTATCTTGAGAAAGGAAATACCATCAACAGTGAATATTATATAGCGTTATTGGAGCGTTTGAAGGCCGAAATTGCAAAGAAACGACCGCATATGGCAAAGAAAAAAATTTTGTTTTTCATCAAGACAACGCACCGTGTCACAAGTCAATCAAAACAATGGCACAACTACATGAATTGAACTTCGAATTGCTCCCACATCCACCGTATTCGCCAGATTTGGCTCCAGCGACTACTGGCTGTTCGCAGACCTGAAAAAAATGCTCGCCGGTAAGAAATTTCGCACGAATGAAGAGGTTATCGCTGAAAACTGAGGCCTATTTTGAGGCAAAAGATAAATCGTTCTTCAAAAGTGGTATTGAAATGTTAGAGCGGCGCAGGAATGATTGCGTTGCTCTTGATGGCGATTACGTTGATGAATAAAGCTAATTTTCAACCAAAAAAACCGTGTTTTCTTTGTTAGGCCCGGGACTTTTCAGCCCATGTGTTAGTTTAATCAGCTAGGTGCCAAAATTTAAAAGAGCATAATGGTAAATATAATAGTTGGAAGTAGAATTAAGTGTAATATTGTTAAATGTTATCTCATCATCAATAAATCAATAAAATCAATAAAACCAATCATCAATTACTCCTACATATTTTATAGAGTACACTTTCAGAATATCATTATTGAGTTTACTGACAAGAATACTATGAAAGTTTGGTCGTTTAGCAGAAGTGATGGAAAATGCTATATTTTTGTTTTTAAAGTATTTCAACTCAATTTGAGATTCAGCCAGTTTTTAATTTTATTCATGCCATCAATGCCAGAATCATAAACCGTCAACCACAATCGTCCTGTAAACAAGTATTTATTAATTTTATAAATATTATTCTGTTAATAGATTTACTAAGTATAGATTAAAGATAAAAATGTTTTTATGGAGAGCATAACAACTTGCAGACCAGTAACACAGAGGGGCATGTTTGAGTTTTTTGGTAGAGTGTCTGAGTGTAATTGTGATTTTGTAAGTGTAAGAGATATGGATGTTGATACAAAGTTTGATCTTTTTATTGAAGTTATGGAAAAGGCATATTTATAATCCTTTCCTAAAAAAATCATATAGGATTAGAACAGACCAGCCTGGCAAGATTAGTTGGTTTAATGAAGACTTAAAAAATATGCGTGAGCAACCTTTGTTCTTAAAGGAGCTGTCTAAACAGTACAGGCACCCTGACATTGCTAATGTTTACAAAACTTCAGGAAGCAATACAGAATTGCAATACGTAATGCACAGATAAGGACAAATGAAAATATTATCAATAGTTCAGGGAATCAAATGAGGGCATGGTTGGACATTATAAATAAACAGAGGGAATCAAGAAGAATACCAAGGAACCCCATAATATAAGTCCCAATACCTTCAACACATTCTTTTCTCAGATTGCACATGATTTGATCAAAGATATTCCAACTGCAGACCGGAGTCCAGTTGATTTGTTCACCCACGAGGTTCCACTGAGGAGATTTTCTTTTTGCAAAGTTACATTTAACACAACTCGTGATATAATAAATGGCCTAAAAATTAAAAATCGTCGCGACATATTTGGATTGAAGGTACATAAAGAATTTAATAATATCACCTCTTACTAAGCTAATTAATCTATGTTTCAGAGAGAATGTTTTTCCATCTATCTTTAAAAAAGCTATAGTGTCTCCTATCTTCAAGAAGGGAGATATAAATGTCCCAAAGAATTACAGACCGGTATCATTGTTGCCTATTGTTTCAGAAATAGTCGAGAAGTGTATGTCGGGGCAGATGGTTGATTTCCTTGAGCTAAACAGATGCTTCTCTGAAAGTCAGTTTGGGTTTAGAAAGAAATAAAAGTATGGTCTTGGGTATTTTGGATCTTGTTTCTCATATTACTGAATCATTTCACAAACTGCAATATAACACAGTGATTCTGTGTGATCTAAGTAAAGCCTTTGACTGGGTTAACCACGGAATCTTAATACAAAAACTCAGCGAATACAACTTTTCTTATGAAAGCTTGTCACTTATTGAATCATACTTAAGAGACAAACTCAAACTGGGAGGGTCTTTAGGGTGTTGTTGACAGAGAGTGTGATTAATATTGGAGTCCCCAAGGCTCAGTGCTGGGTCCAATACTTTTTTTGATATATGTTAATGACTTGTCAGATATAAACAATGCAGCTAAGTACACACTCTTTGCTGACGATACCATAGTGGCATTCGCCGCTGATACAAGTGAGGAATCCCTTGAAGGTTCCTTGGCGGCACGAGAGGGTGCTAAACAGTGGTTTGATGTAAACAGACTGGCTTTGAAAAGCGACAAAACCAAACGGGTTGTTTTTTTTCCTTAAGAGAGGTGAGATTTTTGGGTGTATATTTGGATCCAAAGCTGCATTGGGGTGCACACATAGGCCAGCTGTGTAAAGAATTGAGCAAACATCTTTTTGTACTCCGGAATCTTGTACACTGTGTTTCTCAGCAAGTATTGCGAAATGCCTATCACTCAATATTTCACTCTCGTCTTGCTTATTCCATTCTCATCTGGGGACACTCTTCACAGACTTATCCAGTGTTCAGCTTGCAGCATAGGGTACTGAGAATACTGGATGGACTTGGTTTCAGGGATGATTGCAGACAGTCATCTGTATCCCTCAGAATTTTTAACGGTTCCTTCCCAGTACATTCTCGAGAATCTCAGATTCTTAAAGCAATATGATCAGTCCTACAAATGCCATGGTGATGTGCATTGCCATGACACCAGGCATAAGAGGAATCTAATTCCAACATATTGGAGGCTGAAGAGATGTCAAACGGGTCCTGGGTACTAGACTGTGAAATTTTTTAATGTGTTACCACAAAATATTAGAAATCTGCCAGAATTTGAAAGAGTTAAAAAAATTCTGGTGGAAAATGCTTTTTACTCTATAAATGAGTACCTTTGTTACAACTTTTAGGTTCTGAGTTTTGTTTTTGGGGAGTTTGTTCCTAGACTTGTTGTTTCTTTCTTGAGTGTAAACGGCATAGATATACGTATTAACATTTGTGTAGTATTGCTTTGATCAGTATAATTTTTATTCTATTATTTTTACTATATTATTTATTGACATGTGTAAGACATTTTTTTTTGTAATTTGGCATGAATAAATATCTATCTATCTATTCATTGTTACGAATTAACACAAAAAGTCCTTTGGATTATATCGAAACAGTGCCAAACAGGGTTCTGAATCTTTGACACATTGCTGTTTTTGATCGATCGTAAGAGTACATGGTATCCATTAGGCACACAGCTTTTTAATATGCAAATATTCGTGCAAAATGTGCCTCCGGCATGTGTTGATATCTTCAAAATGTCACCTATCTCTCTTACTAACACTTTGTGGTGATTCAGAACAATATGGCAGATTTTTCTTTTGTTTTTTGGAGTGACTACCTCATTTCAACATCTGGTGCTTGTAAGACCACATGTAAGTTCACTAAACTATGGACGCATAAGTGCTTTCGATGGAACAGAAAAGCCATAACACTTCTCAAGCCATTCTCGAGTTCTGACTGTATTTCTTTCTACTAAAAAGCAACATTTATCAACACACGAAATTCTTATCGTTCTATCTTTTTGCAAAAGTGTAGCCTCATTTAAACAGAGGTAATTCATAAATTAATAGACAAAATGTCATGAAAATCTTACACAAATCTTCTAAGAGTTGACACTGACTGAAAATCGTATGGTTTCTTTTGTTTGTGCTGCCATCTCTCGAAAAGTTTGATAACTTCCACCCCATGTAGTATGGTCCTGAAGTCAGAACAAACTAGTAAAAAGAAAAAATGGTGGCGCTGGCACCATTGAGGGGTGCTCTTCAACAAAATTTCTTTCTACTTGCTTGTTATGACTCCCAGACAATATATGCAAAATCTTTTTTTTTATCAGTTTTTTGACAAAAGTCTCAAGAGTCAAAGGTATTGGGGGCAGAGGTCTATATTTCAGCCCCTAAAGGATATAGAAAACTGAAATTTGTGTTTTGGTAAAAGTAAAGTGCCCTTAAAACTCTCATCAATTTTTCAACATAGAAAGCCAATTTACTAAGGAACCGAAACGTGTGCTGCCCTCAGACTACATATGCAAAATTTTAATTTATTTTTGGCAGCTTCCTCTATGCTAAACCCAAGAGTTCCCAATCTACAGCGAGCAGCTTTTATATAGTCAAAAAACCAGGTAAACAGGTGATGATGGAGATAAAACAATTTAGACAAAAATTGGGGAAATCCTGAGCTGCCTGTATGTGTTCCCACCTAGTTTTATAATTAAATCTGTACCTAAACACACAAGTTATTGGTTTTGTGGTGTTTGTGAGAAACAATATCTAGTAAAAGCTCATAACGCCCCTTACAATTGAGTTTAATCACACAGAGCCTCTAATAGGAAAAATTATAAGAAAATTCTATACGTGGAAATCCTATTCAATCCCCTTTAAATGGAAAAATCTCCAATTAAGTAAGCAGATCCTCATTTATAATATTACTGAGCAATATGGCTCACTCTAACCTTAAAAAATTTACAACACCGAAAATTTTTACTAATTCGAAGATAAACAATCAAAATTACTCACATGTACTTGAGCACTATTTTCTTCCCCCTCAGGAACCTTTTCTTTTTTCGGTTTCTCACTTTTTTTCGCCGTATCTTCTAATTTTTTCGCGACCTCTTCAGTGGTCGAGAACTTCTTAGAAGTCTTATTCTTCTTACGGTCCTTCTTAGCGAAAAAATCATCTAAATCTGCCATTTTAAAGAGTTTATCGACACGAATTAATAATTTAAGATAATTTTTTAAGGGCTTTAATTAGGAAATAATACACTCCTCGGAATGTGCCTACCCAAACCAAAACCAAAATGACAGAATTGACATTTGACCTTTTGAATTGTTGACGTGCACTGTTACAGTTTCCTGTAATAAAAAACTCTTTTTTTATAATTAGTAGCCCAGATTTGGTAGCAACACCCAAACGTTAACTGTCAACACATCGCTGAATGTCGTACTAAAAATTAGTACATTTAAAGTCCAAATCAAATTTCGTACAAAATACCAAATTAGAACCAAGTTTCCAAATTTAAAATATTTAGCTTCAGTTTGTGTCTGGTATTTCGTAGATTCAGATATTTCTTTGTTTTATTATATTTTATGATATTTTTGATAACGATTTCCAATTGAAGCTGATTTTAGACAAACGTTTGGTTTATTGAGTTTAATTTAGCATCATTCTAAGAACCAACAATGTTTCATTTTGGACAAGAGCTACCAGATTTTTTTGGTAAGGATTATTAATATAGCCCAAATCTGTTTTTTTTATAGTAGCCTGCGGTATATTTAAAACGCATTTAAATGGGTTGGACAAATTATTGTACGTCTTAAATAGGGTTGCCAGGTCCAGTATGCCAAATTTCAGGGCGGAAGGTTTAAAAAAATCGGTATTTTTGGTTGTCCAATCGAGACAACTAAAGAAAAGATTTTTATAAATCGGTTATTTTTATCATTAAATGATGAAAATAATGGCCGGGTAGTACAATTGGCAGTACCTATTTGGTAACTGACTTCGAAAAAAAACTCTTTTTAAATATAACAAAACGGGACAGCGTGATACCTCTATCACGCAATTCGCAGCTACAAAACGATATTTGCGAAATTTGAACTTTTATAATTACCGATTGAACCAAAATTGGGAAATTCGGCGTCCCGATCAAGGGTGAATCGGGATGTGTCCACGAACCCCTGAAAATCGGGACGTCCCGCGCAAATCGGGACGCCTGGCAACCCTAGTCCTAAATCACTGTCTGGATAGTTTTAGATAACGGTCATGCCAGTAATGGATTTAGGCGGGTAGGAAGGTCAAGAGGGGCTCTCCTCTCGGCTAAAATTAAATCGAGGCCGGGATGGTATATGTTAAACCTCCTTACGTTTCATTTTTAATTAACATTTTAACATATTTATTTTTTTTGTTACAATATTTTAAAATTCCCAAATGTTTATTATTTGTTTATTTAAACCGTTTTTTTTTTGTTATTTATTTAAATTTTGGATTTAGAGTTCATTTATTATAATTTAACGATTATATTTGTACCAGGTGGGGCGGATTTTTTTTCTAAAAAAACATGTTAAATTCGGAAAATTAATAAAAAGTGCTTTATTCAAAGTATGCTCCATCGCTTGTTATACATTTTTCCCATCTTTCGGGCAATTTGTGAATACCACGCCAGTAAAAATCTTCTCCTTTTGCTGCGAACCATTCATCGAGCCATTTTTTCACATCTTCGTACGAACCAAAGCACTGCTCAGCAGGTGCGTGACCCATCGATGCAAACAAGTGGTAATCGGAAGGAGCGAAGTCTGGTGAGTAAGCCGCATGGGGTAGAACTTCCCAGCTGAGTGCTTCCAACATGTCGCGAACTGGTTTTTCCGTATGTGATGGAGATTGTCATGAAGAAAAATGACTTTGTGTTGCCTCTTTTGGTATTTTGGCCTTTTTTCAAGCAGCGAATGGTTCAAATAGGTCAATTGTTATTGGTAACGTTTAGTATTAACCGTTTCCCCAGGTTTTTAACATAGACCACGCCCCTCCGGTCCCACCAAACACGGAACATCGTCTTTCTACCAAAGCGATTCGGTCTTGCGGTCGATGTGGATGGTGCACCTGGGTCTATCCATGATTTTTTGCGCTTGAGATTCTCAAAATAAATCCACTTTTCATCCCCTGTAACTATAGGATGCAAAAAAACGACTTCCTTTTGTACCGAGCGAGCAAAATGTCACACGTGTTTTTGCGCTTTTCCATTTGCCTGTCGTTCAATCATGTGGTACCCAACTGCCGGTCTTCTGATCTTTCCCATCTCTCGTATCCGATTGGAAACATCTTGTTGACTAACGCCCAATTACTCGGCGAGTTGTTTTTGTATTTGCCAGTCATCTTCGTCCAACAATGCTTGCAATTCCACATCTTCGTATTTTTTTGGCGGTTTTCCACGTTCCTTGTCTGCAACATCGAAGTCACCACTTTTGAAACGCCGAAACCATCGTTCACACGTATCTTGCGATGGAGCATGTTCACCATAAGCTTCTCGAAGTATCGGTATGATTCAACAGCAGTTTTCTTCAAATGAAAACAAAAAATTAATGCTGTTCGCGAATGTTCACAACAACACAATTTATGTACACACTCAAT
Source organism: Pachyrhynchus sulphureomaculatus (assembly GCA_019049505.1). NCBI lineage: Eukaryota > Metazoa > Arthropoda > Insecta > Coleoptera > Curculionidae > Pachyrhynchus > Pachyrhynchus sulphureomaculatus. The sequence goes on from CM032446.1 coordinate 12,951,220, forward strand.
GTATCAGTCGTGCGCATTTGACACTTGTTGATGACACAACAAAATGGAGCAGTGTCAAATCTTTATAACACAAACTGCATTGTGCACCATCTGTTGTCCGAAATCCGCATTTCATACTTTTACACCTGGTATATATATATATATATATATATATATATATATATATATATATATATATATATATATATATATATATATATATATACATACAGTACAATCCGGCTTATCCGAAACAAACTGTTAAAAAGCAAATTGTATTCCCCCCCATTATTCGAAACAGACGATGAGTGGTTTCCTTAACGCGTCGGGGACTCCCCAACGTATAGAATTTTACCGCTATCCATGTTTTGGTTAGTCGACGAGTGTTATAAGTTACTCATTGCGTCTATTATTATCGCAGAGGTAATAGTTTCGTTTTAATAGATATTTTACAAAATGGAGCGTCATAATAATAAGCGTAAACGTGTTGTTATTACCTTAAAAGAGAAACTTGAAGCAATTCAATATTTAGATAATGGTGAACTTCTTAAAAATATAGCGAAGGATTTAGGTGTAGCCGTGAGTACTGTTTCAGAGTGGAAAAAAAATCGCGAAAAACTTGAAAAATGGTGTAATGTTTTGTCATCGCCCACACAGGCACGAAACAGTATGAAACGCGGTGAATACCAAAAAGTGGATGATTCTTTATTTTTATTTTACACAGAATCGAGAACGTGGAATACCAATTTCAGGAACAATTTTAAAGCATAGGGCAGTGAGTTTAAGGGAAGAGTTGCTGGTTATTGAAGAGCCTGTAATTTTTTCTGCAAGTGATGGATGGTTAGACAGGTGGAAAAAAAAGACATGGAGTACGTCAACTGAAAGTTTGTGGAGAAAGATTGTCGGCTGAGGTACCGGCTGCAAAAAAAATTGCAGAGAATTTTGAGCAGCTTATGAAAGAACATGGTTTACAACCAGACCAAATCTATAACTGTGATAAAACAGGCTTGAACTACAAAATGTTGCCGTCAAATACCTTAGCTTCAAAAAGGGAAGCTGGAGCACCTGGGTACAAACGTAGCAAAGAACGTATTACTGTTCTTGCATGCAGTAATGCTTCTGGAAGACACAAACTTCCATTATTATGTATTGGTAAGTCAGCAAATCCACGAACCTTTAAGAATATTCGTCGCAATGTTTTTCCTGTTTTGTATAAAAATCAAAACAATGCCTGGATAAACTCGACTCTATTGAAAGACTGGTTTTTTGGAGATTTTGTTCCCAAAGTGGAACTTTTTTTAAAAGAACATGGATATCCTAGAAAATGTATTCTGTTACTAGATAACGCCGCCACTCACTCAAGTGCGGAGCAACTTGAAAGTGGGGAAATGAAAGCAATGTTTTTGCCTCCTGCAGTAACTTCTCTCATTCAGCCTATCGAGCAGGGTGTACTGAAAAATTTAAAACGCAATTACAGGCGTTTGTTATTGGAGCATATTTTAGAAGAAGTAGATAAAGGTGGCAATTTTACTGATTGTCTAAAAAAGATAAATTTGAAAAAGTTTATATATTGGATAGCTTCAGCCTGGAATCAAGTAAAGAGTAGTGCTCTGGAACAATCTTGGTCAAAATTGATTCCACAAGAGGAGTGACATTACTCAGAGGCAGAAACAGACGATAATGAAAGTTTGCACCAAATTATTACAAGAATATCAGGATTCCAAAGTGTTACGGAAACCGATGTTTGTGAATGGTTAAACAGTGATAGTGTGGAAGATAAAATGACTGACCAAGAATTAATTAAAAGTGTATGCAAAAATGCTAATAAAATAGACAGTGATGACGATGATGATAACGAAGTAGAAGCCACTGACAATATTCCAGTAAAAATGTCACATTCAGAAGGACTAGAGGCCCTAGAAAAAGCATTAACTTATGTAGAACAACAAGAAAATGCAACCGCCGCGAACGTTTTGCTTATGAAACGTTGGAGAGATTGCAGCCAAAAACAGAACTAACGCAAAACGAGTGCAGTTAAAAATTACCTCATTTTTAAGACATTAAAGTTAAGAACGAAACCGTTTTATTTTCGATTTTCTGTACATATACATAAAATAAGTCAACTAATTGTTCTATTCTCTGTTTTAATAAATACCTGCTTATTACCACTGGGAAGTTCGGGAATTTTTAAACGGTCATTACCCACAAAAATGGGTCGGTAGGGATGGATTTATTCAGTGGCCCTCTCGATCATGTGACTTAACACCTTTAGACTTCTTTTTGTGGGGCTACATTAAAGATTGGGTTTATGTGAATCCCTCTGCAACACCAGTAGATATGGAAAATAGGATATGGAATGCGTGCAGGACAATAACACTGAAAGGAAAATATATAGTAAAACGACTAAAAACATATATATATATATATATATATATATATATATATATATATATATATATATATATATATATATATATATATAATATACACGATTCTTTTCATTTATTCATTATTAAGTCTAGCCAACTAACCAGTATAATACCATTTTACAGTTCATAAATATTCGTATGGAACGCCCTATGGAAGATGTACGTACATACTTGCCAGAAAATTCGCAGGAGTTTCAGAACATCCCTGACGATCACGACCAGGGGGGTAGGGACCTAATAAAACGAAGGTCTTTTAAAAATCCAGGAAACTTAACATATAATGATTTGGATTGGATTTGGGATTCACGAAGGCGAGAAAAGATTCCAAAATCGGGTAAGTGTTCCAGAAAGTGTTTAATAACTTAATAGCGTCCTTTCCGACTACGGCTGATAGTGTTGGCTTTGCATTGTAAAAGTTTAGTATAGTTGTAATAGTTTTCGATTCATTTAAGATTGACTTGTTAGAGAAACGTCAAGCGTTTATGCCCTGATTAAGTTCCCCGACTATCAGTACTGCTCCTTCCTCGTTTCTACTAGAAATTGCAGCTGAAATCTTATCGGCGAATTTAATGGTTAGTTCTGGCACTATAAAATCGTTTATAAACAAAAAAATAATGAACACAGACCCGTGCTGATCTCCAGTCTCAAGATTATCACTTAAAGAAAATTGTTCTTTTATTTTTTACTTGTATTTACTGTTTCTGCTGCTTGCGAGAAGTCAAAGAAAAGTCTGATGACATATTTTTTTCTCAATTTGATAACTGATATATTTTACGTAGTTGGCAACTACGGTTTTCGTAGACCTGTCTGTATGTTCTGAATCTCTTTTGATTATTACCTATCAAGTTAAAATGATCAAAAAATTTTCACATTCTTTTATACAGGATGCCAGGGCGTATATGCATTCTGCCCCCGTGGATCGAGAAAAAGTCCCCTCCCAGGTGTGAAGAAGAGTTAATGTTTTAAAAGTTCCATTAGAAGATGATCTCTCTTTTTAAAAAACCCTCTTGAAACCACCTCCTTATTTGTCCCTTTTAGTGTTCCGTACGGAACACTTATAAAATCACTTCGGTGTCTGCCTGTCACAGCCGATTTTCTCCGAAACAATGTGACATAGAAAGTTGAAATTTGGCACGAATATAGGAATTGACGGCCTCATCAGAGCCGTGTAGTTTTGAAAGTTAAATTTTCACTTAAAGGGCTATTTTTGGGGGGTGAAATCGGAAGTGAAAAATTTTTTTTTTACCAGGTCATCGAGTGGGGTGTCAAATGAAAGCTTGTGAAAACACTAGTTTAGGAATACGATGGTAAGATACAACAAATTGTATTAAGTACTCATAGAGTAATAGGTATGCGTACTTAATACAATTCGTTGTATCCTACCATCGTATTCCGTAACTTCTGGGATAAGTACCAGTAGATTCCGTTCTCTTGTTTGTCAATCCCAGCCTGACTGACGAGCCGTGGTACGGCGAAACGCGTCTCAGGATGGATTTGACGAACAAGCTAGTAAACTGCTGAAATATGGACTTCTGTCTATTTTCAGTTGCTTTACAATAACACTAGTTTAGTGTAGATTGGTTAAAACTTTAAAACGTTTTACTGGAAGAGAGGATCTTTCTTTTTTAAAGTTTCATCGTCCTGGGCGGTCGTTTTTTTTTTCATAAGGCCGTTTGAGATTTCTCCTTTACTCTCCTTCTTAGATTCTCCCTACTGATTGTTTCTGTAAAAATCACCCTTTTAATCTGTCTGCTCATATGGATGGAGAAAAGCCCCTCCCTATACACGTTCCACCCTTGTTATCATTTTTTTAAGAAAAATGCCATCTGCTCTCCTTCCCGCTCCGAGAATTTTATTACGCCGTTGAAGTATCCTGGAAAAAACTGCTTTTGATAGAGAAAGGCTTGGAGAAGACGGTCGGGTAGACAACATTTTGTTGTATAATTATTTGTGTGTATATTTAGTATACTGTTACAATGACACTATACCAAATACTTTATTTTTGCACTCGACGCACATTTCGCTAACCATGGTAACATCATCAGGAGCAATGATTGACTAAATCTAAAATTAAAAACTAGACTATTTATACTAAAATTGTGAATTACTCTCGTGGAACCACTTCATCACAGACGGAGTATTAGCTCTAGTCAAGTAACCCGTACAGAGAACCGTGAGGAAGAGGTCATCCATCCTTTTTATTAACTTTAAATTATCTCTTCTTGTTACATCATTACAACTTTTCTCATAAATTCCACTTTTATCACGTTCCTAGTCTTGACTTTTCGGACTTTTTAAGATACTTATTAAGTTGTCTGATGACTTGTAGACTAACTTGAAGCTTACATTATTGAATACCTGAGGACTTAATAAGGTATTTCATAAGGTGTAGGACTCACGTTAGTCTATAAGTTATCAGATAACTTAAAAAATGTCTGAAGAAGTCCGAAGCATAAAAACCACGAACAGGATTTAAAGAACATTTAAGTTATTTAGGGTACGGTAGATCAGGAAAATCAGGTATCGCCGGATGCTCTCGAACATAATCATACAGTAATATCAGATACTTTAAAGTTAATGAAAAATATATGTCCTAGGAAATAATTAGACACGTACTGAAATTATAAAAAGTAAAATTGGCCCAGCAAGGACCAAGGACAATATGAGTATAAATAGTGTAATTTTTACTTTTGGATTTAGTCAGCGCTTCTGATGATGCTCACATGGTTAGCGAAACGTGTATCGAGTGCAAATATAAAATATTGGGTATAGTAGTGATAACTATTTTGGAATACGAGGCCCGCTTTTAAAGTAAGTGCCGTTTTAATATTAAAAAAAATATAGGGCCATTTTTTTAACAATTTTATTTTTACATGAATACCGTGGCCTTATTCTTTATTCAACATAATTTTCACCTGCCCCTACCACAATTTCAGAGTATACTTCATGAAACTTGAGGGAACCCGTTAGATACCAGGTGTACAAGTATGAAATGCGGATTTCAGACAACAGATGGTGCACCAATGCAGTTTGTGCTATAAAGATTTGACACTGCGCCATTTTGTTGTGTCATCAAGAAGTGCACGAGTGATAAATTGGAAAAGTGTGTGCATAGTGTTGTGTTGTTGTGTTCAATATGTCGAAATTTATACCGAATAAAGAGCATTCGCGGACAGCATTAATTTTTTTGTTTTTTTCATTTGAAGAAAACTGCTGTTGAATCATACCGATTACTTCGAGAAGCTTATGGTGAACATGCTCCATCGCAAGATACGTGTGAACGATGGTTTCGGCGTTTCAAAGGTGGTGACTTCGATGTTGCAGACAAGGAACGTGGAAACCCGCCAAAAAAAATACGAAGATGTGGAATTACAAGCATTGTTGGACGAAGATGATTCGCAAACACAAAAACAACTCGCCGAGCAATTGGGCGTTAGTCAACAAGCTGTTTCCAATCGGCTACTAGAGATGGGAAAGATTCAGAAGACCGGTAGATGGGTACCACATGAGTTGAACTACAGGCAAATGGAAAAAGCGCAAAACCACGTGTGACATTTTGCTCGCTCGGAACAAAAGGAAGTCGTTTTTGCATCGTATAGTTACAGGGGATAAAGAGTGGATTTATTTTGAGAATCCCAACGTAAAAAATCATGGGTAGACCCAGGCGCACCATCCACATCGACCGCAAGACCGGATCGCTTTGGCAGAGAGACGATGCTCTGTGCGTGATCTATTATGAGCTGTTAAAACCTGGGGAGACGGTTAATACTAAACGTTACCAACAACAATTGACCGATTTGAACCGTTCGCTGCTTAAAAAAAGGCCAGAATACCGAAAGAGGCAACACAAAGTCATTTTTCTTCATGACAATGCTCCATCACATACGGCAAAACCAGTTTACAACACGTTGGAAGCACTCAGCTGGGAAGTTCTACCCCATGCGGGTTACGTACCAGACTTGGCTCCTTCCGATTACCACTTGTTTGCATCGATGGGTCACGCACTTGCTGAGCAGCGCTTTGGTTCGTACGAAGATGTGAAAAAATGGCTCGATGAATAGTTCGCAGCAAAACGGGAAGATTTTTAGTGGCGTGGTATTTACAAATTGCCCGAAAGATGGGAAAAAATGTATAACAAGCGATGGAGCATACTTTGAATAAAGCACTTTTTAGCATTCTTCCGAATTTAACATGTTTTTTTAGAAAAAAAAATCCGCATTTCATACTTTTACACCTGGTAATGATGAAATCGTAATTTGTCTGTTTTTTCAAACTTTGTCATCAATTTTCCGCATCATGAATAACGGACAGTCGGCCATTTTGTCCGTCATCTTACCACTCCATCACTCATAGCGTTTTCGCCATACGCTTCACTAATCTGCCGATGAATTTTGGCCACTTTCACGTCTCTTGAATTTAAGAAACGAATTACAGCACGTATTTCACAATCCGCGGGATTTTCAGCGGTCTAAGGCATTTTAAACACTCACAAACAAACGTCAACTCCGACGAATGCTTCCGTAATGACCTCCGTGGCTAGCCAATAGATGCAGATACCCAGCGCGGAACGATGACAGCAGCTCTGGAAGTGACCATATTTCAAAACGGTACTTACTTAAACAACGCGTCTCATTTAATTTAAATCGAAATGCATTGTAATAAAACCTTTTCTTTTACTTATTTTCAGTAATAGAAATAAAACTGATGGATGCTCTGAGGCGAATAAAAAATACCTTTATTGCTTTTTGGTGTGCCATGGTGGCCCACTATATAAATGCGGGATTAAGATATTTTTCTGGAGATTGATTATGCGCCGGACGTTTTTTTTTTTCAATTTTTAGGTTTATAGAATAGTTTTTAATTAAGTTTCTACAGTAACAATAATTATTTAGTTTTGTTTTCATTTATGTGTTAAGAATAAATACTTAATTGTTTTTTAGTTCGTGTAGTAAGAATAATTATTTATTTTATTTTAGTTCGTGTACTTAAAATAATTATTTGATTTTTTTTAGTTTATGTAATACGAATTATTATTTATTTTATTCTTATTGTCCGGTCAAATAGGGAATCAACCTCGGAATGAAAATTAGAAAGCTGAAAATTCGCATATTTTCTTGTTTTGACATTCTGAAAGTTAGCTCGAGAGTCACACAGAATCTCGTGTCCGCGAGTCGAGATATTCAAGGTCAAACGTCGCGGTTTTTTGCAAATATCTTGTTTCCTATGCTTCGAATGATGTTTGAAGTTATTACAAAACTTGTAGAGCATGAAATTGTCTACAAATTTGATCTCAGGCGATATTTTATATAATTAACCGTTCTTGAGATAGAGTGCGAAGAGTCGGACGTACCCACCCGTATATAGGCACGCATGGCAACTATGGAATCAAATGCATAGTTCAGTTTATAAAATTAATTATTTACAAGTATTGTAATTATTAAGAAACTTGAATTATTTATTTATTTATAAATGATATTTATAAATATTATTCATAAATAAGACATCCGTATGATAATATCTAGTTAATTTATATAAATAAGATATTGAAATGAAATAGTTTAAATACATTGTAATTACATTTTTATTTATCGTAAGTGTTTCGTAAACCCATTACAATTTATTTAAGTTAAAATGTGCGATTTTTTTTACTTATCCATAGCAGGCATGCGGCTTAATATTCCTCTTGTTCGTCATCATCTTCCTCTTCTGGCCGCTCAAATTGAATTTCCAGACCGTTATCATCAACCTCGTTGTGCATTATATTTGGCTTTAAAGCCTCAAGGATCTCAGGTACATGTTCACTTTCTTCATCTTAAATAAATTGTAATAGGTTTACCATAAACTTATGATAAATAAAACTGTAATTACAATGTATTTAAACTATTTAATTTCAATATCTTATTATTTACATAAATTAACTAAATATTATCACACGGATGTCTTATTTATGATTAATATTTATAAATATCATTTATAAATGAATAAATACTTCAAGTTTCTTAATAATTATAATTAGAGACCGGATTATATGCAACATAAAAATCTTGAAATATGCATGCAAATATGCATGAAAAATGCTTAAAAAATGCATGAAAATGGTCAAAATATGCAATATTAAATAATAATAAAAGTAGTAATTTTTAGTTTTTTATTTCAAAATCAAAATTGTATGAGTATCAAAGTAAATTAAGACAATATAGGTACAGTTGTTCCATTTCGGTTATGTTAGGTTTGGGGTTTTTGGTGTAAAGATCTTAGGATGAGTTTATGTTAGGTTTGCAGTTCTGCTATCTGAAATCCTGGAGTGATAAAGCAAAACAAGCAACAGTATGTATTTAGGGACCGAAATTAAATACAGTAGAACCCCGATTAACCGAGTCGCGATTATCCGAGCTCCGGATTAACCGAGCCAATCTAAGAACCTGATTATCCGAGGTACGCGTGTCTATGCTGCGTATTAACCGAGCTTCTAAAATATGTATGTACATATTTCCATTTAAAATCGTCGGAGCCTTCGGGGAATCCCCCTGGCCCGTGTGAGGGGTTCCCCTATTTATGTTTTTAGACTCAGCATATAAATTTGCGTAAATGCAGTGCGTTATAGCGTTTACTAGGAGAAGTACGAGTATACTCACATAATTTATTTGGTTGCAGTTCTGATAGTTAAGTGTAATTAATACGAACTGCTTTGTTTGAATTTTGGTTTGTCGTATTATAATGGAGCAAAACAAGCGTAAAAGAATCGTCGTTCCTATTGAAGAAAAATTAAAAGCCATCAGAAGAATTGAAGCAGGAGAGACAATTAAAGTTGTTGCACGAGATTATGGAGTAGGTGTGGAGAGGTAACAGTTGGAGATTGGAAAAGAAATCGCACAAAAATAGAAGAGTCGTGTATAAATCACGCCTCCTCGTCCTCAGGAAGAAAATCAATGAAAACCGGCAACTATGAAAAGATTAACGAAGCTTTATTCATGTGGTTTAACCAACAAAGATCAAAAGGTGTGCCTCTGTTAGGTCAAATTTTACAACAGAAAGCAATAATGACTAGTAGGCAATTCCCAGAGATAGATCAGTTTACCGCCAGTTCTGGATGGCTTGACCGCTGGAAAAAAGGGTGAAAAACTTTCTGCTGATGTGTCATCAGTTGAGAAGTTTAAGCAGAACGAAGCAAATCGAAGATTATCCACAATCTGTGATCAAATTTACAACTGTGACGAAACTGGTCTGAATTATAAAATGCTTCCATCAAAAACATTGGCATCTCGACAGGAAAAATCAGCTCCTGGGCACAAACGAAGTAAGGAAAGATTAACTATAATGATATGTTCCAATGCATCTGGCAAGTACAAAATCCCACCGATGGTGACTGGCAAATCTGCACGTCCAAGAGCTTTAAAAGACATCTCACCCAAAGCCCTACCAGTCTATTACAAAAGTCGGAAGAGCGCATGGATGGATGCGACCTTATTTACTAACTGGTTTGAAGAAGAGTTCGTGCCATCTGTGACTAAATTTTTGAACAGAAACCGTCTTCCTATTGAAGCAATGTTGTTAATGAATAATGCCCCCTCTCACCGTGGAGAAGGACTTCATGTGGGCGAAATTGTTGTAAAATTTTTTCCTCCAAATGTAACCAGCATAATACAACCAATGGATCAAGGCATCCTCGAAAACATTAAAAAAAAATTATAGGCGTTTATATCTTGAACATCTGTTAGAATACACAGAAAAGGAAGATATTATCAGTGGGATGAGAAAGGTTACGCTGAAAAATGATATTTACTGGGTAAGTCAAGCTTGGGATTCTGTGCGTACTACCACTATTCAAAAATCTTGGTCAAAAGTTATTGATTTTAAGGACTATAATGAGAGTGAAGATGATACTCCATTAAATGAATTAGCTTTGAAATTGGGAACCCATGGAGAAATGTCCTGTTCAAATTTTGACAGCGAGATAGAAGAAAAAGAAAAAAGTTTATTTGAATTAATGCAAACATTAAAAGGTTACGAAAATGTGACAGGAGAAGATGTTGTTGAATGGATTACAGCAGATGATTTAGAATGCGAATGCCTTTCAGGAAACCGAAAAATCAGATGACGATGACGAAGCGGCGGTGGATGAACAGTCTCCCACTAAGATCTCTCATCAAGAAGGTTTCGCTTCTTTGGAAAAAGCGTTGAGGTATATCGAACAACAACCAGAGACAACCCCAGCGGATTTGCTTCTTCTTAATAGATGGAGAAACATTGCAGCGAGAAAAAAAGAAGATGCAATATGAAACAGAAGCGCATAGATACCTATTTCACTATTTTATAATGTATGTACCTATTTATACGTTAAAAAACGTTAATACATCGGTTTAAAGTATTGGTGTTTATTTTTTGAATGAATAAAAAACAAATCCGGATTATCCGAGTTTTCAGTTATCCGAGGAGGGTGCCCCCCACGTTACTTCGGATAACCGGGGTTCTACTATATACAGAATGCAGATTCATTGCATATTACTTCTCAGATATTTAACAAAAAAAAAATTGTGGGCCTGTATTAGGTTAGGTTTTATGATTTTGTTAAAATTTAGGCCAGTTTATAGTTTATATACGGAATTTAATTTATAAGCTCTAAGCTTGCATATTTTTTATCAATTAAGTTATCTTAGGTTTGAATCTTGATATTTACTTTGGTAATTTTACTCATATAGTTTTGAGATTATATTTCTTTGATTTACGCAAAAAACTAGACGTGCTAGGTGGAAACAGACAACGGATTCGTTTTCAGCGACCCAAAATACGTATAAGACACCTTGTCTTGTTTGTGTAAAAAAAAATTGTCCTGTATAATCATTTTTTCGTCCTTGCCTGGCACTTTCTGGCTAAACCACGTTCTAGTACATCATCAACATTTTCTAACTGAGAGTATCGTTATACCTACATGCCCTCGACTTGCCCAAATACGCATCAGCCGCTGTAGGCGTCATTTTAGGACCTTTTGGAGAATAATATAAGAACAGCTCGAAGTGCGAAGCGTACGCAGCATTCATGTTCAATAATGTACTATTTAACCATAAATACGGTTAGCAGTGAATCTTTTCACAAAGCATTGTTTACACGGGTACCAACAATAATCTCAAAAAAAAAGGAATTTCTTTTTGACCGAATACAAGTTATAAGTGCCACGTTCTTACGTGACCTACATTGACGAATCTTAAGGCCCCCACAGACGTCGTTCTTTTTACAGTTTTACCCGCAAAATTAGTTTTTAAAAGCTGCACGGGTAAACACGAATTTCAACGACCACATCCACACACTAGGCGTTGTTTCGTTCAGTTTTTCTAACACGAACAACGAAATCATAGCGTCATTATCATCGTTTGATCTATGATGGATCCTACGACAACATTAGCAGTGGCTGTAAAATTAAAATTTTTAAAAAGAAAACGTTCAAAATGTACTAAAGAATGGTTACTTAAACGAAGATAATTTTCACACGTAAATCTTTTACCAGGAGATTGGTTTAATTATCTGCGAATGGACGAAGAAACGTATTTAGAGCTGCTCACTTTAGTAACACCATTAATACAAAAGCAAGAGGCGTGTATGAGACAAAGTATTTCATCACATGAGCGTCTTACCGCAACACTAAGATTTCTTGCTACTGGAAGGAGTTACGAAGACCTAAAGTTTTCAACTGTTATATCACCTCAAGCTCTTGGGCAGATTATACCAGAAACGTGCAATGCCATATACTCTGTTTTAAAACACAATTACTTAAAGGTAAGAACAAATTATTTATTCTCTTCAACGGGCGACAAAACTAAAAATACATTACTGAAAGAAATATAATGAAGGATAGGACATTTATTTACAAATTAGTAATATCGGGTGAAAAAGTTTCCAAAAAGGATTTCGCATTTCCATGTGTTTGTTGAGAAAAAAGTATTTGATTAGATGTATTTCCGTAGTCTCTTCCGTAAATCAACATGGGAGCTTGTACCATCAGATTGCTGATTCTGATAATAGTGGGCCGAGTTAATATAAGGATTTGTAGCAAGCTGTTGTTGATTTACTCCATTTTTTTTAAAGACGTTTTTGTATCTCTCGTAATGTTTCCCAATGCAGCTTCAAAGAGAATATCAGAAATAAATTTTTCCGCCATTAAAGCAGCATCACGGGGTAACTCTCTTAATTTGTTGGCAACATTTTTTCCTATCACGTCAAAGTTGTCTTCTTTAATATTCATATCCAGCTCACTTTCTCCAAAACTTCGTCGGCTCTGTCCTTTATGTAACGCTTTCTTGTGCTACTAAAGGAAGAGCGTACTGAAGGAGTATTGGAACATGCTGATAGCGACCGATCTGTGCATACATTATTTTCAAAAGATGCCGGGATTGTATGGGAGTATAGTTAGTTTCATCCTGAAAGAAAAACAGTTAATTATATTAAAATAAATTATACAATAATTAACTATGAGTGTTAAAAAAAAATTATATTGATAATGATTTTTTATTATAGTTTCCTAGGACCGAAGAAGAATGGAAAATCATAGCCCAAACATTTGAAAAAAAAAGTGGATTTTGCTCATTGTTTAGGTGCTGTAGATGGCAAACACATAAATATAGTGCCACCTCCAAATAGCGGTTCTTTTTATTGAAATTACAAAGGCAGAAATAGTATCGTATCAATGCTGATCGCTAATGCGAATTATGAATTCATCATGTGCGATTGTGGCATAAACGGAAGAGTATCTGATGGTGGTGTAATGGAAAACACTTTATTTTATGATAAACTTATAAATGGTACTCTTCAATTACCGTCCAGTTATAAAACAGATAACAATAATGAATCACTGCCCTATGTATTTACTGGAGATGAAACTTTCGCGTTGAGAAACAATTTTTAAAACCATTCAGCCAAAAAGAATTGAATAGAGAAAGAAGAAAATTTAACTACAGATTATCCAGAGCGCGCCGGATAATAGAAAATGCATTTGGAATTATGGTTGCAAGATTCAGGATCTTTCATTCTACAATTAATTTAAAATTAGAAAATATTGATAAAATCGTTATGACATGTTGCATTCTTCATAACTTTCTAATTAAGAAGCGCCAGGAAAATTATGCACCTTCAACTTGTTTTTATTCAGAAGATTACAACACAGGGCACATAGAAAATGGTTTAAGTGCATAACAAGCAACTATTAATTTACAGCGTGGACACAACAGACATGCATCTGAAGAAGCAAAAAGAGTTCGTAATTTATTTATGAGTTATTTTCATAATGAGGGATCAGTACCCTGGCAAGAAACTTTGTTTAACACTTTGTTGAATTAGATTTGAATACTCTGTTATATTAAGATTTATTATTATTAAATAAATATAAGTACATTTAAATAAAAGATATATGTTTGACTTACTTGATTGCTATTTGTCTCTTCATCAATATTAGCTACTGTTTCTCTCGGTGTTTCCTGGTCTGTAAGGAATAATAAATATTCGTAGTACAACAAATGGGGCTTGTTCACCTCATCAGTCCCCGAACCAGATTTTTTAGATAGCATGACCTTTTTTGATTCCTTCCGGAAGCAACCACGTAGAGAGTCAATTTTCTTTTGAACAGATTCTTTCGCTGCGAATTATCTACTTCTTGTAATTTTATTATCATGTCTTCGTAGGCTTTATTTTTTTCTCTCTGTCAGAATACTCAGTAGATTTAACTTTCCAAAGGCACGGATGATTTTATATAGTTCTATGAACTCAATTATAAATTCTTTGTTATAATTCCTTAGGTCTGTCATTGTGAAAAGAACAAAATTTCTATTAGCCACAAAACACAAAATTCTCCAAACTAAAATCACTGGCGATTAATCAGAGGACAGAGTCGACACTGACAAAACCCGTCCTTTTTAACTGCGTCGTCACACACACCAGCCGACTTGAACGAACATGTTAGAAAACGGACGGTTATAATCAAGCTGCAGCAGATATTTTTGAACGCCGTCAGAAGGACGGTTTTTGGCCACACACTGACCATTTTACCCGTTTACCCGTGCGGGTAAAACTGCAAAAAAAGAACGACGTCTGTGGGGGCCTTTATCTTTAATACAATTTTACTTTAAAGAAGTGAATCCCGTTGTTTTTACAACGAAGCGTGTTATCTGGCGGCTCAAATATTTATTCATTTAACTGCAAACATTACTCAATAATTATTTTATGACAATACAGAGTTAATATTTAGGCTTATTATTTACCGTGAAAAAAACTGGGTCCTAAGTAAACTATTATTAATTTAAATATCTGATATGGATTGTCTGTGTTAAAAAGAAATTGGTTTTTAAATTAAGTCAAGTTTTTTACCCGTCCATCGTTTGAAGGGATTCATGCTTGCTCGATCACGATCTTTTTCGCTGTGATCAACTGCATCAGAAATGGCTAGATTTTGTTACGATTCTGTAGAGATTGGCACATGGAAATTCGATCGAGTAATTTTTAGGTGTCAAATCGTGTAGAACCCAAACATCGAACTTCTTTTGATACCAGCTTTCTCCAAATAGTTAAAAACGTTTAGTTTCTTGGCGATGTTATGGCTACTTACATACTGGTCTTGCTCTACTTTTACGAAAATTCTTTCAACTGTGCGAGGAGCATTTTGACATCGAAATTTCCAGAATGAAAGCGACTTTTGGCTGTCGATTTTGATAACGCATCTTGACCATACACAGCTTCATAGGCATGCGCAGCATTTTTGCAGAAATTTCACTCTACGTCAAGGAGCTCTAAATTAAGTCTGAATAAACGATTGCTAACAGTTTCTGCAAGTCTACTACTACTAGAACAGATGGGAAAAAATACCGTCAAGCCAAGCAATGGCTTGATAAGTGTTACGGGAACTCTGCCCCTGGAAAATCACTCATCATTTACTGGTATGTGCGGTCGTACAGGCACAAATGATGCTGAACGCTCTGGGCGCTCCAATGAGGTTATTACACCTGGCTCTCTGTCTGTCTGCCTGTCCATTAGTGCGTTTATCACGCAGAACCACTTATCCGATTTACGTGTCTTTTTTTTTTAAATTCATACATATATTCTTTGGTCAGGTTATATAATAATAATAATAATAATCTATATCTATAATATATATAAAATGCAGGGTCTCTCTGTCTGTCCGTTAATGCGCTTATCGCTGGAGAACCACCTATCAGATCTACGTGCTTTTTTTTAAAACATACATATATTCTCTGACCAAGTTATCCATCTACAATATATATAAAATGCAACGTCTCTCTGTCTGTCTGTCTGTTAGTGCGTTACATAATTTTTTTTTAAAAAACATACATATGTTCTCTGGCCAGGTTATAGGATATATTTTATTGTGTTAGGTAACATAAAGAATACGCAGTGACGATAATAGTGAATCAAGTCGGAAAAAAAAGGTTACCGTTAGCGCGTTCTCTTGCAATACACTGCTTAAACCATTAAATATGGAACAATATCATGTTGCAAAGAATATAATATATATAAAATGCAAAATGCTGTCTCTCTGTCTGTCCGTTAGTGCGCTTATCACTTGAGAACCACTTATACGTGTTTTTATAAATTTATACATATGATATGTTCTATATAATTCGATATAAGCCTAGATAATGGAAGATAAGGTGAGATAAATATAAATAATTGGAGATAAGGAGAAATAATGGGAGATAAGCAGAGATAAGTCTAAGTAACGGAAGTTATGGTAAGATAATGGCAGATTAGGAGAAATAATGGGAGGTAAGGAGAAATATTGCGAGATAAGCCTAGATAATGGGAGATAAGGTGAGATAATGGGAGATAAGTATAAATAATGGGAGATAAGGAGAAATAATGGGAGATAAGCAGAGATAAGTCTAAGTAATGGGAGTTATGGTGAGATAATGGGAGATAAGGAGAAATAATGGGAGGTAAGGAGAAATATTGCGAGATAAGCCTAGATAATGGGAGATAAGGTGAGATAATGGGAGATAAGTATAAATAATGGGAGATAAGCAGAAATAATGGGAGATAAGCAGAGATAAGTCTAGATAATGGGAGTTATGGTGAGATAATGGGAAATAAGGAGAAATAATGGGAGATAAGAAAAAATATTGCGAGATAAGTCAAGATCAGCCTAGATAATGGGAGACAAGGTGAGATAATGAGAGATAAGGAGAAATAATGGGAGATAAGGAGAAATAATGGGAGATAAGCAGAGATAAGCCTAGATAATTGAAATTATGTAGAGATAATGGGAGTAAGGGGAAATAAAATGGGAGATAAGGGGAAAAATGGCTACCCATATTTTTTATTCGTATAGGTTAAACTTGCCCAGGTTTATCAAATATAGCATAAGCAGTGACGATAGTATTGAATAATTCTCCGTCGTTGGCTTTTAGCTAATAATCAACAATTATTACTATTGTTGCAATACAAATATTCAAATCTTGTATTAATATGCTACAAAGTTAAACCACAGTAAACCCAATACAGCAGCGAAAATGAGCTGGTGACCCCATTTTGACGGCACGTGCGTCGACGAGTCCCTCTTTCCAAATGGCTGCTCAAGTTTACATCTGATCTCGGAATGTGTCTTTTGAAATGTAGTGTCGATTGTTTCTTGATGTGACTGCAGATTATATGAATTTAAAGACAGAAGGAAGAGATATAATTGAAAACGTTTATACAATCATATGGGAAGGAGGTTATTGTTGTGCCGTTGAGAATTCTAAAAAATAATTCAAAAAATACACAGGAAATAAGTTTCTTCTTCCCCAAAGAAGTTGAAAGGTGATTTAATTAAAGAATATCAATTGCATAAGAAATCGTACGCGCATAAATTAAATAAATCTGAGTAGCCATTTCAATCAAAAATTTTCAAACAGTTGTAAAATATCTATGATTTTGAATGACAAAACTTTGCTCAGTAACATTATTTCTATTTAAAATCTCTCGCGGGCTCCTTTTTAACATGGCGAACTGCCACGTGACTTTTTGAAAACTGAGGCGTGATTTTCCTATACGGTTACCCCCACAGACATAGAGGATGACTGAGTGTTCCCTATCCCGTTGTGAAGTAAATATGACCCAAAAGTGTGAGAAAGACCAAGCGAATGAGCGGTCAGTAGCTGTCTCTTTCTAGAAAGTTCTTGAAAATAATATTTCTAAGTTCTACATAAATCGGGTTGGGGCTTTTCTTGCCTTGAATTCTGTCTCGGGGTACTGCGCCTTGTTTATTACAGGCCTACAGAAAAGAGACAGGTTTGGCCGCACAGTCGCTTTATAGAGAGTGGTCAATTTTGTGAGGTTAATGCTCAGTCCATCCTTTATGGTTACCCCTGAGTTTCGCTATTGTATTGAGGTTACTGTGGTATAGAGCAAGTTCTTTTAAGGAAACTACCTCACTGCCTGTTTGTATTGGCAATATTTTCTTCATTTGTAAGACTAGCCTTAACAATATAGCTAAACCAAAAAAATTACGTATTTTTGGATATTTACGAATTATAACATAATAGGGTTTGGTAGTCAAAAATATAATTATCTACATTACTTTTCTTATCTACGTTGGGATTTGGGAACCTTTGTCACAAGGAGCCTTCACAGGAGTTATCACTACTACACCAAATTGTCTTTTTTTTTTTTGCATTCGACACGCGTTTCGCTAACCATGTTAGCATCAGCAGGAGCGATGATTGTTTAATCAATAATAATGTAATAAAAATTCCTAGAAGGCGTAAGAACTGTAAAGGCGCCTATTTTATTAGTACATCTTACGCCTATTTTACAAATTTCAAAAATAATATGCCAACAGGAAAACATGATTCAATCTCCGCTATTCTAATGATTCCTGCTAGATCTTTCACTCCACTCAGGCAATCCTGATCTACAGTTGGTTTCTTGTGGCCCAATACTTTAATAGCCACAACCATCAAAAACGTGAGAAAAGAAGAATTGAAACCAACCTACATTTTTTGTTGAGTAAAATTTGATGGATGTCTTTCAAGTAAAAAGATGTGTAAAAAGAAAAATTTAAATATTACAGACAATATTAATATGGATATAGATTCAGAATCAGAAAATACAACTACTGACAGTAGCGATTCAAGTAGCGTAAGCTCACATTCGGAAGATGAAGAAATTTTAGAGGAAAGCAAAGATGATACCATAGGTACCGAAGTAGAATTAGAAAACGAGGAAGACCCTGAAGAAGATGAAGTGATTAAAGCAATTAAACGTGAATGCGAAAAAAAAAACGACCATCCTCCACTGATTCAATGTGAAGATTTTGTTACGGACATTTCTTTCCATCCATTTAATGATATATTGGCTGTGGGAAATATAGTCGGGGATGTTATATTGTATAAATATGGTGTAGAAGAAAATGTTATTTTGAGTAAGTAGTTATTAATACTAAAGCAAAATGGATAAGTGAATCTGTTTTGGGCCCGTAATAAGCCAATTGAAAAATATATAATTTTAAACAGTTCTTCCTTATAAATATTTTCGATATTTCAACAAACAAAGTCACTTTAGGAGTTTAAACTTTAGAAAATTCAAATTTCCCATTGGCATCGGCACTGCAAAATCAGTAATGCAGAATCTACCAGTAAACTCATTTTTCTTTTAAATTTAATAATACAGAAACATTCCATATGTTACATACTTTCTGCCTGTCACTGTATAATAATAATAATAATACTTTATTTGCATAATACCTTGTACAAATCATGTTAAGCAAACCTAACCTGCACATCGTCTTTGCATCGTCAAATACAGTTGAAAATAAAATAATTATATATGTAAGTGAATTAAAAAGTAATAAAATCGATAACCAAACAGACAATAATGAAAGATAATATACATACTCAAATTGCCCCAAAGTACTCACTGTAATTGTACGGGCATATTGATATTAATAGTTTTTTTATTTCATGTTTAAATTTATGTGTGGATAGATTTTTGAAACTATCTGGAAGGTGGTTGTAAAATTTTACAGCAGAGACAATAAAACTCTTACGAGTTGCAGTCAGCCTGTGCCGAGGAATGATGATCTTATTTTTATTTCTTGTTTCATAATCGTGGATATCATCATGTGTTGTTAAGGAATCCAGGTTATTTTTAACAAGACAGGCATTGGTAAATATACAATGCTGGCACTGTCATAATATTTAATTGCCCAAAGTATTCTCAACAAGATTGCCTTTGTGACACATTTACGATGACTCTTATAGGCCTCTTTTGCTGCTTAAAGATAACTGGCCAATCAACCATATTTCCCCATAATAAAATTGCATAATTTAGTCGACTATGGAAAAGGCCCATGTAGGCAAGTTTCATAGTCTGCATTGTTGAGAAATGTTTTATTTTTCGGATGAAATAAATTACCTTTGATAGGCTTGAGCTGAGCTTTGCAATATGGCTTCTAAAGGAGAGCCCTGAATCAATATAAAGCCCCAAAAACTTAACAGGATTATCTTCTGAATTTTTACCTAGTGACATGTTTAGTATGGCAGTCTTACCTAGGTTCAGAGCTAGTGAGTTTGCTTGGAACCATTTTTCTGCTTTATTTAAATTAACATTTATTGTATTTTCAGATGTCTGCTTATTTTTATGAGCAGAGTATAGGGTGGTGTCATCTGTATATTGTATAATGTTAATGTCCCTCTAAGTAGTGAGGCAAATCATTGACATATATCACAAACAGGATTGGTCCCAATATTGAGCCTTGTGGCACCCCCGCTAATATTGGTAGGCTTGATGACCAGGCACCATCACAGTCCATTAGCTGTCTCCTGTTTTATAAGTATGATCTTAGAAAATCATAAGCATTTCCTCTCACTCCATAATACCCAAGTTTGGCCAGTAGAGTATTGTGACATACACAGTCAAAGGCCTTTGAAAGATCGCAGAAAGCGGCGGTCACCATTTTGCCTGCCTCAAAGGCCCCAACAATATCCGTCACAAACTCTATCAGAGCATTAGTTGTAAAAAGATTTTTCCTGTATCCAAACTGCATTCGATTCAGAAGATGCTTATTATCAAAAAAGTTTATCAATCTACATGCAAAAGCCATTTCTATTAGTTTTGATAGAATTGGAACCAGCGATATGGGCCTATAGTTATTCTTTTCATTGGGATCATCTTTTTTATATATTGGACATACCCTGGAAATTTTTAGTTTTTCTGGAAATTTTCCCAAAAGAAAACATTTGTTGATAAGTATTGTCATTGGTATTACTAACCCTTTTCCTATTTCTTTAATTAATGTGTTGCTTAAACCAAAAACATCTTTGGTTCTGCTATTTCTTAGTTTTTTTATAAATTGATTTACATCATCCTCCACCACAGGCGTGAGAAAAAAAGTGTCTCTACTGTTTACAAAGCAGGCAGTCAATGCCACTGGATCAGGAATACTTCAATCAGACCCTGACAATGCCCTAGTAAATCGTGATACCACATTGACAAAATAATCATTAAAATCATCAGGTGTTATGTTATGAAATGGCTTAATTTTTATTTTAGATTCATTTATCATTTCCCACATTGTTTTTTTGGTTGTTACAGCACTGAAGTATTTTTTCTCTTATATACTTTGTTTTTAGCTCAGTTTTTCTTTGTTTATATAATTTTCTTGCATTGACTATTTGATATTTCAAGTTAATATGGTTATTTATTGCAAAATAAGTTAGAAATGATATATATATATATATATATATATATATATATATATATATATATATATATATATATATATATAGTTATTCTTAAAATTATTTACAAATTTTGATTTTATAAAATTTAGATACACTTGAATTACATACTAAGGCCTGCAGGGACATCGAATTTAATCATGATGGCAAAATACTTTTTTCAACTTCAAAAGATAAAGCTGTAATGCTGAGTGATGTTGACAGTGGAAAATTGATCAGATTTTATGAAAATGCCCATGATTTTCCAATATACTGCCTTACAGTTATAGATGAAAATTTATTTGCTACTGGAGATGATGATGGCACTGTGAAACTATGGGACACCAGGTAATAGTCTAAGTTTATTTTTTAATTTTGGCCTAAGAATAGACCCTAAATATAATGTGGAAAACACACAGTATTACAATCAATACTTCAAGTTTTATTCGCGTCCTCAGATGGATTGACAGATGAGAGAATGTTCGTCACTGCTGAAATATGAACTTCATTTATTTTTGGTAGTTAATAGAGAGCTGTGTAGACTCACAATCCAAAATATTAAAAAAATTTATTGAATGTAAAGATTTCTTGATTGTAAAACGTTTATATCTAACAGTGCTTACAGTTTAAGCCTGTAACCATTTTTATCTTGAAACCATAGACTAATGTTATTTTTCCATTGTTACAGGCAAAATAACGACAAACCAGTATACAAAACAAAGAAAAACGAAGACTATATCAGCGATATAGTCACAAACGAGTCACACAAGTACCTTCTGTGTTCCAGCGGAGATGGCTCGTTGACTACAATTGATTTGGAGAAAAGATGCGTTCACATGCAGTCAGAAGAGTATGATGAAGAATTAACTTGCTTAGGACTTTTTAGAAGTGAAACCAAGTTACTAGCAGGTACGATGACTAATATTACTTTTTTACTGATATGATATGTTTGCCGACACCAGGGTTGCCAAAAAATGCGGCAAATTCAATGTTTTCTTAATTATCAGTAATAGAAAGAAAAAGAAATAATACAGAAAGCAATATTATTCTTGTTATTTTTTTTTTAGGTTCCTCAAAGGGCAAACTGTATCTCTACAATTGGAATGAATTTGGTCTCCATAGCGACGCATTCCCAGGCCCAAAAGTCGCGATCAACTCTTTGGTACCTGTGACTGAAAACATCGTGGTTACTGCTTGCGAAGACGGTAACCTCAGAGCTACACACTTGTTTCCTCACAGGCATTTAGGTGTGGTTGGTCAACATGATATGTCGGTAGAAAATTTAGACATTTGCAATGATGGTACAATAATTGCTTCGAGTGGACACAATAATGAAATTAAATTTTGGAATATTCAATATTTTGAGAATTTCGAAAAAGTCAGTCACAAGCATAAGAAACACGAAAGGAAAAAAGAGCTGGCAAATAATTTGCCGTCATCTAAAGTTAAGAATACTTCAGATTTTTTTAGTGATTTGGCTTAATAAGATATAGGTAGGAGATTTTGTAAATATGTACAATTTTTTTTCCTTAATATATTGTTGTATGTTATATTTTTATAAGCAGGATCTTTAATTTTCACTTTCCTTATTAAAGAGAAGCTACAAGGAGCCAAAAATCCCGCGACTCTTGAAGAAAAAGGAATGTTTTTTCCAAAAATCGATTTTATTCTTTAAAGTAGTTCAAAGAGCGATATTCCAATGTTTGGATACGCCTCAGTTTACCATTCAACTTCTTCATTTGAGCTAAATCTTTTCCTGGAGCCACTTTTTCAAATTTGAAAAGAGATAATAGTCCCTGGGGGCCAGATCTGGGGAATACGGCTGATGAGGAAGCAATTTATAACCCAATTGATCCAATTTTACCATCAATTTTGTTGAGTTGTGAGCTGGATTATCTTGGTGAAACATCAATTTTTTCGCTAAATGCGCCCTTTTTTTTTGATTTTACCATTCAAACGGTCCGATGATTGTTCGCCTTTTCTCAAGATACTCAGTCAGTATTATTCCATGCGCATCCCAAAAAATACTTGTCAAAACCTTGTCAGCTGATGTTTGTGTTTTGAGACGCTTCGGTGCGTTCCAATTACCCTGTGGACTGACTGTTGGATTCAGGTGTATAATGGTGGATCCGTGCTTCGCCTATTGTTACGAATTGACGCAAAAAGTCTTTTGGATTACACCGAAACTTTGAATCTTTAACACGTTGCTATTTTTGATGGATATTGTCATGATGTCAGCTATCTCTCTTACTTTCATTTGGTGGTCAACAATATATTGGAATTGTTTTGTGTTTTTTGGAGTCCGGGACATGATGGTCGTAGGACTGCATTTAAGTTCACTAAACCATAGTTGCTTTCAAAGGAGTAGGTGTGCCATAACACTTCTCAAGCCATTCTTGGATTCTGGCTGAGTTTTTCCCATCAAAAAACAGTGTTTAATCAACACTGTTTTTTGATCGTTTTGCCAAAATCAAAAGTAGCTATAACTCGCAAACTAATGGGCAAAATGTTATGAAGATATTACACGAATCTTCTGAGAGTTGACATTAATTGAAAATCATATGGTTTTTTTGTCTGTGCCTCCATCTCTCGGATAGGCTCGGGATTTTCACCCCAGGTATAATATAAAAAATCCCGCTATTCCGCTGGGGAACAAAGGGCCTCTACAAAACTTCTCCACCTGACTCTTGTTTCTAGCGAGGTTTTTTATTTCGCCCCATGACTTGCCAGCTTGCTTAGCTTCTTCCAAAATTGTGAGTCTCCATGTCTGTCTCGATCTGCCCCTGCCACGACTGCCCTGTGGGTTCCAATCGAGAGCTTGTTTTGCAATATCGTCTGCGGTATTGCGGAAGGTATCGGTGTTTGCTTCGCTCGTTCCCATAATTCGGTGTTTGGTATCTGGTCCGGCCAGTATATTCGTAAGATTTTGCGTAAGCACTTGTTTGTAAACACTTGTAGTTGATTGGAAATACTTTTAGTCACTTTCCAGGTTTCACAGCCGTACAGAAGCACCGATTTGATATTCGTGTTGAAGAGGCTTATTTTTATGTTTGGCGACAGTATGCGGGACCTCCAGATGTTGTTGAGAATCCGAATGTTTGCTGTGCTTTGAGTATTCTTTGTTTGATGTCAGCCTCTGTCCCTCCGTTCGTATCTATCACATACCCTGCCATTTATTAGAGTTAAGGTTGTATTTTCATTGTTCATTAATCTCATCTCTTTTGTTTTGGAGTTGTTAATCCGCAGCCCCACTTTTTCTGCCTCCTCTGCTAATCATTTTTTTTGCCTCCTTTTAATCTGCTAATCGTTTTAGTTCATTGTTTGTAGTTGCATTTTTTTGATATTTTAATATTTCCTTTTAATGACTTGTGACGTGTAAAAGACATTGTGGTTAGACTAATATATTTGATTTGATTTGTCCGAGTCAGTTTGGCTTTTGCGTCCTTTAATGAGTGAGATAGAAGGCAGGTATCGTCCGCATAGTCTAGGTCTTCCAGACGTGACGTCAGGCCCCATCTTATGCCTCTTTGAGTGTTGTTAGTTTTAGTCACAACTTCGTCTAGAACGATATTAAATAAAAGCGGGGATAGTACGCATCTTTGCTTAACTCCATTTCTGACAGGTATTGCCTTGCTAATCATGTTACTGTGTATCACTTTACAGCTACTTCCACGATAAAGTGCTTTAATAATCCTTATTTTTTCCGGCACACCTCGTTCCCTTAAAGCTGCCCATATAGCCGTATGCTTCAAGGTGTCAAATGCTCTTTCAAAATCCACGAAGATCAGGTAGAGAGGTGATCTAAACTCATAAGATTGTTCGATGACTATTCGCAGGGCATTTATCTGGTCTATGCATGACCTCTGGGGGCGGAAACCGGCTTGTTCTGCTCGTAGAGTCGGTTCTATAGTATTGCTAAGCCTGTTTAGAATAATGATTGCTATAATTTTGTTGATGGTGTTAAGAAGGGTGATGCCCCGCCAGTTGCGGCATTCTTTCAGGTTGCCCTTTTTTGGCAGCTTTATAATGTACCCTTCTTTCCAGCTGTCAGGAAGAAGTTGTGTGTTTCAGGCAGTTTTTATCACTGGAATTAAAAGCCTGGTTACGGTGGCCGGACATGCCTTCATTAGTTCAGCCGGGATATCTTCTGGATCAGTAGCTTTCCTCATTTTAAGCTGACCGATTGCTCTTTTGGTTTCGCTTTGAGTAGGGTCGTTGGTTTCAATATTCAGTGGGTTTTCTTGTGGTTTAGAAGTCGGAGGTTATGTTGGTGGTAAGGTGCTGAAGCTGTCGCCAAAGTACTCCTCCCATCTGTTCAGTTGATCAAGCGGATTTGAAATTGCGTCGCCATCTTTCCCATGTAAAATTGTTGTTGCTTGGTTAAAGTTTCTACCTGCCAGACGCTTAGTTATTCTATATAGCTCCCGATTGTTTCTTGCTTCAGCTGCAGACTGTGCTGACTGGGCTAGATTGCCTACCCATTTTCGTTTGTCACATCTGGCTGCTTTTTTGACGGCAGTGTTGGCTTCTTTATATTGGTTTCTTAAGGTGTCTCTCTCGCTCTCTGTATCACTATTGTTTAGTTTGTTCTTGATTTCTCTCCGGTTGTCTATTTTCTTCCAAGTGACATCTGATATCCACTCTTTACTTTGTCTCCTTCTCTTTCCCATTACCTCCTCACTAGGTGTTATGAGGGCGTTCTTAATATTGTTCCATTTATCCTCTTGCAATCTGTGGTAACCTCTGTGCCAGCACTATTTTGTAAATGCTCTTCAAAGTCTCTGCGGGTTGTTGGGTTTTTCAGGCGGTCTGTGTTGTATTTGGGTCTAATTCACCCCAGGTAGTATTTGTTAAAAAAATCACATTGTCATGTTTTTGCATTTCTTCAAATTTCAGAGTCCCTAAGCCACGAAAAACATACTGTTTAAGTTAGTCTGCCTGTTGGCACGATAACTCACGAACGAAATGAAATATCGAATTGAAATTTGGCATACATATAACATTTGAAGTTGGAACGAAACCTATAGTTTTTAGCGATAACGCTTAGGGGAAAAGGGGTGAAAGCGGTGGGAATGTTTTTTAATATTATTTTCAGAATATTAATGCGCTTGGTTTTTGGTTGGATAATGAACAAATTTTAGGAATAATTATTGACAGTCATTCTTATAAAAGATTAAAGAGGCGGAGGAGGGTGCTAGAGGGGTTACTTCGTATCTATATCGTGTTAGACGTCCTTTTGAGGGTTTCCGGAATCGGTAAATCTGAAAATAGTTACGGTGAAGTCTGCTTATAATGGACCCGTTTATAGCGAATTTCCGGTTAAAATGAACTATTTGATAATGCACGAAAAAACTTCCATAAGGCCATTGCGAATTTTACGATATTATAAGGAAAATAGAAAATGGAGTTAAACCATATGGAAGAAGAGGCAAGAAATCTTATCAATCTGTGATAAAAGAAACTTTAGTTGACCAAGTCGCTAAAGGGCTCCTTAAATGGTTTAGTCAAAAACGACATGAATATGTTCCTATTACCGGTTGTTGTTCAGTGGTTGGCCAATGTATGAAAATTCGAGAAAGTTGTGAATATGTGGACAATTTTAATGCGGATGAAACGGGTTTGTTTTACAAGATGACGCCTGATACGACATTAAAGTTTGTCGGAGAGAATTGTGCTGGTAGAAAATTATCAAGAGTAAGGATTACCGTGTTGGTAACTGTAAATATGTCTGGAACAGAGAAAAGATAATTGTTGGTGATAGGAAAGTCCGCCAATCCCAGGTGTTTTAAAAACAAATATTTACCAGTAAAGTACAAATCAAACAGTAAAGTCTGGATGACATCAGAAATTTTTAAAAACGAACTGCTCGAATGGGACAAAGAATTAAAATTCACAAACAGAAAAATATTACTTTTGATTGACAAATGTCATTATAAAAAGATTTTACTTATGAAAATCTTAGAGACGATCGATAAAAGTAACATTTTTTCTGTAACTCTATTGGTCTCTATAAACTTTATCCGTATGGCTTGGCAAAGAGTCAGTAAAGAAACCATTGCAAACTGTTTTAAGCATGGCGGATTTTTAAGAAAAGAATGTAAATATGACTCAGATGATGAGCTACCGTTGACTCAGTGGATTGAAAAACATCGAGAAGATCGTACTGATTGTTTAGAATTTGTTTACGATGCTGACATTCAACAAAGTACAATGGAAATCGAGATTGGGGGTGGGAAAAAGATGTTTAATTATTTTAATTTTGAAGAATATGTATGTGTTAATAATGAATTAATGACGAGAGGAATCTTAACTAATGATCAAATTGTGACATCAGTGACTTCTGGAGCGATTTTAAGTGATAATGACGACGAAGACGAGCTTGGCGAAGGAGATAATATTTATGTTCCATCCATTTCAGAAATGACTAAGAAAATGACTGAAACTGGCAATTTTTTGGAATCTCGTCAAGTTCCTGAACATATATGAAGTAGTTTTTGTGATCTTGACAATTTCATAAACACCATTTCTTTTTCAAGTAAAATTGTACAAACCAAAATTACTGATTTTATTGTATAAACTAGGTATTTTAATGTTTTCGTTTATACTCGCATATGTACCAACATACAAACAATGACTTGTTTTATTTTCCTTTGAATATTTTCTTTTAATTTAATAATTATTATTATTTATTTTTCTAAGCATTAGCGCCTAATCTAAATAAAAAAGTAGTGAAAAATGATATTCGATTTTGTTTAATGTTTGTAACGAACTTCGGATGTAGTGAACCATTTTTAGTGATTTTTTGGAGTTCGTTATAAACGGACTTCACTGCTATATTTTTAACGACCGGAAAGAAATTTCAAGTCAATACGAAAATAACTGACGGTTTCCAACGTGCCTCAATAAATTCAGTGAATAACGCATAGTTCAGTTTAGGTTAGGTATTTTACCAAACACGTGCTCTGTGTTTTTCTATTAGTTCTCTCAGTGATTTTATATTAATTATAATCAAAATGCCTAAGAAAGTTACCAGAGAAGATCGTAAAAGCAGTGGGTCGAGATTGGACAGATCAAAAAAAGTAGTACCTCCACAGAAACGTAAAACAGGCGAGGTCGAAACAAACAGTGCTTCGGCAAAAAAAATAAAAACAAAAGTTGTTCGGGACATAGCAGAGAATCTGGAAAAACATTACAGAATAGTTAATTTTATGCTAGTTTTTTCAACCATCGCGAGTTTAGTAAAGTGTGATGGCAAAATTTCTTTTAAGTCGTGTAAAAGTGAAGGTCTTGGATTCACCATCCAAGTTAAATTGTGAAAAGTGTAAAAACCTCTGCTTTATTCCTTCTAGTAACAGAATTCAGTCTGGAGTGTATGAAATCAATTATCGATTCGCTTTTGCCATGCGAGTCTTAGGCTTAGGATTAGCTGGATGTGAAGTTTTGCGGCCTGGTATTTATCAGCTCATTTTTTATCAAAAACAACCTACAGTTCGTATTTACAAAAAAATGTGTTTAGTCATAAAAAATACCGCGCGTGCATTTTTTTCATCTGCTGTGGATGAAGAGAGAGAAGCCACGTGTAAAGAAAATAATGTAGAAGATACAACGACCGTATCAGGTGACGGCACCTGGAAAAAACGAGGATTCGCATCTTTATTTGGCGTGTCTTCCTTGATCGGTTATTATACCGGAAAAGTTCTGGATATTTGTGTAAAAAGCGCCTACTGTCATGACTGTAAAACTTGGGAATCAAAACTAAATTCTGCAGAGTACGAAGAGTGGTATACTGTTCATGTGAAAGAAGGAAAATGTCGAGCTAATCATACTGGTCCATCTGGAAATATGGAGGTTGAAGCAATAAAAATTAATGTTTTAGCGTTCAAAAGATAATAAAGTGAAATATCGCAACTATATCGGCGACGGCGATTCAAAAACATACTCTGGAGTACTGAAATCTAACCCTTATGGTGGTGATGATTATTTGATAAACAAAAAAGAATGTATAGGTCATGTTCAGAAGCGAATAGGTACCCGATTGTGTAACATAGTGAATAAAACTACACAAGAATCGACAACTGCGGCGGGAAAAAAAAAAAAGTAATCAGAAAAAGTCTATCTGGTAAAGGTAAACTTACTGGAAAAATGATAGACAAGTTGACTGTATATTACGGTTTAGCCATTCGACGTAATTGTATTCTGTAGAAAAAATGAAAAATGGCATTTGAGCGACTTATTTTCATTATAGCTCAACAAACAAGAATCCGCAGCATCAGAATTGTGACAAAGGCGAAGACTCGTGGTGTGAATGGCAGAGGGCTGCTGCAACGAATAACCTGAAGTCATTCAAACATAGTTACACCGCACTTCCAGGCGAGGTTTTACAAGCAATAAAACCTATATATGAGGACTTGAGTAATGAGACACTTTTGGAGCGATGTCTCGGGAGGTTTTACACAGAACAATAATGAAAGTTTGAACCAACTTATATGGAAAATTACTCCAAAAATTTGAGTGGTACCTCTAATCTCGTTGACATTGCTGCTCATATAGCAGCATGTACATTCAATGAAGGTTGTTTTGCTTTGCTGTCCATCATGCATGATATGGGTATCACTGCAGGGCCAAGTTCTCATGGATGAGCGAAAGAAGTCGACAAAAATCGGATAAATCGAGCTGAGCTCAAAACTGCGCTTGAAAGCAAACAAGGCCGGATTAGCCGTAGACAAGAGCAACAACGTGCTCTGGGCACCCACGATGACAGCTCCGTAATATAAGGACCTGGCATTGATGACTCTATGTAAGTAAAAAAAAATACTTGTTTACTTATGATGAATTTTTAAATTTCTCAGTGTAAAACTTTAAATCGATTTTCCCACAAATTGCTTTTTCAAAGTCGGTGGACACTGTCACTCGAAATCTACTGTACCGAATTTTTTGAAATTTTGCATACTCTTTCTACACATAATTAGCGAGGTAACACTGTCGAGTTCTTTTTTTTTTAAATTTTAAGTATATTTTATAACGATTTTTTCGTCAAAAATCGGTATTTTGACTTGTAAGTACCACAAAAAATCCAAAAATTGAAAAAAAAAAAATCTCGACAGGGCTACCTAGAAAAACTTATGAACTAACAGAATTTTCCTGGTTTTTTTGTTTTAGATGATCCAGTCATAAGTTCTGATGTCCACCGCAAAACACCTTTTTGTTGAGGCGCCCATTAAGAGTTGCTGCCACCGGCTCACATCTTGATATTTTTTTAC
This sequence comes from Pachyrhynchus sulphureomaculatus, assembly GCA_019049505.1. Classification (NCBI taxonomy): domain Eukaryota; kingdom Metazoa; phylum Arthropoda; class Insecta; order Coleoptera; family Curculionidae; genus Pachyrhynchus; species Pachyrhynchus sulphureomaculatus. Next base: position 12,981,583 of record CM032446.1, read on the forward strand.
GAAAATTGCCCACAATATCCGTGAAATGTCACCTGATAATACCATATTAAAATCTATTCATTTATCTTTACTGTTTGTTCAATAAAAATTCATAAAAATATGCTGTTTTTTGACCGAATTAACCCTACCCCCCCCTTAATTCTTCATTTACTTTGAAGGCCAGAATATCGGTTACTCACGCAGATATCCGCAGACAGCAGGACGTCGTTCAACTTAACAAAGACCTAGAAGAAATTCTATCTTGAGGTGAGAGTAACTAAATAAACTTAACGCTACAAAAAGCCAGGCGGCAGTTTTGTCTAAAAAAGTTAACGTTGCGGAACCCGACAGTGATGCCGGGATACCCCGTTCCTGTAGCATCGTCACTCAAGTTGCTGGACGTTAACTTGGGAGCAAATATGTCTTGGCATGAGATGATGTCGCATGCATAGCAAAGAGGGGTTCTCAAAAGCTTAGAATCCCGTCAAACACATAAAATGTAAAAAAATGCCAAGTCTCGCAAGGCAGTCCTTCCACCACAAAAAGTTGTGAGATCCCATGTAAAACCAAGTCAGTTATTTTAGTTAGTATCTATGGAAGCACCTATTCAACAACTTTGTGATAAATTGTTTTCTATTTAGTTCATTTATAGTCACCGTATCAATATTAGACATCTTTATTTCTATAATAAATATAATGACTTGGCAATCGATTTTCGATTGCTAAGTAAGTCTAAACAGTGCACTTACGAGGCTGGTTTGAAAAGTCCGTGCAAAAATAAAAACTACTTATGTGTTTGGGGTAAACCTTTTTTATTTTTCGACATAGTCTCCTTTTAGGCTTATACACTTCGTTCAACGATGTTCTAGTTTGTTGATCCCTTCCGAATAATAGGATTTGGCCAAGTTTGCAAAATATCCATTAGTGTCTGCAATCACCTCCTCGTTTGAATAAAATCTTTGTCCCGCCAGCCATTTCTTCAAATTGGGGAACAAATAGTAGTCCGAGGGAGCCAAGTCTGGAGAATAGGGGGGATGTGAAACGAGTTGGAATCCTATTTCCATTAATTTTGCGACCACAACTGCTGAGGTGTGTGCTGGTGCGTTGTCGTGATGGAAAAAGACTTTCTTGTGGGCCAATCGCGGGCGTTTTTCTTGCAGCTCGGTTTTCAAACGGTCCAATAACGATGAATAATATTCACCTGTAATAGTTTTACCCTTTTCCAGATAGTCGATGAGGATTATCCCTTGCGAATCCCAAAAGACAGTCGCCATAACCTTTCCGGCCGAAGGAACGGTCTTCGCCTTTTTTCGTGCAGATTCCCCCTTGGTAACCCATTGTTTAGATTGTTGTTTTGTCTCAGGAGTATAGTAATGTATCCATGTTTCATCGATAGTGACGAAACGACGCTTAAAGTCCTCCGGATTCTTCTGGAACAGCTGCAAACCATCCTTGCAACACTTCACACGATTCCGTTTTTGGTCAAGCGTGAGCAATCGCGGCACCCATCTTGCGGATAGCTTTCTCATGTCCAAATGTTTATGCAAAATATTATGTACCCGTTCAGTCGAGATGCCCACAGCATTAGCAATCTCACGCACCTTAACTCTTCTGTCATCCATCACCATATCATGGATTTGATCAATGATTTCTGGAGTCGCAACCTCCAGAGGCCGTCCTGAACGTTCAGCGTCACTTGTGCCCATATGGCCAGTCCTAAAATTTTGAAACCACTTATAAACTGTTCTAATCGAAGGTGCAGAGTCACCATAATGTTTATCAAGCTTCTCTTTAGTCTCCTGAGGCGTTTTGCCTTTCATAAAGTAATGTTTAATCACCACACGAAATTCTTTTTCGTCCATTTCTTGAAAATCACTCGACTTCCTTGATTCACACGAATGCCAAACACAAAGAAATAGACCAATAGGGCTGAAACTTGGTGTGCGTTCATCCAAGAGATGCTACTAAGTAAACATGACCTCGATACGCGCCGGTGGTGCCCTCTCGGACTTTGCACGGACTTTTCAAACCAGCCTCGTAAGAATAAAGTATTTTATATATGTAGTAGATTATTCTTATGTGACTATGTTGCCGTGCCATTGCCAAGTGATATTTATTATAGAAATAAAGATGTCTAATATTGATACGGTCACTATAATAGGTAACTAAATAGATAACAATTTATGACAAAGTTGTTGAATAGATACTAACGAAATAGCTGACTTGGTTTTACATGAGATCTCATAACTTTTTGTGGTGGAAGGACTGCCTTGCGAGACTAGGCATTTTTTTATATTTTATGTTTTTGATAGGATCTCATTTCTCTTTGTAGGTAGTCCTCTTTTTTTTTCTTCTCGGGTAATATTTCTTGTACGTCAGCTATGGATTTTCTTAAAGCGCACTCCCTGTCTCTATTAGTTTTTCTCAAAGGCTATGACGTAACAATTTTTGACAAGTCTGGACGATAAGTGCTTCTAAGTAGATTATATTTAACGATTGCGGACTCCTGAGTTTTGATACTACCGAAGTCGACATTAATTAGATGTAATCCGCCCAGACTTGTCACTCTCGAAAGTGCCACGTATGCTTGACTGCGTGTGAACACTGAAGAACCGATATCCATCAGTGCACTGTTTAGGCTTAGCCCCTGACTTTTGTGTATGGTAATAGCATAGGCTATACATATCGGAAACTGTTCGCGATGAACATAAGCTCTATTAATAATTTCAAATTTATTTTTGACTGGACCAAGCTCGTAATGATGTTCATTATTAAATGTAATATGTATTTTTTTTTAATTTTATTTGTATTTTCAGGATCAACCTTTACTCCTTGTACTATACCGATAGAACCGTTGACTAAGCCAAGATTCACGTCAATATTTCGTCTTAACATGACTTTTGCTCCTATTTTAATAGCTATATTCTCTTCTAGCCCTACTGTCATGAAAGCATCATCTGCATACTTTTTTATAATTAAAATATACTTAAAGTATTTCACTTAACAATTTTTTAATTACAGGAAGTAGGTAAGTATTATTAAACGAATATATTTGACAAATGAAAAATATTAAATATAATATATTAATTAATAAATAATACAAATTATTTATAATTATGGATTTTTTAGAGATTAATTAACTTTATACGACGTATTATTTACCGGGACTCACGGTTGACCTTGCATTACGCTATGTATGGCTAAGCGCTGCGCGCTCTCCTCGTTCTATCTCAAAAACGGTTAAGCGTATAAAAAAATGTTTAGAACAAAATTTGTAGAGAATTTTATGCTCTACAATTTTCATAATAGATGCAAATATCATTAAAACCATAGGAAGCGAGATATTTGCGAAAAAACGATTTTTGTGACCTTTGACCTTGAATATCTTAAGACGCGGACACGAGATTTTATGAGACTTTTGAGACAACTTTTAGAATGACAAAATAAAGGTTTATACAAGTTTACAGCTTATTATCTCTCATTCCGAGGTTGACCCTCTTTTTTTGGCTTAAGTGTCTGTACAATTTAGAAAACGGGACTGAAATTTCGGGATGTTTCAGGTTTTCCTTCCTTTATAGATTAAACACTAAGTAAATTCAAAATTTGAAGTTTGTGTGTCTGCTAGAAGTACCTTAGAATTTTGATGATCGATCGGTGAGTGTCAATGACAAAATTAAAGAACGGCGACTGGCGATAGTTCGTAAAGTATAAGATATAAATAGCCGGTAATTTAGGAATATAGCTAGTATAGTATGTCCTCTTGGTCACTGAAAATTCAGGCTTCTAGCTTTATCCACAATGAAGTTACAAGGGGGTCAAAAGTGCCGTGAGTGGCTTCGAGAAAAGGATGGTACGGCTGTGCTTTCTGCTCGACTTGGTGAGATATTATTTCGAACTAGAAAGCTTTACACTCCGCAACTGTTAATCCTTTACAAAGCTCAAATTCGACCAACGATGGAGTACTGCTTCCATGTTTGGGGCTCTGCTCCCAAACATACTTTGCATTTTTTGGATTCTATTCCGAAGAGAGCTGTTTACCCTGGCTGGAGATGAAGAACATCATCCCTTTGGAATGATTTGCTCAGGACCGAGTATAACAAAACCAACGCGAATCGCTTTTCCCAACACACGGCGCTCATGTAGCGCTTTAGGAATTTCCCTGCAGCAAGGGTGCTATGCCCATAAAAAAAATTTTATATGAAGTTATTAGTATGGAGAATAAAATTGTGAATATGGTGGGGTCTAGTGTAAAATTCCCTGTCCCGAATCTATATGAAGTATCTATCTGAAATTTGGAGAAGTTGTTCAACCTATATGCCCACAAGTCAACGACTTAGCTTGCCGAATATACAGGATGTCCCAGTATTCCGTGTACATAGAGTTACTGTGAATTACTGGGATAAAAATATGACCATTTCACCCAACTTCCCTTAGTCCAAAAACTCGTAATTTTTGAGATACAGGGTGTCAAAGTTATACTTTTATTTTAGTTTTTCTTAAGTAGCCTTCTTAATAATTGTACTATTTGTACAAGACTCCGTGCTAAGATGAGAAATCTAAATCAGCTCACTGTTTTGTTGTAAATTGTAGGGGGCACCACTTATTGCACTGTGTATATTTTTTTATACCACTCTGTATGATATTTTTAATTATATATTCATATTCTCCGTCTTCTCCTGTCTAAAAAAGGTCTCTTGGTAAATGTTGCACATTTCTTCACATTATATAGTTACTCGGCAACACTCAAAAATCACTCTAGCAATGATGTAAGATATCATATGTTCTATAACTTAACTGGGTTGTAGTAATACAGACAGAAAGTAATTTTTGACGGATATCAAACAAGTTTTACGAATATTAATGAGAATCCTTTCTCAAGTTTAATGGTGTTTTAAATCTAGATTATTATGGAGCACACTTTTGGTGCGCAAACCGATATGATTTTAGTGTCTGGTTTTTGTAACGGCAACGGTCGCAAAAGTGCTTGTGTATATAACGAAAGATTTCCTCATCATCGGACTCCTATCCATCAGACTTTCGCCAATATTGAAAGGCGAGTTCGAGAAAATGGGCAATTTAAGCCGATCAGGAATAATGCTGGGCGGCCTTCATAAGCTAGAACACCCGATGTTGAAGAGGGAATTCTTGAAATTACACGTGATAATCCTGGAATCAGCACTCATTTAATTGAACGACAAACAGAAATATCAAAACGTACAACTAATCGGATCATTAGACAACAAATTATTCACCCCTTTAATATCCAGGAACTCTTACCTCCAAATCTTGCATTTTTTACAAATTATTCGAGCACGCATAGTGACCGTTCCGGCTTTTCACACTAAAATCCTGTTTACAGACGAAGCACGCTTCACTCCACGTGGTATAACAAATATGCATAATAATATTTACGCTGAAGGAAACCCACATGCTGTGCAACAAAGACAGTTTCAACGCGAATTTAGTATTAATGTCTGGATGGGATTTGTCCCAAACTATTTGATCGGGCCGTTTAGATTACCAGATCGACTTGATGGTAACATTTACTTGAATTTCATCCGTGAAACTATACCTGAATTATTGGAAAACTTACTCATTAATTTACATGCGCGACATGTTTTTCATGCACGATGGTGCACCATCCCATTTTGCGCGTAATGTGAGAATTTTTTTGAACCAAAGTTACCCAGATAAATGGATCGGAAGAAGTGAAGATGCTCCTATTCACTGGCCACCTCGTTCCCCGGGCTTAAATCCATGCGATTTTTTCCTTTGTGGTACATTGAAATCGAAATTTTATTAAGTTGACACATTGAGCAATTGTGGAATAGGATTCAAAATGCTGTTACCGCTTTACGAGATGAAGACATTTTAAGAAAAGTACATTTAAATTTCCTGCGACGTATTAATTTATTTATTGACGAAGGTGGCGGCTATACTGAACATTTATTGTGAAACCAATACCTTCTCAGTTGAGCGATTAAATTTTTTTCGAATTTATCAATTTGTGGGTAATCTTTTATGCCCTTAGCCAGTTGGTTTTTACATTCTTACTGTTTTTGGCCCGTTGGTCTTTAAAATTATTTTTGTTGTTAGCCTGTTTGCCTATAAGTACGCTATTCTTTTGCACCTGTCCTAAGCTGGATGAAGTGTGAAGAAACACATTTGCGAATTTGACGATGGAATTAAAAAATGGAAACAGTTGCTCGGAGCAACATTTATCAAGAGAGCTTTTTTACACAGGAGAAAGCGGAGAATACGAATATTTAATTAAAAATACAGAGTGGTATAAAAAAAGTTATGACAATTTAGAAGTTTACACAGTGGCGCCCCTACAATTTACAACAAAACTGTGAGCTGATTTCGATTTCTCATCTCAGAAAACTCCTTAGCACCGAATCTTGAACAAAGAGTATAATTATTAAGAAAGTTACTTAAGAAAAACTAAAATAAAAGTATAACTTTGACACCCTGTATCTCAAAAATTACGAATTTTTGGACTAGGGTAAGTCGGGTTAAATGGTCATATTTTCATCCCAGAAATCCACAGTAACACTATGTACACGGAATATCGTGACTCCCTTTATTTTTTCCTGAAAAAAAGTTTTTAATCTTAGTCAGTCATTCGATACAGAAAAATGTCAAAAATACATACATAAATAAGGTTTATATTGTGTAAAATTCAGTCTGCCAGATTTTTGGTTTTTTTAAAGGTTTATTTTTCACAAAACTAAACTATACACATAATATTTATTTGAACTAAACTTATAATGGTAAGTACTAATACTGATACTTATTCTAAGGCTTTAAAAAAATGTATAAAAATCATATATTAACTCTTATATAGCTATATCGAGAGAGAAGTGGGTCGCCGTTGTATAGATGATTGTTTCTCTCTCGCACCCTAGCTCGGAACTTCTCACGAACTGCGCATGCGTTACATAAGAACATATTAATTCTGTGCGAGTTCCCGGAAATTATATAGTGTGTATATAAGAGGCACACATGCGCGTTAAGAATCTGCTCATGCACGTTAGCAAACCGCTCTCGCTTTTCTCTGTAATGGCACTTGTTTTTCTTGCAGGCGAAAATAGGGCGCTAGCTGTATAGGAGTATTACATATATGATACAAAATAAACGTTTTTGACTTAACCTAGACAAAGATCACTGATACAGTAAACATAAAACACGGTAGCGACCCTTCAAGAAAGATTTTAGGTCTGGTGTTTTTATCTCGCATGCGTCCCCTATCATACCAACAACATGGCTGCCAGCGCGATCGCGGGTTATGTTTACATCTGAATTTCAAGAGGAATCTTTTTATAACGTGCTCGAAATTGATTATTAAAAATTTTCCACTAAGTTAATGACTCGTTTGACGTTATAATTGAAAATAATTCTAAAAGATATGTCAAGAGAAAGTTTTTGTTGTGCGGTTAGTGCCCGTAAATATATATGTGGAGTAGATTTCCCAAAGATCCTGAAAGGTAATTTATTCATAATTCTTTATTTCTATTATGCAATTAATTATATAAAGATTATGAAAATTGCGTTTTCATATTACAGATACATTTTGTTTGTAAAACAGTTGATGTTTTATTATTGTTAAGTATTGATTTATTGGTTTACTCCGGGCCGGTCGTCTATAGACAACTTGTTTACTTTACAACAATTGATAGAAAAGAAGATCCAAAAAGATAACGAAATACATATGACCTTTATAGATCTTAAGAAGGCATACGATAGTGTACCGAGAAATAAACTTTGGCATGCCTTGAGAACAGTAGGGGTAAAAGAAGGGATGATAACAATAATAAAAGAGTTATATCATGAAAATATAGGATATGTGAAACAAGGACACTATCTCTCGACAGCTATCCACATTACAAAAGGTCTAAGATAAGGGTGTTGCCTTTCACCAATCTTATTTAATATATTTGTAGACAACGCTCTAAAGAAATGGAACCGCACTTGCCAAAGCATGGGCATCTCCATTAGTGATAAACACCTATTATCGTTAACCTTTGCAGACAACCAAGTAATAATAACACAAGATGCATTCGATATGGAATATGTATTGAAGAGATTATACACAGACTACAAGGAATGAGGACTAGACATGAGCCTTGAAAAGACGGAGTATATGGTTATGAACTCGAAAATAGAATTTGATGTCTTAATTAACAATGATACACATGTCAAACAAGTTAAGGAATTTAAATATCTAGTACTGATTGACAACAAAAATCGTATAGGTAAAAAGAAAATATAGAATAAAATACAAAAAGCCAGGAGGATCGTAGGAGCTCTGAACTCAATATGGTGGGATCAAAACATAACTACACAAAACAAAAAGAGAATTGGAAGAACAATGGTAGAATCGGTTTTAAGTTATGGTAGTGAACTGTGGGTAATGAAAGAAGAGGATAAAAGAAAATAACCGGTCAAGTGCAAGTTAAACTTGCGCAATTAGTGTTCCGTACGTTGATTGCTTTTAAAATAAAAAATTTTTGTTACAGAGGTATAAAATGATCAGTGACTTCACAAAATACACCCCAAATGTGTTTTCAACAAAGTTTGTTTCCAATCTTTACTGAAATCTGATGACCTTGAAATTTTTGTTTTTTTTTATACCATATAAATTATTAAAGGTAATACACTCGTGATAATTTTCGTTCAATCTACACCCCGTGGAGAATAATTCCAGAATTTTTTCGAAATTTTTTGATAAGTACTTTTCGAGATAAGGCCCGGGACAGCGATTTTTCGCGAATTTTTAAAAATAATACAAAGAAAAGTGCGCGCAGGTATAATATTATATATATATTTTTTACTCGTGTTTTCACAAGCTTTCATTTGACACCACACTCAATGACCTAGTAAAAAATTTTTTTTTTCACTTCCGACTTCACCCCCCAAAACTAACCCCTTAAGTCAAAATTTAACTTTCAAATTAAATTTTAATTCTCAAAACTACATGGCTCTGATGAGGCCATCAATTCCTATATTATTACCAAATTTCACCTTTCTATGTCAAATAGTTTCGGAGAAAAATCGAGTGTGACAGACAGACAGACAGACACCGAAGAGATCTTATAAGTGTTCAGTACGGAACATTAAAAACGACGATAGAAATGGATTACCTGAGAAGAAACGCCGGAGTGTCCAAATTCCAACACATAACAAACACAACAGAACAGCAGCAACAGAAACAATTATACAAAGAATAGAAAATAGAAGATTGAAATGGTTTGGACACCTACCCAAAATGAACGATACAAGATGGCCCAAAAGGCTCTTGACATGGAAACCACCGGAAAAAATAAAAAAATGAGGTCCACGTAGATCCTGGAATGAAGATATGAGACAAGCCATGAGGTCACGAGGAATGGACGAAGAGATGGCGGACGATAGAAGGCGAATCGGAACACAACACCTAGTTGTATAATTGTTATATATTACTTGTGTATATATACAGTTAAACCCAAATAAATAAATAAATAAATATAAATATATATATATATATATATATATATATATATATATATATATAAATAAATAAAAGTATTGGTGTATGTTATTCCACTGGTCCCCCCCCCCCCCGGATGTCTGTAATAGTTGAGAAATATAAATTCAACAAATAAATAACATGCAAAAAGCATTGAAGCCAATATATTTTTAGTGTTCCGTACGGAACACTTATAAGATCACTTCGGTGTCTGTCTGTCTGTCTGTCACACCCGATTTTCTCCAAAACTATTTGACATAGAAAGGTGAAATTTGGTAATAATATAGGAATTGATGGCCTCATCAGAGCCACGTAGTTTTGAGAATTAAATTTTGACTTAAGGGGTTAGTTTTGGGGGGTGAAGTCGAAAGTGAAAAAAAATTTTTTTTACTAGGTCATCGAGTGTGGTGTCAAATGAAAGCTTGTGAAAACACGAGTAAAAAATATATATATAATGTAATACTTGCGCACACTTTTCTTCGTATTACTTTTAAAAAATCGCTGTCCCCTACCTTATCTCGAAAAGTACCGATCAAAAAATTTTGAAAAAAATTCTGGAATATTCTCCACGGGGTATAGATTGAACGAAAATTATCACGAGTGCATTACCTTTAATAATTTATTTGGTATGTAAAAAAAAACAAAATTTCAAGGTCACCAGTTTTTTCAGGGAAGGGAAATCTGAAAATCGGGAAAAAATTAAGAAAAATTGAACAAAATCAAAAATAATTAAAAAAATCGAAAAAAATTGTTACAAATCGAAAAATTGTCAGAAGTGGAAAAAATCAATAAGAATTCAAAAAAACTTCAAAAGTTTGACAAAATTGACGATTCGTTATAAAACTTTAAAAAAATGAATATTAATAAAAATTTGGAAAATCAAAAGTTTTTAAAAAACAAAATAAAAAAAAAATAAAAATTGAAAAATAGTAATATTGCAAAATTGAAAAATCGAAAAAACAGTAAAAGAAAAAAAAAAATTGAAAACCGAGAAAAATTTAAAAAAATCCAAATAAAATCGTTAAAAAACTTAAAAATCGTCAAACATCGAAAAAAAAAAATAAAAAATCATAAAAACACAAAAAATCGCAAAAAATATTTAAAAATCGGTAAAAAATTGTTAAAAATGGAAAAATCAGTTGTGTAATTTGAAACGTAATTTGAAAGTTAAAAACTGAAAAATTCGAAAGGAAAACTGAAAATCGGGAAGAAATTTAAAAAAATTGAACAAAATCAAAAATAATTAAAAAAATCGACAAAAATTGTTACAAATTGAAAAATTTTCAAAAGTGGAAAGAATCAATAAGAATTCAAAAAAACTTCGAAAGTTTGAAAAAATCGATTCGTTATAAAACTTTAAAAAAATGAAAATTAATAAAAATTTGGAAATTAAAAAAAGTTTTTAAAAAACAAAAGAAAAAAAATAAAAATTAAAAAAATAGTAATATTGCAAAATTGAAAAAATAGTAAAAGAAAAAAAAAAAATTGAATTGAGTGCATTACCTTTAATAATTTATTTGGTATATAAAAAAAACAAAATTTCAAGGTCACCAGTTTTCAGTAAAGATTGGAAACAAATTTTGTTGAAAACTCATTTGGGGTGTGTTTTGTGAAGTCACTGATCATTTTATACCACCCTAACAAAATTTTTTATTTTAAAAACAATCAACGTACGGAACACTAATTGTGCAAGTTCAAATTGCACTTGACCGGTTTTTTTTGCCTTTTTCCCTGCTTTTTGTATATCTATCATAATAAGAACTTGATAAATAATAATAAAAATGTTTCTAAAAAAAAACTTTTCTTATTTTTTGTCTCTCGATCAGCAAAATTCATTTTTATTCTACAAAATAGGATTTTTCTTGAAAGAAGGAATTTGAATATTTTAAAAACTCGCAGGCATCATACCAGCAATATAGCGGCAAGTCATGTGTTTATTACAAACTCGAACCCCCTTGAGATCAAAGGTGCAGAATCTGACTATCGCTACTATATTTTATGTTTGCTGTGTCACTGATTTGAAGTTTTTATGCATTTGGTGTAGGTACAATTCGAACTCTTGTAGTTTATGAAGAGCTACCACATTATAAACTATATTAACAATTTGTTTTTTTAAGTGTAGCAATATTTTTTCAAAGTAAATGGAAAATCCTATGTAAAATTTAAAGAAAAAAATTTAATTGGTAAAATTAGAAACTCTTATTTAGGTTTAACAGAAAATCAAAACTTTGGTAATGTATGTGTAAAAATAACATTTACTCTATTGATTTATATCATTAATCCTGACAGTACAAGATCATGGATAGGTCTAATAATGTATCCATATTGTGAAGTAACTTTAATAACTGTATTAATTTATAATGTAGTGTCTCCAAATCATAAGAGGCTTATTTAAATAATTTGATGTGGTTTACTTTTATACTCTTTAAAAAAAATCGCAAGGTGACAACTCTCTGTATTCTGACCCCAATTAATCTGAAATTCATTTAATTCTTCTCTAACTACACCATTTTCACAAATACGAATCATAACATAATATTTTGATTTATCATATTTATGGGTTACTTTGTACCTGTAACTGAATGGTAAAGTATAAAAAACCTTATGAAGTATACACTTGTATCCAACATGGGTTACAATATACCATTTTTTTAATTCAGAATCACGACGCGTCAACACACAATTTCCTTTTATTAATACAGTAAATTTATCTACAATTGAAAGTCGAAATTGCCGTTCAACATATTTTTTTTCCGAAAAATTTCCACAATCATTCTCATGTTTCAATAATTCACAGATTGTAAAAAATAAACCACAATTAAACCTACAGTAAAAATATATACCTGTATGTTGAAAATTTCACTGTTGCTTATTTCATTAAAATTTTGTTGATGCTTAACACACTTGTTATAACCATTATGAAAACATCTGTAACAAATTTTACAAATTTTATTGACACAACTATATAACCTAGGAAAAGGAAACTTACAGTCCCAAAAATAGTTTTCACAAAAGCTACAAGTGATGCCTATTGACGATTTATTTGTAACATTCTTTAATTTTGTCAAACACCTAGAAAGTTTATATTTAAGTTCCTCAGAGCCAGTTTGATTTAACAACTCTTGGGCAAAAATTATCTTTGGGAACTTTACAGAATAAGGCGAAGCAGCTATCATAGATTCATGACCATGAAATAATACTAATGCAGGCACATTTAACATTTTAAACTGAAATTTACCTGTAAAAATTTTTAAGTGTTTCTGTGTTAATTTGAAAAACTTTACTGTTATCATTGAAATTGGTACAGAATCGCTCTTCTTCAATGGTATCCAATAACTGCATAACCTGGTTTGCCTCTTTTCCGACAACTGAAGCGTTAAGAAATAGTTTGTCTCCTGTACAATGTACAAAAATGAAAAATATATAGTTGTTTACAGTATCACAGTACAGGTAATGACTGGTCCTTGAATTTCTCTAGATTAATAGTCACTGAGGGTTCTTTCAAAACAAGAGATTCATGATGCGTTTTATAATGATCGATTAATGTTAACAGAGAACTTGGACTGTGCTCTGTTAAATTACACATCGGACAGAAATATTCTTCATGAGCTTTCTTGGCTGGGCATATTTTTTCATGATTTTTTACATCTTCACATAGAAGCAATTGATTGCATCCTTCATATCGATAGATGCATGGAAACAGTAAATAAGGAGCTAACTTACTGAAAAGTGATGGCGCAGTATTTTGGGAATTACAACGACCACACACGATAGAACTGCAAAAAGAACCGTTCTGAACATTTTTGGTCGGTTGACAAGACAAATAGTTTTTACAAACTGAACATTTCAATACTTCTAAAATTTCGTTCGGTAAAATAACACTCATTTTTAGAAAATAAGCTGTTTTAAAAATAAAAATACACTTTTACATAAATTACGCTTCAATGTATCTAATATAAAACACCGATAATATTTCTTCTTTTCATTATTAGGGCTTTAATTTTCATATCTGCTAAGCTCATATTTTTTTACTACTGAATTTTTTTTAAAATAAGAAAAAAAATAGAAAATATAGGTATATCAAGATTCCTTATTTTTTATTTATTAAAATTAAAAGAAGAAAATATTAAATACTGACAGGCTGGCTGTTGCTACAGTCAGATATTTCCGTTCTGTTCGTAGATTTCCATGGTTCCCATATTTTACAGCATACAGCTAAATATTATCTAATCGAGGCTTAGAAACAAACGGTCGTGCGTCTCTCTAAGAGGAACGGCGACCTCTTGTTCTTCTGTATTACACGACACGTCCTCATATTCGCTTCTTTCAAATTCGAGTACCATTCTAATCATGTTTCTAATTAGGAGAGCATCATCTAACACTGTAAAATGGTGTTTCGCTTAATTATTACGGCCTTTATTATCGTTGCGTTTTTTAATCAAAGTGGTTTGTATTGTAAAATGGCGCTCCTTCTTATTTACGAACAGGGATTACCTTGAGCATCGAACTTGTGCTTATGGGTTATGACCTGAGCGAAAAACCCAGCACTTGTGTTTTAGTTATGGATAATTGAGTGCATGAGGTGGTTTTTCTAATGCAACTCGCACCAGTTAATTACGCACATAGACATAGAGGATGGACTGAGCATTAACTTTATAAAATTGACCACTCTCTAGAAAGGGATTTGCGGCCAATACCTATCTCATTTCTGTAGGGCTGTAATAAACAAGGCGCTGTAACCCGAGACGGAATTCAAGGCGAGAAAAGCCCCATACCCGATTTTAGTTCAAATAGAACACATACAAGTATTTGAACGATCTACGCGGCCAAAAGTAAGAAAATCAAAACACAAAATATTGCCAAGTAACCGACAAACTACATCGGGAATTGCTTGAAAGAACAACTTTTGTCAACTGAAGGATATGCACAAGAGCAAATACAAACCTTAAAAAGGAATTTTTCTTATTTTAAATCTGAAGTTAAACGTAGATGGATAAAAACCCATAATAAGGAAGACATATTTGTTCAATACAATAGTTCATGGCTAGAAGGAACCTTTGAAATTCCAGTCGTTGATAGTCTGCAAAATCGATCTGGTCGACCAAGCAAACCTTTTGAACAATTGAGCGAGAGAGGTAAAAGAAGAAAGATGGAGGAGCTTCGCTCTACCTTTGAAGAGGAGGTGATAGTGCATGCCGCGCAAGTTGAGTTGTGTACTCAAAGAAATCATCACTACACCAACTCGGGCAATGAAATATAAAAAGGTGTATTATCGCACAAAATCATCAAAAAAATAAAAGTAGCCCTTTGACTGTCAAGGAAGCAATCCAAATGTACATAGACGCAGATCTAACAACATATGAAATCATAAGAAGGACGAACAAACATATTTTTCCGTGTTATAGCCTCCTACAAAAGGAAAAAAAAAAGTGTTACCCGCCACCAAAAGGGTGCAAGATAACTAGCACTAGTGCGGAAGCTCAATTACAGCCCTTGATGGATCTTACTGTTACACGATTGTCTGATTACCTGGAAGAGGTATTAAAACATTAAATGAACAAAAACGGAATACCCTAACGATGATTCATAAATGGGTTGCGACGGATCACAACAATCCCAATACAAACAAAATTTTGACAGTGATGCGGATTCGGATACCAATATATTTCGAAGTTGCTTCGGGCCTCTAAAATTAGTGTGTGGAAGAAATAATGAAAAAACCGTGTGGGAGAATCCGACTCCGTCTTCTCCGCGTTTTTGTCGGCCAATAAGATTTCGTTTTATCAAAGAGAGTACTGATGTCACAGAACAAGAAATTAACTACGTGAATAAATCAGTTGATTCTCTCATTCCTACTGAGGTTGATTTGGATGAGAAAAAGTTTATAGTCAAATGCAAATTTATCATGACAATGGTGGATGGAAAAGTGTGTAATGCCGCCACTGGAATCACAGCAACAAGCCGGTGCTATATTTGTGGTGCAACCTCAAAGGATTTTAACCGATTGAATATAACAAAAGAAGTTTATCCCGAGGCGTACAATTCGGTCTCTCAGTATTACATGTCAGGATAAGATTATTTGAGAGTGTCCTACATCTGGCTTATAAACTGCCAGTAAAAAAATATAGAGAAAGAAAAACAGAGGCTGAAAAGGAACTCGAGAAAGAGAGGAAACTTGAAATCCAGATCCGGTTTCGCAATGAAATCGGGTTATTGGTCGATAGGCCAAAGGCACATTTTGGAAACACTAATGATGGGAACACCAGTCGAAGATTTTTTGAAGACCCGAAATTGGCAGCAGAAATAACGGGCCTTAGCTATGACCTGTTATATAGGTTAAAAATCATTTTGGAGACAATCTCAAGCGGACATAAAGTCGACCCAGAAAAATATGACAAGTATGCATCAGAAACTGCTCGTCGATATGTGGACCTCTACCCGTGGCATCCCATGACACCCACGATGCACAAGATACTTGTTCATGGCGCAAAGATAATAAAAAATGCTTTGTTACCAATTGGGCAGCTGTCTGAAGAAGCCGCAGAGGCAAGGAACAAGCACTTTCGGTCTTACCGACTAGATTTTGCTCGAAAGTTTTCACGAGAAAGCTGCAACAGGGACATTTTTAATCGTTTACTTTTAAGTTCCGATCCTCTGTTGAGCAGTATGAGGCGAATAAAGAGGATAAAGTCACACATTCATTCCTACCAGAGACGCTAGATATGCTCCTGCCTGCAGAGCCGAACCCACTGTCTTCTTCTGGAAGTGAAAATGAAAATACGTTTGTGGACGACAAAATATGATTGTTTATAGTGTATTTTTAAACCTCGACGCAAAAGAGGGGTGTTATAAGTTTAAATTTTGCATTTATTTTGTAAATAAATGTTTTCATTTAAAATATTTTTTTTTTTTGTAAAATTAAGTTTTGTTTTTTTATTTTTTATTACAAATTAAGTAATTTTATGCAAAGTAACTGATTAATTTAACTTGGTAATATGATTTAGCATACAATAGAACCGAAAAATAATTTTGGCCGCGTAGATCGTTCAAATACCCCTATGTGCGCCGTAGCTTAGCGGCATTCTAAAAAGAGACAGCTACTGGGCACTCAGTTTGCTTTGTCTCTCTCACACTTTCGCGTCCATATTTACTTTACAGCGGGATACGGAACACTCAGTCCATCCTCTATGTCTATGATTACGCATTAGCCAAAGGACTCGTCAAAAAACTGCTATAGTCTTTCCGATAAAAACCGTTTCTATCTGACCGAAAATTCCTGAACTTAAAACCGACAAAAAACACGACCCACACAGGGTCATCGAATGAACCGAACATAAACTATTATACTCCAGATTACCAATTTATTTCGAGATCCGTCATGTTACCTTAATATAACTCTGTACCTGATAAAATCATTTTTCATAATTGTTCCCAGAAAAAACAAACAAATAAATAAACACCACAAATACAATAAAGCCCTTCCAACCAAACAAAGGTAAAAAAGTCACTAAAGACGTAAATCGGAAGTGAATGGGGATAATTAAAAAATCATTGAGCAAATCTATCAAAAAAGGCCAAACAACAAGCCTGCCGAAAAATATTTTAAACAAAAGAATGCGCATGTATTACACATTATATTTGTTGGACTTAGAACTAGTAAGTAAGCTCAAATTGTATAAATGATTAATAATAAAGAGATTTTGACTTTGATTCATCTAACGCACAATGAAAAGTGGAATACGAATATCCCGAAAATAGGAATCACCCTTGACCGCGTTTAGTTTTTTTATCGAAACTTCTAAATAGGCAGTGAAGATCTGCCTTACAAGTCCCAAAAAATAGTCACGATCCTGCTATTTAGATCTTGGTGAAGCAAAAACATCAAAAATCAGCAATTAAGATGTTCTCTCAACGAATTGTGACGTATCAAAAAGGATTTATGCCGCAAACTCAAAAGAAATTTCTAGGTAAAATGCGCCAAATAATTGAAAAAAGAAGATCAGCTGATTCCAATCAAATGAATGTCAGTCAAAGAAACAAGATGGATCTCGATTCAGAAAGTACAGCCACATCTTTGGACGAAAATACGGAAAATTTTTGTGATAATCCAACTAGAGATACTATTGCCGAGGGGCTTATGGGCCTTATTAAACCGACTGTTGATCAGTTGGACGAGAGAGTGAGAGCTACAAGGTAATACTGGTTTAGAAAGTCGGAAAAGAATGTGTTTAGTTCAACATTTCAACAAATTAAAACAATTAAATTTTCTGTTTTTAAACTAGCGTTATTTTAAATTTTATATTATAAATACTAATAAACATATAAAACTTAATACCATAATTTTTGTCCTCGTGAATATAACGTAAAATATCTTTTTATGATAAATAATTTTTGATGTTTAAGGAATGTTTATATTAATAGGTCTTGTTTTAACGTTTAAGTTAAACCAGATTGGTTGCTTTATTCAATAAATATAGATGTACTTTTTATAAGAGTAACATACAATTACACAATAATGGTAATTTATGATGATTCACAGACAGGTTCCAAACAATAAAGTTGTTAATACCATGGGTTATTTGCAGTCCTATCGACCTCAACCAAAAGAAATTTTATTATCTGACCCATAGCATTTTTCTAATTTTTGTTGGTATTACTGCCAATATCATTTGATATGAACAATGCTATTCTCGTTCTACATTTGTATTGAGGTAAGCACAGAAAAAGGCAGGTCTATTTATTTATTTATGTGAAGATCCCAATTTTAACTTTTTAGTTCCCTAAGTGTAACAACACATCAGAGTACTGTGGTTTATTCAAGAGTAGGAATAATAAATTGTTACAGTACTGAGACATTAAGTATCTGATATTTTAACAAACCCTTAGATGCTATTTTTTAGTCTTTTACAGTATTGGGGCTAGTCTGTATCTTCACCTCGGGTAGATATACAATGAGTTTTAGATATTGTTATGCTTTTACAAAAGTACAATCAACAAAGTTGCTGACAACTCTGATTTTGTTCGTTATTTGAACAAATATCGTGGCATTTATAGAGGACAATTAAATCCGCTAAGCAACTGTACTATAATGACTGACTACATGACTCTAATAGCAGACAGAGGGAGAGTTGGAAAATTGTGAACGAGCTTAATAGTAATAAGCACAGCACTCTGTCTAATAGTTCTGGTTTAACGTCTGATATCTTAAACTCTTTTTAGCGGCTGACTTAAATCCTAAATTGGATGCTTTGCGTTATCTCGATGATCTATGGGTGGATGATTCGTTTTATTTTTATCCTACGGATATTTGCGAAATGAAGAGCATATTTTCTGAAGTGAAAAATAGGAATGCCTCAGGTTAGGATAATATTTCAATGAAGGTTATTTCTGCTTTGCCTGACGCAGCATTGCATATGCTTGTTGAGGCAATTAATCAATCATTTCTTGTAGGACATTTCCCTCCATCTCTGAAACGGGCACGAGTTATTCCGCTCTTTAAAGGGGGCGAAACTAGCTTACTTTCTAACTACAGACCAATCTCATTGCTTCCTACATTGGTTAAGGTGGTTGAGAGGCTCGTGAGGGGTCGTATTCTCAATTTCGTCCTTAAGCATAACTTGTTGAGCACCTCTAAGTTTGGTTTTCGGGCTGGCAGAAACACTAATGACGCGATTTTTTCGTTTCTAGAAAACCTATATGGCAAGTTAAATGATGGGGAGGTTCCTGCGGTGGTGTTTTGTGACTTCGCAAAAGCTTTTGATTGTGTGAATCATAGGGTATTGCCGAGTAAGGTTGAAATCTACGGATTCAGAGGTGTGGCATTGGCCTGGTTGGCATCTTACTTATCATCACGCTGTCAATCTGTCTTTTTTAACGGTAATGAGTCGCGTGAATTGAGTGTCACTTGTGGAGTTTCACAAGGTTCTGTTTTGGGTCCTCTGTTATTTCTACTTTATATTAATGACCTTTCAAAACTTAATGTTAAAGGGGTATTTACGATGTTTGCCGATGACACAACTGTGATGTGGCACAATAGAGACGTGGTACAGTTGGAATGTGACATCAGTGGGGATATAGTGAAAATCGTAGATTGGTGTCATTCAAATTATCTAACCCTAAATATTTCTAAAACTAACATTCTTTCATTTAAATGTCAATTGAACTACGAGGCTGGTTTGAAAAGTCCGTGCAAAAATAAAAACAACTTATGTGTTTGGGGTAAACCTTTTTTATTTTTCGACATAGTCTCCTTTTAGGCTTATACACTTTGTCCAACGATGTTCTAGTTTGTTGATACCTTCCGAATAATAGGATTTGTCCAAGTCTGCAAAATATCCATTAGTGTCTGCAATCACCTCCTCGTTTGAATAAAATCTTTGTCCCGCCTGCCATTTTTTCAAATTGGGGAACAAATAGTAGTCCGAGGGAGCCAAGTCTGGAGAATAGGGGGGATGTGAAACGAGTTGGAATCCTATTTCTATTAATTTTGCGACCACAACTGCTGAGGTGTGTGCTGGTGCGTTGTCGTGATGAAAAAGGACTTTCTTGTGGACCAATCGCGGGCGTTTTTCTTGCAGCTCGGTTTTCAAACGGTCCAATAACGATGAATAATATTCACCTGTAATAATTTTACCCTTTTCCAGATAGTCGATGAGGATTATCCCTTGCGAATCCCAAAAGAGAGTCGCCATAACCTTTCCGGCCGAAGGAACGGTCTTCGCCTTTTTTGATGCAGATTCCCCCTTGGTAACCCATTGTTTAGATTGTTGTTTGGTCTCAGGAGTATAGTAATGTATCCATGTTTCATCCACAGTGACGAAACGACACTTAAAGTCCTCCGGATTCTTCTGGAACAGCTGCAAACCGTCCTTGCAACACTTCACACGATTCCGTTTTTGGTCAAGCGTGAGCAATCGCGGCACCCATCTTGCAGATAGCTTTCTCATGTCCAAATGTTTATGCAAAATATTATGTACCCGTTCAGTCGAGATGCCCACAGCACTAGCAATCTCACGCACCTTAACTCTTCTGTCATCCATCACCATATGATGGATTTGATCAATGATTTCTGGAGTCGTAACCTCCACAGGCCGTCCAGAACGTTCAGCGTCACTTGTGCCCATATGGCCAGTCCGAAAATTTTGAAACCACTTATAAACTGTTCTAATCGAAGGTGCAGAGTCACCATAATGTTTATCAAGCTTCTCTTTAGTCTCCTGAGGCGTTTTGCCTTTCATAAAGTAATGTTTAATCACCACAGGAAATTCTTTTTCGTCCATTTCTTGAAAATCACTCGACTTCCTTGATTCACACGAATGCCAAACACAAAGAAATAGACCAATATGACTGAAATTTGGTGTGCGTTCATTCAAGAGATGCTACTAACTAAACATGACCTCGATACGCGCCGGTGGTGCCATCTCTCGGACTTTGCACGGACTTTTCAAACCAGCCTCGTATATCTCACTTGATTCGCAAATTATTGAAGGCTTGACTTATAACAAATTTTTTGGGTTTGTTTATAGACACTAAATTGAGATTCTCTACTCATATTTTGCAGCTTTGTAAGAGGATTGCCAAGGGATGTTTTGCCTTGAGAGTAGTGTCTCGGGAATTAGATGTTTCTATCGCGAGAAATGTATACTTTGCTCTGATTGAATCGCACCTCCGTTATGGGGTATGTTTCTGGGGTTCCTGCTCTAATCAATTATTGAATAAGGTCTTTATGCTACAAAAGCGAGCACTGCGTGATATGTTCCAATTGAGTTCTCAGTAATCCTGCAGGAGTGTGTTTATTACTAAGAGAATTCTAACATTGCCTTGTATATTTATTATTAAAACAGCCTGCCTTATACATAGTAAGTTTGAGGAGAGAGATAGGGCTTTTGTGCGTCCACGACGCGTTCATCTTATGCGGCCTCACTACCCATTGCCTCTTCAGCTTTAATAAGGGACTCTATAATATATATGAGTAAGAAAATATTCAACCACTTGCCTTTGAACGTCAAGAAAATTTTAAATAATAACCGATTTAGAAGGGAGGTTCAGAAGCTCTTAATTGGGAGGGCCTACTATTCAGTTCAGGAGTTTTTTGATGACACTCTTTGATTGCCGAGTGTGTATATGGCGTGTAGGTGTATATGTCTTTTTCTTTTTAAAATCTAGAACACCTTCTGGTAATAGATCTTCAATTTTAAATTGGTCACCACAATTAGAAATAATATTCCAATATTTAAACTGCTCTTGTCCATTGCCATTTTTTAAAAGATTTTTAAAATCATCTGTAGTATAATAGCAGTAGAAAACATACCATGGCAAATTTTTAGCTTTCATTGGATATTCTTTAATGTTGTAAATTTTAAACTAGTTTTACAATAAATTGGACAGTTTATTTATTAAGAAAATGTGAACTTTTGTACATGTCACTGTTCATGAATAAATTTTAACCTTTAGAAATAATATATATATATATATATATATATATATATATATATATATATATATATATATATATATATATATATATATACACACGTGGGTAAATCAAATATAAACGGTAATTTTGCTGTTCTTCTTAGAATGCAGTTCTTAGTTAGATGATGTTGTGTGGAGTAGATGTTTGGTTTGTGAGGAGTGGGGGAACCGAATGGGTGCGCGCGCCAACTCGTCTTTGTCGTCAGTACAGCCATGACTGAGCCAGAGGTACCTTCGTCTGTTGCACAACGTATTATTATCAAGTTTTTAACCAATGCAGGCGTTAAACCGTCAGAAATTTTAACCCGTTTGAAGGCACAGTTTGGGGACAGTACACTGTCTCAGAATCGTGTGTATACGTGGGCGAGAGAATTTAAGGGCGGACGAGAACGGGTTGAAAACGTCATGATCGACGCCCTGGGTCAAGCCTTACAGATGACAACATCCGTGACATTAAACACCTTATCGAAGGTGATCGCCGATTAACCGTTGAAGAAATTTTCCTCAGAAGTGGGTATCAGCTATGGAAGTGTTCAATCCATAATTACTGATCGGTTTCAGAAAAATTACTGCTCGATGGCAAGTAAGGACTGGCGAAGAAAGAATGAAGATTCCCCAGTGAAGGCCAAAACTCGTCTCTCTGCTGGAAAAGTCCTTGCAACGATTTTTTTTGACTCTAGGGGAATTTTACTGATCGACTTCCTGCAGGATCAACATACGGTGAATGCGGCTTACTACTGCCGGTTGTTACGGTTGGCAAAAGCCGCCTATCGAAAGAAAAGACGGGACATGCCCATCAGAGACGTCATTCTCCTCCAGGACAACGCCAGACCTCACACTGCGGCTTTGACAAGCGATACACTGGAAGAAATGGACTGGGGAACCCTCGAGCACCCTCCTTATAGCCCTGACTTATCCACCTATGACTATTTTTTGTTTGCGCCTATGAAAGAATCACTGGGAGGACAGCGATTTGGAAGGAACGAAGAAGTCGAGGAACACATGCGCAATTGGGTTTCAACCCGCCCTCAAACCTTTTATGACCAGGGAATACGGAAACTTCCAAATCGGTGGCAAAAGTGTGTAGATCACGCAGGAGACTATATTGAAAAATGTTAAATCAATGATTTGGGTATAAGGTTATTCAATAAACATATAAAAAAAATTACCGATTATATTTGATTTACCCATGTGTATATATATATATATATATATATATATATATATATATATATATATATATATATATATATATATATATATATATAATATTATAGATAGCTTTGTAGACAAAAGAACAATCTTTTTTTACAATAAAGCTTTATTTGATTTGAATTTGATTTGACAAGTACAAAATGTGATGAATTCATACAAAATTTCATCGAAGGACTTAGGAATAGTGATGTGACAACAAAGTAATTTTCTATGACGTTATTTTCGTGAATAGATCGACAACTTAAAAGAAATACCCCTCCATTGATTGAGAGAGAGAGAGAGAGAAAGATAAAGGTGTCACGATCAATTTGAATAAGGTAGAATCTTCTAAAATAATTTTTGGGTATTTTATTGAAAGGTACCAAGTTATATAAATTTATTGTGAATGGGGATAATGGGGTTATATAACACATGGGCTGAAAAGTCCCGGGCCTAACACATAGATGGCGCTAGTTTTATTGCAGTCACCTTTTTTCAGTTAATACTAACCTTCAAAAGACAGCTGTTAAAATTTCATGATATTCTATTCATTAGTTTGTGAGTTATTGTGCTAAGAGTGACGCTACTTTTGTTATTTTCAAAACAATGGATCAAAAACAATTTCGTGTTTTAATTTTACACTGCTTCTTGATGAGAAAAAATACCGTTCAAGCGAAGCAATGGCTTGAAAAGTGTTATGGGGACTCCGCTCCATCAGAAACAACAATAAAACGTTGGTTTGCTGACTTCAAACGTGGTCGTAGAGACACCGATGATGCAGAACGCAGTGGACGTCCAAATGAGGCGGTAACACCAGAAAACATAAAAAAATCCATAAAATCGTTTTGAATGATCGAAAAGTGAAGTTGCGTGAGTTAGCTGACATCGTAAAGATATCAAAAGAACGTGTTGGCTTTATAATGCATGAGCATTTGACTATGAGAAAGCTCTGTTCAAAGTGGGTGCCGCGTTTGCTCACTGTTTATCAAAAACAAGAACGTGTTGATGATTCTGAGCAGTGTTTGGCCATGTTTAAACGTAACAAACCGGAATTTTTGCGTCGATATGTGACAATGGATGAAACATGGATCCATCACTTCACTCCGGAATCAAAACGATCGTCATCTGAGTGGACAGCAACTGGTGAACCTCGTCCAAAGCGCGCGAAAGCACAACAATCGGCTGGAAAGGTTATGGCCTCGGTATTTTGGGTGGTGCGTGGTGTAATATTCATCGACTATCTTGAGAAAGGAAATACCATCAACAGTGAATATTATATAGCGTTATTGGAGCGTTTGAAGGCCGAAATTGCAAAGAAACGACCGCATATGGCAAAGAAAAAAATTTTGTTTCATCAAGACAACGCACCGTGTCACAAGTCAATCAAAACAATGGCAAAACTACATGAATTGAACTTCGAATTGCTCCCACATCCACCGTATTCGCCAGATTTGGCTCCCAGCGACTACTGGCTGTTCGCAGACCTGAAAAAAATGCTCGCCGGTAAGAAATTTCGCACGAATGAAGAGGTTATTGCTGAAACTGAGGCCTATTTTGAGGCAAAAGATAAATCGTTCTACAAAAGTGGTATTGAAATGTTAGAGCGGCGCTGGAATGATTGCGTTGCTCTTGATGGAGATTACGTTGATGAATAAAGCTAATTTTGAACCAAAAAAACCGTGTTTTCTTTGTTAGGCCCGGGACTTTTCAGCCCATGTGTTACTACCTTCAGAAAGTATTTGCCCACCTAGAAATTTCAATGTAACTGCCAAAATACCTGCCATTAATACCTAATTAAACCCTTTTATTATATTAGGTAAATTTAATTGTTCTTAACAAGTGTCCATCATAAAATTGTTTAGATAAGCCTTTTTCGTAAAATCACAAATTAAAAACCAATTAGAACAATTTTCAAGTTTTGTATGATAATCGTTTGAGGTGATTTCTGAGAATTCCCGTTGAAGTAAGAATTCATTTCAAGTTTCTAGGGATTATGGAAATTTCTAATGACATTTTATGATAAAAAATATGCTATAAATACCATTGCCCTTTTGGAAATTAACCATTCACAAACAGTACTTTGTCATTGATACAGGCTCAATTATTTTCTGAAAATGCCAAAAACGAAAGAAGTTTCCATTGAAAATCAGGCTCTGATAATTGTGAGACATGAAAGTGTTCACTCGGGTCGACAAATCGCGAGTGATATGAGGATGCTAAGGAGAACGGTGGACTACACGGGAGAGTTGCAGTGAGGAAACTACTTCTTAGGCAAGTGAATAAACATAAAATATTATAATGGGCCCAAGAACATGAAAATTGGACATCAGAACAATGGAATTCCGTCCTTTGGACCGACGAATCT
Source organism: Pachyrhynchus sulphureomaculatus (assembly GCA_019049505.1). Taxonomy (NCBI): domain Eukaryota; kingdom Metazoa; phylum Arthropoda; class Insecta; order Coleoptera; family Curculionidae; genus Pachyrhynchus; species Pachyrhynchus sulphureomaculatus. The sequence goes on from CM032446.1 coordinate 13,007,103, forward strand.
AAATTAGAAATTTTCGGTTCAATGAGTTTACATGCGGCGGTCAGCTGGAGAGAGGATGTTGGAAACCTGTCAGTTATCTACAGTAAAACATGATGGAGGTTCAGTAATGGTTTGGGGTTGTTTTGGCAACGGTAAAGTTGGAAAAATCTTTAGGATAGAAGGAATCATGCGAAAAGAACAGTATCAAGAAATTTTGCAAACTCAAATGCTTCCTTCTGGAAGAGATATATTTCAGCGGAAATTTATTTTTCAGCATGACAACGACCCTAAACATACTGCTAAACAAATTAGAGAACTTTAGGACCAATGGAAATCCGATGACGTCCTGAAAGTGATGACTTGGCCTCCACAATCACCCGACTTAAATCCCATCGAATTGCTGTGGGACCATTTGGACAGGTGTATTTGAAAACTCAATCCAACATCAGAAAATCACTTGTAGGAACTTCTACAATGGGTTAAAATAACTTAAGAAACTTTGAAGAAACCGCTGGATAGAATGCCGAAACTCTGTAAAGCAGTAATTAAAAACAAAGGAGATCACGTAGAGGAGAAAAATCCTGGAAAATCATGAATATTTTTCTGATTTTTCTAGACTGTAAATAATGTGAAAATAAATAATAGCACTGCGTGACATGATTTTGGTACCCGAAAAACTGATTGCTATTATAGTTTCCTATTAGTTATAGTATTGCAGTGGATGTCTTTTATTTGTATCACGTCTTGTTTGTAAGGTACACACCGATAACCTTTTCTTAACTTACCCTCATATTGTTCATATTAATAAATGTAATCGCTAGATAATCTATTGAGAGGATATGTTCATTTCTTGTTAGTTTCTTTGAGATTACCTGAATAAGAGTGTAATAATACAGTTTTAAAGATGAATACTGAAAAAAGTAGTCGCCGTCAGTGCAAAACTTCACCAAACAAGTTTTGTTACGTGTGTGGACGGTACATTCTCAAGTCTCAAGGAAAAAAAATATCTGAAAAAGTATTTACTGCGTATTTTCTATATTTTGGACGTACTGTACATCAAGATAAACCCTGGATTCCGCAACTATTTTGTGTATCATGTTATGCAGCTCTCCTGTCGTGGTTGAACGGAAACAAAACATCTATGCCATTTGTAGTACCGACTGTGTGGCGCGAACCTAGTAATCATTTTAACGATTGCTACTTCTGCATGACTGATGTACGAGGATTTTCAAAGAAAATTAAGCATAATATCGAGTACCCTACTGTGAATTCTGTATCAAAACCAGTGCCATATAGTGAAGACATGACTCCTCCTTTGCCTCCTAAGAAAAGTCAAACTGAAGAGTTAAATATACCCAGCGATGAAAATAACGATGGACAAGACATGGAAGTTGACAACCAAGATCCAGACTTTTTACCCTCTTCAAGTGATCTATGTCAACCGCATTTAATTCAACAACGGGAATTAAATGACTTGATACGGGGCTTGAATTTGTCTGTTAGACAAGCCGAATTACTTGGATCAAGACTACAGGAATGGCACTTGTTGGCACCAGATACAAAAATATCTGTACAACGAAAACGAAGTAAAGAAATGGCAACTTTTTACTCTAGTTCAGAAAACATATGTTTTTGTAATGACATTGTATCTTTGATGGGTGAGTTAGAAATTCCCTATGATACAAATGAATGGCGTCTTTCTATTGATGGTTCGAAAACAAGTCTGAAGGCAGTTTTACTTCATAATGGTAATAAATATCCGTCAATACCAGTGGCTTATTCAACTGTTTTAAAAGAGACATACGAAAATATGAAATCAATATTGGATTTAATTAAATACAAAAATTTTAAGTGGAAAGTGTGCGCTGACCTCAAAGTAATAGCTATGTTACTTGGTTTGCAAGGTGGATTTACTAAGTACTGCTGCTTTCTTTGCATGTGGGACAGTAGAGCTACTGATAAGCACTATTTGATCAAAGACTGGGCAAAAACGAACGGAATTTGTGTGTGGAAAGTCAAATGTAAAATACTTGCCTTTAATCAACCCCGAAGACGTCATTTTACCTCCTCTATACATAAAACCAGGCTTAATGAAGAATTTTGTGAAAGCGATGGATAAAAATGGCGAAGGATTTTTATATTTAAAATCTATTTTTCCAAGATTAAGTGACGCAAAGTTGAAAGATTGGTTCAGAAATACGCCTATTAATAAAAAACAACAAATTTGATCAAACACTAAATGACAAAGAACTATGCGCATGGACATCATTAAAAGCCGTGATAAAAGGTTTTTTAGGAAATCATAAGAGCCGAGAATGCAGAACTCTTAGTGAACGATTTGTTAAGAGCATACAAAAAGATGGGTTGCCGAATGTCATTAAAAATTCATTTCCTCCATTCCCATTTCTCTTTTTTTCCATCAAATCTTGGAGCAGTGAGTGATGAACAAGGGGAACGATTTCATCAGGATGTGAAAAGGCTTGAGGAACGGTTTCAAGGTCGTTGGGACGTAGTTATGTTGGGAGATTACTGCTGGCTTTTAAAACGAGAAGATATTTCCCAACATAAGAGAAAAAGTTAAATATTTTTAACTTTTAATGTACAATATAAACTTTTTACCGTATATTTTATATTTAGTTGTGTCCAAATGTATTAATAATAAATTTTTTTAGCAGTTTTATTCGAATTATTGGAAAATTTAATGAAGCTACGTGTACACTGTACTTTACTCCTTAATTATTTTACTTAAAATTGTTAACCATCGTACCTAAAAAACAGTAGGTAATAGACAAAAAGTACTTATATATTCTTAATAAGTGGTGTGTATGAATAAATAAACAGGAAAAATTTAAGTGGGTACTTAATTTTTTTTTAAATTTGTAACGCAGTGTAATTCTATAAAATTAAAAAAATATATTATTTAGATTTTTGTTGTCTCGGGACTGAAATAACTAGGTGGGCAAATACTTTCTGACAGTAGTGTATATTACATGGGGGGGGGGTGTAAAGTCCTGGGGTTTTTGGAAGAAAAAAGAATGTTTTTTGCCAAAAATCAATTTTATTCGTATTTATACTCAATCCTGCTTATTGATGCTCAATTACTTACACGTCAGTAAATAATGATATAATAAGAAAAATTTAAGTACTATACTGATCAAAGTAATTACTACATTATTACACAAATGTCGATATATATAATTTCTATTACTATGCCATTTACTCTTAAGAAAGAAACATTAAGACAGTATGGAAACAAACTCCTCAGAAATAAAACTCAAAACCAAACTTAAAACCTAAAACTTATAACAAAGGTACTCATTTATGGAGTAAAAAGCATTTTCTACCAGAATTTTTTTAACTTTTTTTTCAAATTCTTTGTCTGGTAGATCTCTTAATATTTTGCGGTAATACATTAAGAAATTTAACAGCTCAGTACCCAGGTCCCATTTGACATCTCTTCATCTCATTCAATATGTCCGAATTAGATTCTCCTTATACCTGGTGTCATGACAATGCACATCTTCATGGCTTCTGAAGGAATGAACATATTGCTTTAAGAACCGGAGATTTTCGAGAATGTACTGTGAAGGAACCATTAAAATTCTGAGTGATACAAATAACTGTCGACAGTCATCCTTGAAACCGAGTCCATCCAATATTCTCATTGCCTTACGCTACAAGCGATAGGTATGTACAGAGTATCCCCAGACGAGAATGGAATAAACAAGATGAGAGTGAAATATTGAGTGATAGGCATTTCATAATACTTGCTGAGTTACACAGTGTGCAAGACTCTGAAGTACCAGCTTCAGATCCGAATATACACCCAAAAATCTCATCTCACTCACTCGTTAAAGTCATACCCCTCTCTCAATTAAAAAAATAATTCGTTTGGTTTTGTCGCTATTCAAAGCCATTCTGTTTACATCAAACCACTGTTTAGCTCTCTCTCTTGCCTCCAAGGGACCTTCAAGAGATTCCTCAATGGTATTAGCGGCAAATGCCACCGTGGTATCGTCAGCAAAGCTACATTGTTGATATCCGGCAAATCATTAATAAAGGGTCTTCCATTTGGGACTTGACAACTTTGAAATTTCACTGCGAACGCACCCTTAAGCCAACCACCGAACTCTCAACGTCAAAACATTCAGTAAAGTCAACATTTTCATCATGGTGAAGTACACGAACGAACGTTTACAAATAATTAAAATTTACTACCAAAATTTGGAGTCGGTGACTGCAACTTTAAGAGCGTTAACGCCAATTTTTGGTTGTAATTCTCGTCTCAGTAGACAAGCAATTCATAGTCTAGTGAAAAAATTTGAGTTAACATATTCGCTGCTGGATGTTCCCGTGCCAGTGAGACAACGGGTTGGTCGAAGTGGCCAGAATATTGCTGCCGTTCAAGCGTCCATCTCAAACGAACCAAAACAGTCGATTTCACGGCGTTCTCAAGAATTGGGCATCGCTCAGACCACACTATGGCGAATTTTGCGAAAGGATCTTGGCCTGCACCCTTATAAGTTAAAGTTAACTCAAGAACTAAAGCCACTCGATCATATGAAGCGACGTACGTTCTCGAATTGGGCTCTAGAAATGTTGGAAGACGATGACCAATTTCATCGCAAAATCATCTTTAGTGATGAAGCGCATTTTTGGATAAACGGCTTCGTCAACAAACAGAATATGCGTTATTGGTCAGGTGAAAAACCTCATGTGCTTGAAGAAACATCACTTCATCCACAAAAAATTACTGTTTGGTGCGGTTTTCATGCCGGTGGTGTCATTGGGCCGTTCTTTTTCGTTGATGAAAATAACCGTCACGTTACAGATCGCTACAGAGGCATGTTGCAACGTTATTTCTTTGATCAGTTGCATGGGCTAGACATTAATGATATGTGGTTTCAACAAGACGGCGCCACACAGCGGGTGTAACAATCGACTTACTGCAATCTAAATTCGGTGAACGTGTTATATCGAGAAAGGGTCCCGTCGAATGGCCGCCTAGATCGTGTGATTTAACACCTCTAGACTTCTTTTTATGGGGGTACGTTAAATCATTGGTCTATGCTAACAAGCCTGCGTCGTTAGAGGAGCTCAGAGCCAATATTGAAAGAGAGATAGCGGCCGTTTCCGTCGAAATGTGTGGCCGAATCATCGAAAATTAGGATCAACGAATCGACCGCTGCAAACGTGCCCGTGGTGGACATATGAATGAAGTCGAATTCCATTCATAAATGTTTTGATTGTACTTCAAGCCGATAGTAAAATTTTCGAAATGTCTCAAATGGGTTGCGTTTTATTTCAAAAAAAAGTTGTCAAGTCCTTAATGGAAGACCCGATATATATCAAAAAAAGTATTGGTCCCAGCACTAAGCCTTGGGGAATATCCTGAGAGAGCTTGGCACCCTCCAGACATATAGTTTTTTCATCTGCAAATATTCATCCAAAATATGCTTCACGCATTCCAGTCAGAATAATATGGGTATTTTTTTGTATTTTTTAGAGTGACTGCCTCATTTGGACATCCGGAGCATGGTGTTTCATTGGTGCTTGTACGACCTCATTTAAATTCACGAAACCATCGACTTATAGTTGCTTTTGACGGAGTAGATGTGCTATAACATTTCTTAAGCCATTCTTGGATTCTGGCTGTATTTTTTCCCATGAAGAAGCATCATCATATTCATCTCACGAAATTCTTTTTGTTCCATCATTTTGCAAAAATTAAAAGTAGCGTCACTCAAACAGCTGTAACTCGCAAACTAACAGACAAAATGTCATGGAAATTTCACATGAATCTTCTGAGAGTTGACGTTAACCGAAAATCATGGTTTTTTTTGTTTGTGCTGCCATCTCTCGGAAAGTTGCGGGACTTTTGATCCCATATAGTACTAATATACTGATAATTTCACGTTGTGAGTTATTAAAAAGTGCTTCAAAAATTCTGAAAAAATTCATAGTGATTCTACGAATAAAAACAAGTATTTTTTGTTTCTCACATAATTTCTCTAAAAGTTTTAGTTTTTGTGTAAAAAATGGTTGAATATTCAAAATATGGCAGATACGATGTGATAATTATCTCCGAAAATTGAGGTCATAAAAAAAACTTTTCCTACAGAAGTTATAGGGTTTTTGGAGTAGAATAAGATTATCAGAGAAAAGGTTTGGTTATATTAAATAATTACATTTTTACTTCAGTTTTTATCTGAAATTTTTTGAAACCCACTTAGATTTGGCCCAAATCCTCACAATTTCTTAATATGCCACTCAAAATTCAAAACTACATATCATAAGCTTTAATCTGAACCAGATTGTGTCGTCAAAATTGCGTGAATTTATGGACTAAGGGGGAAGTCCGGTTGACGAAGAATTATTGAATATATATATATATATATATATATATATATATATATATATATATATATATATATATATAATATATTATATATATATATATATATATATATATATAATATATATATATATATATATAATATATATATATATATATATATATATATAATATATATATATATATATATATATATATATATATATATATATATATATATATATATATATATATATATATATATATATATATTCATACATACATACATACATACATACATACATACATACATACATACATACCTACATACATATATACATACATACACACACACATACACACACACACACACACACAGTGAAGTCTGCTTCTAACGTACCCGTTTATAGCGAATTTCCGGTTATAACGAACTTCCGGATAAAGCGATTTTTTTATGTCCGTTTATAACGAACTTGCCACTCTCTGTGCTCGATGTCGCGCGACTTGATCTAGGGAATTCACCGAAATGCGCTGAGAATCCCTATTCTACTTACTTCCGCCGCGTCGCTAGTTCGAGCAATATGGTTTTCAAATCACTTGTGTTATGCTGTTTTATTTATTTATTTTCCTTTATTGCCATCAAGATTACATAACGTAAAAAAGCAACGTCACAAAAAAAAGTAGAATATATGCATATAGCCAACAAAATATAAGACACCATACAGAGGACAAAATCTTACAACTATTGATAACTAAAATTATTGATCAAAATTAAAAGAATAAAATATTTTGAGAGAGCAAACCTTTTTGCTTCCCTCTTGAATCTCTCAATCCCCTCAATGTTCCTGATCTCCGCCGATATGCCTTTATGCATTTAAAATATGGCCCTTTTTCAAAGAAAGAAGTAGCATGGTAGGGCGCTCATAATTCGTTTCTACCTCTAGTCGTGATTGCCATATCTGGAGCATATTCATCCCTATTTGTCAAGAAAAATGATGGATTCTTCTTAACAAAGGTGACCAAAGCCATGAAGTAGAGACCTGGGACCGTAAGTAACCCCATTTCAATAAAGTATGATCGACACGACGTTAGAAGATGTAAATGACGCATGCATCTCACAATTCTCTTTTGAGCCCTAGAGATATCCCTAGCAAATCTTGAAGATCCCCAGAAAGAAATCCCATAGTTTAATTGGGATTGAACATAAGCAAAATAAGTTGTATGCTATTTCATGATACAATATATCTAAGTCTTCTAATAAGAGCACACGCACTATTGAGCTTAGACCGAAGTTTCACTGCATGTATTTCCCAACAAATACTTGAGTCCATATTAACCCCCAAAAATTTTATCGTCTCTATGTTGGGTATTGACTTTAGTTCATGTCGCACATATAATTGTGTGGGTATTTTATTTTTATTAAATAATATAAGGCCCGTTTTATTTCCATTAAGACATACACACATTTACTGCATATTTGATCAAAGTAGCATACTGAATGTTTGTTTTATTTTAAAATGAGTACATAAAAACGTAGAGCGTTTACTTTAAAAGACAAACACTGTATTATAAGGAAAATAGAAAATGGAATTAAACAAAGTGATGTTTGCAAATAGTTCAATTTAACTAAATCTATGGTTTCTACCATATGGAAGAAGAGGCAAGAAATCTTATCAATCTATGATAAAAGAAACATGAACAAGTCGATAAAGGACTCCTTAAATGGTTTAGTCAAAAACGATAAGAACATGTTCCTATTACTGGCCACACTTTACAAGAGAAAATTAGTGAATTGGGAAGGAAAATAGAGAACACCAAGTTTAACTGTTCTAGAAGTTGAATTAGTGGGGGTAAGAGGGTAGGAGAAACTGCAGGAGTGGATATGATTGTTGTTGATCAGTGGTTGGCCAATGTATGGCCGGAAATTCGAGAAAGTTGTGAATATGTGGACATTTTTAATGCGGACGAAACGGGTTTGTTTTACAACATGACGCCTGATAAGACATTAAAGTTTGTCGGAGAGAATTGTGCTGGTGGAAAATTATTAAAAGTAAGGATTACTGTGTTGGTTACTCTTGATTGACAACTGTCCAGCGCACCCTGAAGTTGATCTACAGCAAATAAAATTGGGTTTTATGCCTCCAAACACAAGTGCAAAGTTCCAGCCTATGGGTCAAGGTGTGATACATTCTTTAAAATGTCATTATAGAAAGATTTTACTTATGAAAATGTTAGAGACGATCGATAAAGGTAATATTTTTTCTGCAACTCTCTTGGACGTTATAAACTTTATCCATATGGCTTGGCAAAGAGTCAGTAGAGAAACCATTGCAAACTGTTTTAAGCATGGCGGATTTTTAAGGAACGAATGTAAATATGACGCAGATGATGAGCTACCGTTGACTCGTTGATCGAGAGATCCTACTGATTGTTTAGAATTTGTTTACGATGCTGACATTTAACAAAGTATACTGGAAATCGAGATGAAAAAGATGTTTAAGCCCTTTAATTTTGAAGAATATGTACGTGCTGATAATGAATTAACGACGAGAGAAATATTAACTGATGATCAAATTGCAACATCAGTGACTTCTGAGAAGATTTTAAGCGATAATGACGACAAAGACGAGCTTGGAGACGGAGATAATATTTATGTTCCATCCATATATGAAGTAGTTTTTGCGACTTTGACAATTATATAAACACCATTTCTTTTTCAAGTGAAATTGTACAAACGAAAATTACTGATTTTATTGTATAAACTACGTATTTTAATGTTTTCGTTTATAGTCGCATATGTACCAACATACATAATAATAACTTTAGTGTGACTTGTTTTATCTTCCTTTGAACATTTTCTTTTAATTATTATTATTCATTTTTCTAAGCATAGGCGCCTAATATAAATAAAAAAGTAGTGAAAAATGATAGTAGATTTTGTTTACTGTTTGTAACGAACTTCGGATATAGCAAACCATCTTTAGTGATTTTTGGGAATTCGTTATAAACGGATTTTAATATATATATATATATATATATATATATATATATATATATATATATATATATATATATAGGGTGGGCCATTTAAAAGTTTAAATTTAAAAATGCAATAAAACAAAAACGGTTTGAAATTTTGCCAAATTTATTTTTTTGTTGTGAAGTACAATTGTTCCGGTTAGAGATGGAATATTATTTCATTCATATGGCTGCCGCGCCTGCCCTCACAGTACCCCATTCGATCGGACCAATTTTCGAGCACTTTTTCGAGTGTATGGGGTCGTATCTCGGCAATGGCATCACGAATGTTGACCTTCAAATGCTCAATTGTCTCTGGTTTGTCGGCATAACACTTGTCTTTAACGGCGCCCCACAGAAAATAGTCCAACGGTGTCAAATCGCAGCTTCTTGGCGGCCAATTGACATCACCATTTCGGCTAATTAAACGGCCATCAAACGTTTGACGCAATAAATCGATTGTGGCATGAGATGTGTGGCAAGTTGCACCCTCCTGTTGAAACCAAACATTGTTCACATCAATACCATGAAGAGCGGACACAAAAAAATCGGTTATCATGGTGCAATAGGTGTCTCCATTGACCGTAATGGTTGCGCCGTCCTCATTTTCAAAGAAATATGGGCCAATGATGCCTCCGCTCCACAAGCCGCACCAAACAGTCACTCGTAATGGGTGCATTGGCTTCTGTAAGACCACGTGTGGGTTTTCTGAGCCCCAAATACGGCAATTTTGCTTATTAACGTACCCACCAAGATGAAAACGAGCTTCATCCGAAAAGATGATTTTTTTGGCAAAATCGACATCATCGTGCAGTTTCTGGTTGGCCCATCTAGCGAAGCGAAAACGAAGCGGATGGTCATGCGGCTTCAACTCTTGAACCAATTGAACTTTGTAAGGCGTCATACCGAGATCTTTTCGCAAAATTCGACGTAAACTGGTGCGTGAAATGTTCAATTCTTGAGAACGATGACGAGTTGATTCTCACGCACACTCTCAGCCACAGCTTCGATATTTTCGGGTGTACGCACTGTACGAGCATGCTCACGTCTTGGCGCATCAACAATGAAACCAGTTTCACGAACTTTAGCAATAAACTTGCGTATACCGGGCACTGTTGGTCCTTTTCTGCGACCAAATTTTGCACGACATTTTCGTGCAATTTCCGACCAATTGTCTTTGTTTTGGAAATAAATTTCCAATAAATCCCAACGTTGCTCAAGCGTAAATCGATTCATTTCGTTCAGTGGAGATAATATACTGAATTTTGTGACAGAATAGAATGACATAAGTATTGCCAGATTCGAAATAACCGGTGGTTCAAATTTAAACTGATAGATGGCCCACCCTTTATATATATATATATATATATATATATATATATATATATATATATATATATATATATATATATATATACACATACATACAATGAAAGCTCTTTTTATTTACATAATACATAATAGGGTAGGTTTTTATTGTTTTCTCATACACATTAGTACATAAGTATATAGTTGTAAATCAAAAAATTAAACACATAAAACATATAACTTAAGTAGGCTTGAAAAAATCAATTATAGTAGTTTGACGCATGTTAGTTTTAAGTATGTTGTCTTGAAAATGTAATTCCAAGTCAGATAACATCTGCATTGCTGTTGAATCTCCTTTAATTTTGGCAAATTCTTTGATCGTTTTCACCATATCAATGGCCTGCTGATAACTTATAATAATATTGGATTGATCGGTTATGGTTATTTCTTTATCGGATTCGTCAGACTCAACCAAAGTCACGTTGTCGCCTTTTTTACAATTTTGTTAAAAGAGGTGTCGTCTATATCATCTTCTACTAATAAATTATTATCGATGAAAAGTCATCATTTTCCAGATTATGGTTATCACCATCATTTAACGTAATTCCCGACTTTTGAAAGCAATTTTTTATTGCTGTTTCCGTAACTTTCTTCCATGCAGCATTTATAAACTAAATAGCATCTAGAACATTAACTGCTTTAGTAAGACCTTAAATTTTATCAACAGAATCTATTTTCGATAACAAATCCTTAATTAAAATGGTCCTGTAAAATGTTTTAAAATTTTGTATTATGCCTTGGTCTAGCGGTTGAAAAATAAGTTGTGCGGATGTGCAATTGGGCGGTAGAAAAATAAGTTGAATGTTTTTTAACTGAATGTCTTTAGGATGAGAAGCAGCATTATCCAAAAAGAGCAAAATTGTTCTGTTTTCTTTACCCATGCTTAAATCAAAATCTTGCAACCATTCTTCCATTATAGCAGATGTCATCCAAGCCTTCCTATTACTTTTCCACATAACAGGCAGCTGATTCACACTAATGTTTTTAAATGCCCTTGGCTGTTTTGACTTACCAATAACCAATAATTTTTCTTTATCTCCTGCCAGATTTACGCAATGCATAATGGTGAGTCTTTCTTTGGATAATTTTCCGCCCACACATTTCTCACATTTGTGCTAACGTCTTGTCAGCTAAAGCTCGAAAAAATAAACCTGTCTCGTCCACGTTAAAAATATTTTTTGGCAAATAACCTTTTACCAATGAAGATATTTTTTGTTTAGAGTTGTCCACATCTTCCATAATAACACTTCCAGCTTCTCCAGATATGGCTTTAAAAAAGCGATGTTATGCCTTTTCCGAAATTTCTACAGCCACCCAGATGACGCAGTGAAATTATCGTATTCCAGACTATCTGCGATCTCCTTTGCTTTGGCTCGAATTATTGGTCCTAGAATTTTAATAAATAAGATTTAGAATGCCTACAATACCTCTATAATCTTTTTTTATTTACCTGATAGTGGAATTTCTTTATTTCTTGCCTTTGTGAACCAATTATAGCAAATTTCGTTAATTTGTAATCCCACTGGCTTTAAAAAACTTCGTTTTACACTTGAATTAATATTGGAGTGAATTTTTTTTAATAACTCGCCTTTATTTTTAATAATTCCAGCTGCCTGTGTCTTTCCTATTTTAAAACGTTTGGCCAAAACTCTAACACTAAGTTTCTCTCTATTATAGATTTCCAAAATATCAATTTTCTCCTTAAGACTTAATACACGACGCTTTTCAGACATGTCTGTCTCTATTAAAAAAAAACAATACATACAAGACAAATCAACGAACTAACTCAACTGACCATAAAAACGAAATGTTATGTATTCGTTAATGCTCGCAGGGGAATCACATATATACAATGGAGAAGTCCCCAGAATTTTTGTCGCGCGCTGGCTAATAGTGCAGCGTTGCAATATTTTTAGTTTTGTGTCCGTTTAAGAGAGAATTTTACAAGTTTTGTATTTAAATATTGTGTCCTCGTCCGCCCAAGAGAGAGTCCGCTCAAGAGAGATTATGTCTTATTGAATTCTCTATACTTCATTCCTGACTATCAAATAGTGTCCGCCTAATGGAGTTGTCCGCTCTTTGGAGGTGTCCGTTATGAGAGGTTTCACCGTATATATATATATATATATATATATATATATATATATATATATATATATATATATATATATATATTTCAATGATAACGAGAAATAAACAATGATTTTATGCTGTTTACCTCTTTATGACACAGGAACACATTTTATTATCATTTTATGTCTGTTTATAAATTATTTTTGTTTTGTAGAATTTCACAATTAGAACTGAAACAGTGCATAGAAAGCCTTAGTGAAGAACTCAAAAAAATATCAGATAGTCAACAACATTCTGTGGATTTAGAAGTTTATCTTAAGAAATTAATTAATGCCAAGCAGAGAGTGACAGTTTTATCAAATATTTTGCAGGTATTACATGTGTTTAAATTTTATTAGTTTCTTAAATTGAGAAGTTTCAACAAGTCGGTGGACTTACACAGTACTGGTTAAAGAATAATAATAATAATCTTTATTATTAGCCAAGCTAAACAAATACAGTTACAAAATATATATCATTACAAACTAACTTAAATGCTATGGTTGTTTATTATGTAGCTTCTTATCAGTTTTTTAAAGTTTAGAAGTTTGCATTTTTCAAATTTATTGGAAGATGGTTAAATTCTATAAGTCCTCGATGGAATAAGCAATTTTCAGCATATGACGAATTTACAGTGGGAACATAAAAGTCCAATCTGTTTCTAGTGTTATATGCGTGAATGTAATTGTAATTTCCTTAAAATATGTTCAGGGTACATTCTATTTTTAATTTTAAAAACAACTATCATCGTATTTAAAAAGATATTTTGTTTTACACTTAATACGTCTGTTGTTTTCAACAATATATCTATTACTACCTATTATACATCTTAATGCCCAGTTTTATTTTTTCTCTTTTGTTGAACATAAAGAGAATTGTGGAAGAATAATTGAGGTGCGGCATTATTATCGTCTTATAATAATAATAATAATAATAATTTATTTGCATAATAATTACAAATCATGTTAAGCAAACCTAACCTGCACATCGTCTTTGCATCGTCAAATACAGTTGAAAATAAAATAATTATATGTGTAAGTGAATTAAAAAATAATAAAATCGATAATCAAACAGACACTATAATGGAAGACAATATACGAGGCTGGATTGAAAAGTCCGTGCAAAGTCCGAGAGATGGCACCACCGGCGCGTATCGAGGTCATGTTTAGTTAGTAGCATCTCTTGAATGAACGCACACCAAGTTTCAGCCATATTGGTCTATTTCTTTGTGCTTGGCATTCGTGTGAATCAAGGAAGTCGAGTGATTTTCAAGAAATGGACGAAAAAGAATTTCGTGTGGTGATTAAACATTACTTTATGAAAGGCAAAACGCCTCAGGAGACTAAAGAGAAGCTTGATAAACATTATGGTGACTCTGCACCTTCGATTAGAACAGTTTATAAGTGGTTTCAAAATTTTCGGACTGGCCATATGGGCACAAGTGACGCTGAACGTTCTGGACGGCCTGTGGAGGTTACGACTCCAGAAATCATTGATCAAATCCATGATATGGTGATGGATGACAGAAGAGTTAAGGTGCGTGAGATTGCTAGTGCTGTGGGCATCTCGACTGAACGGGTACATAATATTTTGCATAAACATTTGGACATGAGAAAGCTATCCGCAAGATGGGTGCCGCGATTGGTCACGCTTGACCAAAAACGGAATCGTGTGAAGTGTTGCAAGGATGGTTTGCAGCTGTTCGAGAAGAATCCGGAGGACTTTAAGCGTCGTTTTGTCACTGTGGATGAAACATGGATACATTACTATACTCCTGAGACCAAACAACAATCTAAACAATGGGTTACCAAGGGGGAATCTGCACCAAAAAAGACGAAGACCGTTCCTTCGGCCGGAAAGGTTATGGCGACTGTCTTTTGGGATTCGCAAGGGATAATCCTCATCGACTATCTGGAAAAGGGTAAAACTATTACAGGTGAATATTATTCATCGTTATTGGACCGTTTGAAAACCGAGCTGCAAGAAAAACGCCCCCGATTGGCCCACAAGAAAGTCCTTTTCCATCACGACAACGCACCAGCACACACCTCAGCAGTTGTGGTCGCAAAATTAATGGAAATAGGATTCCAACTCGTTTCACATCCCCCCCTATTCTCCAGACTTGGCTCCCTCGGACTACTATTTGTTCCCCAATTTGAAGAAATGGCTGGCAGGACAAAGATTTTATTCAAACGAGGAGGTGATTGCAGACAATAATGGATATTTTGCAGACTTGGACAAATCCTATTATTCGGAAGGAATCAACAAACTAGAACATCGTTGGACGAAGTGTATAAGCCTAAAAGGAGACTATGTTGAAAAATAAAAAAGGTTTACCCCAAACACATAAGTAGTTTTTATTTTTGCACGGACTTTTCAAACCAGCCTCGTACATACTCAAATTGCCCCAAAGTACTCATTGTAATTGTACGGGCGTATTAATATTAATAGTTTTTTTATTTCATGTTTAAATTTACGTGTGGATAGACTTTTGAAACTATCTGGAAGGTGGTTGTAAAATTTTACAGCAGAGGCAATAAAACTCTTACGAGTTGCACTCAGCCTGTACTGAGGAATGATGATCTTATTTTTATTTCTTGTTTCATAATCGTGGATATCATCATGTGTTGTTAAGGGATCCAGGTTATTTTTAACAAAAGACAGGCATTGGTAAATATACAATGCTGGCACTGTCATAATCTGCCCATAGTATTCTGGGCAAGATTGCCTTGGTGATACATTTATGATGACGCCCTCTTTTGCTGCTTAAAGATAACTGGCCAATCAACCGTATTTCCCCATAATAAAATTGCATAATTTAGTCGACTATGGAAAAGGCCCATGTAGACAAGTTTCATAGTTTCCATTGTTGAGTAATGTTTTATTTTTCGGATGAAATAAATTAATTTGATAGGCTTGAGCTGAGTTTTGCAATATGCATCTAAAGGAGAGCCTGAATCAATATAAAGCCCAAAAACTTAACAGGATTAGCTTCTGAATTTTTACATAGTGACATGTTTAGTAGGGCATTCTTACCTAGGTTGAGAGCTAGTGAGTTTGCTTGAAACCATTTTTTTTGCTGCTTTTAATTAACATTTATTGTATTTTCAGATGTCTGCTTATTTTTATGAGCAGAGTATAGGGTGGTGTCATCTGCATACTGTATAATGTTAATGTCCTGTAAGTAGTGAGGCAAATCATTGACATATATCACAAACAGGATTGGTCCCAATATTGAGCCTTGTGGCACCCCCGCTAATATTGGTAGGCTTGATGACCATGCACCATCGCAGTCCACTAGCTGTCTCTTGTTTTCTAAGTATGATCTTAGAAAATCATAAGCATTTCCTCTCACTCCATAATACCTAAGTTTGGCCAGTAGAGTATTGTGACATACACAGTCAAAGGCCTTTGAAAGATCGCAGAAAGCGACGGTTACCATTTCGCCTGCCTCAAAGGCCCCAACTATATCCGTCACAAACTCTATCAAAGCATTAGTTGTAGAAAGATTTTTCCTGTATCCAAACTGCATTCGATTCAGAAGATGCTTACTATCAAGAAAGTTTATCAATCTACATGCAAAAGCCATTTCTATTAGTTTTGATAGAATTGGAACCAGCGATATGGGCCTATAGTTATTCTTTTCATTGGGGTCATCTTTTTTATATATTGGACATACCCTGGAAATTTATAGTTTTTTCTGGAAATTTTCCCAAAAGAAAACATTTGTTGATAAGTATTGTCATTGGTATTACTAACTCTTTTCCTATTTCTTTAATTAATGTGTTGCTTAAACCAAAAACATCTTTGGCTCTGCTATTTCTTAGTTTTTTTATAAATTGAGTTACATCATCCTCCAAAACAGGCGTGAGAAAAAAAGTGTCTCTACTACAAAGCAGGCAGTCAATGGCACTGGATGAGGAATGCTTCCATCAGACCCCGACAATGCCCTAGTAAATTGTGAAACCACATTGACAAAATAATCATTAAAATCATCAGGCGTTATGTTATGAAATGATTTAATTTTTATTTTAGATTCATTTATCATTTCCCACATTGTTTTTTGTTTGTTACAGGACTGAAGTATTTTTTCTCTTATATACTTTGTTTTTTTTAGCTCAGTTTTTCTTTGTTTATATAATCTTCTAGCATTGACTATTTGATCTTTTCAAGTTAATATTGTTATTTTTTGCAAAATAAGTTAGAAATGATATATTATCTCTTATTGTTTTAAGTTCAGAATTGAACCATTTCTTTGGCTTATTTTGACAGTGTACGGTTTTTGTTTTTATAGGAAAATAGTCATCAAGAGATTCTGATATTACTTGCATTAAATAGTTACAAGAAGTGTTAATATCAGGTGCATTGTCAAGTTCTGACCAATCCCAACAAATCAGTTTTCGTACACACATTTCAGTAGATAATTTAGACCAGGGGTGCTCAAACGTCGATCGCGAGTGCTTTTTGAGTCGATCTCGAGAAAAAAATTCCGATATAGAAGTATTCACAGATTTTGTTTTAGGTAACTAAAACAAAATGTAATGAATAAACTACTAAAATTTATTCGATCCACAATTAGGCCAGAATAACCCCTCATCACTTTCTTTTATCGTAATAACCCCCTGCTAGCGGCAAAAGGCGGCTTTATCAAAGGAACGCGCGGTACTTGTCAAAGAAAAGCCGCGTTTTTGATTCCCGCCGATTTTTCTAGAAACTTCGGGCGGCATGTTTGATGGGAACATTCGAGACTTCGTTCGCGCCGATATAAATGTTGCGCCTACAGCAGTTGAACTAAGGCGATACATCGATCAAAGTTTATTAATAAAATAGTCCTGAGTTGTAAAACTTCATTTTAACAACGATTGCGATACATTTTTCTTTTGATGGTAAAGGATAAGTGCATTTGCTCATTTGCCGTGCGTCAGTTGCATTAAGATGGGAACTGAGAGGCATCATAAAACGGTTCATTGGGATTGTGAAGAGTGAAGCATTATATTTGAAGCGGGTTCAGACTTTCAAAAGCTTTGCGTCATTTAAAATATCTCATAAAAATAAAAAAACAGAGATTGGTTGTGAAGGAAGCATTTATTGAAGCTGCTATTAGAGAACTTCAGTTATCTCGTCCGACTGTCACAAGGCGTGTTGAAGTCATGAGTCAGGACATGGCAGATAAACTAAAACATGATATCATGGAATGTACATACTTTTCTTTACAGTTCGACGAATCCACCGATATGACAGACACTGCCCAGCTGTGTATTTTTATTCGAATGATATTCAATGACATATCGGCTAAGGAAGAGTCTTTGACAATGATTCCTCTGAAAGGAAAGACCCGTGGCGAAGATATATATGACGTTTTCTTCAATTTTGTAACAAACTACAAGCTACCAATATATAAACTAGTGTGCATTACAACCGATGGAGCACCAGCAATGACTGGAAACGAAAACGGTTTTGTGGCATTGTGTCGAGCTAATGATGATTTCCCTTCATTTTTCCCTTCCATTGCATTATACATCAACAAGTTTTGTGGGTGTGTAAAAGTTCATTTATGGGCAAATAAAAATGGTGAATTCTATCCGTGCACGTAGCTTGCAACGACGGCTCTTTAAATTGCAGTTGGAAGATAGTGAGTCAGCTGAACACAATGATTTAGTTTTCACACGGACGTTGAGTCGCGTAAAATTCCTAGAAAGGTTTCAAGAATTATTGCCCGAAATAACAGCTTTTCTGGACGAAAAGAGTGATGACACTCAGATTCTGAAAAAACGGAAAATGGCTGACTGATTTGGCATTTTTGACAGACATCACAATGCATTTAAACACCATTAATTTGGAGCTTCAAGGTAAAGGAAAAACTATTATTGAGATGATTAGCGCAATAAACGCATTCAAAAGTAAATTGGAACTTATGATAGATCAACTGAAAAGAAAGGATCTGAAAAATTTTCCGTCTTTGAAAGCAAGGATTCCTCAGTTGAATTATGATATTTATGAGGCAGAATTATCAAATATTTTGGGCCAATTCGAAATACGTTTTTATGATTTTAGTAAATTGGCAAATATCGCATCATTTATGAGTTATCCTTTTTCGTGTAAAAACATTGAGGAATTAGCTACTGAAATAGCAAGTCAGTTTAACATGGACTCATGTTCTGTTGAAAATGAGTTAGTGCAGATTATATCAGATATACATCTCAAAGCCACAGCATCTGATACAAAATTCTGGTGTTTTATATCTGAAGATAACTATCCGAATCTGAGGCAAATCGCCCTTCAACTGACGGCGATATTTGGGTCAACTTACTTGTGCGACTGCATTTTCTGAAATGAAGATAATTAAGTCAAAATATCGCAATCGACTGACGAACATATGTCATCACGCTTGCGATTAGCACTCGATAATTACGTACCATCTTATGAAAAGTATGCTGAGGACATGCAGTGCCACGCTTCAACATCCAAAGTCACTCTTTAGTTAAGTTTAGACACTAGAACTCGTTTGTTTTGTAAGAACCAGTAAACTCGCAATTTTGAATAATTATGAGTTTTTTCATTGACATTTTAGAGCAGACCTACACTTACCTTGACTAAAAAAATACATATTGTGCGGAAAACTAATATCTGTGCCACGATACACCCTACCTAGACGACAATCCTGGATCACACTTACTTGCAGCCTCTCAGAGTCGATCGATCGTAGTCTAACAAAATGAGGTAGATCGCCAGCTGTTCAAGTTTGAGCACCCCTGGTTTAGACAGTGGACGGAATTTTATTATTTCTGTCTTATTAATAGTAGTTCTCATGGTTCAATTGTAATTTTGTTTACAATACTTTATGATCAGATAAGTCAAAAATCCTCCAGTGAAACCCTACAATTATTCTTCTCATTAGTAATACAATTGTCAATACAACTACTATTTTTTTTTGAAAGTCTAGTGGCTTCATTAATAAGAAAGGTAAGGTTATAAGACTCTACTATACTTATAAATTCCCTTGTTGATAAGTTATGATCATTCAGATCTATATTAAAGTTACCGAAAATATAGCAATTTTTTTTACCTATTCTACATAAAAAATTTTTTTTTATATATTTTTTTGTTATGTACGTGGCACGGCTAGAGAATGATAGATTTTCATCAATAACTACACCCAAATATTTACATTCTTTAACTTGTTCAAATCTGACATTGTCAGTCACAATGCCATTATGAGTAGTGTTATCCAGAGTATTATTTTTACCTTTTAGTATCATAAAATTGGAGAAAAAGATAACCTATTTATTTATTTTCTAGAATGCACAGGAACGACTAAATAGAGTTCACATGTCAATTGATAAAGAAACGGTAAAAAGGAAAGTTCTGTTAATAATGCAGTAGAAGATCCTGAAAATATTAAACAATAAGTAAGGATGTCCTTTAAGTTAGATCGTTTCCTGTTAGAGTACTCAATAAAATAAATTACGTCACCAGACATCTATCTACAAAAACAAAAAAATATGACTTATAATTTTTTAAATCTTTCTCATGTTACCTACAATTGTGGTCAAAATAATAGCAGTGCTTACTAAATTTTTATCAAAACATAACACATGGGCTGAAAAGTCCCGGGCCTAACAAAGAAAACACGGTTTTTTTGGTTCAAAATTAGCTTTATTCATCAACGTAATCTCCATCAAGAGCAACGCAATCATTCCAGCGCCGCTCTAACATTTCAATACCACTTTTGTAGAACGATTTATCTTTTGCCTCAAAATAGGCCTCAGTTTCAGCGATAACCTCTTCATTCGTGCGAAATTTCTTACCGGCGAGCATTTTTTTCAGGTCTGCGAACAGCCAGTAGTCGCTGGGAGCCAAATCTGGCGAATACGGTGGATGTGGGAGCAATTCGAAGTTCAATTCATGTAGTTTTGCCATTGTTTTGATTGACTTGTGACACGGTGCGTTGTCTTGATGAAACAAAATTTTTTTCTTTGCCATATGCGGTCGTTTCTTTGCAATTTCGGCCTTCAAACGCTCCAATAACGCTATATAATATTTACTGTTGATGGTATTTCCTTTCTCAAGATAGTCGATGAATATTACACCACGCACATCCCAAAATACCGAGGCCATAACCTTTCCAGCCGATTGTTGTGCTTTCGGGCGCTTTGGACGAGGTTCACCAGTTGCTGTCCACTCAGATGACGATCGTTTTGATTCCGGAGTGAAGTGATGGATCCATGTTTCATCCATTGTCACATATCGACGCAAAAATTCCGGTTTGTTACGTTTAAACATGGCCAAACACTGCTCAGAATCATCAACACGTTATTGTTTTTGATCAACAGTGAGCAAACGCGGCACCCACTTTGAACAGAGCTTTCTCATAGTCAAATGCTCATGCAATATAAAGCCAACACGTTCTTTTGATATCTTTACGATGTCAGCTAACTCACGCAACTTCACTTTTCGATCATTCAAAACGATTTTATGGATTTTTTTGATGTTTTCTGGTGTTACCGCCTCATTTGGACGTCCACTGCGTTCTGCATCATCGGTGTCTCTACGACCACTTTTCAAGCCATTGCTTCGCTTGAACGGTATTTTTTCCTATCAAGAAGCAGTGTAAAATTAAAACACGAAATTGTTTTTGATCCATTGTTTTGAAAATAACAAAAGTAGCGTCACTCTTAGCACAATAACTCACAAACTAATGAATAGAATATCATGAAATTTTAACAGCTGTCTTTTGAAGGTTAGTATTAACTGAAAAAAAGGTGACTGCAATAAAACTAGCGCCATCTATGTGTTAGGCCCGGGACTTTTCAGCCCATGTGTTATTTATTCAGTTTTTTTAATAGAACTACTAAAACATAAATATGGTAACTTAGAAGCCCACCTAAGATGCATCAAAGTAATATAAGGCTAATTAATTAAATTCTTAAAAATCATGAAAAACGACAAATTTCTAAAAATTATGGTGGACAAAATAATAGCAGTGTTTTACTAAAATTACTATTAAAAAAAACTGTACAACTAATTAACAATATTTTTCTTTTATGAGCATCAGACACACCTAATACTTAATTGTAACCTCTTTATTGGCTATGACAGCTTTACAACGTCGCGGCATAGAGTTAACCAAATCTTGACATCTAAAAACAGGAATGCTTTTCCAAGAATCTCTGATTACAGCCCAGAGCTCATCTTGATTCTTAGGTTTTTCACGTGCTACGCTATCTTTAATATCGCCCCACAGATTTTCTATCGGGTTCAGATCTGGCTTTGAGCTGGTCAGTTTAAGACATTAATTTTTTTCTTTTCTAAAAATTGTTTACATAATCGACTGCTATGTTTTGGGTCATTGTCAAAATACCCATTTAAGTAGCATTTCATATTCTGCATAGGGCAACATACGGTCCTGTAAAATTTCAACATAAACACTGGCGGTCATTATGTTTTTAATCCAAAATATAGGCCCTACTTCGAAGTAGGAGAAACATGCCCATACCATTATTTTTGAACCTACATGTTTAACTGTTTAATAGTGTACTGAGGCTGATTTGCGGTTCCTAAAGGGCGTCTAACGTATGTTCTGCGGCCTACATTTCCAAATAATACAATTTTGCTTTCGTCGGACCACAGTATATTACGCCATTTAAATAGAGGCCATTCAATATGTTCCTTCGCGTACTCTGATCGCCTCTTTCTGTGTCTTTTATTTAACAATGGTACCTTACGCAGACTTCCTGCTGGTAACTTTGCTTCTTTAAGTAGTCGTCGTATCGTCCTAGGAGCTACTTCCCCTCCCACAATCTCCTGAAGTTGACGAAGCAAATGGGTTTGCTTTTGAAGCTCGAACTATAAGTGTGTCCTGTCTGGATGTAGTTTTGCGTTTACGACCGCGAGTTTCAGGTGTAGGTTGCCATCTTAAAGTGGCTACCATTTTAGCTGAGCATTTTTTGAATCTGCATGTAAGAATCACGACGCAATTTTCTATCAGTTTTTTTTTGAGAACAGTGTTCTTCTTTCCCATAGTTGTATTGAAAACTTTGATGGACCTGACACAAAACTATTCTAAATTTGACAATTTAACCGAACACAAGGAGCAAAAACCATTTAGGTTTGAAACACACCAGTGTTAACGAACACTGCTATTATTTTGACCAAGCAAAATTCATCTCCTGCTACAAAAACGTAAATACTTTGTTTATATTTATTTTTATATACATATTTTTTGTTGAAACCTCAGCACAGTTGATAAGTTTTTAAACGATACAATATTTTTTGCCTTAATGGAATTTTGCAGTTACCTTTCAACAGTTTTAGTTATTTTTATTGAACCACTGCTATTATTTTGACCACAACTGTACATGTTGATAAATTCTTGGTACCGTTACGATACTTGGCCTTTTAGGCTTTGTTGGCAATTCTTTTTTCAATAATTATTGTCTTGCCTAAATGCTAACTGCATATGATTAGAGGTGATAATTTTTGAAGAAAGTTTTTTTTTAGACTTTTATATGGGTGAAGTGATTTATGTATTTCTTACGAGTAACTGTTAAAAGTAGCTTTGCTTGAAATTTTGAGAAATAATAGATTTTAGCGTCATGCATTCACTGCTTCAATATAAAGATGGTTTACCACGCCGTATTGCCATAATTAGTTGTAAAAGTTTCAGATATTTAACACGTAAAGATAGGAATCCATACTGTTTCTTCGATCAAAAGCATGCATTTTTTACAATTTTTGTTGTCATATGAGCATTAAATAGTAAAAGATCGCAAAAAATATATACATAAAAAAATTACTTTGGTTTCGTTTATAAAGTATGAAGGCAGTTTACGTCCTAGTTGTTGCAGAAATATTAGATCAATATTACTTTTTGATATATTTTATGAAATGAATTTTCCCTGTGGCAACGTAGTTTGAAGAAGACTGCGCGCGCGCTCTTTACAATTTTGAATCACATGTGTGCATTGCACTGTTCGGACTTTCTTTTAAAAGAGACTAGAATAAACCCGTGTCTCGCACGCGCATTTATTCAGTTATATATATATATATATATATATATATATATATATATATATATATATATATATATATATATATATATATATATATATATATATATATATATATAAATCAGCTTCATTTAATCAGTTATTAATACTTAGTTGGGGATGTGGAATCTTTGGCACAATGATACTACTCAGTATATATCACCACTACACCAAACACTTTATTTTTGCACTCGACGCGCGTTTCGCTAACCATGTTAGCTTCATCAGGAGCGATGATTGACTAAAGCTAAACTACCATTCTACCCTATTTATACTTAGCCTAACCCTTGAATTACTCAAGCGGAACCAATGACATACCCAAGGCCATCAGTTCCGGTCAAGTAACCAGTAGAGGGGACTATAAGAAATAGGCCCTCTGTCTTTATTTAAACTACTTTTACATTTTATGATTTCCATACTTTCGTAGGCGTTCAACAATCTCCTATCAGATACATTTTTTATTAATCTTAGATTATCTAATGTCACAGTATGATCAGCTTCAAGGGCATGTTCGGCAATGCTAGACTTTTCTGTTCTATTGTATTTTAAGTGTGCTAAATGTTCTTTAAATCGTGTTTTAAATTGACCTTTTAGTTTGCCCAACATACTTTTTGTCACAATCATTACAACTAATTTCATAAATTCCACTTTTCTCACAATTACGAATCTTATCTTTGGAATTTCCTAAGATATTCCTCAGATTGTCTGATGACTTATAGACTAAGGTGAGGCCTACCTTATTAAATACCTTATTGAGTCCCTTGCTATACTTTGGATTATATGGTATGGAGACATACTTGGTGTTATTTTCTTCGCGTGTAAAAAAGGTGGAATTCTGAATATTAAACCTAAACTTATGTCTATTTATTAGCTTATTTACTAAGTCATCGTCATAACCCTTAACTCTCGTTATATATTTCTAATACGATTCCTTTTTTTATTAAAGTTTACTCAATAGAGTAAATACTGAATACAGAGGGAAAGTGACCAAACGATGAACTAAAAAATGTAATGAGGCTAATTTATGTTGTTTGCAATGAAATGAATCATTAGAAATATATCTATCTGTTACTTGTGTCCTTCCTATAGATATCAAATTCTAATCTATTATTATTTTTAATAATTAAAATATCTAGAAAAGGCAATTGTCCTTTGTTCTCAACTTCGTAAGCGAATTTAATGGAATCATACCGGCTGTTTAATTTAGAAACAAAAATAGGGTAGATTGTAGTTTAGCTTTAGTCAATCATCGCTCCTGATGAAGCTAACATGGTTAGCGAAACGGGCGTCGAGTGCAAAAATAAAGTGTTTGGTGTAGTGGTGATATATACTGAGTATTATTAATACTTAATAATTGATATATTCTTAATGAATAATCCAAAATATCGTTTTAATTAATTATACATAATTTTCTATTGTATATCGTGTGAAAGTATCAAGGTTATTATAAATAACTCGTGATTGCGTGCGGAAGCTGGAAGCAAGCGAGAAGCGATCGAATTTTGTGTGTTGATTCTTCTGATGGGAAAAAATACCGTTCAAGTAACGCAATGGCTTGATAAGTGTTACGGGGATTATTTATTTATTTACGGAACAGGCCCATTAACTCATAAAGACAAAATACAAAAGTTTACATCTATAAAAAATGACACTTAAACACTTAAAAAAGACTAAAGGCTAAAACTAAGAAATTCAGAAAAAAAGAACCCCGATCTGCCTCTTAAAAAGAGGCAAGGATATGGAGAACAAGTCCAGTGATGGGCAGTTATTTACAATGCCCATAGATCTTGTCATGAAGGTATTAGGTCCGTAGGTTGTCTTATTATAAGGTTTGAAGAAGGACAACGTAGATCTAGTATGTCTAGAGGGTGCATACAAATTAATCGTGAGATAAAAGTTCTGGACAATTTACAATGGAATTTAAAATTTTTAAAGAACATTACAAGATCGCGCTGAACTCTCCGGTTAGACAGGGTATTCAAGTTTAATATAGATGTCAATTTTGAATAACTAAAAGAATCATTAATAAAGAATTTAAAATTAATATGACGTAGAAATTTACTCTAACAAGCTCCAAGCTCCTAGCATGCCAAGCAAAAGGTGGGTTCCACATACACGAGCAATATTCCAAGAGAGGCCTAACCCACACGCAGTACAGCATTTTTATAGAGGTAATGGATGAAAATTCAGATGAGCAACGCCTAATGAACCCAAGCATCCTCAGAGACCTAGACGTTACCTCGGTTATATGAGGAATCAAACTTAACCCCCAGATCCCTAACATTAACCACGGACACGAGGGAAGTCCCATTTATGCTGTAATCAAAAAACAATGGATTGCGCGATCTGGAGAAAAACATAGAGAAACATTAAGAAGTATTTAAAACCATACCGTTTAGCTGGCACCAGTCACTAAGTCTATTCAAATCACCTTGCAATCCCACATAATCCTCAATCGATCCAACCGCCGTATACAACTTCAAATCATCAGCAAAGAGCAAGAACCTGGAAGATCGAAAGCAGTCGGCCACATCATTCAAGAACAGGTTAAACAGCAGAGGCCCCATATGGAAGCCTTGAGGCACTTCCGAGGGCACAGCAATGCTGACAGACTTAAAATTATTAGCTCGAACCACCTGAACTCTGCCACACAAATAACTCCTAATCCAGCCCAACAGTGGACCCGATATGCCACGGTTATTGAGCTTCTTAAGAAGAACACCATGGTTGACCCTATCAAAGGCCTTAGAGAAATCAGTATAGATGGAATGTACCTCAGATCCATTCTCCAAGGTCCTCGACAGGTAGTCCATATAGGAAATCAAGTTCAATTCAGCAGACTTGCTTCTCTGAAAACCAAACTGTTTATCTATTATAGATGGTCCCAAGTTAGATGCCAATACTTTAATTACTAGGTTTTCAAATAATTTAGGAACAGTACTCAAATTACTTTATGGCCTATAGTTTGCGATATCAGCCCTGTCCCCTGACATGAATACCGGGGTGACAAAACTGGTCTTCCAATACTCGGGAAAGTAACCCTCCTCCAATGACCGGTTAAACAACATGCATAATGGTCGCGATAATACGAAGCTACATGCCTTTAGTAATCCTGGAGATAAAGCATCAGCACCAGACCCCTTTCTGTGATCCAATCTCGAGAGCCCCTCGTAAATTTCAGAGATTGAAACCTTAAATTTGAAGATATTATGAATATTAGTAGAGGGTAAGGCTGGATAATCAAGTAACTCATCAGAGTAAACAGAGCCGAAGTACCTTGCAAAAAGATTAGCCACATCAAAGCCCATGTCCACAGATTGATCATTATAAAACATCCTAGGAGGAAGGTCATTTGTGCCATGCTGTGCGCCAACAAAGTCTCAAAAGCTTTTCACATTATCTCTTATAGAGAGTTCAATGTTGGAGATATAATCAACATGGCACCTATGTGATAGATTCGTACACTGTCATCTTAAAGCAGAGAAGTAATAATAGTCCTGAGGTTCCCTAGACGATCTAAACCTCCTGTGTGCTTCTTTTTTATGAATTATGTATTAAGTTTTTCAACTGAGGATAAAACCATATAGAGAATTTTCTACTAGATACCTTCTTTAATGCAACATACAAATCTATGGCCCTATAAAGTACATCATAAAAAATATTCAACATCTGGTCAACCCCCCCGGTTCGAAAGCAGATGATCCCACGATACCGAACCCAGAAAATAATTTCTCGAAATATAGATTTAAAATCATAATGGAATTCAGTACATTGAGGTGAAATAACTTTTATGCCACTGGAAAATCACTCATCATTTACTGGTATGCTGAATTTAAACGCGGTCGTACAGACACAAATGATGCTAAACTCTCTGGACGCTCAAATGAATGTGCGTTTTTTTACAATTTTTGTTGTCGTATGTGCATTAAAAAGTAAAAAGTCACAAAAAAAGTACGTACATAAAAAAATTACTTTTGGTTTCGTTTGTTAAAATATGAAGACAGTTTACCTCGTAGTTGTTCCGGAAAATACAGTGAGTATAACAAACCCCGTTTATAGCGAATTTCCTGTTAAAACGAACTATTTTATAATGCACAAAAAATCTTCCATAAGATCAATGCAAATTTTTATCGGTTATAACGAACCCGGTTTTAACGAACTTCCGGATAAAGCGAACCAAATTTGGATGTTTTGTGTCCGTTTATAACGAACTTGCGCTCGTTGTTGCGCGACTTGATCTAGGGAATTCACCGAAACTCGCTGGGAACCCCTATTCTACTTGTTTCCGCCGCGTCGCTAGTTCGAGAAGTATTATTTTCAATTCACTTGTTGTGTTATGCGGTTCTTTAATCAAAGTAGCAAAATGAATGTTTACGTTTTTATTTTAAAATGCGTACACAAAAACGTAAAGCATTTACTTTAAAAGAAAAACACGATATTATAAGAAAAATAGAAAATGGAGCTAAACAAAGTGATGTTTGCAAACAGTTGAATTTAACTAAATCTACGGTTTCTACCAGATGGAAGAAGAGGCAAGAAATCTTATCAATCTATGATAAAAGAAACTTTAATTGTAAAAAAGTAAGAAAATCTATACATGACCAAGTTGATAAAGGACTCCTTAAATCGTTTAGTCAAAAACGACATGAACATGTTCTTATTACCGGCTATACTTTACAAGAGAAAGCTAGTGAATTGGGAAGGAAAATAGAGAACACCAATTTAACTGTGGTAGAAGTTGGATTGAACGATTTAAAAAGCGACATAATATTAGTGAGTGTAAGATAGTAGGAGAAACTGCAGGAGTGGATATGACTGTTGTTGATCAGTGGTTGGCCAATGTATGGCCGGAAATTCGAGAAAGTTATGAATATGTGAAACATTTTTAATGCGGGATTGGTTTACAAGGTGACGCCTGATAAGATATTAAAGTTTGTCAGAGAGAATTGTGCTGGTGGAAAATTATCAAAACTAAGGATTACTGTGTTGGTAACTGCAAATATGTCTGGAACATAGAAAAAAAAATTGTTGGTGATAGGAAAAAAAAACGTCCACCAATCCCATGAGAGGTGTTTTAAAAACAAACACTGTCCAGCACATTAACCCTGAAGTTGATTTACAGCAAATAAAATTGGTTTTTATGCCTCCAAACACAAGTGCAAAGCTCCAGCCTATGGATCAAGATGTGTTACATTTTTTAAAATGTCATTATAGTAAGATTTTACTTATGAAAATGTTAGAGACGATCGATAAAGGTATCATGACTTCGGTGTCTGTCTGTCCGTCCGTCCGTCTGTCTGTCTGTCACACCCGATTTTCTCCGAAACTGTTTGTCATAGAAAGTTGAAATTTGGTAATAATATAGGACTTGATGGGCTCATCAAAGCCGTGTAGTTTTGAAAGTTAAATTTTGACTTAAGGGGCTAGTTTTGGGGGGTGAAATCGGAAGCGAAAAAATTTTTTTTTAGTAGGTCCTCGAGTGTCAAACGAAAGCTTGTGAAAACACGAGTAAAATATATATATATATATATATATATATATATATATATATATATATATATATATATATATATATATATATATATATAATGTAGTACTTGAAGTCGCGAAAAATTGCTGTCCCCCATCTTATCTCGAAAATTACTGATCAAAAAATTTTGAAAAAATTCTGGAATATTCTCCACGGGGTGTAGATTGAACGGAAATTATCACGAGTGCATTACCTTTATAATTTATTTGGTACATAAAAAAAAAAATCAAGGTCATCAGTTTTCAGTAAAGATTGGAAACAAACTTTGTTGAAAACTCCTTTGGGTTGTGTTTTGTGAAGTCACTGATCATTTTATACCACCGTAGCAAAATTTTTTATTTTAAAAGCAATCAACGTGTGGAACACTAATTGTGCAAGTTCAACTTGCACTTGACCGGTTATATTTTCCTTCGAACGTTTTCTTTTAATCTAAAATAATTATTATTATTTATTTTTCTAAGCATTAGTGCGAACTACGGATATAGCGTACTATTTTTAGGGATTTTTTGGAGTTCCTTATAAATGGACTGCACCTAGATCAATATTACTTTTTGATGTATTTTATGAAGTGAATTTTCGCTATGGCAACGTAGCTTGAAGAAGACATCGCGCGCGGTTGCGGGCTTTCTTTCAAATTTTGAATCACATATATATATATATATTCACTCATCGGACTTTCTTTTAAAAGATACTAAAATAAACGTGGGTCTCGCACGCACATTTATTCAGCTATTAGTACCTAATAATTGATATATTCTTAATAAATAATCTAAAGTATCGTTTTAATTAATTATACATAATTTTTATTGTATCTCATGTAAAAATACCAAATAACACGTGATTCCATGCGGCGGGAAGCAAGCGAGAAGCTACGTTGCCACATTCATTATACCCTGAAAACCAAATTATTTCGCGTCTTTCTTTAACATGATGCTGTGACTGTGACGTAAGAAATACCTTAAATATAGTAAAGTGATTTATTTTAATGAATACTATAACCTTCATGATTCATTTTACATCACGTTAGTAGTTTTTGCATGAAGGTGTCATATTTAATTATCTTATAACAACCCGAACCATGTTTTATATTCTAATATTGGTATGATGATTTCAGAAAGCCTCGCGCGCCATCGAGAATGACACTGCTCACACCACGCTACAACCTCCACGATTATCCCGACGTCTACGAGCCATGTGAAGACACACATCTCTTTCTCGACGCGCTTGAACAAGACAGAGACTCTATAGTGAACTTAAAACCGATTTTAGCTTGTGAAATTGGCTGCGGAAGCGGAGTCCTCGTGACAGCATTAGCGACTATTGTAAAGAATACTTGCGCTTATTTTTGTACCGATATAAATATACGAGCGTGCGCCGCTGCTAAGAAAACGTCTTTTATGAATTCCGTTAATGTAGAAAGTATAGGAATGAACTTGACAACGTTTCTAAGGTGTTCGTTCGATATTATTTTATTCAATCCTCCTTATGTGGTTACGGAAAGAAAGGAGATAGCTGGTAGTGGGTTGAATAGAGCTTACGCGGGTGGACGGAACGGTAGGGAAATTATAGACAATTTTTTAAAAACCCTGCCAAATGTCCTAACGAAAAACGGGGTATGTTATATGTTGCTTCTAAAAGAAATAGAATTGAAGAAATCGAGGCTTATTTACGTAATTTTGAATTGAAGAGTGAAATGATTATAGAAAGGAGGATTCCTGGGGAGCATTTGTTTGTTTATAAGTTTTTTAGGTGATTTAATGTGATATATGTATAGGTAATACAAGTAAACAGTGGCGCAACAGCGTCATAAATTTCTTTTTTAAAGTACAGAATATTAAAGTTTATATTGTAATTATTACTTAATAAATATTATAATGAAAATGGATTCAGTTTTTGTCTTTTTTTTTTTTTTTTGTACAATTATGCTCGATATATCTGTCGCATCACATATTAGAGGGTGTGCCTGTAGAAAGGCAAAAAATATAGTGAAATTTTCGATAGAAATTTCTTCTTCTAACAGCCCTTCACAGTCCACTCCTGGACATAGGCCTCCCCCGTACTCTTCCATAGTCTCTTATCCTGTGCTATCTGATGCCATTTATTCCTTACATTGTTTTTGATGTCATGCAGTTACCGCAGGGGTCGGCAAACTTTTAATTAAGGGGTGCCAGTTTTCATGCATACATTTTGCGTGCCGACATAGGTACTTACTACAACTAAAACTAACAAAAATTAACTTAAATTAACTTAAAATATTGCTTTTAGAAGGTTTAATTACAAAAAAATTTTAACATTTAACAAATAATTTTATACTAGTCTTGGGACCGAGTGTGAACCCTGTGCTTGCAGTTCTTTAGAGAGTTTTCTTATATCCGGTTCATGTCTGGTTATTTTCAGTGTCACACTTGCTTCCGAATTGTCTGTTGTCAGCCTGCTTCGGTACGGGTTTAAAATCACTCTCATATGGGAAAAAAGTTGTTCACAGATATAGGATGATCCGAAAGCGCTACTTTCTTAAGATAAATAAATTTCTCTGGTAAACTCATCCAACAACTGAGTATCTCGTTTGAATGGTTCTGGCAGTCACCTTCTAATACCCTTCTTAATTCTACAAATTTCGTGTGCCATAACTCGGAGCTGTTAAATTCAATGTATAAAAGATCAAAATCATTAATGTCCATCCATGAGAAAAGAGATATGTCAAAGCAACTGCTGGAAAAATCCATTAAATCTGGTTTGATTAAAAAAGCGAACATAGGACCATGTTTATCAAAATCCTGACCCCTCTCGATAAACTCCTCTTTTAAATTAGACATATATTTAAGAATTTCGTCTATTAGTGCACCATCGTCGACACTGGATATATAAGTTTTTAAATTTGGAAAATATTTATATGTGTTTGTAGTAATATCGCTGATAAATAAATCTATTTTTAATTTGAATGATTTCCAGGATTCGTATAAATCCAGAACTGTTTTGCCTGAACCTTGTAACTTTAAGTTGAGTTCACTGAGATGTTTTGTAATATCAGTAAGAAACATTAACATACAGATCCAGTTCTTATCTTCTAGTTCCGGATAAGCATCCACTTGATTTTTTTCCAACAAGAACGATTTAATTTCGCCCAGACATTGCACAAATCTAGAGAACACTTTACCACGGCTGAGCTAGCGCACATTATTGTGCAATGGTATATCTGAATATGCACTTTCTAATTCCTTCAGAAACGCCTTAAATTGTCTATGGATCAGTGAAGAACGACCGACAATGTAGTTAACTATTTTAACCACCCTATCCATCACGGATTTTAAACTTCCAGCGGAGATTTTAGCGCACAAACTCTTTTGGTGAATTATGCAATGAAAATTCAAAACTGATCGACCCATGCGTTCAATAAGAAGGGAAACAAATCCTTTATGTCTCCCAATCATAGCAGGAGCGCCATCTGTCGTTACACAAAAAATTTTATTTAAATCGATGTTCCGCTTTTCAAAATGTTTAACAAATTCTGAAAATATATCCTCTCCTCTTGTAATTCCCTGCAATGGGAGCAGAGAAATCAGCTCTTCATACACACTGCCATCATCGAAGTATCACGCAACGATTGCCAGACGGGCAATGCCATTAATATCGACACTTTCATCCAATGCTACACTAAATACAAACTCCGTTTGATAGCGTCTCTCGATGGTCCGCGCTGATGCCGGTATATCCCTAATCTTGGCCAATATTGTATCCGTATTGGGCAAGTCGTCGAATAAAATCTCGCCAGTACTCAAAAACGTTTGCTTCATAAATTCTCCGTCAGTGAACGGCCTACCCTTTTGTGCCAACGATTGTGCAATTTTGAAACTGCATTTAGTTACCTGATTTTTTCCTTGGAAAACTTTGCTAAAGAGTGTTGACTGTTTCTCCTATTGTTTACTTTATCTTTGTATTGCCTCCCTTTTATCAGCGTTATCTTTAAATGACGATTCATGTTTTATCTGGAAATGTCGTTGAACACTAGATGTCCGGAAAACTACGCTTTTCCAACATAGGACACAAATGGCCCGATCGTTTTGCTGTACAAGACCGTAATCTGTTGTCCATGAAGTTTGAAATGATCGAACGTCTACCTTCAGTTTCTTCGCGGCCATAACGCAACGTAATTTTAATTTTTAAACTTTTCGATGACTATTGACTGGAAAGGATGTTACTTCTATACTAAATGATCCAAACGTGTAGCCGTTTGCTATACATAGAAAAATAATGTTTCCAGAAAATTCCAATAATTACGTTTATTAAATTTCTTAGAACAAAAATTATTATCTACAACGCGCCCATTGCTATCAAAGGGCCGCCTAGAAGTTAAATCTAACAAAAACTAAAGTTCGGCGCGCGTCGGAACGATTGAAGTCAAGTCAAACCAAAACCGCCTTATAGCGGCTCTTTTGATTTGAATTGAGGACGTTTATTTGTGTTTTTGCCTAGGCTTATATTTTGAGGCTTGCCGTCTTTAATACTTGCCGAAATTAAAGCCAAACCAATGCATTCAGTAAAATTATAAATTACAAAATATATATTTTGTAGTTTTTGGTAATAATACCTAGTGACCTATATAATATATCGTTTTTGTTTGTATCGTTAAAGTAATACTGTCTTCGATTATTTACTTAATTTCGAAACGTCACAGATTACAGAATTAATGTGTAAACTTTGAATAGGTACGCGTGCCATTCAAAATTGCTTGGCGTGCCAGAAATGGCACGCGTGTCATAGGTTGCCGACCCCTGAGCTAGCGTAATTGAGGTCTGCCAACACTGCGCTTATGAGGGCCACTGTACAATACGCCTTGTCCATCTTGAATCGTCCTGTCGTGCAACGTGGCCCACCCAGTTCCACTTCAATTAAGCAATGCGTTCTATAACATCTTCAACTTTTGTTCTATTCCTAATATTCTCATTCGTGATATTATCTCTGAGACTTATTCCTAACATCATTCTTTCAATAGCCCTTTCACGTTTCTTAATTAAATCTATAGTTTTATACCTTATACTTTCCAAAAAGTTCTTAACAGATCCGTTCCAGGTAACTTTTCTAATGCTTCAGATTTTGTTCAAAATTGTTATATATATATATATATATATATATATATATATATATATATATATATATATATATATATATATATATATATATATATATATCAGTCGGTTTTATAACGTCTTCCGTCTTCCGATGCCTAATTTCCACTCCTCCCGGTTTCTCCATCCCTCCTCCTCCAGATCTCTCTCTAGTACTTCCTTGTTGATTCCTGCTCTCCAGCTTTGGCGTGGTCTTCCTCGCTTTCTTCTTCCATGAGGGTTCCAATTTAAAATCTTTTTAGGTAGTCGGTCTTGTGACATTCTCTGTACATGTCCGTACCATACCAACTGTTGGGTTCGGATTTCGTCCACTATATCGTGCTTTATTTCTAAAGCTCGTCTTATCGTATCATTTGGTATGCGGTCTTTTCTGGATTTTCTGGCTGCTCGTCTCCAGAAATCCATTTCTGTAGCTTTTAGTATTTTTCTGTTATTTCTTTCAATGGCCACACCTGGGAGCTGTAAGTTATTATACTTTTTACTATTGAGTTGTAAATTCTCTTCTTATTTTCAATGGTTATGTTTTTGTCCCATAGTATACTATTAAGCATTGCAATCGCTTTTCTTCCTTGGATATTCCTCTCGAATATTGCTTCTTCCAGTGTTCCGTTCCTAGATATTCTCGTTCCCAAATACTTATAACTGGCACAGTATTTGATAGTGTGTCCTGTGGCCAGTTTCAAGTCCTGCTGTTGTCCTCCGACGCACATGTACTCGGTCTTTTTAATATTGATTTCTAGGCCCCATTTTTCATATTCCTCCATAAGTTTTCGTGTCATGTATTCCATATCATCGATGTCCTGAGCGACTACTACCTGGTCGTCTGCGAATGATAGCGTGTACAATATAGTATCGTCATCCAGTGGTAATCCCATAGTGCTGCATTTCCTTTTCCAGTTCTTCAGTGCACTCTCCAAGATTTAGCGTTGGGGATATACAGCAGCCCTGTTTGAGACGCTTTGTGACCTGGAACCCTGTTGTTATACCATATTTGGTTTTCACACTACTTCTTGCGTCTTGATATAAGGATTTTACGGCTTTAATTATTTCGGTGCTTACATTACTCTGTTGTAGTGTTTCCCACAATCTCATTAGGGGCACGCTATCGTAGGCCTTTTTTAAATCAACAAACAAGACATGGACTTCCTGATCAAATGCGGTTTTCTTTTCTAGGATTTGTGTCAGTGAGAAGAGATGGTCTATTGTGGATCTTCATGCTCTAAGCCTGCCTGTTCTTCAGCTTCTACGTCCGCATATTCCGTTTCTATTCTATTTTTAAGTATTTTTCCGTATATTCTGCTAATAGATCCTGTAACCGTTATTCCCCTATAGTTATCGCAATTATTTTTATCTCCTTTCTTATGAATTGTTGATATGTATGATATTTTCCATTCCTCAGGTACTTCTGATTGTTAATGCATCTTTGAAATGAGTTCCTCAAAGCGCTAAATAGCTTTTCAGTTCCGTATTTTACTATCTCTCCTGGGATGTTTCCTGGTCCTGGAGTTCTACCATTTTTTAGCGTTTTACATACTTGTTTAACTTCTTCTTCAAAATTGTTACCCTTCAAAATTTCCCGTATTTTGAGGACATACAGAGTGTGTCAGTAAAATTTGGACAAATTAAACAACTTTTGGCAATTATTTATTTGATCACCCCATCCCCGCAGGTGGTGGGGGTTTTTAGGGGTTGTAGAGGGGCTCACTCGAACATATTTCCGTTGGCTTTAACCATCGGTCACCCCTCATAAAAAAGTTATTAAGAGTCGGAATTTTATAAAAATAGCGGTTTTGAAACGCAGCAAAATCAAATATTTTTTTAAAATTTTTTTTATGACAAATTGCATGTCTGTACTGGTAGCTGTACAGGGTGAGTCAACGATAGAGTAAAGTTCATTATCTGATTTGTTTCGGGACTGACGAAAAAATTTTAAATGCAATAGTTTTAAGGAATGTTAAGGTGCACAGTTATTTTTGAGTATAAAGGGTACTTCAAAAAAATGTGGCCGATATAACATATGTTTTTTTTTTAAATGGAACATCCTATTTTCTAATTTATTTTTAAATTCTGCGTAAAATTTTATAACTTTTTTATTAATAATGTTATATACCTAAACCTAGTAGTTTTTCTAATATTTCAATTTTTTTAAAAAAATACTAGTTTTCAGTTTTGTAAAAAATTTCCAGTAGCGCCATTGTTTCTAAAGGTGTAATACTCATAATTGGTACGAGCATTCTATAGAGATGAAAAAAAGATATATGTAAAAAATTTGAGTTAGATGCTACAGGGCGTTCAAAATAAATTTATGCATTTCGACTATTTTAAATTGAAAAATCTCATTTTTTAAGTGGCGCATCCTGCATATTATTACTTTTTCTGATCGATTTTACAAAACCCTCCAACTTTTATTAAGTATGTCATATACCTATTTCTAATAGTTTTTGATTTATTTTGAATTTTTCAATTTTTACCCTTGCACTTACAGTATAACATCATAGTTGCCAAGACAAAACAAAAATGTAGGCCATGTCTAGGAAGCAAGTAAAAATAGTTTAATTTGTTGTAGTGAGTGACGTATAAAGATAATAGTTATGGATTTTCCCAAAAATGATTTAATTAATATGGTTTATATACTGGGCGAGGCGGGAAAAAATTGTCTTTTGCCAGTAAGGCTTTACTTAGCGAAGTACGCTAACAGACGTATACCATCTAGAAAATCTTTTCAGTTCTTAATGGAACGGTTTGATGGTGGTGGTAACGTTGAGTATACAAAACGGAAAGTAGTGAACCAGAATGCTACCAAATGAGGAAAAAGAAATGGAGATTTTACTTCATGCATGGAGTAATAGAGAGAGGCCAATCCAAATTTTTTATCCAAAATAATGTTTTCTGATGAAGCTACTTTTCGCAGTAATCGAGCAGTTTAATAGCCATAACATGCATTATTATTCAACAGTTAATCCCTTTTGGGTCCGGGAAGTTCAAAACCAAACCCATTGATCGCTTAATGTATGGTGTGGAACATTAGATAGGCTTAGATTTTATTTTGAAGTTAAACAGCGGTATCCTACTGAAGGAAATAAAAAGATATATAAAGAGTACAGGGCAGTATACAACAATGTCCTATCAATTTCAAAAAAACAATATTTTAAAAATAGGCTAGAGAAAACAGATAATTACAGTAAAACTGTTTGGGATATAATAAATACTGAAACTGGGAGAAAAAATAAATTGAAAATTACCCGGGAAATATCTGCAAATGAGTTGAATAGTTTTTATATAACTCATGCAAAGTCACTCACCCAAAATCTTTCAAAATCAAGCATAAATATAAATTCATATCTAGATAAAAAATTAAAACAAACAGACTCTATGTTCATTAAACCAGTTGATTTCTACGACATAAAACGTATAATAAATAAACTTAAAAATAAGAAGACAGAAGATATCTTTGGAGTGAGTGTTTTTAGCATGAAAAGAGCATCTGAATATGTGATTCCACCAATGGTAGATATTGTGAATGCCTGCCTGGAGGAAGGAACGTTTCCATCTCACATGAAATTAGCAAAAAAATCACTCCACTCTATAAAAAAAGGTGAACCGAGCCTTCCCCACAACTTTAGGCAAATATCAATACTACCTGTATTTTCCAAAGTTTTGGAGAGTGTCGTATTTGAGCAGTTTGTTGCCTTTCTAGATAAACATTGTATAAACATCCCAAGACAATTTGGTTTTAGAAAAAAATGTAACAACTTCAGATGCTATTTTAACTCTTGTAAAATGTATAAGAGATGCTTTTGAAAAAAGAAATAAATTTATAGGGTTATTTGCAGATTTAACTGTAGCTTTCGACTGCGTAAACCGTAAATTTCTGTTAGACAAAGCATATTTCTATGGGGGATGGTGTGGCCTTTAAGCTCTTGCGGTCATATCTTGAGGGGAGATACCAAGTTGTCTGCTGTAATGGTAACAGCATGAGTGCTCCGATGCTTGCAGAGATCGGTGTACCTCAGGGGTCTGTGCTGGGTCCCCTACTCTTCCTCCTTTACGTGAATGATCTTCCACAGGCATTTGAAATTTTTGGAAAAAAAATATCCAAAATATCGAGAGCATTATTTATGTGGATGATACAACATTTGGAGTGTCTTTCGAGGGAGGTGAGGATCCGGCTCAGTTGCTTGAGGCAATGACGGATCAAGCTAAACTATGGTTCCTCTCAAATCAACTAGTTTTAAATGACACAAAGACCGAGTCCATAATATTTGAAGCAAAAACTATTAGCACTGATGTAAAAAACAAAATTCCTAGGGGTTACTCCAGACACCAACCTTTTATATACCGATTATGTAAATAATATATGCAACAAACTAAACAAAGCAATATATGCTATAAGACGAATTAAAAATACAATAAACGAAGCAGGTGCACTTACAACTTACCACTCTCTTTTGATTCAATATTGCGTTATGGAATCCTAGTATGGAGTTCTGCGGCAAGCACTCACCTTGAAAAAGTTTTTAGAGTGCAAAAATCTGCTATAAAATGCATTGTAAACTTAAAACAGGATGAGTCCAGTCGATCTTATTTTAAGTCACTAAAAATAATGACTCTATATGGTTTGATTATTTACCAAAAACTCATATATGTCAGAAAGAATGTTGCTAGGTATTGTACATTATCGCATATTCATGCACATGGTACCAGGAGTCGAGACAATCTGCTCTTGCCCGTAACTAGATTGTCCAGAACAAATATGGAAGAGATTAAATTATTTTATGCTTTGCCTCGAGAGATGAGATTGCAACAGCTCGGTCGATTTAAAAGTAGCTTAAAAAAAATTATAATCAATGCCGCTATCTATAATTTCAGTGAATTTTATACACTGACTAGGAATAGAGAGAATTTTAAGCACTACATTTAACTATAGATATAGACCAAACCTTTTAAGTTGTGTGATATGTGTGGAGTTTCTATTTGTTTTTATCGATCCTTAACATTTAGATGTACAGTATTTTGTGATCTACAATTTTAGTTTTTAAATCTTTTGACGTGTCTGTTAATACTATGTATTCTTTATGATCAATAAATTATTATTATTATTATTATTACATTTTCGAATTATTGGTCCATATTTTTTCCTCGAACCGCTTAAAGGGCCTATCTAGGCATCGTTTAAAAATTCCCGAACTTCCCGGTGGTAAGGAGCAGGAGCTCCGTCTTGTTGAATCAACATTTGTTCTCTTTCAAAGTTATCAACTTCTTCAAAAAGCTGGGGTAATCTCTCACTATATTTTTAG
Source organism: Pachyrhynchus sulphureomaculatus (assembly GCA_019049505.1). Classification (NCBI taxonomy): domain Eukaryota; kingdom Metazoa; phylum Arthropoda; class Insecta; order Coleoptera; family Curculionidae; genus Pachyrhynchus; species Pachyrhynchus sulphureomaculatus. The sequence goes on from CM032446.1 coordinate 13,046,915, forward strand.
CCTGTCTATAGATTACTTACTAATAAAAAATTTAGATAAATATTTAAATTTTTTTTACAAAACGAATTACCCCAGCTTTTTTAAGAAGTTGATCACTTTGAAAGGGAACAAATGTGGATTCAACAAGCCAGAGCTCTTGCTCATTACCACCGGGAAGTTCGGGAATTTTTTAACGATCGTTACCCACAAAAATGGATCGGTAGGGATGGACTCATTCACTGGACCCCTCGATCATGTGACTTAACACCTTTAGACTTCCTTTTGTGGGGCTACATTAAAGATCGATAGGATATGGGATGCGTGCAGGATAATAACGCCCTTTATGCTAAGGAAAGTGAAGGAAAATATAGTAAAACGACTAAACATGTGTATTCAAGTAGACGGGTATATTTTTGAACATTTATTACGTCATAATATTTAATTACACTGCGTGACATGATTTTGGTACCCGAAAAACTGATTGCTATTATAGTTTCCTATTAGTTATAGTATGTAAGCAGTGGATGTCTTTTATTTCTATCACGTCTTGTTTTTAAGGTACACACCGATAACCTTTTCTTAACCTACCCCCTCATATTGTTCATATTAATAAATGTAATCGCTAGATAATCTATTGAGAGGATATGTTCATTTCTTGTTAGTTTGTTTTGAGATTACCTGATTAAGAGTGTAATAATGCAGTTTTAAAGATGAATACTGAAAAAAGTTGTCGCCGTCAGTGCAAAACTTCACCAAATAAGTTTTGTTACGTGTGTGGGCAGTACATTCTCAAGTATCAAGGAAAAAAATATCTGAAAAAGTATGTACTGCGTATTTTCTATATTTTGGACGTACTGTACATCAAGATAAACCCTGGATTCCGCAACTATTTTGTGTATCACGTTATGCAGCTCTTCTGTCGTGGTTGAACGGAAACAAAACATTTATGCCATTTGCAGTACCGACTGTGTGGCGCGAACCTAGTAATCATTTTAACGATTGCTACTTCTGCATGACTGATGTACGAGGATTTTCAAAGAAAATTAAGCATAATATCGAGAACCCTTTTGTGAATTTTGTATCAAAACCAATACCATATAGTGAAGACATGACTCCTCCTTTGCCTCCTAAGAAAAGTCAAACTGAAGAGTTAGATATACCAAGCGATGAAAATAACGATGGACAAGACATGGAAGTTAACAACCAAGATACAGACTTTTTACCCTCTTCAAGTGATCTATGCCAACCGCATTTAATTCAACAACGGGAATTAAATGATTTGATACGGGACTTGAATTTGTCTGTTAGACAAGCCGAATTACTTGGTTCAAGACTACAGGAATGGCACTTGTTGGCATCAGATACAAAAATATCTGTACAACGAAAACGAAGTAAAGAAATGGCAACTTTTTACTCTAGTTCAGAAAACATATGTTTTTGTAATGACATTGTATCTTTGATGGGTGAGTTAGAAATTCTCTATGATACAAATGAATGGCGTCTTTTTATTGACGGTTCGAAAACAAGTCTGAAGGCAGTTTTACTTCATAATGGTAATAAATATCCGTCAATACCAGTGGCTTATTCAACTGTTTTAAAAGAGACATACGAAAATATGAAATCAATATTGGATTTAATTAAATACAAAAATTTTAAGTGGAAAGTGTGCGCTGACCTCAAAGTAATAGCTATGTTACTTGGTTTGCAAGGTGGATTTACTAAGTACTGCTGCTTCCTTTGCATATGGGACAGTAGAGCTACTGATAAGCACTATTTGATCAAAGACTGGCCAAAACGAACGGAATTTGTGTGTGGGAAGTCAAATGTAAAATACTTGCCTTTAATGAACCCCAACCTCCTCTATACATGAAACTCGACTTAATGAAGAATTTTGTGGAAGCGATGGATAAAAATGGCGAAGGATTATTATATTTAAAATCTATTTTTCCAAGATTAAGTGACGCAAAGTTGAAAGAAGGTATTTTTATTGGTCCACAAATACACCTATTAATGAAAAACAACAAATTTGATCAAACACTAAATGACGAAGAACTATGCTCATAGACATCATTAAAAACCGTGATAAAAGGTTTTTTAGCAAATCATAGAGCCGAGAATGCAGAACTCTTAGTGAACGATTTGTTAAGAGCATACAAAAAGATGGGTTGCCGAATGTCATTAAAAATTCATTTCCTTCATTCCCATTTCTCTTTTTTTCCATCAAATCTTGGAGCAGTGAGTGATGAACAAGGGGAATGATTTCATCAGGATGTGAAAAGGCTTGAGGAACGTTTCAAGGTCGTTGGGACGTAGCTATGTTGGGGATTACTGCTGGCTTTTGAAACGAGAAGATATTTCCCAACATAAGAGAAAAAGTTAAATATTTTTAACTTTTAATGTACAATATAAACTTTTTACCATATATTTTATATTTAGTTGTGTCCAAATGTATTAATAATAAGTTTTTTTTAGCAGTTTTATTCGAATTATTGGAAAATTTAATGAAGCTACGTGTACACTGTACTTTACTCCTTAATTATTTTACTTAAAATTGTTAACTATCGTACCTAAAAAACAGTACGTGATAGACAAAAAGTACTTATGTATTCTTAATAAGTGGTGTTATGAATAAATAAACAGGAAAAATTTAAGTGGGTACTTATTTTTTTTTTTTAATTTGTAAAGCAGTGTTATTAGATAAGTTAAACTAATTAAAATTATTTTAATTATTTGTTTATGTTTCCAGAATAGCGTAAGTGTATTAAAAATAAGGGTAAAAATTGAAAAATTCAAAATAAATCGAAAACTATTAGAAATAGCTTTGTGACATACTTAATAAAAGTTGGAGGGTTTTGTAAAATCTATCAGAAAAAATAATAATATACAGGGTGTGTCATTTAAAAAATCTGAGATTTTTCAATTTAAAATAGTCGAAATGCATAAATTTATTTTGAACATCCTGTAGCATATAACTCAAATTTCTTTACATATATCTTTTTCTCATCTCTATAGAACGCTCGTACCAATTATGAGTATTTCACCTTCAGAAACGATGGCGCTACTGGCAATTTTTTACAAAACCGAAAACTAGTATTTTTTTTTTAAATTGAAATTTTAGAAAAACTACTAGGTTTAGGTCAGAGGTTCCCAAACTTTTTTTTCTCGTAGACCACTTTCAAAATTTTACTGGTTTCGGTGGACCCCCTGCTGCTACATTTCTACCATATTCCCAAAACTCGTCAAAAAATGTGAAGATTAGATCTAACGATGGAAATTGGCGTCGTGGCTGAGTTCCAACCCTAAATTCGCAGTGGCAAAAATTAAAAAAAAAAAAAATATATTTTCTTGTATTCTATTTATTAAAATAATATGATTACAGATTTAATAGAATTAAAATTAAACATTAATAACGTACCGTAACTTCAACAATGCAAATCAACAATTAAAAAAAAATAGTCATAATTTTAATGGGGGGGATGTACTTGATGGATTGACAGCAAATTATCAATATTTGGCTTCAGTTTTGTAAGGAATAACCGCAAATCTCCGTTCTGTGATGTTCAATCTGCTCCTTTTTTTGTTAATAGGTTTGTAACGACACTAAAACTTTTTTCGACAAGGTATGACGAGGGAAACGCTATCAAAAGTTTTCTCGCAATTTCCCACAGCCCAGGATATTTTTCGGGTATTTCTGCCTACAGCCAAAATGTTTGATAGCATTTTTTAAATTTCACCTTCAGCTCCTCATTGGTGCTAAGCTCGAGTAGCTCCTCTTGTAATACCACATTCCCCACTTCCGTTTCATCAAATGGATTTATGATCCATAGTGGTATTTCCATCGTCAGAATATCTTCAAATCTATTTTTGAAGTCATCATGCAGGGCATTTAAATGTTGAACGTATGTCTGAATATCCTGAAGACATTCTGCCTGTGACAAGTTTGGAAACTGGGAGAATTCCCGCCGACTAATATTTTGCTTCATAAATTTCAATTTTCCGAGAAAAGCCGAAATTACACCCTTTGTTTTTATTAAATTTAGGCTTGCAAACTGCAAGTTAATGTCATTAAATTTTTTGAACAAATCTGTCCGATACGCGATGTCTGCTTTCAATTTGGTCAGGTTTTCTCTTAAATCTGGATCTTTACTTTCCAGAAACTCTAAAACTGATTCAAAAAGTGAGTAAAATCTTGTTAAACATGCACCTTTCAACAACCAATGTACTCCAGTATGTAAGAGCAATCGTTGGAAGTCTTCATCATTTTCGTCGCACAATTGTGCAAATAAACGCGTATTAAACGCATTGCTTCTTATTTTGTTAACTGCTTTAATCACTAATTGAGGCGACTAGTGCAATTTAGCACTCAAATTTTTCGCTACCAGGTGGATGACACAGTGAATTGAAGTTACTCCTGGTATAATTCTTTTAAGATGGCTTATAAACCCACGATATCGCCCGAAGATGGCAGGAGCTCCATCTGCTGCCACTGAAATAATATTTGTAAATGGAATCGATTTTTCCTTAAAAAAATCACTCAGGACATTAAATATTGATTCGCCGTTAGTGTCCGTCTCCAAAGTTTTCGCGAATAGCAGCTCTTCATGGATTTCTTCGTCCATAACAAATCGAACGTATGCCAATAATAATGCTTCATTGCTAGGTAAAGTTGACTTGTCCAGTTGAATAGAAAAATGAGTTGTTTGCAGATAATTACACAAGAAGCTTTCAATATTAGAGCTCATTTCATCAATACGTCTTTGTACAGTGTTGTTACTCAAAGGAATTCTTTTGAGTACGTCAAATGGAGGTTTGTGCAGAACAGTTTTTAAAACCTCTTCAACAGCGGGTAAAATTAACTGTTCTCCGATGGAGTGCGGTTTTCCAGATTTCGCTATAAGCAATGAGATATTGTAAAATGCCCGCAAGCCATCATCGTTACTTTGAGACGTTGAAGCGAACATACTGTGCACGGTGGGTCTCTTTTCATATTTTTACTTCAATGTTTGAAAATATTTTAAATCTTTACCTATTTTATCAGGATGACACCTTCTTAGATGATCTTCGATGGTTTCATAGAGTCATTGCTCAAAACTTTGTTGCATAAAAGGCATATGGGCAATCGTTTGTCTGCCTTTGATGGAAGAAAACCAAATTTCAAATAATCAACACTGTACTGTCGACGTTTCTTCTTAGATTCAGCCATGTTTCGTATCAGTTACCTACCTGTAAAGAAAAAAATGTTTGTTTTAGTAATCATAAGGCGACTTTAACAGGATATGGCTATTTTAACAGAATAAAATACGATTAATTAATTATTGCAATGAAAAAACCAAAATGCCGGCTGCAAAACTGATTTTAATTATTAAAAGCAATAAACTGCTAAGACCCATATAGGGGTTTTCACAAAACGGCTGAATCTATTTTAATGTAATATAAAATATTTTTTGATTAATTATATTTTCATACATTTCTGTAAATTCGAGAGAAAATACTTTTAAAGAATATTTTGACATCAAAACACCACGATTTTAATGATTTATTTATTACTTTGATGTACGTTACGAGTGGTACATAAAGACACGTACAATTTATGAAAATATTTTTAGTCATTTAGCATTAGCAACTACGAGGGCACTGAAATATGTACAAACATGCAGGTCAATCATATATCTCTTCTTTAGTGAATCACCACAGTCGGGTAAATACATAATTTTATAATAAAAATTACTAAAAGTTCAATCTTTCTCGGCTTTCTGTTCTTTTATAGAAGTATCGAATAATGGCCCTGTTCAGTATTTAATTTTTATTACGTACCACTACACGCAACATAACAAATATAAGTATGAATAACAAATAGGCAGGTACTTACTTTTTCCGGCACTGGCAAACACTGACATCGATTCACTCACACTTTTCTTTACAAAATTCCGGAAACAAAACGTTCGTCCTTGGCATTCGTATTTATATTGGTGAAGAATCAAACAAGTTCATGCAAGATTGCAAGCACAGCACAAGTCGTATTTCGTCCCTTTGCACGTCTGAACGGGTTACGTTGCGGGCGGGCGGGCGGGCAGCGCTTTGCAAGTCTCGCCGCGCGTTGTACTGAATATCGAATATGCAAGTTTTTACAAGAAACAGTCGCTGACCTTCTTAAAATACACTACTCAAAAAAATTAAGGGAGGTTTTAAAACAAGGAAATCCATATGCCGGCCTAACTGAAAAAATTTTTTTCAAGCCCGTGGACCAAAAGAAAGCAAAATATTTGCAATATTATTTTTTTGCGCTATCTTTAGGATTGCATGAGAACCGTAGCTCCTAAAAAATTTTAGCCAAAAAATCTGAAAATTAGAATCTTAAAGCTTCAAAATGCTTTTTTTTAAAGTCTCAATATGACCATTTTTCACCAAAATACAGCCTGTCAAAAATCACCGAAAAATTTGGAATTTTTTTTTTGCTCCTTAATTTTTTTGAGTAGTATATTATCTGCCTACATTGATAGGTAAAGCCAAGCCAATATTTTTGTTCTTTACTACCGAAACGATAAATTTTCGTGGACCCCCACTTACAACTTGTGAACCCCCATTTTTTTTTCACGCCAACGTAGACCCCCGTCGAGTCTCCCGTGGACCCCTGGGGTCCACCTGAACCGCTTTGGGAATCACTGGTTTAGGTATATAACATTATTAATAAAAAAATTATAAAATTTTACGCAGAATTTAAAAATAAATTAAGGATGTTCCATTTTAAGAAACGTATGCTATATCGGCCACACTTTTTTGAAGTACCCTGTATATTCAGAAATAATTTTAAACTGTGCACCTTAACATTCCCTAAAACTATTGTATTAACATTTTTTCGTCATTCCTGAAACAAATGAGATAATGAACTTTATTCTATCGTTGACTCAATTCCTTGAAAAACGTCAACCATTAGAGTAAAGGTGGCAAAAAATATCTATCGATTTGCCTTAGATCTCACCAGGGCTCTGTCCTTGGATCATGACCGCCGCCGATCCCCTTTCGCCCTCAACTACCTCCTCTCTCGTATTCAAAATTGTCGATTTATATTTTCGAGAATATTTAACTTCAAAATATGAAGTGTGTCATTATCGCTGAATAATAGATGACACGGATGTGAACAAACAAACACTTTTAGGCTTGAAACGTAGAGTTTTTCTATGTCAATTCCATGAATATATAGTTTATAGCTACAAATTATTGTGTAGCGATAATAAATATGATGAATTCGATTTAGTTTATCGATGTTCATCGAGAAGCAAACATGCGTTTATGTCAATTTAAGAAATTTTAATAGAAAAAGAAAATAAGAAGATAAGAAAATCTCAACAAGACAAAGGAAAAGAGAAGGAGAAATGGAAAAGTAAGGCCAAGGAAAGAAGATTAAGGTGAAGAAGGAGGGCCTCAAAAGGGCAAAAAGGTTCTCCAGGAATTAAACGATAGTACTTCGGTATCAGACGTAAATAACACATGGGCTGAAAAGTCCCGAGCCTAACACATAGATGGCGCTAGTTTTATTGCAGTCACCTTTTTTTCAGTTAATACTAACCTTCAAAAGACAGCTGTTAAAATTTCATGATATTCTATTCATTAGTTTGTGAGTTATTGTGCTAAGAGTGACGCTACTTTTGTTATTTTCAAAACAATGGATCAAAAACAATTTCGTGTTTTAATTTTACACTGCTTCTTGATGGGAAAAAATACCGTTCAAGCGAAGCAATGGCTTGAAAAGTGTTATGGGGACTCCGCTCCATCAGAAACAACAATAAAACGTTGGTTTGCTGACTTCAAATGTGGTCGTAGAGACACCGATGATGCAGAACGCAGTGGACGTCCAAATGAGGCGGTAACACCAGAAAACATCAAAAAAATCCATAAAATCGTTTTGAATGATCGAAAAGTGAAGTTGCGTGAGTTAGCTGACATCGTAAAGATATCAAAAGAACGTGTTGACTTTATATTGCATGAGCATTTGACTATGAGAAAGCTCTGTTCAAAGTGGGTGCCGCGTTTGCTAACTGTTGATCAAAAACAAGAACGTGTTGATGATTCTGAGCAGTGTTTGGCCATGTTTAAACGTAACAAACCGGAATTTTTGCGTCGATATGTGACAATGGATGAAACATGGATCCATCACTTCACTCCGGAATCAAAACGATCGTCATCTGAGTGGACAGCAACTGGTGAACCTCGTCCAAAGCGCCCGAAAGCACAACAATCGGCTGGAAAGGTTATGGCCTCGGTATTTTGGGATGTGCGTGGTGTAATATTCATCGACTATCTTGAGAAAGGAAATACCATCAACAGTGAATATTATATAGCGTTATTGGAGCGTTTGAAGGCCGAAATTGCAAAGAAACGACCGCATATGGCAAAGAAAAAAATTTTGTTTCATCAAGACAACGCACCGTGTCACAAGTCAATCAAAACAATGGCAAAACTACATGAATTGAACTTCGAATTGCTCCCACATCCACCGTATTCGCCAGATTTGGCTCCCAGCGACTACTGGCTGTTCGCAGACCTGAAAAAAATGCTCGCCGGTAAGAAATTTCGCACGAATGAAGAGGTTATCGCTGAAACTGAGGCCTATTTTGAGGCAACAGATAAATCGTTCTACAAAAGTGGTATTGAAATATTAGAGCGGCGCTGGAATGATTGCGTTGCTCTTGATGGAGATTACGTTGATGAATAAAGCTAATTTTGAACCAAAAAAACCGTGTTTTCTTTGTTAGGCCCGGGACTTTTCAGCCCATGTGTTACTAATGAGTTGTGCCAGGATGATGAAGAAGACGCAGGAAACCTATGTCTTATATGCTGCGAAGTCCGATGAAATAACGAGATTTGGTACAGGTGTAAAGCATATGGGTTGTGGGCTCACGCGGACTGGGTGGGATTTTGCTGAAGGTTATGTCTGTTATGTGTTAAATTTTGTTCGACTCTGATTACGCACAGGGTGACCACCATTGCCCTGATCTCGGTGCAATCAGAGTCGAATGTATTATTTTTTTTAAACTCTTCTTATTTCCAAAGTTGATTGCCAGAGTGATTAAAACTGATTTCAAATGATAGTTATATAAGTAAATTTTGTTATAAGGCGGTTGCAATAAAGATTTGATTTTGAAATAAGCCGTTATTTAAATTCTCGCTTAAGTGACTCCCAATACCCTTTTCTGCCCTATATTTTTGAAATCGTGTTTTCACAAGCTTTCATTTGAATGAAGCCTCACTCGATGACCTTGAAAAAAAACCATTTCCAATTTCACCCCACAACACTAACCCCTCGAGTCAAAATTTAACTTTCAAAACCACAATTGCGATTAGGCCATCAATTCCTATATTTGTGATAAATTTCAACTTTTTATGCGGAATAGTTTCGGAGAAAATCGGCTGGACAGACAGACGCTGAAATGATTTCATAAGTGTTGCGTTTTTCAATTTTGGTATAAAACACTAAAAAATGAACGATACAGCATGTTAATTCCTGTAATTAAAAAGAAATTACTTAATATTACTAGGTAAGGCTACTGACCTACCGTACTTAAATGAAACAAGGTTGCAACTTGTTATGATTTATTATAAAAAAAAAGTAATACATATATATGCTTTCAGAACAAATACACCTTAAGTTAATTGATTTTTTATTATTCACACCTACATCTACAGACAACTGAAAATGTTTTCAGTTATCACTTTTTGAAATGGGATTCCTTTCATGTAAGTTACCGTCAAACGGGGTGAAGTCGATCAAACCAGTATTTTCATTTGTGTTTAAGCATAATGGCAACACTGCATTACATCAGCTGATTCTTATTTACATTCGTGTGGCGAACAGATGAACATCTAATATCCTCCTCGGGCCCCGGGTACCATATATGATACCCCGAGTTCTAAATTATTTAACAAATCTGCAGCTCGATTTGGACAACGCTCCCGCTGTTATCATATATGATATGCGTATATTAATGCGCGGAAAATTGCCGGCTCACGTTGGGGCCAATGTAGTCGAGATATTCAGTTTACATGCATGTTTCGAGTCGCCATGGCCGCTGCTAATAAAATTACGCAAAATAAACGTAAGTACCTAGTATTTGTGTCGTTTTTTTTTAATAAGCTTTCTAATTATTAGTTAAAGAAAGGTGGGGAATATTTGTTATAGTAGGCATAGTAGGATAAATAATATTTTTGATTCCTGGAACCCAGGGTATCACCGTTGATACCGTGGGACCCAAACGATACATTTATCATTTTTATTTTCAGCGCTTTCTCTTCAAGAACTACAGGATATCGCAGATAATTTGAATTTAAATGATTCCGATTTGGACGAAAATCTTCTTGATGATGACGACGACGAGTGGGGCGCGTGGGATGAGCCTTCAGAAATCCAAACTTTTGGCGCCAGCCAAGACCAAATGATCCTTGAAAATGACCAAGAAGAGGGCGATAATTTAGGCTGTGAGCTTGAAAACAGTAGCAGTTGGGACGACGACTTGCCGTTAATAAATTTGATTCCAATTGGTAAAAAAAGGAAATGGAAGAGAACCAATTTTCAACCACAACGTGAGAAGTATGTGCCTTGTGATCGAGATCCGTTGAGCCTTGAAAATATTCCAAAGCCTCTTGACTTTTTCAATAAATACCTTGACGATAATTTTTTTCAATCCATGGCTATGTACACAAATATGAAGGAAGTGAAAGTATCAGGAAAGTCGCTGGGGACCAGTCCAGAAGAATTAAAAACGTTTTTTGCGTGTTACATGCTCATTGGTATTTACAGTTTACCAAGAATCCGAATGTTTTGGAGGTCGGATACCAGGGTACCAATCGTTTCAGATAATCTGTCAAGAAATCGCTTTTTCGCTCTGAGAACACGGCTAAAAATTGTGGACGATGATTCTGTATCCAACGAGGCTAAAGCACTTGACAGTTTTTGGAAAGTCAGACCGATGTTGGATTCAATCCAAAAAGGTTGTCGACAAAATAAAAGATCTCAAAACGTATCAACTGATGAACAGATGATCCCATTTCATGGAAATGTACTGATGAGACAGTTTGTGCGGGGAAAACCTAATCCTGTTGGGCTGAAAAATTTTGTTATGACGACGACTACCGGGATACCACTTGATTTTCATTTATATGAAGGGAAGGGCAAATCCACAGAATCCAGTCTAATCCATACACCAGAAAAATTAGATGTTGGTGGAAAGGTGGTGTTGAAACTAACAGATACTTTACCAGTAGGAGTATCAGTATTTGTCGACAGATACTTCACATCAGAAATATTGATTGATACTCTGTTTTCTCGGAAAATATACGTAACTGGCACGCTAATGAAAATGAGAATACCAAAAACAGATCTGCAGTTGTTATCTGACAAAAATTTAAAAAAATCTGGAAGGGGCAGTCATGATATGTTGGTTACTGAAGATAACAAAATAGCTCTTACAAAATGGTTTGATTCTAAATCAATTCATTTGGCTTCGGAGAATTTGGAACAGAGCCCTTAGGTTCATGCAAGCGCTGGTCAGTGCAGGAAAAATACATAGAAATCAGTCGTCCATCAGTGGTTCAGCAATAAAATGAAAAAATGGGAGGTGTGGACTTGTTGGACAGAGTTATGTCAAAGTACCCTATGAGCAGTAGAACAAATAAATGGACCATCCGATGTATTTACGCTTTTGTTGATTTTAGCGCTGCAGCTAGTTGGCTCCAATATCGAGAAGTTTGCGCTGCTGAAAAAATTCCCAAAAAAGACATCGAAGACTATTTGTCATTCAAATTTTCGCTTGCTAAGTCTCTTTTGTACAGTGAAAAACGACATGAATCAACTTCGACAACTACTGAAGAAGAGAACGATGAACCTCCAAGGAAAACAAGAAAAATTTATGCCAGTTCCTGACAAACGTTTACGAAAACAAGAAGCGAAACATCTCCCGGAATTCGTTAGCGAGAAACAAAAATGTAGGTCAAAATGCAGATATCCTGGGTGCACACACTTAACCTTTTGCAAATGTGTTGAATGCAATGTATTTTTATGCTGCAGTATTAAAAGAAACTGTTTTTCTAAATTTCACAAATAAATACTGAAAAAAAACCTTAATTGTTTTAATAGCATCGTACAGACCCAAAGTATCATTTGTGATACCACAATTTTTGAAAAAACTGCGCTTTTAAAAAAATTTATCTATAACGATTAATGTTTTGGGACCCCTGAAGAGTATTTATTTCATTTGGCAGCAAAAAATTTACGTCAATTCTCTCTCTTGGGCCCGAAGAGGTTATACCGGTGTTGTTGGTTAATCGTGTAAGGTGAGTTTTCCAAAAATAATTAAATAGTAAAAGAGCAAAATTTCTCAATCTCTAAAATATGTGAAATCAAATAGTTGCACAGCCAAATCAGTAAAAACTAAGCCCGTCCGAGCTCCTCTAGGTGATAAGGAATATATTCAAGAAAAGGTATTCACAATCAGACATGCTAATTTATTTTTTGTGTGGTTTCAATTGCAATTTTTGTGTGTAGAAACAAAACAACGGGATGAAATGGATCACTTGGTTTTCGCTGTATTTTGTTAGGTTTTGAGATTATGTTTAAAGCAATTTATTTTTGTATGATATGTATATTTAATTGTCCAAAGGCAGCCCAGGCCAGTCTTCTTCTTCTGTAAATTTCTATTTTTTAATTTTCCCTTCCATATGTCCTAAATATAATAAAACATAATTGTCCACTTCTTCTAGTTTTTGGTTTTTATTTTCTGTTCTAGGGATCTACTACACCTAACTTTTATTTTTGTTAGATTCATGTTTAGACCGATTTCACTTGATATTTTGTCTAGCTCCGTTAACATAATCTGTAGTTTTTCGGGGGTTTCTGGGATAAGAACGATATCATCAGCAAATCTGAAGTTATTGAGTCATTTTCCATTTATTAGGATGCCCTTATTGCCTTGCCAATTTAGTTGTTTGAAAACATCTTTTGGAGCATTTGTAAATAATTTTGGCTAGAGAGTATCTCCTTGTCTTATACCTCTTTTTATACCAATTTTTTTGGTGTTTTCATGCAGATATATAGTGGATGTAGCGTTCTTATATATGTTTTCAAGTAACCGTATATATCGATGGTCTATTATGGCGTTTTTTTTAAAGACTTCATACTTGCCCAGTGTTCTACTGTGTCGAATTATATATTAATTTTGTGTGCTAGCATATCAGGGGTGTCGGGCAGGGTGGGGGCGAATCATATTTTATTATTTTCTTTTTTTATAGATGCCACGAAAATACATAAAGAAGCTGGCTGCTTATGGCAAAAAAAACTACGATCCCGTGTATTTAGAGAGAGCGCTGGATGCAGTGCGCAAAAAAAAACTGAGCATGCGAAAAGCGTCAGAAAGGTTTGCAGTGCCATATACGACACTTAACAATCACTATCATGCGGCAGCTCTCTTGACATATGGTGATCAACCTGCTCTTGACGAGCATTCTGAAACTTTGTTAGTGAATGCTTTGCAAACCTGTGCTGAGTGGGGTTTCCTATTAAAGCCCATTGATATTAGGCGAATTACGCAGCAATATTTAAATAGTCGGGGCATCACTGAAAAGCGATTTAAAAATAATATGCCAGGAGAAGGGTGGTTTAATGGTCTGATGAAGAGGCATCCTCAGCTTACGGTCAAGCTTGCGGAGAATACAAAGCGAGTGAGAGCCGCTGTAACAAACGAGATTGTTGAGGAATATTTCCGAAATGTGGCGGATATAATCAGAGATATCCCACCACAAAACGTTGTAAACTATGACGAAACAAACTTCGTTGACGATCCCGGAGCGGTTAAAGTGGTAATGAAGAAAGGAAGCAAACATGCCTACAGGACACTTGACACCACCAAAAGCAGCACAACAGTTATGTTCGCAATAGCTGCTGATGGAACTCGTCTCCCTACTTATACAGTGTACAAAGCCAAACATATTTATGAAGGTTGGAAGGAGGGCGGATTACCAGGAGCAATTTACAACAGGTCTCCAAAGGGATGGTTTGATTCTGAATTGTTTGACGATTGGTTCAGGACCGTAGCACTTCCATTTTTTCCGAAAATTAGAAGGAACCAAGTTGCTTATTGGAGATAACTTGCAAAGTCATATTACTGTCAGTGTCATTCAAGAGTGCGAAAATAACAACATTAAGTTTGTCTTACTCCCCCCCCCAATTCGACCCACATGCTCCGGCCACTGGACGTGGCATATTTTCGTCCTCTCAAAGCATCATGGAAAAGAGCACTGGAGGAATGGAAACTAAAGCATAGGGGGGTTTTTACCAAAAACTATATTTCCTAGGATGTTGAAAACCACGGTTGAAGGACTTGGGGATCGCGAAATGAACAATATTTTAACTAGATTTAGAGCCTGCGGCCTAGTCCCCTTCAATCGCGATGCTGTTCTTGCAAAAATAAAAAGAAAAGAGCCTACTACACCGGAGGAAGGAAATGTGGCAGAAACTTCAATGACTGCAGTGCTTGTAGATTATCTACACGAGCTCAAGGCTGGGCCTAATGATGCTCCAAAGCGAGGAAAAAGACTAAACATAGCCGCTGGCAAAAGCATAGGCACAGAAGATTTGGAAAAAGAAAACTAGAGCAGTTGCAAGCAACCCAAAACACGTAAGAGGCAAATAAGCGACAGCGAAGAGGAAGATGACTTACAGACATTGGAGGCGGAGGAACAGCATATCAACACAAATGATTATGAAATTGGAGAAAGTTCTGCAGAGCCAGCCAACATTATTCTTGATTCATCCAGGAACTGGGATATAGGACAATTTATCATCACAAAATATGAAACAAATAAGAGAGATCGATTTTATATCGCTAAAATTATTGAAATATCAGGGACTGAGATAGTTGTAAGTACACTGCGTAAACATCCATCCATGAAATCTTTGTTTTCATTTATCCAAATATTCCGGATGAGTCTGTCATAAACAGGGAACAGATTGTCCGACAAGTTAATTTAAAATCACTAAAGCGAGGCAAACATTTCTTCTCGCTTAGAAAAAACGAAATGCAAATACTCCAGTGAGAAATTTTTGTGTGTTCATTCATTTCGTAATTTTTTGAATTCTGTTTTTTAGTTTTATTTTTGCCTGTATTTTTATTTTTAAGTATAGTTTGCTTATTTAAGGTTTATGTCATTAAGAAATCAATGGCTGTGTAAAGCTTGTCCAAAGAATAAACGTTTATATTTCTTTAATTTGTGTTTTATTGCAAAATTCTGCAAATGTAGGTGGTACCTTGGTACCTACATATAATTTTTTTTAATTTTTTACTGATCGACTTCATCCCGAACAATCCTAAAGTGGGAAATATGCATTTTAAAATGGGTGATCGACTTCACCCCGAACCCTGGGGTGAAGTCGATCACCCTTAATTCAAAATAAAAAAAAAAAAATTGCATCTATGACCTTACTCCAGTCACCAATCGACAACCTAAGTATCAAGTAAGTTATATTTTTAATTGCATTAAAATATAATTATTTGTTATTCCGTTATCTCAAAAAAAAACGTATTTTTTTGATCGACTTCACCCCGTTTGACGGTACTTCATGAATGGTAATAATGTTTTTTAGTACACTTAACTTCTAAAGTTTTCTATATACTTCGTAATCGTTACGCCATTGGGCCAATTAGTGGTATTTTGGAACTCTTCTAAAATTCTGTTATCTACTCTGACTTTAAAACACGGCAACTTGGCATCTTTGTATAAAGGTAACGATTCTACTATGAAGTCATACCCAGGGAATTTTGTACTTAAGTAGATTTGGAGATCAGACTCATTGGTTCCTAAAAATATATAAGAATATAAAATAAACATGCCGACACAGGTAAATATTAAACACTCACGGAGTAGATGATTTGCATTATAAAAGTACTAAAGAACATAAAAAAATGCTAAACACAAAAAAATATAAAACCCTAAATACCAGGTGTACAAGTATGAAATGCGGATTTCAGACAACAGATGGTGCACCAATGCAGTTTGTGCTCTAAAAATTTGACACCGCGTCATTTTGTTGAGTCATCAACAAGTGTCAGACGCGCACGAGTGATAAATTGGAAAAGTGTGTGCATAGTGTTGTGTTGTTGTGTACAATATGTCGAAAATTATACCGAACAAAGAGCATTCGCCGACAGCATTAATTTTTTGTTTTCATACGAAGAAAACTGCTGTTTAATCATACCGATTACTTCGAGAAGCTCCATCGCTAGATACGTGTGAACGATGGTTTCGGCGGTGGTGGTGACTTCGATGTTGCAGACAAGGAACGTGGAAAACCGCCAAAAAAATACGAAGATGTAGAATTACAAGCATTGTTGGACGAAGATGATTCGCAAACACAAAAACAACTCGCCGAGAGATTGGGCGTTAGTCAACAAGCTGTTTCCAATCGGCTACGAGAGATGGGAAAGATTCAGAAGACCGGGAGATGGGTACCACATGAGTTGAACGACAGGCAAATGGAAAAGCGCAAAAACACGTGTGACATTTTGCTCGCTCGGTACAAAAGGAAGTCGTTTTTGCATCGTATAGTTACAGGGGATGAAAAGTGGATTTATTTTGAGAATCCTAAGCGCAAAAAATCATGAGGAGACCCAGGCGCACTATCCACATCGACAACAAGACCGAATCGCTTTGGCAGAAAGACGATGCTCTGTGTTTGGTGGGACCGGAGGGGCGTGGTCTATTATGAGCTGTTAAAACCTAGAGAAACGGTTAATACTAAACGTTACCAACAACAATTGACTGATTTGAACCGTTCGCTGCTTGAAAAAAGTCCAGAATACCGAAAGAGGCAACACAAAGTCATTTTTCTTATGACAATGCTCCATCACATACGGCAAAACCAGTTCGCGATACGTTGGAAGCACTCAGCTGGGAAGTTCTACCCCATGCGGCTTACTCACCAGACTTAGCTCCATCCGATTACCACTTGTTTGCATCAATGGGTCATTCACTTGCTGAGCAACGCTTTGGTTCGTACGAAAATGTGAAAAAATGGCTCGATGAATGGTTCGCAGCAAAAGGGGAAGATTTTTACTGGCGTGGTACTCAGAAATTGCCCGAAAGATGGGAAAAATGTATACCAAGCGATGGAGCATACTTTGAATAAAGCACTTTTTATCATTCTTTCGAATTTAACATGTTTTTTTAGAAAAAAAATCCGCATTTCATACTTGTACACCGTACAAGAAATAACAGAAACAGTAAGTCAGGGGTGCTCAAACTTGAACTGCTGGCGATCTACCTCAATATTGTTAGACTACGATCGATCGACTGTGAGAGGCTGCAAGTAAGTGTGATTCAGGATTGTCGTCTAGGTAGGGTGTATCGTGGCATAGATATTAGTTTTCCGCACAATATGCATTTTTTTAGTCAAGGTAAGTGTAGGTCTGCTCTAAAATGTCAATGAAAAAACTCATAATTATTCAAAATTGCGAGTCTATTGGTTCTTACATAACAAACGAGTTCTAGTGTCTAAACTTAACTAAAGAGTGACTTTGGATGTTGAAGCGTGGCACTGCATGTCCTCAGCATATTTTTCATAAGATGGTACGTAATTACCGAGTGCTAATCGCAAGCATGATGACATATATTCGTCAGTTAGTCGATTGCGATATTTTGACTTAATTATCTTCATTTCAGAAAATGCAGACTCGCACAAGTAAGTTGACCCAAACATTGCCGTCAGTTGAAGGGCAATTTGCCTTAGATTCGGATATTTATCTTCAGATATAAAACACCAGAATTTTGTATCAGATGCTGTGGCTTTGAGATGTATATCTGATATAATCTGCACTAACTCATTTTCAACAGAACATGAGTCCATGTTAAACTGACTTGCTATTTCAGTAGCTAATTCCTCAATGTTTTTAAACGAAAAAGGATAACTCATAAATGATGCGATATTTGCCAATTTACTGAAATCATAAAAATGTATTTCGAATTGGCCCAAAATATTTGATAATTCTACCTCATAAATATCATAATTCAACTGAAGAATCCTTGCTTTCAAAGACGGAAAATTTTTCAGATCCTTTCTTTTCAGTTGATCTATCATAAGTTGCAATTTACTTTTGAATGCGTTTATTGCTCCAAATTAATGGTGTTTAAATGCATTGTGATGTCTGTCAAAAATGCCAAATCAGTTAGTCATTTTCCGTTTTTCAGCATCTGAGTGTCATCACCTCTTTCGTCCAGAAAAGCTGTTATTTCGGGCAATAATTCTTGAAACCTTTCTAGGAATTTTCCGCGACTCAACCACCTGACGTCCGTGTGAAGAAGTAAATCAGTGTGTTCAGCTGACTCACTATATGCCTGCTGCAATTTAAAGAGCCGTCGTTGCAAGCTACGTGCACGGATAGAATTCACAATTTTTATTGCAATGTCCATAATCTCCTCCATGTTTAGAACTTTTGAACACAAAACTTGTTGATGTATAATGCAACGGAAGGAGAAAAATGAAGGGAAATCATCATTAGCTCGACACAATGCCACAAAACCGTTTTTGTTTCCAGTCATTGCTGGTGCTCCATCGGTTGTAATGGAGTTAGTTTATATATTGGTAGCTTGTAGTTTGTTACAAAATTGAAGAAAACGTCATATATATCTTCGCCACGGGTCTTTCCTTTCAGAGGAATCATTGTCAGAAACTGTTCCTTAGCCGACATGTCATTGAATACCATTCGAATAAGAACACACAGCTGGGCAGTATCTGTCATATCGGTGGATTCGTCGAACTGTAAAGAAAAGTATGTACATTCCATGATATCATGTTTTAGTTTATCTGCCATGTCTTGACTCATGACTTCAACACGCCTTGTGACAGTCGGACGAGATAACTGAAGTTCTCTAATAGCAGATATAACCTCTGTTTTATTTTTAAAATCTCTAAATAAAGTCTCACCCGCTTTAATAAATGCTTCCTTCACAACCAATCCATCATCAAATGGTTTCTTGTGTTTCGCCAATATATGAGATATTTTAAATGACGCAATCGTTGCAGCTTTTGATTGTTTGGCTGGTCTTGTGAACATGGTTTGTTCTTTTTTCAAACAAGTTATCAAATCACGTACTTTTCGTTTTCTTAATTCACTCTGCCTCTCTAAGTTCACAGGCTTAGGTATTGCAACTGACGCACGGTAAATGAGACAAATGCACTTATCCTTTACCATACAAAAGAAAAATTCTTCCTTCCAATCGTTATTAAAATGATAAGTTTTACTTTTCTTCGCCGCACTCATTTTGGACTATTTATTAATAAACTTTGAATCGATGTATCGCCTTCAAGTTACAACTCACACTGACTCCTATTCCTGCAGGCGCAACATTTATATTGGCGCGAACGATGTCTCGAATTTTCCCGTCAAACACGCCGACCGGAGTTTCTAGAAAAATCGGCGGGAATCAAAAACGCGGCTTTTCTTTGACAAATACCGTGTTCCTTTGATAAAGCCGCCTTTTGCCGCTAGCAGGGGGTTATTACGATAAAAGAAAGTGATGAGGGGGTTATTGTGGATCGAATAAATTTTAGTAGTTTATTCATTACATTTTGTTTTAGTTACCTAAAACAAAATCTGTGAATAGTTCTATATCGGAATTTTTTTCTCGAGATCGACTCAAAAAGCACTCGCGATCGACCGTTTCAGCACCCCTGCAGTATATGGAATAATACAACGAACAGATCAGATTCTGTTTGCCTTTCTCTCAGATTATCATTATGCTGTAATTGTAAATGACTCAGAAAAAATAAGCCTTACTTACTTACCAATTTTTAATCGTCCTAGATACATCCAAGTATTATTTCCATCCGAAGGTATGCTTCTTTGCCAATTAGCACCACTAGGTTTTATATTACAATTATGTTGACACAGCATCTTTACAGCATTATTTTGTGGTTTATTATTCCCATTAAAATTTTGCTTGGGGTTCCCGTTTTGTTGCTTACAGTTTCCGGTTTGTTGCTTAGAAATCGCGATCTGTAGTTTGGGATTCCCGGACTGTTGTTTACGATTCCCGGTCTGTTGCTTGGGATTCCCGGTCTGTTGCTTATTGCTGTCGTTTTGTTGCCTTTGATTTCCAGCTTGTTGTTGTTTATAATTACCATTTTGTTGCTTATTGTTTCCATTATTTTGTTGGTTAAAATTCTGTTGCTTATTATTTCCATTTTGTTTTTGCTGTTGATTACTGTTCGGTTGCTTTTGTTTTTGCGAGTTCCGGGTTGACCCTGGAGTTGCCAAATTTACTGTAGAACTCGACTCGGTTTTTTTTATGATTATTTCGTAGTTTCCTTGATCCGGCACGATAAATTGGCACACTTTGCCATTGTTGACGTTTGGTTTTTTGCTAAAATTGCTCTGCTGTTTATTTTTGGAGGCATTCTTCGTGGAGTTACTTTGACAATTGTTATATGAAGCTGTTGCTGGGGAAGACCTGAAAAATATACAAAAGAATAGTCAAGTGCATTCTAAAAAAATATACAAGACTTTTTTAACTAGGGGTATTATTATTACTTGGGAATAGTTCTCACTTTACTAGACGTAGCCTACATAAAAGCATGTAAAAAAAATGTACAAAGTCACTCTAAAACTGAATAGAAATTTGTTAATCTGGCCGCGTTAGTTTCACATATGAAAACCAGTGTGCTTATGAGTCCCCCTATGGGTCGAGAAACAAGTTTCCTACCCTCTAAGGCTGGCTATGTTTTTTTTCCTGAAAAAACTACCTTTGGATCCATTTGCCACCTCCCCTCTTAGAATCCGGCAACGCCACTATGCACAAACAAATCTTTCAAGTTTTAAAACTTCAACAGTCTTGAAAATGAAAGCAAAAATAAAAACTGGCCAAGTGCGTATCGCACTTGCGCAATTAGTGTACCGTACCTTACATACACTTGGGTGCTGCAAAAAGTGTGTACACTACCGTCAAAAAGTATTTGCCCACCTAGAAATTTAAATATAACTGCCAAAACTTAATACCTAATTAAATCCTTTTATTATATTAGGTAAATTTAATTGTTCTTAACAAGTGTCCCTCATAAAATTGTTTAGATAAGCCTTTTTGGTGAAATCACAAATTAAAAACCAATTAGAATAAATTTCCAAGTTTTATATGATAACCGTTTTGAGGCAATTTCTGAGAAGTAAGAACTCATTTCAATTTCTAGGGATTATGGAAATTCCTAGTGACATTTTATGATAAAAAACTATGCTATAAATACTATTGCCCTTTTGGAAATCAACCATTCGCAAACAGGACTTTGTCACTGATACAGGCTCAATTGTTTTGTGAAAATGCCAAAAAACGAAAGAAGTTTCCGTTGAAAATAGGACTCTGATAATTGCGAGACATCAAAATGGTCACTCGAGTCGACAAATCGCGAGTGATATGCGGTGGACTACATCGTAAAAAAAAATTTCGGCGGGACACGGAATTCGCAACCAAAAACGTTCAGGAAGGCCTCGAAAAACGACTCCCGCTGAAGACAGAGCTATAACAATGTTCAGCAGACGTAATCGCCGCCTAACCGCACCAGAAATCACGGCTCAAGTAAACCTGGAGCAGTCCATCCCCATCAGCGTGACAACCGTGAAGAACAGGTTAGCAAAAGAGGGACTACATGGGCGAGTTGCAGTGAGGAAACCACTTCTTAGGCAAGTGAATAAACGTAAACGATTAGAATGGGACCGGGAACATGAAAATTGGACATCAGAACAATGGAATTCCGTCTTTTGGAGCGACGAATTTAAATTCGAAATTTTCGGTTCAAATCGACGAATTTACGTGTGGCGGTCAGCTGGAGAGAGGATGTTGGAAGCCTATCAGTTGCCTACAGTAAAACATGGTGGAGGTTCAGTAATGCTTTGGGGTTGTTTTGGCAACGGTAAAGTTGGGAAAACCTTTAGGATAGAAGGAATCATGCGAAAAGAACAGTATCAAGAAATTTTGCTAACTCAAATGCTTCCTTCTGGAAAAGATACTTTTCAGGGAAAATTTATTTTTCAGCATGACAACGACCCTAAACATTCTGCTAAACAAATTAGAGAACTTTTGGACCAATGGAAATCCGATAACGTCCTGGAAGTAATGACTTGACCTCCACAATCACCCGACTTGAACCCCATCGAATTGCTGTGGGACCATTTGGACAGGTGTGTTTCGAAAACTCAATCCAATATCAGAAAATCACTTATGGGAACTTTTACAAGCAGAATGGGTTAAAATAGCCGAAGAAACTACTGGACAAAATGCCAAAACTCTGTAAAGCAGTAATTAAAAACAAAGGAGGCTGGTTTGAAAAGTCCGTGCAAAAATAAAAACTACTTATGTGTTTGGGGTAAACCTTTTTTATTTTTCGACATAGTCTCCTTTTAGGCTTATACACTTCGTCCAACGATGTTCTAGTTTGTTGATCCCTACCGAATAATAGGATTTGTCCAAGTCTGCAAAATATCCATTAGTGTCTGCAATCACCTCCTCGTTTGAATAAAATCTTTGTCCCGCCAGCCATTTCTTCAAATTGGGGAACAAATAGTAGTCCGAAAGAGCCAAATCTGGAGAATAGGGGGGTGTGAAACGAGTTG
Organism: Pachyrhynchus sulphureomaculatus; assembly: GCA_019049505.1. Taxonomy (NCBI): domain Eukaryota; kingdom Metazoa; phylum Arthropoda; class Insecta; order Coleoptera; family Curculionidae; genus Pachyrhynchus; species Pachyrhynchus sulphureomaculatus. Next base: position 13,069,537 of record CM032446.1, read on the forward strand.
GAATCCTATTTCCATTAATTCTGCGACCACAACTGCTGAGGTGTGTGCTAGTGCGTTGTCGTGATGGAAAAGGACTTTCTTGTGGGCCAATCGCGGGCGTTTTTCTTGCAGCTCGGTTTTCAAACGGTCCAATAACGATGAATAATATTCACCTGTAATAGTTTTACCCTTTTCCAGATAGTCGATGAGGATTATCCCTTGCGAATCCCAAAAGACAGTCGCCATAACCTTTCCGGCCGAAGGAACGGTCTTCGCCTTTTTTGGTGCAGATTCCCCCTTGGTAACCCATTGTTTAGATTGTTGTTTGGTCTCAGGAGTATAGTAATGTATCCATGTTTCATCCACAGTGACGAAACGACGCTTAAAGTCCTCTGAATTCTTCTGGAACAGCTACAAATCATCCTTGCAACACTTCACACGATTCCGTTTTTGGTCAAGCGTGAGCAATCGCGGCACCCATCTTGCGGATAGCTTTCTCATGTCTAAATGTTTATGCAAAATATTATGTACCCGTTCAGTCGAGATGCCCACAGCACTAGCAATCTCACGCACCTTAACTCTTCTGTCATCCATCATAATATCATGGATTTGATCAATGATTTCTGGAGTCGTAACCTCCACAGGCCGTCCAGAACGTTCAGCGTCACTTGTGCCCATATGGCCAGTCCGAAAATTTTGATCGAAGGTGCAGAGTCACCATAATGTTTATCAAGCTTCTCTTTAGTCTCCTGAGGCGTTTTGCCTTTCATAAAGTAATGTTTAATCACCACACGAAATTCTTTTTCGTCCATTTCTTGAAAATCACTCGACTTCCTTGATTCACACGAATGCCAAACACAAAGAAATAGACCAATATGGCTGAAACTTGGTGTGCGTTCACTCAAGAGTTGCTACTAACTAAACATCACCTCGATACGCGCCGGTGGTGCCATCTCTCGGACTTTGCACGGACTTTTCAAACCAGCCTCGTATATATATATATATATATATATATATATATATATATATATATATATATATGTGTATATATATATATATATATATATATATATATATATATATATATATATATATATATATATATATATATATATATATATATATATATATATATATATATATATATATATATATATATATATATATATATATATATATATATATATATATATATATATATATATATATATATATATATATATTATATATATATATATATATATATATATATATATATATATATATATATATATATATATATATATATATATATATATATATATATATATATATATATATATATATATATATATATATATATATATATATATATATATATATATATATATATATATATATATATATATATATATATATATATATATATATATATATATATATATATATATATATATATATATATATATATATATATATATATATATATATATATATATATATATATATATATATATATATATATATATATATATATATATATATATATATATATATATATATATATATATATATATATATATATATATATATATATATATTATATATATATATATATATATATATATATATATATATATATATATATATATATTTATATATAATCAAATATAAACGGTAATTTTTTTTATACGTTTATTGAATAACTTTATACACAAATCACACACTTTTGCCACCGATTTGGAAGTTTCCGTATTCCCTGGTCATAAAAGGTTTGAGGGCGGGTTGTAAGCCAATTGCGTACGTGTTCCTAGACTTCTTCATTGCTTCCAAATCGCTGTCCTCACAGTGATTCTTTCATAGACGCAAACAAAAAATAGTCACAGGGGAATAAGTCAGGGCTATAAGGAGGGTGCTCGAGGGTTTCCCAGCCCATTTCTTCCAGTGTATCGCTTGTCAAAGCCGCAGTGTGAGGCCTGGCGTTGTCCTGGAGGAGAATGACATCTCTGATGGGCATGTCCCGTCTTTTCTTTCGATAGGCGGTTTTTGCCAACCGTAACAACTGGCAGTAGTAAGCCGCATTCACCGTACGTTGATCGTGCAGGAAATCGATCAGTAAAATTACCCTAGAGTCAAAAAAAAAAAAAAATCGTTGCAAGGACTTTTTCAGCAGAGAGACGAGTTTTGGCCTTCACTGGGGAACCTTCATTCTTTCTTCGCCACTTCTTACTTGCCATTTTGGACTCGGGAGTGTAGTGATGTACCCACGTCTCATCACATGTCACTATGCGCTTTAAAAAGGCCTCCCCTTCTTGCTGAAATCGATTCAGAAGCCTTTCAGCGATCTCCGACCTGACCTGTTTTTGGTTTCCAGTCAACAACCTTGGCATCGAGCAGTAATTTTTCTGAAACCGAATCGATCAGTAATTATGGATTGAACACTTCCATAGCTGATACCCACTTCTGAGGAAATTTCTTCAACGGTTAATCGGCGATCACCTTCGATAAGGTGTCTAATGTCACGGATGTTGTCATCTGTAAGGCTTGACCTAGGGCGTCGATCATGACTTTCGTTTTCAACCCGTTCTGGTCCGCCCTTAAATTCTCTCGCCTACGTATACACACGATTCTGAGACAGTGTACTGTCCCCAAATTGTGCCTTCAAACGGGTTAAAATTTCTGATGGTTTAACGCCTTCATTGGTTAAAAACTTGATGATAATACGTTGCGCAACAGACGAAGGTACCTCTTGCTCGGTCATGGCTGTACTGACGACAAAGACGACTTGGCGCGCGCACCCATCCGGTTCCCCCACTCCTCACAAACCAAACATCACCAGGTGTACAAGTATGAAATGCGGATTTTTTTTCTAAAAAAACATGTTAAATTCGGAAGAATGATAAAAAGTGCTTGATTCAAAGTATGCTCCATCGCTTGTTATACATTTTTCCCATCTTTCGGGCAATTTGTGAACACCACGCCAGTAAAAATCTTCCCCTTTTGCTGCGAACCATTCATCGAGCCATTTTTTCACATCTTCGTACGAACCAAAGCGCTGCTCAGTGTGTGACCCATCGATGCAAACAAGTGGTAATCAGAAGGAGCCAAGTCTGGTGAGTAAGCCGCATGGGATAGAACTTCCCAGCTGAGTGCTTCCAACGTATCGCCAACTGGTTTTGCCGCAAGTGATGGAGCATTGTCATGAAGACAAATGACTTTGTGTTGCCTCTTTTCGGTTTAAATCGGTCAATTGTTGTTGGTAACGTTTAGTATTAACCGTTTCCCCAGGTTTTAACACCTCATAATAGACCACGCCCCTCTGGTCCCACCAAACACAGAGCATCGTCTTTCTGCCAAAGCGATTCGCTCTTGCGGTCGATGTGGATGATGCACCTGAGTCTACCCATGATTTTTTGCGCTTGGGATTCTCAAAATAAACCCACTTTTCATCCCCTATAACTATACGATGCAAAAACGACTTCCTTTTGTACCGAGCGAGGAAAATGTCACACGTGTTTTTGCGCTTTTCCATTTGCCTGTCGTTCAACTCATGTGGTACCCATCTACCGGTCTTCTGAATCTTTCCCATCTCTCGTAGCCGATTGGAAACAGCTTATTGACTAACGCCCAATTGCTTGACAAGTTGTTTTTGTGTTTGCGAATCATCTTCGTCCAACAATGTTTGCAATTCCACATCTTCGTATTTTTTTGGCGATTTTCCACGTTCCTTGTCTGCAACATCGAAGTCACCACTTTTTAAAAGCCGAAACCATCGTTCACACGTTTCTTGCGATGGAGCATGTTCACCATAAGCTTGTCTTGAGACCGAAATAACTAGGTGGGCAAATACTTTCTGACGGTAGGGTATGTGCTCAGCCTTGTAACATTGGAACTAACCCGCTTTAATTTCTGATACTGAATTGAGTGAACCCTGATTTTAAAAGAACTAAAGAAATTAAACACACACTAGCTCAGTTTTCCTTGGTAGAGAGATATGGGTAAGAGATAATTTTCTTACGTCTTTTTGGAATTATTTTCTATTTTTAAAAAGCTTTAGCTGTACAGATTTTGGGCACCATCCATTTTAAAATAGAAAGGATCTAACTTCAACTAAAAAAATGGAAAAATGCTGAACGAATGTATTGTTGGTAGATAAAAAAAATAGTTTGGTACAGCCGTTTTCGTCCTGAAAAGTAGGATAGGTATTCAGTGAGACACTAGCTTTAATCAACAAAAAAAAGAATTTATTCATGTTTTTTTTTAAAATAAAAAGTTCTAACCTTTGCAGTTTTATAAAAAAATTCTAGCCTAACTAGTAGTTATTATTTAATTTCTAAACTATGACTACCCCTGAAGATGAAAAATAGTGCATTACACTTCACTTTTTAGTCTGTTTCAAATTGTTGTTAAGGCACTACTCTGGAATAAGTCTATTGTAGGAAGTTTGGGTAACTTACTGTTCTTATTCCTGCTTTGATGGACTACGCCCGATTTCACACTTTTTTTTTTTTTTAGCAAACACTTAGAAAGCCCACTACGGCTTTTAGTTAAGAGACTGGTACTTCTACTTAGCTCGCATGATGGTTGTTCTGAGCTTTTTTTGTAGCTCAGTCGAAGGAAGCCTACTTGGCGACTCTCATGAAAATTAGCCTGTCGGCTAGATGGTACTAACCCGGCTGCGGCTAGATGGAAAACAGCCCGGCTGCGGCTCGATGGAAAACAACCTCGATTCGAGCTCTGCGGAGCCTTAAATAATCGTGCGACTTTTTCCTGTAATATCGCGACGCCGGAACCAAAACCGGCGGATACAAATTTTTCACCAATCCCGGCGCACTATGAATTCGATAGATTCGGTCGGCAACCCGCACAACACAGTATATACCGAACGTCTTGGAATCTCTTATTAATATACCGTTCGATACAAAAATGAAAATAAGTACAATTTGAAGTGAAAAATCAGTAACATTACATGATCTTAAAATCTAGGAAAAAATGAATGTTACAGCCTAAAGCATCATTTAAGCAAAAAAATTTTGATTTTTTTCAAATTTGTAGAGTCATATTACCCTTTAAGTTTGTTGTTATTTTTAGAATGTTTCTCTTATGCATCTTTTGAAATAAATGTTACTTTTGAATTGGTTTTATTTCACTCTAAAAATTTGGAAGGGCCGGCCGGTTAATAAAGTATCTGGCCAAACCGTGTACTCGATTAAATCAGCCGCCCCGGTTTTGGCAGGGTAGATCGGGTATTCGTTACGTCTCAACTGCATAGCATAAAATTTGTCTCATGTAAGACTTTAATTTAAATTATACCAACCTAAGGACGTCATTGGTATGATGCACTCTTTGGTTGGATCCAGTATTAGAGCTCTGAGGACGACGCGCGTTATCAACTTGTAGATCTACAGGACAATGGTTAATATGGCCTCGTATATTGTAGTTGCCACTAGAATTGGTATCACTGTTTGTCAAACATTTAGCTGCTAATAACGATGCAACATCAACAGCTGTTTTGAACATCTTGACTATGCTAAAAAAATAATAATTTAGGCCGTTCGTGTTCTACTATTTTTAGGACTCATCATTCCCTAAGAGCAGGTTTATCAATGTCGAGTTTACTATAATCATATAATATTAATTTGAAATCTAAATACAAAAATAAATAGGATAAATAAATATACAGTAGAACCCCGGTTATCCGAGGTAACGTGGGGGGCACCCTCCTCGGATAACTGAAAACTCGGATAATCCGGATTTGTTTTTTATTCATTCAAAAAATAAACACCAATACTTTAAACTGATGTATTAACGTTTTTAACATATAAATAGGTACATACATTATAAAACAGTGAAATAGGTATCTATGCGCGTCAGTTTCATACTGCATCTTCTTTTTCTCGCTGCAATGTTTCTCCATCTATTAAGAAGAAGCAAATCCGCTGGAGTTGCCTCTGGTTGTTGTTCGATATACCTCAAAGCTTTTTCCAAAGAAGCAAAACCTTCTTGATGAGAGATTTTAGTGGGAGACTGTTCATCTACCGCCGCTTCGTCATCGTCATCTGATTTTTCGGTTTCCTGAAAGGCATTCGTTATTTCTTCAATACTCATTTCTTCTTCTAAATCATCTGCTGTAATCCATTCAACATCTTCTCTCGTCACATTTTCGCAACCTTTTAATTTTTACATTAATTCAAATAAACTTTTTTCTTTTTTCTTCTATCTCGCTGTCAAAATTTGAACAGGACATTTCTCCATGACTTCTCAGTTTCAAAGCTAATTCATTTAATGAAGTATCATCTTCACTGTCATTATAGTCCTCAAAATCAATAACTTTTCACCAAGATTTTTGAATAGTGGTAGTACACACAGAATCCCAAGCTTGACTTACCCAGTAAATAACATTTTTCAGTGTAACCTTTCTCATCCCATTGATAATGTCCTCCTTTTCAGTGTATTCTAAACGCCTATAATTTTTTAAAATGTTTTCGAGGATGCCTTGATCCATTGGTTACATTATGCTGGTTACATTTGGAGGAACAAATTTTACAGCAATTTCGCCCACATGAAGTCCTTCTCCAGGGTGAGAGAGGGCATTATCCATTAACAAAATTGCTTTAATAGGAAGACGGTTTCTGTTCAAAAATTTAGTCACACTTTTTCAAACCAGTTAGTAAATAAGGTCGCATCCATCCATGCGCTCTTCTGACTTTTGTAATAGACTGGTAGGGCTTGGGATGAGATGTCTTTTAAAGCTCTTGGACGTGCAGACTTGCCAATCATCATCAGTGGGATTTTGTGCTTGCCAGATGCATTGGAACATACCATTATAGTTAATCTTTCCTTACTTCGTTTGTGCCTAGGAGCTGATTTTTCCTGTCGAGATGCCAATGTTTTTGATGGAAGCATTTTATAATTCAGACCAGTTTCGTCACAGTTGTAAATGTGATCACATGTGTATCCACAATCTTCGATTTGATTTTTAAATTTCTGCTTAAACTTCTCAATTGATGACACATCAGCAAAAAGTTTTTCACCACATACAGTCAGTTGTCGGAGACCGTACCGTTTTTTCTAGCGGTCAAGCCATCCAGAACTGGAGGTAAACTGATCTATCTCTGGGAATTGCCTACTAATCATTATTGCTTTCTGTTGTAAAATTGGACCTGACAGGCACACCTTTTGATCTCTGTTGGTTAAACCACATGAACAAAGCTTCGTTAACCTTTTCACAGTCGCCGGTTTTCATTGATGAGGACGAGGAGGCTTGATTTATACACCACTTTTCTATTTTTGTGCAGTTTCTTTTCAAATCTCCAACTGTTACCTCACCTACTCCATAATCTCGTGCAAGTTTAATTGTCTCTCCTGCTTCAATTCTTCTGATGGCTTTTAATTTTTCTTCAATATGAACGACGATTCTTTTATGCTTGTTTTGCTCCATTATAATATGACAAACAAAAATTCAAACAAAGCAGTTCGTATTAATTACACTTAACTACCAGAACTCCAACCAACAAATTATGTGAGTATACTCGTACTTCTCCGTAGTAAACGCTATAACGCACTGCATTCACGCAAATTTACATGCTGAAAGAGTCCAAAAACATAAATAGAGGAACCCCTCACACGGGCCAGGGGGATTCTCCGAAGGCCCCGACGATTTTAAATGGAAATATGTACATACATATTTTAGAAGTTCGGTTAATACGCAGCATAGACGCGCGTATCTCGGATAATCAGGTTCTTAGATTGGCTCGATTAATCCGGAGCTCGGATAATCGCGACTCGGTTAATCGGGGTTCTACTGTATATGTACATATATATATATATATATATATATATATATATATATATATATATATATATATATATATATATATATATATATATATATATATACATATACATACAGTCCCTGGCCAAATTATTAGATGCACTGTATTTTTTTTAGTAATTTTATGTTTCTTAAGAGTTTCTATGCAATAATGGTATATTTAAACTACAATATTATTGATTTTTATTTAAAAGAATTGTTGTAGACTACATATTTGTATTTATTTTTAACATATGGCAACACTGTGTTGCAAAGTGATACATGAGCGTAAACAAGTACAAACCTGTATCAGTCGCGATCGGAATCGAGTCAGGTACGGACGTGTTTCTGTGGCTTTATGGACTGTGATTGTTTGTTTAACAGTTTTACACTACTCAGTTATTAGTTTATTTTGTATGCAGTGTTTTAAAAAAGTAATTGGACTATTTTCATTATGGGTAGAAAAGGCGATCTTTCACCACGTAAAAAAGCTGAAGTGAAGGCCCTTGTGATTGCGAAAACATTTACAAACCGAGAAATATCACGAAGATTGGAGG
>CM032446.1:13082864-13090364 GCA_019049505.1 Pachyrhynchus sulphureomaculatus
ACACATGGAATAATCTTCATCGACTATGCTGAGAAGAGGAAAACCATTAATAGCGAATATTATATAAAGTTATTGCTGCGTTTGAAGGCAGAAATCGTGAAGAAACGGCCTCAAATGAACAAGAAAAAAGTGCTCTTTCATCAAGACAATCGTCGTGTGACAAGTCAAGAGTTACGATGGCAAAATTGCATGAATTGAAGTTCGAATTGCTTCCTCATCCACCATATCCTCCAGATTTGGCCCCCAGTGACTATTATCTAATCGCAGATCTCAAGAAATGCTTGTGGGAAAGAGATTTGGCTCTAATGAAGAAGTTATCACCGAAACCGAGGCCTGTTTTGAAGGAAAAGACAAATTCTTCTACAAGAAAGATATAAAGATGTTAGAAAAGCATTGGACTAATTGTATTGCTCTTGAAGGAGACCATATTGATGAATAAAGTCGAATTTAGCAAAAAAAAAAATGTGTTTTTTAAGTAGCTAGACCAAAAACCTTTCAGCCTGTGTGTGGAAAAGAACAAGAATATGTCCAGTTTTCAAAAAGGATAACAAAAACAATATAAAGAGCTATCGACCAATTGCAATACTCTCAATGGCAGCTAAAGTTTTTGAAACGATTATTTTTGACAATATATCAACGTTGGCTCGTCACAATATAAGTACCTATCAGCACGGCTTTATGGAAGGTAGATCTGTCATTAGTAACTTATTAGCGGTAAGGCAGGCAACGTCAGATGTCTTAAATCGGAGCGACCAAATGGATATTGTATATACAGACTTTGAAAAGGCATTCAATAAGGTCTCATTTGTGATATTGTTGAATAAGCTGGAGAAGGAGTTTGGATTCCAAATGAAATTAATTGAGTTTTTAAAATCTTACCTTTATAATCGTGAACATGTAGTAAAGATAAAGGGGTATGAGTCTAAACCTTTTACACCTACATCCGGGATTCCGCAGGGGTCCAACCTAGGACCTCTGCTCTTTTTACTCTATATTAACGGCATCACTGGTGTAGTTAAAAATGCATCCTGCCTGTTATTTGCTGACGACTTAAAACTTTATTATGAAATCAGATTGCCTGCTGACTGCTGGATTTTGCAGAATGATATAGAGAACATTGCAAAGTGGGCAATTGACACCAAGATCTAATTTAGTGTAAGAAGTGTACCGTTGTTTCTTATACTAGAAAACTGAAGCCGCTAAAGTTTACATATAGTATTGAGAATGTCCCACTTTTGTATGAGGATAAGATAAAGGACTTAGGGGTGATCTTTGATTCCAAATTGATGTTTAACTATCATATAAATTATACAGCAAGCAAAGCAAACAAAATGTATGGCTTAATTGTCAGAAGCACAAAAGATTTTAGAAGTACAACTTGCATTAAACAGCTATACATATCCTATGTTAGAAGTATATTAGAATATGCGAGTATAGTATGGTCACCCTTTTATAATTGTCAGAAGCAAACACTTCAATTGACCAGAATAAAATGATGCATTACATGCGTTATAAACAAACTGGTTCATATAACTCTATGATCTCTTCTACACTGTTGCACGAACGCTATGGGATGGTAACCTTAGAGAAACGTAGAAAACAATATTGCATGCTCTACTTGTACAAAGTAGTGAATGGTCTCATTGATGACCCGGCATTTCTATCCAAATTATATTTCAGTGTGCCAACATACACCAGAAGAAATCATAGCACTTTCTATATACTAGATGCAGCCCATAATAACCATCACCTGGGATCTCCATTGTGTAATGCTTGCATGCTTTACAATGGATTCCAGAACAGTGTAGATTTATTTAATGATAAGTGCAGTCTTTTCAAAACTAAATTGAGTGAGTTGTTTTAAGTGCATGTAGATTATTATGTAATATTATTTAAATTAAGCTAAGTTCTGGTACTTTGGAACTGGAAAGATTTCTGTGATCACTCGCCATTCATAATAAAGCATACCCACACTGAAATTCTAACACCATTAACTTATATAATAAATTTAATTTTCCAAACTGACATAGTGCCATCTGAATTCAAGATTTCAATGGTGACCACTGTACATAAGAAAGGTGATAGAACAAGTATTGGAAATTATTGACCTATAAGTTTAATCACTTGTTTTGCAAAAATTCTTGAAAAGTGTGTAAAGGACAGATTGTTTGATTTTTTTTAAAAAAATTACATTTTCTCTGAAAACCAATTTGGGTTTGTTCAGGGTAGTAGTACCACAAATGCCTTATAAGAATTTACTATGCAAATAACAGGCTGTCTAAATGACAGTAAAAAATGTATAGCTGTTTTCATTGACCTTGCCAAAGCCTTTGATACTGTCCCCCACGATAGACTTCTGGAAGTGCTTGCACAGTATGGAGATAGGGGGCCAGTGTTGAGGTTAATTCGTAGCTATTTAACAGACAGAACTTAGGTTGTTAAAATTAATAATTCCATAAACGATAAGAGGATTATCAAAATAGGAGTACCACAGGGCACTGTCCTTGGGCCCGTTTTGTTTATTACATATATTAATGCCCTACTGAAACTAGACATGGGTGGGACAATAATTTCCTTTGCTGACGACACTGTTCTAATTTTTAGAGGTGATGACTGGAATGGGATTAGGGAGAAGGTGGTCAGTGGCTTCAGCAAGGTAAAAAATTGGTTGGAAACATATAAATTATCTCTTAATCTGACTAAGACCAATTATATTGCATTTTCATTAACTGTTGCAAATAGGCCAAATTTTTCAGGTATTCAAATAAATAATAACAATAAAATAAATGAGGTGACTAATACAAAATCTTGGTTTGTAATAGATCAATTTCTGAAGTGGCAGCCACACATCAACTACCTATCAATCAGACTACGAAAATTAATACACAAATTTTATATAATAAGGAATATTTTAAATACAAAACTACTTATACTTTAATATATAAATTGCTGGTAAAATCTCTGATTGGTTATGGTATTTTGGTGTGGGGAGGGTTGTATGGACTGAATATAGCACAGAGGAGTATATTGAAAATAATTTATAAAAAACACAGAATATATCCTACTGACCTCTTTATACAAGAACCATGCAATATTAGAACAATGTATCTCACAACAGTTTGCACCTTTCTACATATTCGTAAAAAACGGAATAAATTTGTAAATCATACTCACAAAACACATTCTAGAGAAAATAAAAACCTAATATTGGCCAGGAATAACAACATAAATCTAAAATGTATCAGTTATTTAGGTCCGAGAAGCTACAACCTTCTGCCGAATTCGATGAGGCTGGAGAAAAACAGCAAAATATTTCGTGAATTATACAAAGCATATATATTCGATAAGTTTCGAATTTTTGAGTCTTTGTTTGGTTGACAGCCGTTACACATGAACCATGTATTGTATCTGTTATTGTATTTGTATCTGTATTATTGTCTGTCACAAAAAGAAGGAAAATAAAACCTGATCCAGAAAGAAAGTTATTAGTTAAACTACCTAGACGCATACAGGTGCCCTGGCACCTAGGTGTCGTTAATTTGAAGTGTAGCCTGCAAAATAACTGCTGCATTAATAAAATTATTGTAATATTTTAGTTACCATTTAGTCACCTATTATAAAAAAATACTAGTGTTTAGGTTAAGTTCTTCTTTGGTGTGAGGAAGTTAACTTCAGTGCTTATTTTTAAATTGTATATTTTTATATCAAGATCAATCTGTAAAGTGCAGTAAATAAATAAATAAATAATGTGTATTTTAGTACAATCATTTATCTGATTGTCTGGTCATTATAAGTAGGGCTACAATGTTGCTGGGCACTAACCCGACATTAATTGAAAAATTATTTTATTATGAATAAAGCTACACATGAACTAACCAAAACGGACCCGAAAATAGATAAAATGTTATTTTACTATAAACCAACTAAACAGAACTATATGGACATCAAATGAAAAATAAGTTTACAACTTCCAATTACTCCCAAAACTCACCTTAAAAAATGTAGGGTTCACGAAATACAGTAAAAATTGCTATGAAATGTAATGAAGCACCGCAATGTAATAAAGTATCAATAGTTTCTAGAAAAAGAAATCAAAATGGCTGCATTTGATTGATAAATACTTTTATGGTAGGGGCAATGTTACAATTGCTGGATCATAAAGCTATTGGCCGGGAATTGTTAAAAAAAAAAAACGCTGGTTAAAGATTGGTTAGTTCATTTATGTTCAAATGTGTTAATACCAATCAAAACTTGGCCAATAATGTTATTTCCGAATACTCGCCATCGCCTACAACGCAAAATGAATCTATGCTCATCTGTAAACACAACAAAGAACAGCTGTGCTGTTATCTTTTGATTTGTACACATAAAAATAACAGATTTCACATGTATTCATACTGTTCAATAAAAACTTACCACTCAGCTGGCTATAATAAAGTTTAGTTGTGTTTAGTAAATGTAATCAAAATACTTAATTTATCTTGCCACATATGAAATTGTCACGTTCGGTGAACTACCTAAAATGGCTACCAGTATCACCATACGTTTCCAACTATAATAGATAAGGTAAATGTTTTGAAATAAATCGCCACTATATTAGACTCTTTCTATTTTATAGAAAAAACGAAGAGAATGACATCCCATGATGATGTTTTGGTAGTTAAAGATTTTTGATCAGAATCCAAACACAGAGAAAATTCAAACTACACTGTCTTTACAGCTGAACACAACCCTGTCTGTCATTACGAAAAAAAAGTCTGATATCCCCATAGACAAGTGATTCGGTTTAGTTTCCATTATAGATGTCACAATTAGGGATGGAAAATCGAAGAATCGATTTTTTAGGGTAAAAAAAATTCATTTTTGAATCGATCTTGAGCAGTGCATCGATTCTGTGAATCGATCTCAGACACCTTAAAATCGAAATTCGAACCGACTTCTGTTTCGCACCTAATTAATAAAAATTTAGTGATGAGATGAGATCAAAATATAATAATTCGACTAAGTAAGACTGTACATTAAAGAATTTTAATGAACGCAAAGCAACCTTGAAACTATTTTGAACTATTTAAACGCAACCAAGATAAGCTTATGATAGATTTTCAGTTAGTTATCAATAAACTCAATAGATGACGTGACTTTCTGCGTAGACGGAGGATAAAAATTATATGGTTTTATAGGTAGGGATGTACGATGTCGTGAAAAAATTAATCTTCGAAAATCGAATCGATGTTACGTCAAAGAATCGATTCTAAACAAAATCGATAGTACAAGAATCAGGAACAAGTCACAGAGAAAAAGGCATTTGGGAATTCCACAACTTACTAGTTAAAAAACAACTCTCTGCAAATAATTCCCATGTACAGAACGGTCAAGATTTCAATCAGTGATTCCCAAAGTGGTTCAGGTGGACCCCAGGGGTCCACGGGAGATGACGGGGGTCTATGTTGGCGTGAAAAAAAAATGGGGGTTCACAAGTTGTAAGTGGGGGTCCACGAAAATTTATCTGGTTTCGATAGTAAAGAACAAAAATGTTGGCTTGGCTTTACCTATCAATGTAGGCAGATAATACACTACTCAAAAAAATTAAGGGAGCACAAAAAAATTCCAAATTTTTCGGTGATTTTTGACAGGCTGTATTTCGGTGAAAAATGGTCGTATTGAGACTTAAAAAAAAAGCATTTTGAAGCTTTAAAATTCTAATTTTCAGATTTTTTTGGCTAAAATTTTTTAGGAGCTACGGTTCTCAAGCAATCCTAACAGATAGCGCGAAAAAATAATATTGCAAATATTTTGCTTTTTTTGGTCCACGGGCTTGAAAAATTTTTTTTTTCAGTTAAGCCGGCATATGGATCAGATAGCCTGTTTATTTAGCATTAATTTCCTTGTTTTAAAACCTCCCTTAATTTTTTTGAGTAGTGTATTTTAAGAAGGTCAGCGACTGTTACTTGTAAAAACTTGCATATTCGATATTCAGTACAAACGCGCGTCGAGACTTGCAAAGCGCCGCCCGCCCGCCCGCAACGCAACTCATTCAGACGTGCAAAGGGACGAAATACGACTTGTGCTGTGCTTGCAATCTTGCATGAACTTGTTTGATTCTTCACCAATATAAATACGAATGCCAAGGACAAACGTTACTCATTTGTTTCCGGAATTTTGAAAAGAAAAGTGTGAGAGTGAATCGATGTCAGTGTTTGCCAGTGCCGGAAAAAGTAAGTACCTGCTTATTTGTTATTACTTTTATTTTATATTGTAATAATATTATATTTGTTATGTTTGCGTGTAATAGGTACGTAATAAAAATTAAATACTGAACAGGGCCATTATTCGATACTTCTATAAAAGAACAGAAAGCCGAGAAAGATTGAACTTTTAGTACTTTTTATTATAAAATTATTTATTTACCCGACTGTGGTGATTCACTAAAAAAGAGATATATGATTGACCTGTATGTTTGTACATATTTCAGTGCCCTCGTAGTTGCTAATGCTAAATGACTAAAAATATTTTCATAAATTGTACGTGTCTTTATGTACCACTTGTAACGTACATCAACGTAATAAATAATCATTAAAATCGCGGAGTTTTGATGTCAAAATATTCTTTAAAAGTATTTTCTCTCGAATTTACAGAAATGTATCACAATATAACTAATCAAAAAATATTTTATATTACATTAAAACAGGTTCAGCCGTTTTGTGAAAACCTCTATATGGGTCTTAGCAGTTTATTGCTTTTAATAATTAAAATCAGTTTTGCCGCCGGCATTTTGGTTTTTTCATTGCAATAATTAATTAATCCTATTTTATTCTGTTAAAATAGCCATATCCTGTTAAAGTCGCCTTATGATTACTAAAACAAACATTTTTTTCTTTACAGGTAGGTAACTGATACGAAACATGGCTGAATCTAAGAAGAAATGTCGACAGTACAGTGTTGATTATTTAAAATTTGGTTTTCTTCCATCAAAGGCACACAAACGACTGCCCATATGCCTTTTATGCAACAAAGTTTTGAGCAATGACTCTATGAAACCATCGAAGCTCGAAGATCATCTGAGAAGGTGTCATCCTGATAAAATAGGTAAAGATTTAAAATATTTTCAAACATTGAAGGAAGAATATGAAAAGAGACCCACCGTGCACAGTATGTTCTCTTCAACGTCTCAAAGTAACGATGATGGCTTGTGGGCATCTTACAATATCTCATTGCTTACAGCGAAATCTGGAAAACCGCACTCCATCGGAGAACAGTTAATTTTACCCGCTGTTGAAGAGGTTTTAAAAACTGTTCTGCACAAACCTCCATTTGACGTACTCAAAAGAATTCCTTTGAGTAATAACACTGTACAAAGACGTATTGATGAAATGAGCTCTGGTGTTGAAAGCTTCTTGTGTAATTATTTGCAAATAATTCATTTTTCTATTCAACTGGACGAGTCACCTTTACCTGGTAATGAAGCATTATTATTGGCATATGTTCGATTTGTTATGGACG
>CM032446.1:13095364-13131713 GCA_019049505.1 Pachyrhynchus sulphureomaculatus
CTCGTACAACGCTTTTCAAGCAGTCTTTTTATATGGAGCACATCATACCTTTGGAATGGTTTACCCAGGACTGTGTTTTCCCATCGAGTACAATCTACAGCGATTCAAGAACAACGTGAATCGCTTTCTCCGCACATGTGTCGCTCCTGTAGCGCTTTAGGGACTTCCCTGTAGCACGTGTGCTAGACCCATAAAAAAAAAAAAAAATATATATATACATATATATATATATATATATATATATATATATATATATATATATATATATATATATATATATATATATATATATAGTGCGACCTCGATAATCCGGACTAATTAAAACCGCGGTGATCCGAATTAGTAAATAATTCGAATTACTGAAGCAGGGACATTATTTATATTAAAAAACGAATCATTTAATACGAAACAACTAAAAAATAGTACATACATAGAATAATATTTAAAATAGAAGCATATCTTATCAAGTTTTATCTTATTTTGTAAAAAAAATTGTAATTTCTGTTTGCTTGACCCTTCTCTGGTTCATCATAAAAGCAATTTCTTTAATCTTTGAAGTACAAGAACATCACTTAGAGGGAAATCATTTTCTTCTGCCCATCTCATGCACACATTGAAACTTTTAACTGCCTCATCATTCTTCATAGTGTTCTTAACAGTCTGGTTTGTATTAATATTTAACTCTGAACCTGCATTATCACTTTCGTGTTGTTCATCTGTATCATCTATGTCTTCCAGTGGTAACAAATCTTCATCATTTTCAAGCGTATTACATATTTCCACGTTCGTGAGATTCTGCTTAGTGAGAACATTCAGCATATCTGAAACATGTTAAATATTTATGAATTAACTAAAAAAATACCAAAAGAAAAATTTCAGGCTTTACCTTTCATTTCTTCATTCGTGGAAAGTAAATTGTGCCGCAATTCACTCAGAGGAATCAGATCTTCAGCATCATATTCAGTGTCCGGGATGGTATCTGCCACATAAGCCATAATTGTGCCAGCACTTGTTCAAGACTTCAGGGGAGACTTTTTCCCATGAATTGCATAGTAGACATACAGCATCTTTTAGGTTAATGCTTTTTAATAACCTAAGAAGGTTCTCTTCATTATTTCATGAAATATGGGCTAAAAGACTTTTCCGATAAAATAATTTTGTCAGTCTGATTGCCTTCTGGTCCATAGGCTGAAAAAGTGCAGTACAATTTGGTGGAAGAAATAATGTTGTAAACTGTCCATCCTCACTAGTCAGCTCTTCTATAGTTCCACGGCTCAAAGCGTTATGAACGATTAGCAGGGCTCTCTCAGGCAAGTTGAGACTTCCTAAATGACTTGACGAATAAAAGAATGATGAAACCAGTCTAAGAAAATTATTGTAGTCATAGATGCATTAGCAGATGATTTGTACTCAACAGGTAAGTTCATATTTTTAAAAGCCCTAGGATTTTTTGCCTTTCCTACCACTAACGACTTTAATCACATTTGGAAATAAATCTAAAAGAAGTTACACGTCCATAGTGAGTGTCCAAAATTATCTTTAAAATAAATCATATATACATACCTTTTGATTTTCCCTTGCTTCTTTTTTATATCCGAAATTGTGGATGTTCCTACTCCGTATTCATTTGCCAACACTTTTCCGCTTTCACCAAGAACTAGTCTTTCTAATATATCAGACTTTTGTTTTATTGTTAGTGTAATATGTTTTCTTTTAGAAGGTATTTTAATATGTAGGTACATATACGTAAAAAAAAAAAACGTTTACATACTTATATGAACCACATAAAGTAAAATAGAACGTAGGTATGTTGTACATGTGACAATAAACAAAACAACTACAAAGTCCTTAACCTTTAGACGCGATACGCGATGCGTTGTAGGCAAATCAAAGGCACCTACAGTTTGTGTGAATCCCAGATGTATTAGACTGGAAGTTAGGGGAATCCCCTCATTATCGATTTCAGTTTTCCCAATTAAGTAGATGTCTAAAAACGTAGGTCCGGATTACCTAGTACTATCAAATCCGGATTATAAAGTACACAATGCAACAGAAATGTTTGTCCGGATTATTAAAGAATCCCGTTTAATGGAGATCCGGATTATCGAGGTGGCACTGTATATATATATATATATATATATATATATATATATATATATATATATATATATATATATATATATATATATGATGTAATACTTGTACAAATTTTTCTTTACATTATTTTTTAAAAATTGCCAAAAATTGTTGTCCCGCACCCTCAAGAAGTGTTATAAATGCATCGCATTTTAAAACACTGCTTGCTAAGCAAAGGTAGAAAGTTGGAGAGTGCAATTAATGTTGCAAATAGCCCTATTTTCTATTAGGAAAAAAAACTGTATATATCAATTTCTTCAATAGGAAACCACCGAATAATACTTAACTGTTTAGACGAATAATATGATGGCCTTCCCAAACAGTTTCCTAGCCATGCTCAATGGCCAGAGGGGGCATATGCAAGAAAATAGTGATTCTTTAAGGCAGGAGGACGAGGGCACTGAACACATGGGGGGGGGGGGGGACGCCCATCAACAACGGAATGGCAAAATCCTTTGATGAAAGAGAATAATTCTAAAAGCATAGACCGTCTGTCTGTTTGGGCCAATCAAATCCTAATAAATTTTATAGCAATCCCTACACAGACTAAGTATATTATTCATAACCTGCGACATCAATGAATCATTTAAAATTTTAGCCAGTAAGTTAAGCTGAAGTAGAAAACTCTGGACTAAACTGTAATCCTTCCAATCCTTAGCATGTCATGATGAAATGCAAAAAGTTACCTTACTCTGCTTCCATGCAATGTCGAACAGAAAACCGAACGACCATTATTTTGTAACACAAACCGCTTTGGATACGGAGACGGTATTGCTACATATATTTATTAATTTTAATAGCTGGTTATATACATCTTATTAAACTACAAATTTAGAAAATATTCAGCTGTTAGTTATGAAAATAAAATTTTTATTTTCTTCTCTATTAGGCTCCGTTTGTTCACATTTAAATGCGATCGAAGAACTCGAGGAAGGGCAACTGGAAACCATGAGTTATGATTTGGTGGAATGTAAGTGTTGTCAGATTTCTAAAATTTAATGTATTGTCTTTCGCTATGTTATTAAGGAGGTTGATGCGTTATTTCGACAGATTAATTAGTTTAGAAATTGTCTATGAAAAACTTAAGGTCTTTAGGAAACTTAATTAAATAAAAATCGAAATTAATAATACATAAACATATAGTCTTATGAAGAATACGTCAATTTGATATAAAAATGACACACTTTTTGTTATAACAAATGAAAAAAAAATGCGACCCATAGGAAATTTAACTCTGTTAGAAATTGGAATTTCGCGATTATTTTAAAAATTGATCAAATTTAATTAAAAAGCTTTAACTTTATGAAAAATAACAATTATTGGAGGTACTTGTAAATGATTTACCTTTTATCTCTGAAGTAGCGGCAACGTTGCATTTAGTAGTAATGGCGGGAAATTTAAATATTTTAAATTATATAGTACAAGAGTTGATTGATTGGTCCGTTACTTTGTGACAGTACAATTTAACTAAGTTGGGAATGTGGAATCTTTGGCACAATGACACTACTCAGTATATATCACCACTACACCAAACCCTTTATTTTTGTACTCGACGCGCGTTTCGCTAACCATGTTAGCTTCATCAGGAGCGATGATTGACTGTCATGTGTGTTGTCGATCATCGTTCCTGATGAAGATTTAACAATAAAATTACTTAATCACTTCGTTAACTATTACTAAATAGGATATTTAGTAATAGTTAACAAAGTAATTAAGTAATTTTATTGCATAGTACAAGTTTATATAATTAAAACATATGGTGCAAGTAAATAATATTAAAAAACAACACTATGTTTTAATTTCCAATATATTTAAAGTCACTTGACAATTGTTTCACCATACAATGGCTTCTTCAGAAGTAAATAAGCTTGCTACCTTGGATATGTCAAGAGCAACCGCTCGAGATTCTCCATAGTGTTCAATTGCGTTGTTCTCAACATGTATTACATAAGTCAGAAGATCTCCTGTTGATCCACGCTTACGAAAGCTATATTGGTGATCGCTAATAATGTTGGATCCTTCAAGATATTTTAGAAGATGAAGATGGGTTGGAGCATGTTTATCATAATCTTCAACCAACAATCGATAACTTTCAGCAGCCGTTTTCTTCAAATGAAAGAAGGTTTTTAAACTTCCCCGTAAAACATTTTTTACCGGTACGAAAAACGACATAATCAAAGCTATGAAGAACTGTTTGTGTGTTGTTTTTCGCACAATGACAATTAATAACGAACTGGCTTTTGATGGCGTATGTTTACCTTCCAAAACGCCATAGATGTCACTAGTCTATACCAACAAGTGTATTAATAACGCCATCTCTTAGCAAAATCGACATTATTAACCGAAACACCTATAATATAACAGAAACTTCTTTTAATATAAAAGACATTTAATTTTATACAATATAAACACTTATCTCTAAATTACATGCCTTCTCATCTTTATCTATTGGCTTTTCTTTCATATACAATTTAACGTGAAAATTTTTATCCTTGTTAACCTGCATATAATAATTTATAATTTGACAAAATCACATCATCGACAAAAAATTATAAAAACTTAAAATTATTTTACTGTTTACATCTATTTGTAGTTAGATATAAAATATCACAAATACGCTTTTAAAAAATGGGACAATGTTTTTTCAATATCAGCACAATAAGATCAGTAATATTTATTCAGTACTTTCCTTGTAAACACGTAGTACTGAATTTGACTTCTCAAGTAAAGAGTAAGTAAATTCAGACAGAGACAGAGAGACGTTGCATTTTATATATATTACACTGGTCAACACAAGTCTTGTTTCCTTTATTTTTTTTCTGTTATTGGGTATTTCTATGGCCCTGACTATGAAAAAAATACTGGGAGATTGCTAACAACTTTACCTTTTGAAATATAGTTTTATTATTTTGCCAAAAAAATACAAAAAAAATAATAGATTATGTTAACAAAATTTCTATTGAACACTCTAGCAAATGATTTTTTATAAGATTTCCTTGAATGAACGACTTTAGGTAGATCTCGTTGCAAACTCCAGCAGTAGTCTGCCATCATATGTGAGTCCCACCGCCCCTGATAACGCTCTTCCATTGTCCGAAGATCCTGATGAAAACTTTCATCCTGCTCCTCACTAAAATCACCCAGATTTTGTGGAAATCGGTCTAAATGCGAGTGCAGGAAGTGGATTTTTATGCTCATGTTGCATCCCTAGCTCTTGCAAGTTCGATAGCATGCACTCAACAAGCTCGACATGGTCGTCAGATTTCTTTTTGTCTAGGAAACTACTCATAACCAAAACAAATGAATTCCAAGCTTTGGATTCGACTTCAGTCATTGATTTGACAAAATTAGGATCTTTCAAGAGTTGCCTAATCTGTGGCCCATCAAAAATACCAGCTTTCAATTTTTCTGAACTTAATCCTGGAAACTTGCGTGAAAGAAAATTAAAACATTCGCCACTTTTGTCAAGAGCCTTCACAAACCGTTTCATTATGCCGAGTTTAATATGAAGTGGTGGAAGTATGATGCGGTCTCGGCTAACTAAAGGCACGTTTATAACATTTTTTGTACTAACTTTTAGCTCTTCCCGCACTGGCCAAACTTTTTGTGACCAATGGTGTTGTTTGTCACGAGTATCCCAGAGACACATGAAACAAGGGAACTTTGTGTACCCCCCTTGTTGACCTAAAAGAAAGTTAACCATTTTCAGATCAACACAAATGACCCATTTCTGGTCTTGATACTTAATTTTTTCCATAACCTTAGAAACATTTACGTATTCTTCTTTTAAAGTCGTCGAATGTGCAATAGGTATAGATCCGTATTTGTTACCGTTATGAAGCAAAACACACTTTAAACTTCTTTTGCTGCTGTCTATGAAAAGACGCCAATCACTAGGTTGGTACTGTTTTTTTAAATCCCATCTGCTGCAAAATACCACCAACATCGTTACAAAAAACTAAATCCTTCTCTTGAGAAAAAATACGGTAACAGATTTTTTTCTCGGGTACGATAAAAATGTAATGTTGGTTTCCGGAGTAAGCAAATTTTTTTCTTTTTTAAACGAGATGCTAAAATTTCAGAAGCTTCTTTTGGTAAGTTCAGATCTCTTACTAAGGCATTTAGTTCTTTCTGATTAAATGGTTGAGGTTCTGAAAGGCTACATTTGTAGTCTGAATCAGAGTCTTCACTTGATGTATTTCGTTCGGGTTCACAAAGATTTGGATCATCAGAAGATTTAGATGTGCTGGGTTGTACCTCTTGTGATTTTAATTGAGGACGTTGAGCAGAAGATAAGTTAGGATATGACCACTTACTTCGATTTCCAGGGTTAATTTCGTTTATTTTCACAACGCAGAAGTAGCAATCGTCATGATGGTTTCGAGGTTCTCGCCAAATCATGGGTGTTACGAACATTATTGCATCTCTTTTTCCACTGGATCATAACCGTAGACATACCACACATTTCTGGCATACAATATGAGGAACCCATGGCTTGTCTTGATTACACAATTTTATTTTAAAGTATTGATGATACGCAGTTTTCACAAAGTCCGATATAGGTTTTCGATATTTTGCAAATATATATTCACCACAAATATAGCAAAAACAATCGGGATTAAGCACACAACATCTTCTTGACGAAGCCATATCTAAAACAACAACAAAATAGATTTTAGTGTCCAATAAAAAACGAAAATCTAAGTAAAAATAGTAAATGAGGGTAGTTAGCTATAACTCAAAAACAAAAGCTGTTAGAGAAAAATTGTCGCGTCAATTTGAGATAGAAACAAAAAAAAAAAAAATCACAGGAAACAAGCAATTTTCTTTTTTTTGTTGACCAGTGTTATAGATTATCTATTCTTGAAATTCGTGATACCCACAAAAATGTACCGGGGGATATAAGGTCTGATAGGAATTAATTCTTTCGTCGAATCACCAAAGTGATACACAATTAAAAATGAATTTTTTGACAGCAAGAGCGCACGTTGACTGGATCTGCTATAGGGTCATTCCATGCCAAATCGACCATTTTTGACCCCGAACCTTTTCGATTTGGCTGAAAATTTTTTCTTTTTCTACCCTATGAAAAAACGGTTCTCAGAATTTTTTCAAATTTTTTTACCCACCTCAAAAAATAGTTATGAATTTTTTAAAAAAATGGCTCTTTTTTTTCAAAATTTCCGTAATTAAATGTACTTTTTAAAAAAAAACACAAAAAAATTTTTAGATAATAAAATCTATGAAATTTTTGCCTTTTTTGAGAAAAAACCGTCAATTTTTTTAAGTTCGCCACTTTTTTTTTCCTTAAAAAAAAACTTCAATCAATTCTGCAGTTATCCCCGCCAATCCCAGAGTGGGCCGAATTTTTTTTTTTTAATTGAAAAAAAAATTGTCAGTTTTCAATTTTTTTTTTTTAGAAACTTTGTTTTATATAATAAAATAAATGCAAGTAAATGATTTCACGGTATATTATACTTAATTTATAGCCTAAACTTACAACTAATGACTAGGATTCTACGTTTGATACGATTAACATTCAATGTTTTTAATACTAATTCAACAAATAATTTATTCATTTTTCTTTGGCGTTTAAATATTTTACATATTCTATGTTCATTCGAATTTGAAAAATTTCTAACATATAAACAACCATCTGTGTCTGGAACTACACTGTGTAATTGCTGAGTTCCCGTAATTGGTCTTGTTTTCAAAAATCGGTCATTCAAATCATTCACAGCTTTATTGTAATCCTTTTCTGGGGAAAACTTAACCGTTATATTTGGAAGGTTATGTTTTGGATCTCAATATAAAGTGGTGGTAGGCTTATAAAATAGAATAGATTCACGTGGATCTAGTGAATTGGCCGTAGGTAAGTCTGTGATTGTCATGCGCTAGCTTATCGATCTAATTAATGTGCTGAATTTGAATACTATTTATGTCAGATTAAAATTTATTATAATATGCTTAGGAAATTATTTTTATAACGTGAAACACAATTATAGTGAACAAAAATATTCAAACGCCAAAGAAAAATAAAATAAAATATTTGTTGAATTAGTATTAAAAACAGTGAATGTTAATCGTATCAAACGTAGAATCCTAGTCATTAGTTGTAAGTTTAGACTATAAATTAAGTATTATATACCGTGAAATCGTTTACTTGCATTTATTTTATTATATAAACAAAGATTCTAAAAAAAAAAAAAATAAAAAGTTGTGAAAAAACTGAAAATTTTTTTTTCAAATTAAAAAAAAATAGAAAAAAAATTCGGCCCACTCTGGGATTGGCGGGGATAACTGCAGAATTGATTGAAGTTTTTTTTAAGAAAAAAAAAATAATAATAAAAAATGCGAACTTCAAAAAATTGACGGTTTTTCTCAAAAAAGGCAAAAATTACATAGATTTTATTACCTAAAAAATTTTTTTATATATTTTTTTAGAAGTACATTTAAATACGAAAATTTTGGAAAAAAAAAGTCTCGATCGGCCAATTTTTGACAAAGTTATGGCAATTTGAAAAAAAAGAGCCATTTTTTTGAAAAATTCATAACTTTTTTTGAGGTGGGTAAAAAAATTTGTAAAAAATTCTGAGAACCGTTTTTCATAGGGTAGAAAAAGATAAAAAAACTTTCGGCCAAATCGAAAAGGGTCGGGGTCAAAAGTGGTCAATTTGGCATGGAATGACCCTATAGATTCTTGATCTTTATTTTAATTATACCGTAATATATGCAATAGCGGAATTTCTGACATTTCTGAAAGTTGTAAAAACTGATATTTTAACCGATAGTACAGAAATATTATGGCACTAGCTCCTTGGATGCTGGCAAAATCTTGTCATTATAAAGGGGTTCCATTTTGTCAATTCAAAATCTTGAAAAAACTACAGTTTCCATTACTCTAGCTTCATTAGCAAGCACTGGGATCTTTATTCGTTAATCTGACAGCAGCAGATACTCAACAAGCTGATGGTCTCCTCAGTTCTGGTCTTAATCAGTTTTCTTGATCTCCATCGAAAATTTCACTTCAATATAAAAAAAATATATTACCAGAAACTAAGTGGAGAGTTAGTTCTCCGCCTCTAACAATAGGTGACGCACAACAGTGTTGTGAACTCACTGATCATTTTACACCTCTATAACCAATTTTTTTTATTTCAAAAGCAATCAATGTACGGAACATTAATTGCGCAAGTCCGACTTGTACTTAGCTGGTTTTTAGTGTTCCGTACGGAACACTTATAAGATCACTTCGGTGTCTGTCTGTCTGTCTGTCACACCCGATTTTCTCGGAAACTGTTTGACATAGAAAGGTGAAATTTGGTAATAATATAGGAATTGATGAGGAGCCATGAGCCATGTAGTTTTGAGAATTAAATTTTGACTTAAGGGGTTAGTTTTGGGGGGTGAAGTCGGAAGTGAAAAAAATTTTTTTTTACTAGGCCATCGAGTGTGGTGTCAAATGAAAGCTTGTGAAAACACGAGTAAAATATATATATATATATATAATATTATACTTGCGCGCACTTTTCTTTGTATTATTTTTAAAAATTCGCGAAAAATCGCTGTCCCGGGCCTTATCTCGAAAAGTACTTATCAAAAAATTTCGAAAAAAAATTCTGGAATATTCTCCACGGGGTGTAGATTGAACGAAAATTATCACGAGCGCATTACCTTTAATAATTTATATGGTATATAAAAAAACAAAAATTTCAAGGTCATCAGATTTCAGTAAAGATTGGACACAAACTTTGTTGAAAACTCATTTGGGGCGTGTTTTGTGAAGTCACTGATCATTTTATATCACCGTAACATAAATTTTGACTTAAGAGGTTCGTTTTGAGGGGTGTGAAATCGGAAGTGAAAAAAAATTTTTTTTACTAGGTCATCGAGTGTGGTGTCAAATGAAAGCTTGTGAAAACACGAGTAAAATAAATATATATATATATATATATATATATATATATATATATATATATATATATATATATATATATATATATGTGTATATATATATTATATATATTTATATATATATATATATATATATATATATATATATATATATATAATGTAATACTTGCGCACACTTTTCTTCGTATTACTTTTAAAAAATCGCTGTCCCCTACCTTATCTCGAAAAATACTGATCAAAAAAATTTTGAAAAAATCCTGGAATATTCTCCACGGGGTATAGATTGAACGAAAATTATCACGAGTGCATTACCTTTAATAATTTATTTGGTGTATAAAAAAAAAACAAAATTTCAAGGTCACCAGTTTTCAGTAAAGATTGGAAACAAACTTTGTTGAAAATTCATTTGGGGTGTGTTTTGTGAAGTCACTGATCACTTTATACCACCCTAACAAAAATTTTTATTTTAAAAACAATCAACGTACGGAACACTAATTGCGCAACTCCGACTTGTACTTAGCTGGTTTTTTTTTATTCGGGAGAGTACACATTCGCGATGGTCCCATACAAACTTTATTATAATTGGTTATGTAGTTTCTGAAAAATTCTGAAAAATTTTTTGTAATAAAACACCGATAACTCTGACAAATATGTACCGATTTGGATGATTCTTTTTATTTATTATTCGAAAGTATACATTTTTTTAAGGTTTTTTTGAGTGGATTAGGCTAGGTTGGAACGATGTGTCATTTACAGTGCCTGTGTAACCGAGGTTGTTTACAGTAGTCTCAGTGTTGTGTTTCGGCCAAAACTTTACTGTCACGTGGACTATTTTATAATTTTCTCAATTCCACGTCACTTAATGCGATACCTTCTAACGTTTTAACACGACTTAAAGTCACGTAGACCTGACCTCTTGCAAAATTATTCATTTTACTTTACCTTGAAAAAACTACTATTAAAAAAGAGAAAAATAAGAACTTTTTAAGAAAAAAAAAACCTACTTTAAAAAGCCAGCACACAAAGTTTTGCCACTATAAAGTAAAAAATAATGATTTTCGTAAAATATCTCTAAGATAATGCTTTACCAGGTGTACAAGTATGAAATGCGGATTTTAGACAAACAGATGGTGCACCAATGCAGTTTGTGCTATAAAGATTTGACACTGCGCCATTTTGTTGTGTCATCAACAAGTGTCAGACGCGCACTAGTGATAAATTGGAAAAGTGTGTGCATAAAAAGTGTGTGTTGTTGTGTTCAATATGTCGAAATTTATACTGAACAAAGAGCATTCGCTGACAGCATTCATTTTTTGTTTTCATTTGAAGAAAACTGCTGTTGAATCATACCGATTACATCGAGAAGCTTATGGTGAACATGCTCCATCGCATGATACGTGTGAACGATGGTTTCGGCGTTTCAAAAGTGGTGACTTCGATGTTGCGGACAAGGAACGAGGAAAACCGCCAAAAAAAATACGAAGATGTGGAATTGCAAGCATTGTTAGACGAAGATGATTCGCAAACACAAAAACAACTCGCCGAGCAATTGGGCGTTAGTCAACAAGCTGTTTCCAATCGGCGACGAGAGATGGGAAAGATTCAGAAGACCCGTACAGTCCCTGGCCAAATTATTAGACGCACTGTATTTTTTTTAGTAATTTTATGTTTCTTAAGAGTTTTTATGCAATAATGGTATATTTAAACTACAATATTATTGATTTTTATTTAAAAGAATTGTTGTAGACTACATATTTGTATTTATTTTTAACATATGGTAACACTGTGTTGACAAAGTGATACATGAACGTAAATAAGTACAAACCTGTATCAGTCGCGATCGGAATCTAGTCAGGTACGGACGTGTTTCTGTGGCTTTATGGACTGTGATTGTTTGTTTAACAGTTTTATACTACTCAGTTATTAGTTTATTTTGTATGCAGTGTTTTAAAAAAAAGTAATTGGACTATTTTCATTATGGGTAGAAAAGGCGATCTTTCACCACGTAAAAAAGCTGAAGTGAAGGCCCTTGTGATTGCGAAAACATTTACAAACCGAGAAATATCACGAAGATTGGAGGTTTCTGAAGCTAGTGTACGACGCATAAAAAAGAAAATTGAGTCAGGGAAGGAATTAAGCCCGAAAAAAAAGAAAAGAAGCGGTAGAAAAGACCAATTTTCACTCCACGGTCAGAGAGATGTTTGAAGAAAATCTGTGTAGAAAACAGATTTGCTACCACAAAGGTAATAAAATCACAACTCCAGGATGCTTGCGTAAATGCTTCTGAGCGCACTGTTCGAAGAAAATTGAAAGAATTAGATTTTAAGGCCTGTCGCCCCGCCAGGAAGCCCACGTTAACAGCTGCAATGAAAGCAAAGCGCCTGAAGTGGGCCAAACAATGGCAAGACAAAGATGTGGACTTCTGGAGATCGGTAAGATACAGCAATTTAATCAATAATTGATACATTATTATCATTTTCAGTTAAATAAAGCAAATAAACATGGAAGTTTATATATTTTTCCTGTTTTTGACAGGTCTGCTTCAGTGACGAAAGCACATTCGAAATTTTGCAGAATAAAGCTCAGTATGTGCGTCGTTGTCATGTAGAAAAGTTTCATCCTGATTGTGTCGTCCCGACGGTTAAACATCCCACCAAAGTGATGATTTGGTCAGTCATCAGCGGCAAGGGGCACTGGACGTCTGTACGTCGTCAAAGGAATAATGAGGCAAGATCAGTACAAAGAAGTATTACAAAATCGGTTGACTCCGCAGCTCAGAGAATGGTTTCCAAATGGGGAACCATTCACTTTCATGCAAAAATGGAGCTCCCTGCCACACTGCTCGGTCTGTTAAAGCTTTTTTGGCAGAAAAAAATATCCCTCTGTTGGATTGGCCGGGTAATAGCCCTGATATGAACCCCGTGGGAGCTGATGAAAAGAGAAGTGGCTAAAGATGTGATTACCAACAAAACCCAGCTCCTAGAAAAGATTATTCATGTGTGGAATCATGATCCTCAAATGCAGGAGACAGTACAATCTTGCATTGATAGCATGCCGCGCAGAATTAAAGCTTTGATAGCGGCTAAAGGTGGCTCAACTAAATATTGACTTTTACTAACATTAATTTCACTTTTCGTTAAAAACTTAATAAACTTATGCTTTTCTAAATTAATGCTGTTTTATTTATGTCAAATAAATAGGTAATTGATTGGATAATATAAAAAAAAAAAAACAAATCAATTTAAAATAATAAAACGGTACAATATCACTCGGTAATTAATATTTTACATGAAATCTTGCAGTGCGTCTAATAATTTGGCCAGGGACTGTAGATGCGTATCACGAGTTGAACGACGCAAATGGAAAAAGCGCAAAAAACACTTGTGACATTTTGTTCGCTCGGTACAAAAGGAAGTCGTTTTTGCATCGTATAGTTCATTGGATAAAAAGTGGTTTTTATTTTGAGAATCCCAAGCGCAAAAATCACGGGTAGACCCAGGCGCACCATCCACATCGACCGCAAGACCGAATCGCTTTAGCAGAAAGACGATGCTCTGTGTTTGATGGGACCAGACGGGCGTGGTTTATTATGAGCTGTTAAAACCTGGGGAAACGGTTAATACTAAACGTTGCCAACAACAATTGACCGATTTGAACCGTTCGCTGCTAGCAAAAAGGGGAGAATACCAAAAGAGGTAACATAAAGTCATTTTTCTTCATGACAATGCTCCACCACATACGGCAAAACCAGTTCGCGACACGTTGGAAGCACTCAGCTGGAAGTTCTACCCCATGCGTCTTACTCACCAGACTTGGCTTCTTCCGATTACCACTTGTTTGCATCGATGGGTCACGCATTTGCTGAATAGCGCTTTGGTTCGTACGAAGATGTGAAAAAAAATGGCTCGATGAATGGTTCGTACCAAAAGGGGAAGATTTTTACTGGCGTGGTATTGACAAATTGCCCGAAAGATGGGAAACTGTATAACAAGCGATGGAGCATACTTTGAATAAAGCACTTTTTATCATTGTTCCGAATTTAACATGTTTTTTTAGAAAAAAAATCGGCATTTCATACTTGTACACCTGTGTAATTTGACAATTCAGTTATTAATTGCGTATAAACAAATCCCATAAATGATAAAAACAGCTTTTATTTATTATTATGATTTCTTTATAAAAAAGATAACTTTTGAAGTAGGCGACAATTTTTTGTGTCAAATTTTTTGAGCAAAACCTCTAGTCGTGTTGAATTCGAAGTACCGTCGCTTTAGAGAAGTTCGCATCTCGCTGATAATTCTAGCAATTTTGAGCCGACCTTACTTTCGCATTTCTTTTTGCACCAGCTCAATTGTTTCTAGAGTAATTTGGCCTGACGGTCTTCCTTGATGAGCATCATCTGCGACCAAATCTCTCTCTAGTCGACACTGCTTATTCCATTCTTTAACCGGTGAATATGACGGAGATGGTCCACAGCTTTTATGCGTCGTTGAATATCTGGTGTGCTTTCACCTTCTCTTGCCACGAATTTAAAGACCGCGCGATTCGCGTCATTGATGGAGGACCTATAAAATAAAAACTCTAGCGCAAAAAAAAAACTTAGAACAGGAGGTTGATTTAGCTACACCTGTTTCACACTTGTTCTAACATGTTCGGGTCAGGAATTTTTGAACGTTACTACATACATCACATCGTCTCCTTCTATAAACAATACTCGACAGTTCATAGTCGGTAAAAACATACTGCTTTTGTCCCACATTTTTCAGTTACTATTTTTAATTCGCAGGAGGTTTTTGTTTATGCACCGTTGCCATATGCGAGTTGTACATATCCTTATTCACGGTCCTGTATTGGCACAAGTAGCAGGTGAACATGAGGTCCTTTTCTAACCCAGGATGTTTCGTTTTTAAATGAATCTGAAAGAATAATTCAATCAGTGTTTTCATTACACAAAAAAATTATATATTAGAGAAATTTTGCAACGCTTATTTGGTTAAACACTGTCTTTATCTTGATTTGAAGCACCGTTTGGGACTTGCGCAGTAGTAAAGGGAAGAACTTAAATATAAGGAATCTAGGAGGCTATTATCGTTATTTGAAGCATACGCCCACTATTCGGAGCTTGCGCAGTATTGAAACAAAGTACGAGAATCCTTTAGTAAGGATAACGATTTCCCTTATTTAGGAACTTATATGAGAGGTTATTTGAATTCGTTATTCTTGTTGTTATTATGGTAGAGCGTGTTTTTTTTTTCTACTTAGGTATACAAACCACAAAGAAAATACGGTAAAATTGAAATGATAACCTTTTATTGCAAATAACACTGACAATAGTTAATTAGTGTTCAGGTTATGTTGGGATTTTGCAATCTTTGGCACAGGGGTATTACAGTGTGTGTAGTGTAAATTTCAAATGAAATTCTATTTATCGCACATTACTTTGGAAATATTGGAGGAAGTGATAGAAACCTGCTAGACACAATTTTAATTTCGAAACTTGTGTCAACCCATTAAAAACTGATAACCAGCGTGTTGAACCATGAAATGAGCGAAAAAAAAATCCCTTAAGTTTATAGAAGATAAATACTAACCTAACCTTGCAATTTCTTTGCGTTAATACCGTGCATGCTTGAGATAACGATGAGGACAAAGCATAAACATAGAGGATAGACTGAGCGTTCCGTATCCGGCTGTGAAGTAAATATGGACGCAAAAGTGTGAGAGAGACACAACGAATGTGTGGCCAGTAGGTGTCTCTTTCTAGAATGCCGCGATGCTACGGTGTTCTTGACAATAATATTTCTAAGTATTTTATTTGAACTAAAATTGGGTGGGTGCTTTTCTCGCCTTAAATTCCGTCTTGGGGTACTGCGCCTTGGTTATTACAGGCCTACAGAAAAGAGACAGGTATTGGTCGCACAGTCGCTTTGTCTCTTTCTAGAGAGTGGTCAATTTTGTGAGATTAATGCTCAGCCCACCCTCTAAGTGGACTCCAAGATCATATTCCTAACATGGAGATACGAAGAAGATTAAAAGTGACAGATGTAATACGATGAATACGTATATTAAGGTGGAATTGGACGGAGTATGTAGCAAGGATGAACGATAACAGATAGACACGCCGTATGATTGAATGGAGGCCTAGAGAACATAAAAGACCACAGATAAGATGGATGGACGACGTAAAAAAGCAAACAACAGAGCTAATTGGAGACTCTCACTCAAAGGGTAGAGATAATGTATTAATAATTACTTACTTTGTTGTGTTCTCGAACTAATAATTTAATGATCAGTTTAAAAACCTATGTTTTATTTTTTAATTATTTAAAAGTATTATTTCGTATAAAATAACACAAAAATTATTAAATTATTATTTGTTGGTATGCCCGTACAATTGAATGTTTTTAGTGTTCCGTACGGAACACTTATAGCAGGGATGTCAAAGATACGGCCCGCGGGCCGCATCCGGCCCCTGGAAGTATCAATAAGGCCCGCGATCGCAATGTGTCACAGAAAGAAGAATCATGTTTTTTAGAGCTTTTAGACTTCACTCGATTCCTCTACGGAAGTTTTAAAATGCGCACACTACATTTATAAGTAATTTCAAGGGCAGCGCGTGCCTTGACAAGCGAGAGAGATAGACAGTAACGCCATCTCTTAGCAACAAGCGGAAATACCCTATTATTTTTGTTGAGAACAATAGAATCTTCCACGAGCTTCGAGTCTAGACTAGAACCTTCCTTATCGATATTATAAAAGGAGTGCGTCGGCGCGACGTGAGTCAGTTGAGTGTGAGTCGAGTAATCGAAGCGATACGGTCGGAGAAGGATTTTAGTTGTACTGCGAAGTAGTGATTGTGAAGGTATTGTGCATTTGTTTGGGTCGTGCGCGTGCGATATCCATAATTGTTGTGTCGAGTTCCATAATTATTACGATTTTGGCATAATGTCACAAAAACGTAAAGTTGATAGTGAGTGCAGAGTTTTTCAGTCTAAATGGGTAATTGCATATTTTTTCATAGAATGGAAAGGTAAACCACTGTGTTTGATTTGCAATCAAACAGTTGCTGTTTGTAAGGAGTTTAACTTGAAGAGACACTATGATACGAATCATAAATCAAAATTCGATTGTTTCACTGAAAAAATAAGAATGGACACATTGTCATCTTTAAAATCTAAACTTCAAGGTCAACAATCGATGTTTACTAAAGCTAATACTGAGAGCGAAGATGCCCTGAAATCAAGTTTTATTATTGCATTAGAAATCGCGAAGAGATCAAAACCTTTCACTGATGGTGATTTTATTAAAGACTGTATGTTGAAAGTTGCCGATGTTTCATTTCCATTTCAAAAGTTAATAATTCAAAATATTTTGCTGTCAAGAAACACTGTTGCTTCAAGAATAAATGATTTATCTCAAAATTTGGTTCTTCAACTGAAGGAGAAAATTAAGGAATTTACAAACTTTTCACTGGCTGTTGACGAGAGCACTGATACTGTTGATACAGCTCAACTTGCTGTTTTTATACGAGGTATTAACAGTAACTTTGAAATAACTGAAGAACTATTAAAGTGCGTTCCACTGACAGGTACTACAACAGCAAATGATATTTATTCTGCAATTGAGCATTTGATAGCAGAATATGAACTCGACTGGAATATACTTAGCAGCACAACTACGGATGGCGCTCCTGCAATGGCTGGCAAATATTCGAGCGTTGTAACTAAATTAAAACAGAAAACATCAGGGAATTTTGTGGGATTTCACTGTATAATTCATCAGGAATCATTGGCATCCAAACATTTAAAAATGGACCATGTCATGCAACCTATAATTAAAATAGTAAATTTTATAAGGAGCAGAGGACTAAATCACCGACAGTTCAGGCAGTTTTTTACAAGATTTGAACGAAAAGTTTTCTGATGTTCCTTACTTCACCGAAGTTCGTTGGCTCAGTCGAGGAGTAGTTTTAGAAAAAAATTTTGCATTACGTGACCCTATTCAAGCTTTCATGTTAGAAAAAGGCAACCCAATTGATTATGACAATGACTGGTGGGTTGATTGTGCCTTTTTGGTAGATATGAATAAACACTTGACTGATCTGAATGTAAAGTTACAGGGTAAAAATCTGATTGTCACTCAAATGTATTCATGTATTCAAGCCTTTGAAACAAAGTTGAGGCTGTGGGAAAATCAGGTAAAAAATCAAACTTTGGATCATTTCCCTCATTTAAAATCATTTCTCAACTTCTGCAAAATTTGATCACGGAATTCAACAATCGTTTTGAAGACTTTCACAAAATGAATGAAATGAAATTCCCAATTTTCAACAATCCATTCAATTTTGAAGCTTCACAGGCACCAGTTCATTTGCAAATGAAGTTGATAGATCTTCAATCGGACAGTATTTTGAAAGAAAAATTTAAAGAGATTAACGCTCTTACATTTTATACACAATATTTCAAGAGTTTGGATAACTACCCGGAATTAAAAAAGCATGCAGCACGCATTCTCTGCATTTTTTGGTAGCACCTATTTATGTGAGCAGATGTTTTCCGTCATGAAAATAAATAAGAACAAACATCGCACAAGACTTTCGAATGAACATCTCCAATCAATTCTTAAAATAACTACAACGAATATGATACCTGACATCAATGAACTTGTCAAAAACAAGAGAAGTCAGGTATGTGGATCCTCGAGCTCAAAATAATTACACTCTTTTATAACTTTGATATAATTTTTAACAACCGTATATTATATACTATATAATTAAATAAATAAAATGTTATAATAATTCAGTACATTTTTTTTTATTTGAATCTGGCCCGCCTACACATTCTAAATTTAATATATGGCCCTCTGCAAAATCGAGTTTGACACCTCTGACTTATAGGGTCATTTCGGTGTCGGTCTGTCTGTCACACGCAATTTTCTCCGAAACTATTCGACATAGAAAATTGAAATTTAGCACTAATATAAGAATTGAAGGCCTCATCAGAGCCATGTAGTTTTGAAGTTAAATATTGACTTAAAAGGGGTGAAATCGGAAGTGAAAAAAAAATTTACTAGGTCATCGAGAGGGGTATATAAAGAAAATAAAAATTTCAAGGTCATCAGTTTTCTGTAAAGAAACGAAAAAAACTTTGTTGAAAACTCATTTGGGGTGTGTTTTGTGAAGGCATTGATCATTTTATACCTCCGTAACAAAAAATTTTATTTTAAAAGCAATCAACGTACGGAACACTAATTGCGCTAGTCCAACTTGCACTTGACCCATTATTTTTTTTTTTAATTTTAATTATTTCATAAACATTTTGTTATCGTACTGTCACTAAATGTAAATCCAATTAATTTTACATTTTTTTCACCTAGACGTTTCCAAAATTAATTTGGGAATCCCTGATCTATGCAAACATGAAGGTTACAACGAAATCTCAATGAATTTTTATTTTATAGAGGCTACACATAATAAGTTGGTTGATGTTTATTCACTATTAATTAATCACTATTAGATTAAAATTTTACACGCAGGAGGGTTTTCATTTGGGAAATTTAGTGAAGAATTTTCGTTGACCCTTGGTAGGGGGGTGTAAGGCACTCATAGAGCAAACTTTTTATACAGCTCGGTTAAGTAGTACATTTTTTCCTGAACTATTTTCGACTGTTTCTGGTATTAACACGTAGGCTGAAAAGTTTTTGGTCTGACACACAGATGTTGCCCTTTTAAAAAAATCCATATGATTTTTAGGAAGTACCAACATTCAAACGGCACGTGTGAAAATTTCATGACATTTCGACGATTAGTTTACAAGTTACAGTGGCTTTAGTGACGCTACTTTTGATATTTTTAAAACAATGGAAAAAAATCGAATTTCGTGTGTTGATTAAACACTGTGTTTTTATGGGAAAAAATATCGTTCAAGCAAAGCAATGGCTTGATAAGTGTTACAAGGACTCTGGAAAATCACTCATCGTTTACTGCTATGCTGAATTTAAACGCAGTCGTACAGACACAAATGATGCTGAACGCTCTGGACGCCCAAATGAGGTGGTTACAGCGGAAAACATCAAAAAAAATCCACCAAATTATTTTAGATGACCGTAAAGTGAAATTGCGTGATATAGCTGACATCCTAAAGATATCAAAAGAACGTGTTGGTCATACTTTGCATGAACATTTGGGCATGAGAAAGCTCTATTCGAAATGGGTACCGCGTTTGCTCACAGTGGGCCAAAAATAACAACGTGTTGATGATGTTGAGCGCTGTTTGGACCTGTTTAAGCACAATAAGGATTTTTTCATGCGATATGTCACAACGGATGAACTATGGATCCACCACTACACACCGGAATTAAATTGGCAGTCAGCTGAGTAGACAGCAGCCGGTGAAAACAGCCCGAAGTGACCAAAGATACAACAGTCGGCTGGGAAGGTTTTGGCCTCTGTATCTTGGGATGCGCATGGAATAATTTTCATCGACTATGCCGAGAAGGGAAAAAAACCATCAATGGCGATATTATATAAAGTTATTGGTGCGTTTGAAGGCAGAAATCGCAAAGAAACGGCCCCAAATGAACAAGAAAAAAGTGCTCTTTCATCAAGACAATGCACTGTGTCACAAGTCAATGGTTACAATGAATTGAAGTTCGAGTTGCTTCCTCATCCACCGTATTTTCTAGATTTGGCCCCCAGCGACTATTATCTATTCGCAGACCTCAAAAAAATGCTCGCGGGATAGAGATTTGGCTCCAGTGAAGAAGTTATCGACGAAACTGAGGCCTATTTTGAAGGCAAAGACAAATTCTTCTACAAGAAAAGTATAGACATGTTAGAAAAGCGTTTGACTGATTGTATCGCTCTTGAAGGAGTCTATGTTGATGAATAAAGTCGAATTTTGCAAAAAAAAATGTGTTTTAAGTAGCTGGAGAAAAGTATTTTCAGCCCACGTGTTATAGGGTTATTTCAAAATGTGAAATTTTTAGTTTAGTGTGTGAATTTTGTCAAAAGTTCATCTCATTTTAGAATTATTATAGCTTTTAAAACGAAAAATGATGATTAATTCGTGGAAAGTTAACATTTTTTTATTTTATATTACCAAGATAACATTTTTCCGTTATGAAACTTCTAGTTAAACCACGGTAACACTGTACGAGGCTGGTTTGAAAAGTCCGTGCAAAGTCCGAGAGATGGCACCACCGGCGCGTATCGAGGTCATGTTTAGTTAGTAGCATCTCTTGAATGAACGCACACCAAGTTTCAGCCATATTGGTCTATTTCTTTGTGTTTGGCATTCGTGTGAATCAAGGAAGTCGAGTGATTTTCAAGAAATGGACGAAAAAGAATTTCGTGTGGTGATTAAACATTACTTTATGAAAGGCAAAACGCCTCAGGAGACTAAAGAAAAAGCTTGATAAACATTATGGTGACTCTGCACCTTCGATTAGAACAGTTTATAAGTGGTTTCAAAATTTTCGGACTGGCCATATGGGCACAAGTGACGATGAACGTTCTGGACGGCCTGTGGAGGTTACGACTCCAGAAATCATTGATCAAATCCATGATATGGTGATGGATGACAGAAGAGTTAAGGTGCGTGAGATTGCTAGTGCTGTGGGCATCTCGACTGAACGGGTAATATTTTGCATAAACATTTGGACATGAGAAAGCTATCCGCAAGATGGGTGCCGCGATTGCTCACGGAATCGTGTGAAGTGTTGCAAGGATGGTTTGCAGCTGTTCCAGAAGAATCCGGAGGACTTTAAGCGTCGTTTCGTCACTGTGGATGAAACATGGATACATTACTATACTCCTGAGACCAAACAACTATCTAAACAATGGGTTACCAAGGGGGAATCTGCACTAAAAAAGGCGAAGACCGTTCCCTAAGCCGGAAAGGTTATGGTGACTGTCTTTTGGGATTTGCAAGGGATAATCCTCATCGACTATCTGGAAAAGGGTAAAACTATTACAGGTGAATATTATTCATCGTTATTGGACCGTTTGAAAACCGAGCTGCAAGAAAAACGCCCGCGATTGGCCCACAAGAAAGTCCTTTTCCATCACGAGAACGCACCAGCACACACCTCAGCAGTTGTGGTCGCAAAATTAATGGAAATAGGATTCCAACTCGTTTCACATCCCCCCTATTCTCTAGACTTGGCTCCCTCGGACTACTATTTGTTCCCCAATTTGAAGAAATGGCTGGCGGGACAAAGATTTTATTCAAACGAGGAAGTGATTGCAGACACTAATGGATATTTTGCAGACTAGGACAAATCCTATTATTCGGAAGGGATCAACAAACTAGAACATCGTTGGACGAAGTGTATAAGCCTAAAAGGAGACTATGTCGAAAAATAAAAAAGGTTTAACCCAAACACATAAGTAGTTTTTATTTTTGCACGGACTTTTCAAACCAGCCTCGTACATGCTAACAAACATTTTGAAGACTCAAAATGGTTTATTAGAAATGTGCTTAGTTTTTAACGTAACAAAATTATGCACAAACAAAAGTTTGGAAACATTTTTGTTATAAAATAAAAATTCCACTAAGACGACTAAGAGGTCGAAAATACTTAATATTTAG
Organism: Pachyrhynchus sulphureomaculatus; assembly: GCA_019049505.1. Lineage (NCBI taxonomy): Eukaryota > Metazoa > Arthropoda > Insecta > Coleoptera > Curculionidae > Pachyrhynchus > Pachyrhynchus sulphureomaculatus. The sequence continues at coordinate 13,118,005 of CM032446.1, forward strand.
TGAAATATCCTTGTGCGTCAATCACTGCTTGACATCTTCTGCCCATAGAGTCAATAAGCCTAGCACAAAAATGATATTTTTATTTCATCTTTCCGTTATAAAATAGTCAGTGTTTTTAAGCAATTCCTTTTTCTATGAGGATTCACCAGTTTCAACATATTGAACTATTTTCATAAGAGCCTGTATATACAGAGAAACGTTACTTTGATTGTCAGGTTCCTTGTTTTGTTTACATTATGTTATTTCATACATTACCTTATAAGTGCTACTTTGAATACACGCGTATGAACAATATGAACACTTGTATGGTTTCTGACCTGTATGTCTCAGTTTGTGTCTTCTGAGTGAGTTGTGATCTGATGTTGTGTATTGACATTGATCACAAGAAAATGGCTTCTCACCTAAAAAAATAATATATATATATATATATATATATATATATATATATATATATATATATATATATATATGTATATATGTATATATGTATATATGTATATATGTATATATGTATATATGTATATATGTATATATGTATATATATATATATATATATATATATATATATATATATATATATATATATGTATATATGTATATATGTATATATGTATATATGTATATATAACACATGGGCTGAAAAGTCCCGGGCCTAACACATAGATGGCGCTAGTTTTTATTGCAGTCACCTTTTTTTTCAGTTAATACTAACCTTCAAAAGACAGCTGTTAAAATTTCATGATATTCTATTCATTAGTTTGTGAGTTATTGTGCTAAGAGTGACGCTACTTTTGTTATTTTCAAAACAATGGATCAAAAACAATTTCGTGTTTTAATTTTACACTGCTTCTTGATGGGAAAAAATACCGTTCAAGCGAAGCAATGGCTTGAAAGTGTTATGGGGACTCGAAGCAATGGCTTTGCTGACAAGTGTTATGGCAGACGCCGCTCCATCAGAAAACAACAATAAAACATTTGGTTTTGCGTGAGTTAGCTGACATCGTTCAAAAGAACGTGGTCGTAGAGAAACTCGTTCATGATGCAGAACGCAGTGGACGTCCAAATGAGGCGGTAACACCAGAAAACATCAAAAAAAATCCATAAAATCGTTTTGAATGATCGAAAAGTGAAGTTGCGTGAGTTAGCTGACATCGTAAAGATATCAAAAGAACGTGTTGGCTTTATATTGCATGAGCATTTGACTATGAGAAAGCTCTGTTCAAAGTGGGTGCCGCGTTTGCTCACTGTTTATCAAAAACAAGAACGTGTTGATGATTCTGAGCAGTGTTTGGCCATTGTTAGAGCGGCGCTGGAATGATTGCGTTGCTCTTGATGGAGATTACGTTGATGAATAAAGCTAATTTTGAACCAAAAAAACCGTGTTTTCTTTGTTAGGCCCGGGACTTTTCAGCCCATGTGTTATAACATATATATATATATATATATATATATATATATATATATATATATATATATATATATATATATATATATATATATATATATATATATATTTATATATATATATTTATATAAATATATATATATATATATATATATATATATATATATATATATATATATATATATATATATATATTTATTTATTTTTTTTTTTATTTATTTTATTTATTTATTTATTTATTCATTTCACAGTACAATAGTAATATTTCCAGTACCTCATATATTTAAACCTAGAACCAAGCTAATAGTAAACAAGGTGCGTCTAGGTGTATAGAGACACCTGTATGCGCAGGGCTAAAATACAATTTAAATTATGCTAAGATTTGTAGAAGGTAAAGATAATAATTAATACATAAGAAAATTAAGAAAAAGAAAAACATACATATAAACATGCAGACAATCGCAGTTATGAATTATAACAATCCACATAATAGTTCAGAATTTTCTGTAATGAACAGTTTACATTTTTTTTCAAACAGTTTATAATTATTTATATTTCTGATATTCTGTGGCAACTTATTAAAAACCTTAGGTCCCAAAACTGACAAAGACCTCTGGTTTCGGTCATATTTTCTAAAAGGTACAACTAATATCGCATTTTCTCTGTTTCTAGTTCTATATTGATGATTCACAATTTTTTTTTTTTTTCATTTCTATAGTAAAATAAAGAAATGTTTAAAAGATATAAATTTCTTATATTCATTATATTTTCATTATATAATCTCTTGGTTGGAAAAAGTCTATCACGAAAGAAAATTACTCTAACAATATAGTTTTGTATCAAGCTCCGTTGACTCAGTGCATTATTATAAAGTCTACCCCACAACAATGATGCCATATCTTAACAGTGACTCGACCAATGCCTTATAGACAGTAATCCGTAGTTTGAGGGGTAGTATTTTTCTTATTAGGTAAAACTTATATATGAGTCTTCTCAGTTTATTAGATAAATCTTGGACATGTTCAGTCCATCTGAGATGTTTATCAATCGTAATTCCAAGATATTTTGTGTGTGTGATTTCTTTTATGACCATGTTCATATCGTTTACCTGTATACAATCAAAGTCCGGTCGATTTGTCTCGGTCAGAGAGAAAGCAATGTATACCGTCTTAGAAAGATTTAAGGTTAATTTCATCAAATCAAGCCAGGCCCCAACAATGCCCACGCCCCTACCAACTGCCATTTTTACAGCATCCCATGTCTTTTCTCTGAAAACAAGAACTGTATCATCAGCATATGATATTGAAACTCCTTCTATGTTTAGGCTTAGTAAAGAGTTTATATAGCAGATAAAGAGAAGAGGACCTAGGACAGTGCCTTGTGGTACTCCAATCTGCACGGTTAGTGGTTCACTCAGTACTTTTCCGATCTTCACAACTTGTTTTCTTTCCTCTAAGTAATTTCTAAAGATGTTTAAAACCGAGCCTCTAACACCACAACGCTCCAAAACATCAAGAAGGCCAGAGTGAGGTACGGTGTCAAAAGCTTTGGCTAGGTCCAGGAAAACTGCAATACACTTTTTATCATCATCCAGAGAGGCCTTAATATGGCTGACCAGTTCAGACATTGCATCGCCAGTGCTAACTCCCTGCATGAAACCAAACTGCTTTTTGTTTATGATATTTTTGGACGTTAGATAATCATATAATCTTTTTTTAAGGCATTTTTCAAATAATTTACCATAGGCTGATATCACATTAATTGGACGGTAATTGGAAATATCAGTCTTGCTTCCCTTTTTATATATAGGGGTTATTATTGTATGTTTAAACTGTGGTGGAATTCTTGCAGTGGTGAGGATCAGATTGAAGATGTGGATCAGAGGCAGCAAAATCGACTGATGAACACTTTTCACTAATTTGCCTGTGATGCCATCTAATTCAGGAGCACATGAGTTTTTTTAGGCTATTGATGTGGCTTATGAGTTCATGTGCTGTAATTGGAGTCAAAGTCATTGAATTTATAGGTTCAACATAGTCCATGCGGACATCGAACTTTGGTTTTTTTATTTTTATCTTCGCTGCCATATTTAGTCCAACATTTATGTAATAATTATTACAGTAATTGGCAATCTCTGCATTAGTTTCAATTGGTATGTCCCTTTCATTGACTATGTACCAATTACTATTATTTTTAATTGTGGCTTCATTTGCTGCATCATTTATTATTTTATAAAGTTTTCTTAAGTCACCACTATATTTATCTATCTCATTACCATAGTATGCTTGTTTTGCCCTTTCTATCGTCTTATTTAGTATATTTCTATATGCCTTATATACATTCCATAAGCCTTCATTATTTTTTTGTTTTATAGCACGTCTTTTAAGTTTGTCTCTGTGTTTAATTGAAGTTATGATTCCTTCCGTAATCCAAGGCTTAATTTTTTTTTGCGTCTTCATTATCACTATTTTTTCAGTAGTACAGGCTTTTTTGAGGGAATCAAATATTTCAATAAATTTATTGTAGGCCACCACAGGATCGCCCAAGTTCAATACTGTTTCCCAATTTACATGTTTTATATTCTCTACAAACATGATTTCATCAAATTTCATTATACTCATTTTTTCATAAAGTTTGTTACCTTCTATGGTTGTATCATTCCAGTAGATGTCCAGGTAAATAGGAAAATGATCGGTTAGGTCACTGTCTAAAACTATTGCCCTATACTCCAAGTTTTGTATGTCTAATTTTTTCCTTACGAATATGTGGTCAATACAACTTTTACTTTCTGCTGTTACTCTAGTGTACGAGTTAATATATGGCTTAAATCCAAGAGATGAAAGTGTTGTCAAATATCTATTTACTAAGGGCTTTGTAGGAGCAAGTATATCAAAATTAATATCACCCAGAAATATGTCAATACTGTTTGTTATGTTGGAGGCAAAATAAGTCTCAATGTCAACTAGAAACAGTTCATCACTCGTGGAGGGGGGTCTGTAGCATGGCATGACTACCATATCCATATTTTCATTTCTAAATTTGACTCTGCTAATTGTTACACCACTTAATGGTAAAATGTTATGTACTATGTCAAAATTTAAAGAATCTTTAACATATATTAATACACCATCATTCTGATTAATTCTACTATTATTAAATATTGTTTCAAACCCTGGAATAGAGAAATTTTTTACTTGTAAAATATTACGTGTTTCACTAAAAATTATTATATCTAATCTTAACTTAAACATTTCAAGAAGTGCCAAAAATAAGTCAAAGTTCCTCTTTATACTCCTAATATTGACATGCAAAAGTTTCAAAAGATATTTCTTATTGTCTAGAGATTCACTAAAATTTGTAAATTCATTCACTCCAAAGCATAAGTCTTTTATATTTTCACTCACCAGATCTTCATGCTCAAGATCATTCAGAATGTTCGCTTCTAAGTGCATTGTTTGTAAGTATTAAACGGAGTAGTTAATTCTGCTTCGTAGAATGTCTTTGTGACGCTGGAGTGAGGGACAATCACTAGCACTAGCTGCATGATTTTCATCATGCTTTGTATTATATTTAATATTAGCATTAATACAATTTTGGCACTTCCTAATTGAACTTGGACAGTCTTTATTATCATGATCTTCTGCGCAATTACTACAGCTTCTTCGATTGTTACAAGTTACACTCTTATGGAAAAAGCCCTGACAATTAAAGCATTTGGGAACAGTAAGATCCTCAAAAACTGCCAACCGTTCCCATCCAATGAAGATCTTGCCACTCTGCATAGCTTTATGAAACAAATTAGGGGAACATTCAGCATATATTGTACTCGTACCTTTCCTTGTCAAGTGCTTTAGATATGTTACTATGAGTCCATCATCCTTAGTTATCCATTGGTTTTGACTTATAACTGCCCCTTCAATTTGCTTCTCATTCAATTTGCCAGTATAGCCAACTATTTTAATTCTTGGTTTCTTCAGTTGATTCAATTTAATTTCATATTTGTTACCTAGTGATTCCGTCATTGCCAACCTCAAAGCCTCCGTTTCACATTCATTAGCACATTTGACTAGGATACTTCCCCCTTTTGTAGTTTGGAGACTTTTTACTCCAACTTTGACTTCATTTGGTCTCACTGACTTTAAAACTTCTTCTCGGGTGATTTTTACGTCTTGAATTATTTTAAGTTTTATTATTAGAGGAGGCATATTCTCAGGTTTTGATCCTTCTCTCTTCCCATGCACAACTTCTGAAAATGTTGGCTGTGCTATATTACATTGCTCCAATCAAGATATTTTTTCATGTAACAGTCGAATAATTTCGTCTTGGTCCTGAATAATCTTTTCCTTATCATCGATTGTTTTACTAAGTATGACTAATGTATCAAAATTCTTACACTTTTTACACACATATTCCAAAAGGCGTTTTTGCAAGGGTATACATCTCAGTTCAGATGTGCTCAGCTCACTACACTCAGCACATATGGCATTTCGGCATTTATCACAAGGAAAGCACGGGTTTTTTTGATCCTTTGTTGGTTGTTTAATCTTTTTACAAACTGAACACTCCATTTTTCAGAATGTGAAAAATAGACATTCTGGCCTGGTTACTACTTACAGGCCCAATCACAGAAATGGCACAGAATAAAAAACTGTTTACACCAAACCTTTATCTTGAAACGTTTTTAATATTTTAGTTTAAGAACCTTTTGTGGTTATTAACGTAAAACGACAATAGGAAAAGTTCAATTAAATTGATATTTAAAAGTTTTCTTTCACTAATCACAAAACACGAGCAACCCTGAGGCTAAGTTGAAGTAATATTGTGAAAATCTCGTATTACTAGTTGATACTTCAGAATACATCACTAATTATTGTGGGAGCCCAAAAACACGATGCGTACTCTACCAATGAATACAACTGAATATATATATGATATATATATATATATATATATATATATATATATATATATATATATATATAATATATATATATATATATATATATATATATATATATATATATATATATATATATATATATATATATATATAAGCAATAGGAAGGACAGTAACAGGACGCTGGTAACCTCGTGAGGAAATAGAAATGAGCAATGAAAGATCTTTAGGCTCTAGTTTCTGTTTTTTTATTTTTTTATCAAGTTTTCGCTGCCTAATTGGTAGCTTCTTCTGAATACTGTAATGCAGACAAACCATAGAAGAAAAATTAAGATGTTCGCCAGGATGTGTGATATATAAGTCTATATAAACTATATAATAGTATACTTACAAAATTGTAACAGTTCTTTCTCTAATTAAGTATGTAGGTTAAGCATTTCACTAACCAGGTAGCGAATACAATCAATCATATAAAAAAAATGAGAAAAACACATTTGAAGAATTATAAAGATCTTAAGGGGTAAAATAATACTAATAATATTTTTAGAACCAACTGTGAGAAACATCACGCTGTCTTAATGGTACTCCAATTTGAAATTTATATTTGACGTAAGGTTTAGTAACTTACAGGGATTTTTGGTCAGCCACTGGCTATTGTTGGTACTAGATTTCGTCAAAAAGCCAACAAAAAGCATCAAGTTAATATTCATTAAGGTTGGAGTCTACCATTTTGGGAACATTTTATTATTGGAAAAATTATTTAAAAAAAAAAAAAAATTTTCAAAAGTCACGCGACACATTTACAATGGAAAAGGGAACGTCTACTTTACTCGAAATTAATTTTCTCATAGAAACCGTTACTTCTAATTGGTATGGTATGATTCTGTGCAAATAAGTGTAAATAGAGCTCAATCCTAATATGTCTTTTTTATGATTGAGATTGTTTTTGCAAGTTTTTTATGTAGCACATTTCCAAAAAACTTTTTCTGAAGTAGTTGGTTTCAATATCCAGAATCAAACTGTTAGCGTATTGAACTCTTTGATTTGTACTATTAACATGTAAACTTAAATATGTTGCGATAGGTTTACGTTTGCTATCACTTCTATGTAGAGCTAGTCTCTTAGAGAGCTTTTGTATATATATATATATATATATATATATATATATATATATATATATATATATATATATATATATATATGTATTATATAATATATATATATATATATATATATATATATATATATATATATATATATATATATATATATGTATTATATAATATATATATATATATATATATATATATATATATATATATATATATATATATATATATATATGTATTATATAATATATATATATATATATATATATATATATATATATAAAGAAAAAATCCGTATATATTGTTATGTATGTATTTTATATTGGTAATCATTTACTTGTATTTTATAAGGTACAAGCAACAAAAAAATTGCAAAATTGAATTATTAGAAAAGATTTTATTAAACATTTGAAAGTTTAAATAGTACATAGCATGTACAGGGCTAAATACATACATGAAGTCCGCACGTTATATCTTTACCCGTGCGTCATAGTTTTCAGGCCATATAACAGACGACTATTATATTATTTGTCTCTTTTTCACCAATAAATCGTAGGTATTGGTAAAAAGAGACAAAAAATATAATAGTCGTCTGGGATATTGCCTGAAAACTATGACGCACGTGTAAAGATAAAACGTACGGACTTTATGTATGTATCTACTACATACGAAATAAAAAGAATAATACAAAATCTGTTAATACATATGTACATACTACGTACTAGGAAAAATAATCAGTTATTTTCTTTTCAACATTACTTTTGAAAAATAATTGTTGCTCAACAAAATTCTCGCATTTATTCAAATGCATAAAGATTTGATCAGGTACACTTTCCTGGCTTCTGAGAGTAGTTCGCACAATGTCAAATGCATTTCTTATTTCATTTTCACTAAATTTAGCAGGATATTCCCCGGTTTCAGTTTCTTCTTCATGATCTTCTATACTTTTTATATCGTCAATTATGTCTTGGTCAGTTGGGAGATCTGTCGTGCCAACATCATTGTCGATTTCTAAGAAATCTTCAAGTAAAAAAAAATCTGCGTCGACGGAAGCAGTTTTTTGTAGAATACCCCATTGCCTTTTTAAGGTAGCGAGATCCATTTCGTCTTCTTCTTCCCATCTTCCCATTCGTCACTTTTTTCAGTAAAACCTGCTTTAGAAAAGCAGTTTTTGATAGTTTTCTGAGAAACATTTTCACTCCATACTTTAGCGACTTCGGTTATACACTCTTTAAGGGTAATCAATTTTTGGACTGGAAGGTTATCAATCGCATTAACAATTTTGTGAACAATTCTGTTTCGGTAATGATGTTTTATGTAATACCCTGGTCCATAGGTTGCAATTTGGAGGTCATGTTTGGTGGAAAAAAGATCAGTTCAATATTCCTTAATTTTTTACTTACAGTAACTGGATGTGCCGGACAATTGTCTATAAACATCACAATCTTTCGCTTTTGGCTTTTCATTTTCGTGTCCAGTTTTTTGATTCATCTTGCGAAAATCTGCAGAAGTCATCCATGCCTGTTTATTATTGGCGTAATCTAACTCCAGAGATTTAACTCCTTTTAAACAACGGGGATTTTTGCTTTTACCTATGAGCAGTAATTTCAGTTTTTCTGAGCCATCCATGTTTGCTCCAACCATAAGTGTCACCCTTTCTTTACTTGTTTTAACACCAAAACATTTATCACTTTTAAAAGTAAAAGTTTTATTTGGCAAACATTTAAAAAACAAACCGGTTTCATCTCAATTGAAAACGTTTTTTGGCTCGTACTTTTTCAATGCACTTTTTAAAAACAGTTTTCAGTCCAAATGTCACAGTCCTCCTGACTAACGCTTGCACTTTCGCCAGACACCGTCTTGAAAACAATTGAATTGCGAGTCTTCCAGGCACTCAACCACCCTTCACTAGCTTGAAAATTAACGGAGTTAAATTCTTCAGCAAATTGTAGAGCCTTTTGCTTTATTAAATTTCCCGATATTGGTACGTTTTGATGCGTACGGGCCACTTGAAACCATCGTAAAACTGCTTCATTTACATCCTCGTAAGTACTCACCCGTACTCGTTTTCGACTGCTTGGAACACTAGGTTTCTTGATGATACCGTCGCGACTTTTTATTATCAGAGAGACGCAACTTGGAGAAACACCAAATTTTGCAGCAACATCAATTTTTTTTGCAGCCTTTATCAACTTTCTCCAAAACTTTAATTTTCTCAGCTAAACTTAAACACACTCGCTTGGACATCTTACTTGATTCTTAAACAAAAAGAAACTGAACCTGAATTTGCGAATTACTAGGCCTCAACTATAAAATGGGTTTTTCCCCGGGTTTCTATAAAATGGGTTATTTCCCGGGTTTCTCACAGAAATCTACCTGATTTATTGCCAACCACTAGGCGTTATAAACACGTTAAGAACCTTTTCAAAAGAATGCGTCATAAAAATGGAATTCGTGCTAATGTTAGATAAAAATGGGAAACCCGAAATGGCCAAGATCTCAATAAATGCTTAAAAATTTATACATAAAATTCCGGTAAAAATTTTATTATATAGAGTGTTACTATTTTACAGATTCACTATATGTAGGGCTTTTTACATGAAATTTCATTAAAATATTCTAGGTCTTAAAAAAATTGCAATATAAAGAGTTTTCCACTATATAGATTTCGCTATAAACAGTGTCGACTGTATGTATATATATATATATATATATATATATATATATATATATATATATATATATATATATATATATATATATATATATATATAAAGGGTGATTCATCTAGAGGTACTTTTTGTTATGGGGATTTAATTGCAGATTGCGCATGCGTCGTGTCAACTGAAGTGGCATTCCTGTTCAGTAGTGTTTGACAATTCATAATGGAAAGACTTAGCCCGGCACAGCGTCTACAAATTGTTCAACTTTATTACGAAAATGGGCGTTCTACGAGGAATGTGTATCGGGCGCTTAGAGCAACTTATGGTCCACATAATCGGCCTACCGAACGCACAATTCGCTCTCCGTTTTAGTCGTTGGGCTCTTAACAAACTTGCAGAAGATCCACTGTTTTCGAGAAAAATTTTGTTCACCGATGAGGCCCATTTTTGGCTTAATGGGTTCGTGAATAAACAAAATGCCCGTATTTGGGGTGATGAATAACCTGAAGAGGTTCAAGAGCTGCCATTAATCCAGAAAAAACTGTTTGGTGTGGTTTATGGGCCGGTGGAATAATCGGTCCATATTTCTTCAAAACAGAGGCCGGCCGGAATGTTACTGTGAATGGTGACCGTTATCGCGCCATGATAACAGACTATTTGATGCCAGAAATTGAAGCCCGTGGTCTCGACGAAATTTGGTTCCAACAAGATGGCGCCACTTGCCATACAGCCCGTAAAACCATGGCTTTACTGCGAGAGCAATTCGGCGAACAGATCATTTCACGCTTTGGACCAGTGAATTGGCCGGCTAGATCATGTGACATCACACCTCTTAACTTTTTCCTTTGGGGCTATGTAAAGTCCAAAGTCTACATGGATAAGCCAGCTACAATTGAGGCATTGGAGACCAATATTACTCGAGTCATTGGCCAAATACCACTCGAAATACTTATACGCGTCAGTGAAAATTGGAACTTCAGAATGGACGTTGTTAACCGTAGTCGCGGACAACATTTGAAAGAAATTATCTTTAAGAAATAATTGTAAAGAATGGTTCTTTTATATGATAATAAAGATTATAAAATAAAATTGTTTTTATTCATTTTTTTTTATTTTAAAAAAAGTACCTCTAAATGAATCACCCTGAACAACACTGATCAACGGATGTATTTCGGGACGTACAAGGTTATGCACATACACATACATACAAAAATTTCTTAATTATTTTAATATCTTATCACTATAACAAATGAGAAAATTGACACTGAATATTTATGGTTTTTCAGCATGTACGATATTGATGGCAGCAAATAGATACATAGCAGCAAATCCTGGATTGTTGCAATATTGCGATGCTTAAGATTAACAACTTGTTGTTTTATTTTTATAACAATGTTATTTTACTGTGTTCAATTTTTAAAATGCAAATAATGCTGAAAAAAAAAAATGACGTCTGAAGTTCAGCGTTTTAAAAGACATTACTCGCTAATGAAAATGACGTACACCAACAATTTTTTATCTAAAGCTGACATTTTTCACGCTCGCTAATAATTACTGTATTTCCTTTAAATACGTCGTTTAATTTTTATTATTGTGTCAATAACGGGAACTGTTGGTAGTGACAAGCTGCGCAAAATTCTGCTCTATAATTCATATGTTACCCATAGGTTGAAGCCAAACAGCATTACGTTTGTCATGCCTGGTTAATGATTTTCTGAGGAATATTTACAACAAGAACGCTTGCCACTGATGTTAAAAGGCGTCTGATAAGTTATTTGTTAGAATTAAATATAAGCAATTGGCAAACCGAATACATACCTGTATGACTCCGAATATGCATTCGCAATGAAGCCCTACATGATCCTTTATATCCACAAAAGTTGCACAAAAAAGGTTTTAGTTTTTTATGTACCGAATCCATGTGACTTCTTAATCTCGTCTTGTCGGTAAATGTTTTGGAACACAACTCGCAGGTTACCACTTCTTTTTCGACATTTTGTCTATGGATTCGCCTGTGATTTCTAAGTTGTTTCTGGTTCTTGAATGATTTCTGACAAGTGTCACACTGAAAAAATGATGCAACCAACTAATCACAAAGAAAGAATATCCCCGCCTCCATAGATATAGTAAATACGCCCATTAAAAATGGGGATTTTTTAGTGTTCCGTACGAAACACTTACAAGATCACTTCAGTGTCTGTCTGTCCGTTTATCACACCCGATTTTCTCCGAAACAATTTGACATAAAAAGTTGAAATTTGGCACTACTATAGGAATTGATGGCTTCATCAGAACCGTGTACTTTTGAAAGTTAAATTTTGACTTAAGGGGTTAGTTATGGGGAGGAAAGTCGGAAGTGAAAAAAAAATTGTTACCAGGTCATCAAGTGGTGTGTCAAGTGAAAGCTAGTAAAAACCCGAGTTCAAAAATATATATAATACTTGCACACACTTGCGAAAAATCGCCGTCCTTCCTTTATCTTGAAAAGTATTGATCAAAAAAATTTAAAAAAAACTCTGGAATATTCTCCACAGGGTGTAGATTGAAAGAAAATTATCACGAGTGTATTACCTTTACCAGGTGTACAAGTATGAAAAGCGGATTTCAGACACCAGATGGTGCACCAATGCAGTTTGTGCTATAAAGATTTGACATTGCGCCATTTTGTTGTCATTAACAAGTGTCAGACGCGCACGAGTTATAAATTGGAAAAGTGTGTGCATAGTGTTGTGTTGTTGTGTTCAATATGTCGAAATTTATACCGAACAAAGAGCATTCGCTGACAGCATTCATTTTTTGTTTTCATTTGAACAAAAATTCCGCTGTTGAATCACACCGATTACTTCGAGAAGCTTATGGTGAACATGCCCCATCGTAAGATACGTGTGAATGATGGTTTCGGCGTTTCAAAAGTGGTGACTTCGATGTTGCAGACAAGGAACGTGGAAAACCGCCAAAAATACGAAGATGTGGAATTGGAAGCATTATTGGACGAAGATGATTAGCAAACACAAAAACAACTCGCTGAGTAATTGGGTGTTAGTCAACAAGCTGTTTCCAATCAGCTACGAGAGATGGGAAAGATTCAGAAGACCGTAAATGGGTATCACATAAGTTGAACGACAGGCAAATGGAAAAGCGCAAAAACAGGTGTGACATTTTGCTCGCTCGGTACAAAAGGAAGTCGTTTTTTGCATCGTATAGTTACAGGGGATGAAAAGTGGTTTTATTTTGAGAATCCCAAGCGGAAAAAATCATGGGTAGACCCAGGCGCACCATCCACATCGACCGCAAGACTGAATCGCTTTGGCAAAAAGACGATGCTCTGTGTTTGGTGGGGCCGGAGGGGCGTGGCCTATTATGAGCTGTTTAAAACCTGGGGAACCGGTTAATACTAAACGTTACCAACAACAATTGACCGATTGAACCGATCGCTGCTTGAAAAAAGGCCAGAAGTTCTATCCCATGCGGCTTACTCACCAGACTTGGTTCCTTCCGATTACCACTTGTTTGCATCGATAGGTCACGCACTTGCTGAGCAGCGCTTTGGTTCGTACGAATATGTGAAAAAATGGCTCGATGAATGGTTCGCAGCAAAAGGGGAAGATTTTTACTGGCGTGGTATTCACAAATTG
>CM032446.1:13131813-13164313 GCA_019049505.1 Pachyrhynchus sulphureomaculatus
ATATATATATATATATTTATTTATATATATATATATATATATATATATATATATATATATATGTATATATATATATATATATAAATATATATATACATATATATATATATATATATATATATATATATATATATATATATATATATTTATTTATTTATTTTATTATATATATATATATATATATATATATATATATATATATATATATATATATATTATATATATATATATATAAATATATATATATATATATTTATATATATATATATATATATATATATATATATATATATATATATTTATATATATATATATATTATATATATATATATATATATATATATTTATTTATATATATAATATATATATATATATATATATATATATATATTTATATATATATATATATATATATATATAATATATATATATATATATCATATATATATATATATATATTTATTTATAATATATATAATATATATATATATATATATATATTATATATATATATATATTATATATATATATATATATATATAAATATATAAATATATATATATATATTATATATATATATATATATATATATATATATATATATATATATATACCATATATATATATATATATATACCATATATATATATATATATATATATATATATATATATATATATATATATATATATGTATTGCCTATATAAATGTTAATTTAGGGGAACCCTCAGTTTACCATCAACTATTGGCCAGTAAGAAACGTGAATACCAAAACTTTGGCAAATCATCTACGGCTCTTAAGTCCGAACGAAGAACGACACTGATCAACGGGTGTATTTCGCGACGTACAAGGATATGCACATACACACAAAAATTTCTTAATTATCTTAATGTCATAACACTATAACAAATAAGAAAATCGACACTGAATATTTATGGTTTTTCAGCATGTACGATATTGGCTGCAGCAAATAGATACATCGCAGCAAATAGATATATCCAAAAGAACTGACTTTAATTCTGATAATAACCTGGATTTTTGTAATATTGCCATTCTTAAGATTAACAATTTGTTGTTTTATTTTATAACAATGTTATTTTACGGTGTTCAATTTTAAAAATGCAAATAATGCTGAAAAAAAAAACTGACGTCTGAAGTTCAGCGTTTTAAAAGACATTACTCGCTAATGAAAATGACATACACCAACAATTTTTCTATCTAAAGCTGAAATTTTTCACGCTCGCTAATAATTACTGTATTTCCTTTAAATACGTCGTTTAACTTTTATTATAGTGTCAATAACGGGAACTCGTACCGCTGAACTGTTGGTAGTGACACGCTGCGCAAAATTCTGCTCTATAATTCATATGTTACCCATAGGTTGAAGCCAAACAGCATTACGTTTGTCGTGCCTGGTTAATGATTTTATGAGGAATATTTACAACAAGAACGCTTGCCACTGATGTTAAAAGGCGTCTGATAAAGTTATTTGTTAGAATTAAATATAAGCAATTGGCAAACCGAATACATACCTGTATGACTCCGAATATGCATTCGCAATGAAGCCCTACATGATCCTTTATATCCACAAAAGTTGCACAAAAAGGTTTTAGTTTTTTATGTACCGAATCCATGTGACTTCTTAATCTCGTCTTGTCGGTAAATGTTTTGGAACACAACTCGCAGGTTACCACTTCTTTTTCGACATTTTGTCTATGGATTCGCCTGTGATTTCTAAGCTGTTTCTGGTTCTTGAATGATTTCTGACAAGTGTCACACTGAAAAAAATGATGCAACCAACTAATCACAAAGAAAGAATATCCCCGCCTCCATAGATATAGTAAATACGCTCATTAGAAATGGGGATTTTTTAGTGTTCCATACGAAACACTTACAAGATCACTTCGGTGTCTGTCTGTCCGTTTATCACACCCGATTTTCTCCGATACTATTTGACATAAAAAGTTGAAATTTGGCACTACTATAGCAATTGATGGCCTCATCAGAACCGTGTACTTTTGAAAGTTAAATTTTGACTTAAGGGGTTAGTTATGGGGAGGAAAGTCGGAAGTGAAAAAAAAAATTGTTACCAGGTCATCAAGTGGTGTGTCAAGTGAAAGCTAGTAAAAACCCGAGTTCAAAAAAATATATATAATACTTGCACACACTTGCGAAAAATCGCCGTCCTTCTTTTATCTTGAAAAGTATTGATCAAAAAATTTTAAAAAAACTCTGGAATATTCTCCACAGGGTGTAGATTGAAAAAAAATTATCACGAGTGTATTACCTTTACCAGGTGTACAAGTATGAAAAGCGGATTTCAGACACCAGATGGCGCACCAATGCAGTTTGTGCTATAAAGATTTGACATTGCGCCATTTTGTTGTCATTAACAAGTGTCAGACGCGCACGAGTGATAAATTGGAAAAGTGTGTGCATAGTGTTGTGTTGTTGTGTTCAATATGTCGAAATTTATACCGAACAAAGAGCATTCGCTGACAGCATTCATTTTTTGTTTTCATTTGAACAAAAATTCCGCTGTTGAATCACACCGATTACTTCGAGAAGCTTATGGTGAACATGCCCCATCGTAAAGATACGTGTGAATGATGGTTTCGGCGTTTCAAAAGTGGTGACTTCGATGTTGCAGACAAGGAACGTGGAAAACCGCCAAAAATACGAAGATGTGGAATTGGAAGCATTATTGGACGAAGATGATTAGCAAACACAAAAACAACTCGCTGAGTAATTGGGTGTTAGTCAACAAGCTGTTTCCAATCGGCTACGAGAGATGGGAAAGATTCAGAAGACCGTAGATGGGTATCGTATAGTTACAGGGGATGAAAAGTAGTTTTATTTTGAGAATCCCAAGCGGAAAAAATCATGGGTAGACCCAGGCGCAGCATCCACATCGACCGCAAGACCGAATCGCTTTGGCAGAAAGACGATGCTCTGTGTTTGCTGGGACCGGAGGGGCGTGGTTTATTATGAGCTGTTAAAACCTGGGGAAACGGTTAATACTAAACGTTACCAACAATTGACCGATTTGAACCGTTCGCTGCTTGAAAAAAGGCCAGCATACCGAAAGAGGCAACACAAAGTCATTTTTCTTCATGACAATGCTCCATCATATACGCCAAAATCAGTTCGCGACACGTTGGAAGCACTCAGCTGGGAAGTTCTAAACCCCATGAGGCTTACTCACCAGACTTGGCTCCTTCCGATTACCACTTGTTTGCATCGATGGGTTCCGCACTTGCTGAGCAGCGCTTTGGTTCGTACGAATATGGGAAAAAAATGGCCCGATGAATGGTTCGCAGCAAAAGGGGAATATTTTTACTGGCGTGGTATTCACAAATTGCCCGAAAGATGGGAAAAATGTATAACAAGTGACGGAGCATACTTTGAATAAAGCACTTTTTATCATTCTTCCGAATTTAACATGTTTTTTTTAGAAAAAAATCCGCATCCGCAAAAAAAAAAAAAAGATTTCAAGGTCGTCAGTTTTAAGTAAAGATCGGAAAACAACTTTGTTGAAAACTCATTTGGGGTGTATTTTGTGAAGTCATTGATCCATAACACAAATTTTTAATTTAAAAGCAATCAACGTACGAAACACTAATTGCGCAAGTCCGACTCCGGAGGTTCTCTGTTGTGAAAAATGTACCCTCTTTGGTAATTGATTATTAAATTGGATGTAAGCGTTAGAGTTCCACTGTAAGAGAGGGTTCTTTTTTGTGAAAAAACACCCCCCTCTCCCAGGCAATAATTTTTAGTTTACAGTGTTGAAGGGGTCTAAACTTTTAGAGTCCTAGTACACTCTTTTTGTAAGTAATCCAGCCCTTAGTGTCCTCTTCTTTTTCTTTAAGGAATTGCTCCTTGTATCCTAAACCATTAACCACATAGTTACTTCCGATGGCGCAGATGTGCCATAACACTTCTCAAGCCATTCTTGGTTTCTGGATGGATTTTTTTCCCACCAAAAAGCAATATTTAATCAACCCACGAAATTCATTTTGTTTTGCAAAAATTAAAACAGAGCGCCACTCAAATAGATGTAACTCGCAAACTAATAGACAAAATGTTATGAAAATTTTACACGAATCTTCTGAGAGTTGACATTAAGTGAAAATCATGTTTTTTTTGTTTGTGTTGCCATCTCTCGGAAAGTCTGGGGACTTTTCACTCCATGTAGTATTTCATAATTACATCACAATGTTTAAAAAATATAAAAATCTGTATCATCTCTTAACTCGATCCGCCTATACCTACCTACCTGAAATGCTTTAACATTAGAATGTATCAATTTATGAATAGTGTTCAAATTTGACAGACTATTCGTTTTATAGTCGCACTTGTCGCAAGAATATAGCTCCATATCGATTTTGTGTGTTCTCCATAAATGCGAATTCAACACTTTCCATAATGTAAACTTTTCCTAAAAGAAAAAAATATTATTTGGATTAATATACAATGATATAAATTAAATGATATAAAACACTAAATTTTTAGTGAAATTACCACTTTTATTGATTTTTAGACTTGACACGTGTTTCGCTAAAGCATTAGCTTTATCAAAAGTATGCGTATGGAATGAAATAAAACATTTTCCAATCGTTTTATAAATAAATATTTACAGGTAGATTGTAACTAAAGGACAACAAGTAAACTTAATAATTATTTAAATTATCTATTCATTACATAAGGCCATCGAAGGTCTTAGAAAAACTCATTTGCGGTGTGTTTTGTGAAGTCACTGCTCATTTTATACTTTTTAGTGTTCCGTACGGAACACTTATAAGATGACTTCGGTGTCTGTCTGTCACATCCGATTTTCTGCGGAACTATTTGTCATAGAAAGTTGAAATTTGGTAATAATATAGGAATTGATGGCCTCATCAAAGCCGTGTAGTTTTGAAGGTCAAATTTTAACTTAAGGGGTTAGTTTTGAGGGGTGAAATCGGAAGTGAAAAAAAATTTTTTTTAGTGGTGTCAAATGAAAGCTTGTGAAAACACGACTAAAATATATATATATATATATATATATATATATATATATATATATATATATATATATATATATATATATATATATATATATATATATATATATATATATATATATATATATATATATATATATATTATATATATATATATATATATATATATATATATATATATATATATATATATATATATATATATATATATAAATATATATACAGTCCCTGGCCAAATTATTAGACGCACTGCAAGATTTCATGTAAAATATTAATTACCGAGTGATATTGTACCGTTTTTATTATTTTAAATTGATTTGTTTTTTTTATTTTTATATTATCCAATCAATTACCTATTTATTTGACATAAATAAAACAGCATTAATTTAGAAAAGCATAAGTTTATTAAGTTTTAAAGAAAAGTGAAATTAATGTTAGTAAAAGTCAATATTTAGTTGAGCCACCTTTAGCCGCTATCAAAGCTTTAATTCTGCGCGGCATGCTATCAATGCAAGATTGTACTGTCTCCTGCATTTGAGGATGATGATTCCACACATGAATAATCTTTTCTAGGAGCTGGGTTTTGTTGGTAATCACATCTTTAGCCACTTCTCTTTTCATCAGCTCCCACACATTTTCAATGGGGTTCATATCAGGGCTATTACCCGGCCAATCCAACAGAGGGATATTTTTTTCTGCCAAAAAAGCTTTAACAGACCGAGCAGTGTGGCAGGGAGCTCCATCTTGCATGAAAGTGAATGGTTCCCCATTTGGAAACCATTCTCTGAGCTGCGGAATCAACCGATTTTGTAATACTTCTTTGTACTGATCTTGCCTCATTATTCCTTTGACGACGTACAGACGTCTAGTGTCCTTGCCGCTGATGACTGACCAAATCATCACTTTGGTTGGATGTTTAACCGTAGGGACGTCACAATCAGGATGAAACTTTTCTCCATGACGACGACGCACATACTGAGCTTTATTCTGCAAAATTTCGAATGTGCTTTCGTCACTAAAGCAGACCTGTCAAAAATAGGAAAAATATATAAACTTCCATGTTTATTTGCTTTATTTAACTGAAAATGATAATAATGTATCAATTATTGATTAAATTGCTGTATCTTACCGATCTCCAGAAGTCCACATCTTTGTCTTGCCATTGTTTGGCCCACTTCAGGCGCTTTGCTTTCATTGCAGCTGTTAACTTGGGCTTCTTGACGGGGCGACAGGCCTTAAAATCTAATTCTTTCAATTTTCTTCGAACAGTGCGCTCAGAAGCATTTACGCTAGCATCTTGGAGTTGTGATTTTATTACCTTTGTGGTAGCAAATCTGTTTTCTACACAAATTTTCTTCAAACATCTCTCTGACCGTGGAGTGAAAATTGGTTTTCTACCGCATCTTTTCGGGCTTAATTCCTTCCCTGACTCAATTTTCTTTTTTATGCGTCGTACACTAGCTTCAGAAACCTTCAATCTTCGTGATATTTCTCGGTTTGTAAATGTTTTCGCAATCACAAGGGCCTTCACTTCAGCTTTTTTACGTGGTGAAAAATCGCCTTTTCTACCCATAATGAAAATAGTCCAATTACTTTTTTAAAACACTGTATACAAAATAAACTAATAACTGAGTAGTATAAAACTGTTAAACAAACAATCACAGTCCATAAAGCCACAGAAACACGTCCGTACCTGACTCGATTCCGATCGCGACTGATACAGGTTTGTACTTGTTTACGTTCATGTATCACTTTGTCAACACAGTGTTGCCATATGTTAAAAATAAATACAAATATGTAGTCTACAACAATTCTTTTAAATAAAAATCAATAATATTGTAGTTTAAATATACCATTATTGCATAAAAAACTCTTAAGAAACATAAAATTACTAAAAATATACAGTGCGTCTAATAATTTGGCCAGGGACTGTGTATATATATATATATATATATATATATATATATATATATATATATATATATATATATATATATATATATATATATAATGTAATACTTGCGCGCACTTTTCTTTGTATTATTTTTAAAAAATCGCTGAACCCCACCTTATCTCAAAAAGTACTGATCAAAAAATTCTGGAATATTCTCCACAGGGTGTAGATTGAACGAAAATTATAACGAGAGCATTACCTTTAATAATTTATCTGGTATATAAAAAAACAAAAATTTCAAGATCAACAGTTTTCAGTGAAGATTGGAAACAAACTTTGATGAAAACTCATTTGGGGTGTGTTTTGTGAAGTCACTGATCATTTTTATACCACCGTAACAACATTTTTTATTTTAAAAGCAATCAACGTACGGAACACTAATTGTGCAAGTTCAACTTGCACTTGACCGGTTATTTTTTGGTATCTAGCTTCAATGAAATACCCTTTATGACAAGCTGTCTCAATACCGGGCATCCTTGACTGTACTAGGAAAATAGTTGATGGTGTGTTTCCTTTGAAATCGATAGTATACGCTGTTCATGGTAACGTGACATAATCTAATAAATGGTTTACACATGTGATGTTTCAAACTTATGGATCATAAACGGCGATGAAACTGTATAAAATATAACTTACATCCTTTAATTATAAATCTCCCAATGCGTTTCCAAACGTTTAAAACGGGATCGGGAAGTTTCATTATTAGTTAATAATTTAAATATAATATCCGCAAAGCATATCTTTGATATTAGTTTAATTTAACTATGGGAAGATATGAATTTCTGTAAACAATGTTATATCCCGTGAGATTTCCAAGTTCCCAGTCAGCATAATAGATGGATTTTTAATGAATAAAACAAATACCTGGCATTCAAGGCATCTGAATCCCTCATTCCAGTGGCTCTCAATATGATAGTCCATTTTCTTTGGATCTGTTAACAATACTTTGCAAGTGGAGTATACACATTTTTGAGAATTAATATATTTAACAACTGGTTCGGTTTTTTTCATTAAATTCGTTATCAATTTTTCGCTGTTGTTTGGAGTTATGTCAACTTGAGGAAGAGGTATTTTTTGATTTAGATTAGGAGAAACCTAAAATATATCGAACAAAAGTTTTCACAGCCCTGGTTAAATAAAAAATTGTGTTTTTAGGAATTAGATCATGTCAATTTGTTTTCACACGTTTCGTCTACAATTACACGATGCATCTTCAGAGATCTTTACTCTTTGAGGTTAGAATGCTAAATGTTCTAATCGTTGGGAATTTGCTACATTCTGACACTGTCTAATTCCCACTGGTCCTAATATATCACAGGCTTATTATAGAGTAGAGATATGCCAGTCATATGAGATGTATAAGCTGGTTTTAACAAATCTTACCTGATTTTCTATAGAATTATGTAGATGAAAATTTTCTGAGGTTTCAGAATTTGAATCTAAATCTATAACTTTGTTAACAACCACTTTCTGTGCTGCCTTAACCAAGTTAATTACATCTTTGGTCTTAACTTTACCTATTATACCAATATATTCCGATTTAATATTGCTGGTACTGCTGTTGGTACTTGAACTGTTGCTATTACATGGTTCAAAATAACTATTTCCAGAATTTTTTACATTGTTGTTACAAGTTTTTGGTTCGTGATGTTCTCTTAGCTCAGTTTTCTTGTTATCTTCTGGTTTTATATTACCACTTTTCTTGTTTTCTTTATTTGAATAAAATACAACCGCCTAAAGCCAAAAACCAAATTAAAATTACATTATTATTAAATAAACATTAACGATAATATAAATATGATATACACTACCGTCAGAAAGTATTTGCCCACCTAGAAATTTTTAATGTAATTGCCAAAATTTAATACCTAATTAAGGGGGTCACTACCGAGGTCAATTTACATTAAAAAGTAAAACCCATTTTTTCAGCAACCGTTCATCCTATTTGAACGAAACTTTGCACACTTATTATTTATTATTATATAATTTAATGGGACTAAGGGTTTAAAGAAATAATTTAAATTACATTTTCTAGAAATTTTGAAAGTTCATGAATTTTATTTGTATGTTTGAATTGACGCGGTAAATTACCAGCTGTTTCGTTTGACATTTCCTTAGTCCGAACTGTAGACAGTGTCGCCATGGATATTTAAAAAAAAAAATAGCTCAATAACTTTTATAGTTTTGAAGATAATGGGGCAAATGTACAAAAAAGTCAATTTTTCAGGCGAGCCGAAAAACTAAAAAGTTGTTTTGACTGCTTTTTTTGTTATAATCAACTTTTTTAAATTTATTTCTAGAGTGTTTGTCTTCTTTTTTTTGCAAAAACAAGTTTGGCAACACTGATTGTTTACAACAAAATATGTTTTTTTCCAAATTTTTTTTTTAGTTTTGTTTTGTTTGGTTATATTTTACGTGAGAGATTGTTTTTGTTTACATAGTTACAAATTTTTTTCCTGTTTTCTGTTACTATTGCTGTTTTAAATTTTATTATATTGTTATTTTATTATAGTTTTTTATTATTGTTTTGTGAAGAAAAATGACTAAGCCAAAGACTAGCTTCAAGAGCAAGAAAAGGAATAAACCTTTTAGTGGGACACATATTTCTGTTGCTCGTAAATTGGTCATGTCCTTACCATCTGTTGAATCAACACTATCAACCTCATCTGAAAATCGTACACCTTCTTCTTCAAAAAAAAAAACTAGGTAATCAAAATAAATTTGAGTCATTCATGAGCAACCATGCGTATGATTTGGTGGATGTTGGTGAGCTGAGTAAAGCACTGAACTCAACAGTGGACTGCAAAAAATGTGGTGGTGAAATCACCCTAAGTGTTTGTTTGAGAAATGGTTTGGCATCCACTATAAAGATTGTTTGTCAGAATTGTCAAGTCCTAAATAAACTAAGGAACTCCAAGAAACTGGATTATGAACTCGAAGGTAAATCTGTGAAATTAGATACAATAAATATTAGATTTACGTATGCACTTAGGTGTACTGGTAAAGGATTTGCTGGAGCCAAACTTCTTTGTGCTATGATGAACATTCCTCCCCCACAAAGCAAGCACTTTTTGCACCAAAATGTTATTCATTCAGCTCTTGAAGTAGTTGGAAAAGATATAATGGTGGCTGCTGTAGAGGAAGCCTGTATTTCAAATAGTGGCAACAGGGATTTGGCCATCTCACTAGATGGCAGTTGGCAAAAAAGGGGCCATACTTCTTTGAATGGCGTGGTCTCTGCTGCAAATACTGACTCAGGCAAAATAGTGGATATTGTGGTACTCTCCAAACACTGTCGTTGTCCACTAAAATTTCAGAATACACATAATGAAAATTGCATAGCCAATCATAGTGGTACCAGTGGGGCTATGGAAGCAGCTGGTGCAGAGCAAATTTTCCTGAGGTCAATGGACAAATACAATGTGAGATATTCTCACTACTTAGGTGATGGAGACTCAAAGGGTTTCTTGAAGGTTGTAGAACAAAATCCTTACGGAGATAGTCTCTTAGTTCAGAAGTTAGAATGTATAGGACATGTACAAAAAAGGATGGGATCTAGACTCAGAAAACTTCCTACACGTCCAAAAAACTGCAAGATGGAAAGCCGATAGGAGGAAAGGGCAGACTCACGGATGTGGCAATAAACGACATTCAAAAGTTTTATGGCTTAGCCATACGAAGAAACGTTGGCAGCTTGGCTGAGATGAAAAAAGCAGTATGGGCAGAATTTTTTCATCTCGGCTCAAACGACGAGAATCCGGCACACAATTTATGCAGCTTGGACTGGTGTAAGTTCCTCAAGGCCCAGGCAGAAAAAAAAAATTATATGAGCACTCAAAGCATTTTCATCTACCAAAAGTAGTAATGGAAATTTTGAAACCTGTCTTCAGGGACCTGGCGAATCCAGCCCTGTTAGAAAAATGGTAAGACACAAAACACAAACGAAAGCTATAATAATGCATTGTGGGTTAGATGCCCAAAAAATATTTTTGTAGAGAAAAGCACACTAGAATTCGGTGCATATGATGCACTATGCTGCTTCAATGAAGGTAATATTTCCCGCTGCCGAGTACTTGAAAAATTTTTCATTGACCCTGGAAAATTTACAATTGCTAGGCTGATGAAGGAAGATGAACTGAGAATAGTGAAAGCCAAGAAAGACTTACAACAAGCATCGAAATGCGAGAGGCAAAAAAATTTCAAGAGCAAGAAAAAGTTTAGAAGAAAAAATTTAAGAAGTTAGAAAAAAAAGAAGGCCCGTCATATGAAGCGGGTTCATTTTAGTTAAAAAAAAGTATAACAAAATAATAAAATCTTATTATTACTTTTCAAAATATTATTGTAAAAATAAAGTTTTTTATTTGTATATAGTAAATAGTATTTCAAAATATTTTTGTAAAAATAAAGTTTTTTATTTGTATATAGTAAATAGTGTTATATAATTATTCCTAAGCATTGTTAATAAAAAGTGGGATAATAATAATAATAGTGAAAATAATAATAACTTCATAATGGGTGGAATGGGGGTGGTATATTGAAAGGTGCGTAGTGCGAAGCTAGGTGAAGGCTGACCGGGACTCGTATCTTGGCGATACTGACTGATGGCTCATACCTTGACTACTTTATATAAAAATTTCAGGCACTTATACTCATCGTATAATTGTGGGGGTTGGATTGTTTTGTGCAGAAATGATTGTAGATTGGAAAAATGGATTTTTTTTCATTTTTCTCGGTAGTGACCCCCTTAAACCCTTTTATTATATTAGGTAAATTTAGTTGTTCTTAACAAGTGTCCATCATAAAATTGTTTAAATAAGCCTTTTTGGTGAAATCACAAATTAAAAACCAATTAGAACATATTTTCACGTTTTGCATGATAATCGTTTTGAGGTGAGTTCTGAGAATTCCAGTTGAAGTAAGAACTCATTTCAAGTTTCTAGATGTTATGGGAAATTCCTAGTGACATTTTATGATAAAAACTTTGCTATAAATACCATTGCCCTTTTGGAAATTAACCATTCTCAAACAGTACGTTGTCACTGATATAGGCTCAATTGTTTTGTGAAAATACCAAAAACGAAAGAAGTTTCCGTTGAAAATCGGGCTCTGATAATTGCGATACATCAAAATGGTCACTCGAGTCAACATATCGCGAGTGATATGCGGATGCCAAGGAGAACGGTGGATTACATCGTAAAAAAAATTTCTACGGGACATGGAATTCTCAACCAAAAACGTTCAGGAAGGCCTCAAAAAACGACTCCCGTTGAAGACACAGCTTTAACAATGTTCAGCAGACGTAATCGCCGCCTAACGACACCAAAAATCACGGTTCAAGTAAACCTGGAGCGGCCCATCCCCATCAGCGTGACAACCGTGAAGAACAGGTTAGCAGAAGGTAGACTACACGGGAGAGTTGCAGTGAGGAAACCACTTCTTAGGCAAGTGAATAAACGTAAACGATTAGAATGGGCCAGAGAACATGAAAATTAGACATCAGACGAATCTAAATTCGAAGTGTTTTAGTGCGGCGGTCAGCTGTTGAACGGAAGTTGCCTACAGTAAAACATGGTGGAGGTTCAGTAATGGTTTGGGATTGTTTTGGCAACGGTAAAGTTGGAAAGCTCTTTATGCTTCCTTCTGGAAGAGATATTTTTCAGGGGAAATTCATTTTTCAGCATGACAACAACCCTAAACATTCTGCTAAACAAATTAAAGAACTTTTGGGCCAATGTAAATCCGATGACGTTCTGGAAGTGATGACTTGCTCTCCACAATCACCCAACTTGAACCCCATCGAATTGTTGTGGGACCATTTGGACAGGTGTCTTCGAAAACTCAATCCAACATCAGAAAATCACTTGTGGGAACTTTTAACAAGCAGAATGGGTTAAAATAATCAAACAATTGCTGAAGAAACTACGGGACAGAATGGCGAAACTCTGTAAAGCGGTAATTAAAAACAAAGGTCACATAGATGAGAAAAATCCTGGAAAATCATGAATATTTTTCTGATTTTCTAGACTGTAAATAATGAGAAAATAAATAATAATTCATTATTATTTATTTGCCTTTTTAACGGTGGTGCAAGCTATGGAATAGTGGCATGGGGTTCTGCAGATGATAATGCAATGGGATCTCTTGCATGTATTCAGAAAAGACTAGTAAAAATTATTAATAAAGCTAGATCAATAACTGTTAACAAGAAACTAACTATTAAATATAAAACAAACATATGCACTAGAGATCCTTAAGCATAATTATGCGAATTTGCGTGATGAGTACACTCCCTCAAAAAAGATTACCAGAAATAAAAATATTGCACTTAGAATATAACAATAAGCTTCCAAATGAACTTAAAAATATATCTGGGAGTAACACGGTTATCAATAACCAACTGAAAAAATGGGTTTTAGAAAGTTGTTAATAAGACAAGTATGGAAAAAAAGGTAAAAGTATGAATTTAGAACCTTTGTGTTTCAGAATTTTGGTGCATATTGCAAGTCTTAACACCTGTTTTTTTCAACTGATTACACTGGTCAACAAAAAAAAGAAAATTGCTCGTTTCCTGTCATTTTTTTTTGTTTCTATCTCAAATTGACGCGTATTTTTTAAATATGGCAACAATTTTTCCCTAGCAGCTTTTGTTCTTGAGTTATAGCTAACTACCCTCATTTACTATTTTTACTTAGATTTTCGTTTTTTATTGGACACTAAAATATATTTTGTTGTTGTTTTAGATATGGCTTCGTCAAGAAGATGTTGTGTGCTTAATCCTGTTTGTTTTTGCTATATTTGTGGTGAATATATATTTGCAAAATATCAAAAACCTATATCGGACTTTGTGAAAATTGCATATCATCAATACTTTAAAATAAAATTGTGTAACCAGGACAAGCCATAGGTTCCTCATATTGTATGCCAGAAATGTGTGGTATGTCTACGGTTATGGTCCAGTGGAAAAAGAGATGCAATAATGTTCGTAAACACCCATGATTCGGCGAGAACCTCGAAACCATCATGACGATTGCTACTTCTGCGTTGTGAAAGTAAACGGAATTAACCCTGGAAATCGAAGTAAATGGTCATATCCTATCTTCTGCTCAACGACCTCAATTAAAATCACAAGAGGTACAACCCAGCACATCTAAATCTTCTGATGATCCAAATCTCTGTGAACCCGAAGAAATATATCAAGTGAAGACTCTGATTCAGACTACAAATGTAGCCTTTCAGAACCTCAACCATTTAATCAGAAAGAACTAAATGACTTAGTAAGAGATCTGAACTTACCAAAAGAAGCTTCTGAAATTTTAGCATCTCATTTAAAAGAAAAAAAATTTGCTTACTCCGGAAACCAACATTACATTTTATCGTACCTGAGAAAAAAATCTGTTACCCTATTTTTCTCAAGAGAAGGATTTAGTTTTTTGTAACGATGTTGGTGGTATTTTGCAGCAGATGGGATTAAAACAGTACCAA
The DNA here is from genome assembly GCA_019049505.1 of Pachyrhynchus sulphureomaculatus. NCBI lineage: Eukaryota > Metazoa > Arthropoda > Insecta > Coleoptera > Curculionidae > Pachyrhynchus > Pachyrhynchus sulphureomaculatus. The sequence goes on from CM032446.1 coordinate 13,146,254, forward strand.
CCTAGTGATTGGCGTCTTTTCATAGACAGCAGCAAAAGAAGTTTAAAGTGTGTTTTGCTTCATAATGGTAACAAGTATGGATCTATACCTATTGCACATTTGATGACTTTAAAAGAAGAATATGTAAATGTTTCTAAGGTTACGGAAAAAATTAAGTATCAAGACCACAAATGGGTCATTTGTGTTGATCTGAAAATGGTTAACTTTCTTTTAGGTCAACAAGGGGGGTACACAAAGTTCCCTTGTTTCATGTGTCTCTGGGATAGTCGTGACAAACAACACCATTGGTCACAAAAAGTTTGGCCAGTGCGGGAAGAGCTAAAAGTTGGTACAAAAAATGTTATAAACGTGCCTTTAGTTAGCCGAGACCGCATCATACTTCCACCACTTCATATTAAACTCGGCATAATGAAACAGTTTGTGAAGGCGTTTGACAAAAGTGGCGAAAGTTTTAATTTTCTTTCATGCAAGTTTCCAGGATTAAGTTCAGAAAAACTGAATGCTGGTATTTTTGATGGACCACAGATTAGGCAACTCGTGAAAGATCCTAATTTTGTCAAATCAATGACTGAAGTCGAATCCAAAGCTTGGAATTCATTTGTTTTGGTTATGAGTAGCTTCCTAGGCAAAAAGAAATCTGACGACCATGTCGAGCTTGTTGAGCGCATGCTATCGAACTTGCAAGAGCTAGGTGCAACAAGAGCATAAAAATCCACTTCCTGTACTCGCATTTAGACCGATTTCCACAAAATCTGGGTGATTTTAGTGAGGAGCAGGGTGAAAGATTTCATCAGGATCTTCGGACAATGGAAAGAGCGTTATCAGGGGCGGTGGGACTCACATATGATAGCAGACTACTGCTAGAGTTTGCAACGAGATCTACCTAAAGTCGTTCATTCAAGGAAATCTTATAAAAGATCATTTGCTAGTGTTCAATAGAAATTTTGTTAACATAATGTATTATTTTTTTGTATTTTTTTGGCAAAATAATAAAACTGTATATTTCAAAAGGTAAAGCTGTTAGCAATCTCCCAGTATTTTTTTCATAGTCAGGGCTATAGAAATACCCAATAACAGAAAAAAAAATAAAGGAAACAAGACCTGTGTTGTTGACCAGTGTTATTTTACTAATTATGTTTTTAATTTTAAGTTTAAATTTGTTAATTTTGTAATGTTTCTTTACTGGTATTAAGTTTTTGTTATGTTTTTATCCAAGCCTGCATACAGGTATGACCTACTGCGGGCTCCAGGCTTCTGGAATACTTTGTTTTTGTATTTGGATTACAAAAAAATAAATAGACAATAAATAAAATTAAAAAAATATATATAATCTGGGTTTTTGTTGTCTTGGGATTGAAATAACTAGGGGGGAAATACTTTCTGACGGTAGTGTATATAATTGTTATATTATTACTAACTATATAGCAATTATCCTTCATTTATGGCAATGCTAGCTTTAAGCTGACCTAATACTGTTGATTTTTTAAAATTCTTACCTGTACAATAAGGTTCAAATCACTATTAGCCACACAGTGATCATGCAAAAGATGACTTTTCAACGAAGCTCTGTGATAAAAAATATTAGCACAAGCTGGACACTTTAGCTGTACTAATTTACTTAAAGTTTTATTTTTGTGGACACTTTCCAAATGCTCTGTGATTTTTGTTTCTTTGGTACATAAAAAAGGGCACAAGTTACAGACAAAATACAGCATATCTTCAAATGATTCTTTATCATAGTGTTTTGGAGAAATGCTCGAACTATTACTTGAATTACTTGTTTCTGTTATATTTAGACTTAAATCAGTTGGTTCTAGAGTTTTCGGTTCTTCACGAGGTTTTTCAGAGGGTATTACATAATTTTTAAGACCTAAAATTAAAAATCTGTTTAAACAGTTAAAAATTATACTAAAAAGAATCTTCTAGCAAATGTTACAGATAAAGCCTAATTTAAAGCAAAAAAAGTAAATTAGATAACTTACAATATCTATCTATGTTATTATTGGAAAATGGTATTATACAGAACACAAATTTCAAGCTGACACCAGTATCCTAGAGAAGTGTGAAAGTATACTAGTCATTCGCCTGACTTTTACAAAATTAATGTAAAAAATTTCAGCATATATATCCACCTACTGCACTAAGACTGTTAGTACACAAATAAACAAATAAATATAATTATCATACCTACCGCTACTTTCTCCAGTACTACTGGAGTGTTTCTCAAACAGTTTCTCAGGACATTTCTCTTGAGAAACATGCCTAAAATTCCCATTATTAGTATTCTCATTGCCAGAAACACCAGGACTACTATGACAAGTATCAATTGGTATAGAATCCTTTAAAACTATATAATTATTAGTATGAAGATTCAATGGTGCATCTAGAGGCATTTTATAGTCATTTCCATGTAGTATGATAAGATCCATGCTTTGTAGGTTGTGGTCATTTGTTGTCTCCAGATTTTGGAGGATAGAGGATACTTGACAGCTGCCGATCACTGGGAGGCATTCCTTAAGAAAAAAAAAAACGATCTGTAGGTAGAAGAAAGACAGCCAGCATAGCAATTTGACATAAAACTGTTAAATTAATAGTAATGGAAAAGCAAAAACTTAAGTAAATATGTAAGACTAGTGTTACTTCACACATTTTTTTTGATTGGATCTAAACGGGAGACGTAATATAACGGTATTAAATAAGTCGATGTTTTCACCTAATTTAACAATCGAACAACATATATAAAAAATATACCTCCGAGGGTAAAAGTTCCACATTGCTGGCCCAAATTGGGTCACTATTATTTCCTACTAAATGCTCCGTCTTCATGACTTCTACTTTTTGCAACCCTAATTAGAATGAAGGGCAATTTTTTATTAATTTCTTTAACAGTTTTAGAAAAAGAACCTAAAAAATTTGTTTATTTTTATTTTTGAGGGTAAAAGTCAGCTGTTCAAGGTTCGTTAACTGTCAGTGTCATTTAATTGATTAAATTGAGTAGAATAGCAAGGTATTAGTTACATAGCAACATCAATTGCATCCAATTATATTGTATTTTGTTTTTGATAACAGAAAGAAGAAATTTGGCGCCAAATTTTGTAAAAAATGGTAGTAATTTGACGTTCGGGGTTAGAAGAGTGTTCTTTTATTTTTGGCTGTTCTTCTGAACGTTTATATTTATTGTTTTTATTTTAAAAAAGTTTTATTTTACTTTGTGAAGGAAGTTTATTTATATTTACATTGACAAGTAGCATAAAAATTGCTGTGTTTTCATAACATTATCCGTAATGACCGTTGATATTCCAGTAGAATCACCAAACGGTAATGTTTTTGATGATTCCGTTGTAGGGAGCGATAAAGTACCAGATTGCTCAAATTTGAATAGTGCAGGGAGTACCAGAGTTCCAGTGATAATTCTGAAAAAGTTAGAAGACGATAATCAGTATTATGTTCAGGTAGTCTCGCCAAGATCTTTCAACAGGCAGCGTAAACCTAAATCATTCGAAGATTATGAAATGGAGTCGACTCCTAAAAAACGCGGAAGGCCTCCTAAACTCAATGGTGATTTAGAGATGTTAAGTCCGACAAAAAAGCTGAAAACTCCTGTGAAATCACAAAATAAAAAAGGTACGGATAATTATTTAAATTTTTTCGGTTATTGTAGTTTCCATTATTCTCTATTTAGAAAAAAACTACGCAATTTTAGAAATATGTCTGGAAATTTCTCTTTTTTTTTTTAAATGGATTAATAACAATATAAATATATTCTGTTGTTCTTTTAAATATTTTTAGATGACACAGATGGTAATGTTGACAGTCTCTGCAGTTCTATAAAAAATAATGTAAAAATTGGGACACCAGTAAAGAGAAATTTTAATAAAACTGAACTTTTAGATATAACATTAAATCAAAATGCTCCTTCCCCTAAGAAAAAGGAGACACAAGAGAGTAGTCCTGTTGAGGGCATACCTAGGAAAAGGGGAAAGTCCAATAATATAGAGCTTATTAGTCCTGTTAAGCCAGATGAAAATGAGGTAAAAGTGTATATCTATGTCTTAAATAATATATCAAAAGCGTAGTACTTGCCATTCTCTTAATTTGAGCTCTTATTCAGGGTCGATTTTTAACTCTCTCTGTTGCAATCTAACACATGCACATGTACACGGCCAGTAATGGTATTTTGAGATGATAGAAGTGAATTTTTTACTAAATTTTCCTGATTTAAAATTGAAAATACTACCTTCTATGCTGTTCTGTTTCCATAAAAACAAGCATAAAATTGTCGTTAAAAAACATAAATTTATTTTCGAGACAAACTCTATTTTTTATGTTATTTAATGTTTGTGAATGTACGCCATTAATTTTTGATTTTTTAAATTTGAATAGTAGGACAATTACATAGTTTAGTTTTTTTGGTGCTTTTTTTTTTTATACATACACTACCGTCAGAAAGTATTTGCCCACTTAGTTATTTCAGTCCCAAGACAATAAAAACCCAGATAATTAAATTTAATGAATTATTTATTTTCACATTATTTAAAGTCTAGAAAATGAGAAAAATATTCATATTCCTTCTATCCTAAAGATTTTTTCCAACTTTACCATTGCCAAAACAACCCCAAACCATTACTGAATCTCCACCATGTTTTACTGTAGGCAACTGACAGGCTTCTAACATCCTCTCTCCAGCTGACTGCTGCACGTATACTCGTCGATTTAAAGTGAAAATTTTGAATTTAGATTCGTCACTCCAGAGGACGTAATTCCATTGTTCTGATGTCCAATTTTCATGTTCTCGGACTTATTCTAATCGTTTATGTTTATTCACTTGCCTAAGAAGTGGTTTCCTCGCTGTAACTCTCCCATGTAGTCCACCTTCTGCTAACCTGTTCTTCACGATTGTCACGCTGATGGGGATGGGCTGCTCCAGGTTTACTTAATACGTGATTTCTCGTGCGGTTAGGCCGCGATTACGTCTGCTGGAGATTGTTATAGCTCAGTCTTCAGCGGGAGTCTTTTTGCGAGGCCTTCCTGAACTTTTTTGGTTGATATTTCATGTGACCATTTTAATGTCTCAAACATCAATGACAAAGTACTGTTTGCGAATAATGGTTAATTTCGAAAAGAGCAATGGTATTTCTAGCATAGTTTTTTATCATAAAATGTCACTAGGAATTTCCATAATCCCTAAAAAGTTGAAATGAGTTCTTACTTCAACTGAAATTCTCAGAAATCACCTCAAAACGATTATCATGCAAAACTTGGAAATTTGTTCCACTTGGTTTTTAATTTGTGATTTCACCAAAAACGCTTATCTAAACAATTTTATGATGGACACTTGTTAAGAACAATTAAACTTACCTAATATAATAAAAGGGTTTAATTAGGTATTAAATTTTGGCAGTTACATTGAAATTTTTAGGTCAGCAAATACTTTCTGACAGTAGTGTAAGTATAAGCCTTAGCCAGAAGTATTTGCCAACCCGTGGAGTTCTTAGAAACTCGATGTCTGTTATTTCTTTGGGTAAAACGTTGTTATGCAGGCTTTTAGAAAAGAGGTTTTTTTTTTTTTAGATTAGGCTTAAAATGGTCTAATTTTGAAAGACGTTCGAGAAAATATCGGGGGAGGCCATTTTACACGTTTTTTTTTTTTTTTGCTTATAAACATCGATAGGTAAGCATACAAAAGTCTACTATGCTATTGACAACCACTGTGTGAATGAAGCCTATTCTTCCGAAAACAACTGACAGTTTCAATCAGTGGTTATCAACAGTTGTCAGTGATATAGGTTAATTTTTATTTACCAAAACAAAAGTGTTTCAAAATTAGACTATTTTAAGCCTATTTCAAAAAAAAAACCTTTTTCTGAAAAGCTCGCGTAACGAAGTTTTTACCTTCCTCTGAATTAGCGCATCAAATGAAGTAAAGAATAAAGCCTATTGAAAAAACAAAAGAATAATCTTTTGGAAGTCAATAGTGGCTGATCTGCTTTTATTTTTTTTTATTAATAATTTGTTAGTTTTAGTGGTTTCCACTAAAGATTAACTGTATTTTTATATAAAAATGCCAGAAAAGTGTGAATTGGATTTAGAAACTCGTATGAAAATACAATTGCTTTTTGAAAATGGAAAAAATAAATCAGATATTGCAAAAATAATGAAATGTCCACATAGTATGGTGAGATATACTATAACCTGTTATAAAAAGTGAAGAACACAAAAACTTAAATAACAGTGGTCAAAAATGCATTACAAATGCGAGGGAATACTATTAGTTGATACTTGCCTCTTCGAAAAATCAGAAAAGACATCTAGGTTATTTGATGATTTTTGTGAAGGCATTGGAAAGGAAATTTTTGCTCGACTAGTGAAAGGACGGCGTCAAAATGCTGGGCTCAAAAGCAGTAAAGTTAGACAAAACTCTGCCCATCTTAGAAGAATAAAAAGATGCACTTGGTATGGGCCCAGGAACATAAATTTTTTTTTAACAAAGAGAATCTGTTTAATATTGTGTGGTCAGACAAGTCTAACTTGAAGGCATGTATTGGTTATTAAGTCTGAAATAAGTAATCTGAAAGTGTTTTTTTTATTATTTATTTTTCTGTTTGTCTTTTCCTTCCTTGATTTAAGTTTTTGGTACTCCTGGTGCTACCTCTGAAAATGCTGGATAGCTGAGGAGTATAACTCTGATTGTGAAGTAGCCACTGTAAAACACAGGGGCAACAGTATATGGTGTGAGCGAAGGCGTGGGCGAAGTTTTATATACAGCACTAGAATCATCATTTCGTAAAATTTGTGGTGATACAAACTTGGATAATTTGTGTTTCCAGCAAGATAATGCACCGTGTCACAAAGTGGCAGTAATATGAAATGGTTCTGGGAGAATAGGAAGGAGCTTCTGGATTGGCCCCCGCAGCGATCAGATTTCTACCTCATAGAACATATGAGGCGTTGCGGATAGTAAGGGCGAACTCAACAAAATGAAGTTTCGAAAAAATTGAATTAATAGAAAAATCTAAATGGCGAACTCAACAAAATATTGGCAAAATTAGGTTTTTATTATTTATTTATAATTTATTAGCTTTTTGTTATTTACTTAAGTAGAATAGTGTATTCCGTGAATTTTTAAATGTTTTTTAAATATTTATTTGTGTATTTTTTTTCATATTTTACTGTTCGTTTCTGATGCTACACTATCACCTAAAATTGGCAATACCTGGGAAAAAATTAGACCGGTATTAAAAAATTTTGAACACATTTTATTTAATTTTAAGGTTATTGTTTTAATTAAAGGTTTTGTTATTACAAAATAGTTACTTGATACAACATACAAAACAGTGGAAATATGGTATTGAAACTAACATAAAAAAACTAAAGAAAAGAAACAAATAATTAGCCAAGTTCAGTTGTAATCTATTTGGTCATCGTCCATAACATCCTCATTTTCGGTGCTCTTATTCGTTGCTGCGTCTTGAGAGGCTATAATGTTAGTAAAGTACCGACTCTAAGGTAGGGGAACATACGGTAACAAGTCCTGAATGTCCTTTAATTTGGGGGCTGGTATTTTAATGGGAGCACTGTAAAGTCTCGTCAGTGTTTCACTGGCCAAATGAAAATGATCAGGATCATAGTTTTTCACCTTGCCTTTTTGTAGTTTGACTGCCGTTTTGACATCCAAATTGTAAGCAGAATGAATGTAGAAACCTTGCTTAAAGTTATTTGTAAATTCAAAGATCTTTCCATCTTTAAACTTAGCACCAGCCATCTGCATTTTAGTAATTTTCTTTTGAAAATTAGAGAAATTGAAAATCATGTCCTGTCTAAGTTGGACAACGCAAAACTGGTTTTTTCGGCGACAGCTTTCAATCATTAACTTATAGTGATCCATGGTATACACAGTGCTATTCCGTATTTTCTCTCTCAATGTTCCCAAAATCCCTATCACAGGGAAGGTATGAGTGCCCAGGTATCACAAAATAGTGTTTAATTTCAGTGAACTGGTCTTTGTGTATAAAGTATAGATTTGCCAAAACAAGATTTAAATTCTTGTTCTGTCCAGAACAGTTATCACTGAACATAATAACTTTTTTAACATTAACATCAACTTTACACAAATAATCGTACAAGCAACTTGCAATCTCACATGATCCACGCCTCCCTGTACTTTCATCCCAAAGGTACATCGTTGAAGAACCGGTTTTTTTTACATTATGGATACAAAAGTTATAGGTCCATAGCTTCCTTTTGTAATACTGAATCCCAGTAGTCAGCTTTGGGGTTGGCAAAGCCTGCTGCAGATCAAAAGCTATGACCAGAAAAGAGTCATCGGCATTACTCCTTAATCCCTTAAGAAGAGACTGAGCAGCTTTTGCACAGGTCAGATGTAACTCCTTCTCTTGTTTAAGATTCTTGATTTCAGCAACATTTTCGGAATCGTGCATTTGACTACTTTTAATTTTTATGTCTACTTTATCGCAATAATTACAGGTGTCACTTTTTGGGGGGCTCAAAACCAATACTGAACTGCATATTAAACGTATCACGATAATAGTGCTGATTTACCGGGCTGTAACCAGGGTAATTTTCCGTAAGCCATTCATTGGAAAGAGAATAGAGCTTTTTAATATTAAGTCCAACAGGTAAGTATTTTCAATGAGGGCTTTTGGCGCGACTGTAATGACTGGTGACAGTAGGTAGTGACATGATGTGTTCTTTTACTTTAGAAAGATCGTCATTTCCTATTTTCTTCGCGGGTTCACACCTCCCTCTTTGATCCGTTGTAACAGTTCCAGTTCTGCTGGTTTTGTCAAGTACGACTCGAACGCGCTTTTCAGAGATGCCATGAATGTTATAAAACGCAGTACGACAAACTTCACGATTAGTGTGATCAACAGTCACATTATATTGAATGCTTCTCAGGGTACGACTTGGACGCCCCTTTACGTAAGATCTTTTTACATCATTGCAGATCAACAATTTTGATAAGTAAGCATTCTGTAGATCATAGTTTCCAATTTGCCAAAAAGAGTCAAAAATATTGGTGACCAGTTCAGCGCCTATTTTCTCAAAACATCCACACTTGCAAGGAGGTCCAATTTTGCGGGCAACAACGTGCCTTTTGTTATTTCTTGAAATGTAAGCACTTCCTGAATTTCGTTTCAACTTACACTCGTTTTTTTTCTGCCAATCATTCATCTTAGCAGGTCTCTTTCGCGAATAACCCGACACAGCACTACCATCTAAATGTTGTACACTTACTTCACTACTAGAAGGTCCAGGTTACGCCATACTTTTCTTAAAAAAAGAAGCAACAAAACCAAACAAAACATAAACGTATTAACTTCAAAATTAACTTGAACTAACACGCAGAAAGCGTAAAATTTCAAGTAAACCTCATTTAGTGACGCAATACCGGCGGTTGCTCCACGCGAAATTGTTGAGTTCGCCCTTACTACCCGCCCGGCTATCGCCTGTTCGAAATTGTTCATTTATTTGATACTGAAATTTGAAAGCGAAGCAAGGGCGAACTCAACAATTAGACCGGTATGTGATGTAGGAAAAGTACTATAAAATAGAATTATATATAAAAAAAAAAATTTGACCCAATGTTGAGTTCGCCCTTACTATCCGCAACGCCTCATATGTGGTTGATCATCAGGCTGAGAATCAAGTACCTCAGTAAGATCAGAAGATTGTCTTGTTCGAAGAGTGGAATGCTATCTCCCAGAAGGAATGCAAAAAAGTTAATTTCTTCATTACCAAGAATTACAGCAGTAATAACAGCTGAAGGAAATTGCACCAAATATTGATTTTTATAACAAATGTACCAGTTTCATTTAATGTATGCCTTTCATTTTGTTCTGTTCCAACAGAGTTTTAAGTTTTTTAGGTTGCAAATACTTTTGGCTGAGGCCATATGTATTAGATCAGATAATTATATTTATAATCATACTTAAAAAAGAGTACTTTCCTTTAGCAAGGAAAGTGGAGTTTTGTAAAAAATTCTTGAAATTTTGAAAAAGAGACCAAAAGACACAAGTTGAAACTTTGCGTTTATGGTATTTATAAGATATTGCTTTTATCAGTGGTTTTTGATATATTACAGCCGACACTTTCGGGTAGCCGTCCACGCCAAACTCCTTCAAGATATAGGGATGACCCAATAAGATCAGTTAAAAAAAATTTGAATACATCATTTAGGAGATCTATTTTAACGTCGAATGTTAACTTGGAAAATATTAGGAAAGAAACTACTTATGAGATAGAAAGCAGTACCAGGTAAGTTTCTGAATATAGCAATAATATCAAAAATAAAAAATATAAGAAATGGATTATATGGTATGGAGACATACTTGGTCTTATTTTCTTCGCGTGTAAGAGAGGTGGAATTCTGAATATTTAACCCGAACTTATGTCTATTTAGTTCAGGTTAAATATTCAGAATTCCACCTTTTTTTACATGCGAAGAAAGTAAGACCAAGTATGCCTCCATATCATATCTGAAATATAGTAGGGGACTCACTAAGGTATTTAATAAGGTAGGCCTCACCTTAGTCTATAAGTCATCAGACAATCTGAGGAATATCTTAGGAAATCCCAAAGATAAGATTCCTAATTGTGAGAAAAGCGGAATTTATGAAATTAGTTGTAATGATTGTGACAAAAAGTATGTTGAGCAAACTAAAAGGTCAATTAAAACACGGTTTAAAAAACATTTAGCACACTTAAAATACAGTAGAACAGAAAAGTCTAGTATTGCCGAACTTGCCCTTGAAGCTGATCATACTGTAACATTAGATAATCTAAGAATAATTAAAAATGTATCTGATAGGAGACTGTTGAACGCATACGAAAGTATGGAAATTATAAAATGTAAAAGTACAGTAGAACCCCGATTAGCCGAGTCGCGGTTATCCGAGCTCCGGATTAACCGAGCCAATCTAAGAACCTGATTATCCGAGGTACGTGCGTTTATGCTGCGTATTAATCGAGCTTCTAAAATATGTATGTACATATTTCCATTTAAAATCGTCGGGGCCTTCGGGGAATCCCCCTGACCCGTGTGAGGTGTTCCCCTATTTATGTTTTTGGACTCTTTCAGCATGTAAATTTGCGTGAATGCAGTGCGTTATAGCGTTTACTACGGAGAAGTACGAGTATATTCACATAATTTATTTGGTTGGAGTTCTGGTAGTTAAGTGTAATTAATATGAACTGCTTTGTTTGAATTTTTGTTTGTCGTATTATAATGGAGCAAAATAAGCGGAAAAGAATCGTCGTTCCTATTGAAGAAAGATTAAAAGCCATCAAAAGAATTGAAGCAGGAGAGACAATTAAAGTTGTTGCACGAGATTATGGAGTAGGTGAGGTAACAGTTGGATATTGGAAAAGAAACCGCACAAAAATAGAAGAGTGGTATATAAATCAAGCCTCCTCATCCTCAAGAAGAAAATCAATGAAAACCGGCGACTATGAAAAGGTTAACGAAGCTTTATTCATGTGGTTTAACCAACAGAGATCAAAAGGTGTGCCTCTGTCAGGTCCAATTTTACAACAGAAAGCAATAATGATTAGTAGGCAATTCCCAGAGATAGATCAGTTTACCGCCAGTTCTGGATGGCTTGACCGCTGGAAAAAACGGTACGGTGTACCACAACTGACTGTATGTGGTGAAAAACTTTCTGCTGATGTGTCATCAATTGAGAAGTTTAAGCAGAGTTTTAAAAAGCAAATCGAAGATTGTGGATACACATGTGATCAAATTTACAACTGTGACGAAACTGGTTTGAATTATAAAATGCTTCCATCAAAAACATTGGCATCTCGACAGGAAAAATCAGCTCCTGGGCACAAACAAAGTAAGGAAAGATTAACTATAATGATATGTTCCAATGCATCTGGCAAGCACAAAATCCCACTGATGGCGATTGGCAAGTCTGCACGTCCAAGAGCTTTAAAAGACATCTCACCCAAAGCCCTACCAGTCTATTACAAAAGTCAGCAGAGCACATGGATGGATGCGACTTTATTTACTAACTGGTTTAAAGAAGAGTTCGTGCCATCTGTGACTAAATTTTTGAACAGAAACCGTCTTCCTATTAAAGCAATTTTGTTAATGGATAAGGCCCCCTCTCACCCTGGAGAAGGACTTCATGTGGGCGATGGATCAAGGCATCCTCGAAAACATTAAAAAAAATTATAGGCGTTTTATATCTTGAACATCTGTCAGAATACATAGCAAAGGAGGGATATTATCAATGGGATGACAAAGGTTACACTGAAAAATGTTATTTACTGGGTAAGTCAAGCTTGGGATTCTGTGCGTACTACCACTATTCAAAAATCTTGGTCAAAAGTTATTGATTTTGGGGACTATAATAACAGTGAAGATGATACTCCATTAAATAAATTAGCTTTGAAATTGAGAAGCCCTGGAAAAATGTCCTGTTCAAATTTTGCCAGCGAGATAGAAGAAAAAGAAAAAAGTTTTTTTTGAATTAATGCAAAAATTAAAAGGTTGCCAAAATGTGACGAGAGAAGATGTTGTTGAATGGATTACAGCAGATGATTTAGAAGAAGAAATGAGTATTGAAGAAATAACGAATGTCTTTCAGGAAACCGAAAAATCAGATGACGATGATGAAGCGGCGGTGGATGAACAGTCTCCCACTAAGATCTCTCATCAAGAAGGTTTTGCTTCTTTGGAAAAAGCTTTGAGGTATATCGAACAACAACCAGAGGCAACCCCAGCGGATTTGCTTCTTCCTAATAGATGGAGAAACATTGCAGCGAGAAAAAGAAGATGCAATATGAAACAGAAGCGCATAGATACCTATTTCACTGTTTTATAATGTATATACCTATTTATATGTTAAAAACGTTAATACATCGGCATCAGTTTAAAGTATTGGTGTTTATTTTTTGAATGAATAAAGACAAATCCGGATTATCCGAGTTTTCAGTTATCCGAGGGGGGTGCCCCCCACGTTACCTCGGATAACCGGGGTTCTACTGTAGTTTTAAATAAAGACAGAGGGCCTATTCCTTATAGTCTCCTCTACTGGTTACTCGACGGGAACTGATGGCCTCGCCTATGCCCTTAGTTCCGCCTGAGTAATTCAGATGTTAGGCTAAGTATAAATAGGGTACATTTGTAGTTTAGCTTTAGTCAATCATCGCTCCTGATGAGGCTAACATGGTTAGCGAAACGCACGTCGAGTGCAAAACTAAAGCGTTTGGTGTAGTGGTGGTATATACCGAGTAGTGTTATCGTACCAAAGATTACACATTCCCAACTTAGATGATATTGGTTAGATGGAAACCTTGAAGAACTAGAACTAGATGAAGAACCATGATTCTTGGGATAAGAGTGTAGTTGTGTGATAAGAACTTAGTTTATATTTTTTTCAATCTCATTCACTTCTTTAATCTTGAAAAATAAAAATCTGGTGTGTGATCATACAGTCCCTGGCCAAATTATTAGACGCACTGCAAGATTTCATGTAAAATATTAATTACCGAGTGATATTGTACCGTTTTATTATTTTAAATTGATTTGTTTTTTATTTTTATATTATCCAATCAATTACCTATTTATTTGACATAAATAAAACAGCATTAATTTAGAAAAGCATAAGTTTATTAAGTTTTAAAGAAAAGTGAAATTAATGTTAGTAAAAGTCAATATTTAGTTGAGCCACCTTTAGCCGCTATCAAACCTTTAATTCTGCGCGGCATGCTATCAATGCAAGATTGTACTGTCTCCTGCATTTGAGGATGATGATTCCACACATGAATAATCTTTTCTAGGAGCTGGGTTTTGTTGGTAATCACATCAGCCACTTCTCTTTTCATCAGCTCCCACACATTTTCAGTGGGGTTCATATCAGGGCCAATCCAACAGAGGGATATTTTTTTCTGCCAAAAAAGCTTTAACAGACCGAGCAGTGTGGCAGGGAGCTCCATCTTGCATGAAAGTGAATGGTTCCCCATTTGGAAACCATTCTCTGAGCTGCGGAATCAACCGATTTTGTAATACTTCTTTGTACTGATCTTGCCTACAGACGTCCAGTGCCCTTGCCGCTGATGACTGACCAAATCATCACTTTGGTGGGATGTTTAACCGTCGGGACGACACAATCAGGATGAAACTTTTCTCCATGACGACGACGCACATACTGAGCTTTATTCTGCAAAATTTCGAATGTGCTTTCGTCACTGAAGCAGACCTGTCAAAAATAGGAAAAATATATAAACTTCCATGTTTATTTGCTTTATTTAACTGAAAATGATAATAATGTATCAATTATTGATTAAATTGCTGTATCTTACCGATCTCCAGAAGTCCACATCTTTGTCTTGCCATTGTTTGGCCCACTTCAAGCGCTTTGCTTTCATTGCAGCTGTTAACTTGGGCTTCCTGGCGGGGCGACAGGCCTTAAAATCTAATTCTTTCAATTTTCTTCGAACAGTGCGCTCAGAAGCATTTACGCTAGCATCCTGGAGTTGTGATTTTATTACCTTTGTGGTAGCAAATCTGTTTTCTACACAAATTTTCTTCAAACATCTCTCTGACCGTGGAGTGAAAATTGGTTTTCTACCGAATCTTTTCTTTCTTTTCGGGCTTAATTCCTTCCCTGACTCAATTTTCTTTTTTATGCGTCGTACACTAGCTTCAGAAACCTCCAATCTTCGTGATATTTCTCGGTTTGTAAATGTTTTCGCAATCACTTCAGTTTTTTTACGTGGTGAAAGATCGCCTTTTCTACCCATAATGAAAATAGTCCAATTACTTTTTTAAAACACTGCATACAAAATAAACTAATAACTGAGTAGTATAAAACTGTTAAACAAACAATCACAGTCCATAAAGCCACAGAAACACGTCCGTACCTGACTCGATTCCGATCGCGACTGATACAGGTTTGTACTTATTTACGTTCATGTATCACTTTGTCAACACAGTGTTGCCATATGTTAAAAATAAATACAAATATGTAGTCTACAACAATTCTTTTAAATAAAAATCAATAATATTGTAGTTTAAATATACCATTATTGCATAAAAACTCTTAAGAAACATAAAATTACTAAAAAAAATACAGTGCGTCTAATAATTTGGCCAGGGACTGTAGACAAAACATCGGAAAGTCACGAAAATACCCATTTTTATGTTTTTTTTTTATGGGCATAGCACACGTGCTGCAGGAAAATCCCTAAAGTGCTACAGGAGCGACGCGTGTGTGGAAGAAGTGATTTACATTGCTCTTGAACCGCTGTAAATTGTGTTATGAATGGAATGTCTTAACATAACTATGTCGGATTCAGCGATCTTTTAGAAAGAACTACCATCTGGATTTTTGTAGCGTCAAATTCGACTTGGTTATTGTTACCTCAAGATAGAATTTCTTCCAGGTCTTTGTTGAGGTGAACGACTTCCTGCTGCCTGTGAATATTTGCATGAGTAGGCGATGTTCAAGTCTGTCGAAGTGAAAGAAGAAATAAGCGTCGTGTCATCTGCAAAGCTGGCGATTGAAGTCCTGATCTAGAACCAGTCCTGGAACCAGAACTAGATGAAAAACTATGATTCTTGCGATAAGACTCTAGTTGTGTGATTAGAACTTGGTTTATGTTTCTCCAAGCCTATTCACTCTTCTAATCTTGAAGAGTAACAATCAACAAAAATATCTCCAAAACGAAAAGCATGGGGAAATACTCATTATTGTGTGGTTAGTTATATTAACACGTTTTGATTTAAAATTTTGTGAGTTTCAGCATTTCTACTCCCAGAAGGTCGAGTAGAAGAAAGTTACCAATTAAAGTTAGTAATAGACGAACTGTACGTCAGTCTTACGCATCTTTTTATTATGATACAGGCAGTGATGATGATGATGATGATGACAATAAAGTGGTTAAGAAACAAGTTGAACCGACTGTCCCACCTAACAAAAGGTATAGTACCAAGACTTCATCATTATAATAATAACCAAAAGAGAGTAACACTTTTATTCGAAACACAACAAATATTAAATGTGGCAACGTCATTTTTAAAATGTATGATACAATTCTGCAGCTTTGTTTTAATTGCTGGCGTACAGGTGCTTGTGCGACTCGCGTGCGTTTTCTTTCTATGACGTCTGATAAATATAAGGTGTCACTGTCATCTTCATAGAATGTTTAATATTGTCTCGCCTACATATAGCTGATGAGATCCAGTAGATCTTCATTCTTTAGGTCTTTACCTTAGATAATAAGTTCTACAGGCAAGGAATCTGCTACTACTAGCATAGAAAGCTAATATTTTCCTTTCTTCTTAAATTTAATCTTCTGAACAAAAAGAATGTTTTATTATTGTGTTATGGCTAGCATCTGTAACTTTTATATGTGCTGTGCTCATTTGTAAAACTTACAGTCTTTTCCTAAAGAGAAATGTCAATAACTTTTATACGTTTTCAATATATGCATTTTGCTTTTTTAGGGTTTTAAGATCTAGAAGTAACTCAGTGTCATCTCATACCTCGGAACTATCTTTAAAAAATGATGCCGATTCTGATGATGATAACAGGCCTACTAAAAACAAGGAGAAAAGGTTAGTTTCAAGAATAATGCGTTATATATACATATATGTATATGTATATATATATATATGTATATGTATATATATATATATATATATATATATATATATATATATATATATATATATATATATATATACAGGGTTACAGGAAAAGTCGTCCTAGATAATTAAGGACGTTATAGTTTAGGTCGTTTCTGACCGATTTGACTCTATGACATGATGTCCTAAACTTAACCGTTTTCGAGATATTGAAGTTTAAAGATTTTCTAAAAAAAAACATGTTTTTTTTTTTTGCTTTTATATCGATTTTTTTTATTAGAGGTTCTCGAGTGCGATTTTTTGGTTATTTTTAGTTAGTCTGTATGTCAAGTATCAAAAAACATCAAAACAATTTGAACTAGTTACTAACAGTTTCAAATGGCGGCTTGTTAATGTTTCTAAATTACGAATTTTTACCAAGTGTTTCCTACTTTAAATCAATGAAGAGAAAAAAAAATGTATGGAAGTTATTCTGCAAATTATTTTAAAAACTTTTACATCTTTTTAGCTATCTAAAACGGTATAATATCTAATGGATCTATTGAAAATTCTAAGAAAATGAGATTTCAATAGGCCCAAATGTAGAGTAACATAATAATAGAATTTAGATACTACCAATTACCGGTTTACTACCTGCACCTTCAAACAATAAAAAGGGTTGGGTAAGCGTTTTTTTTCCGGTCGGGGTACTCTCTGTGCGAGTGACATTTTCTGTTCACTTAACATTATTGAATGATTTTTAGTCTGCTCATGCGATTCGTCCGTGGTAGATGTGCTATACCGTGCTTTTCAAAAATATCTGTGTTTCATCTTCTGACTGTGTGAATTGGCTCGTAACTGGATTTTGATCTCTGCTTGTGAATATGGCAACGTATACCAACGAGGAATATGCTGACATCCTAATGTGTTACGGATTTTGCGAAGGAGTGTCGTCGCGTGCACGTGATGAATACATACTGCGATATCCTACTCGTCGTGTACCTGATGTTAGCGTATTTGATGGAACTTATCGAAGACTACGAGAAACTGGTTCCGTACAAAGACGGCGGACTGACACGGGACGACTACGTATCTTTGACGAAGACGAAGAAAACGAAATACGACGTCTCTTTGAGGTGGACCCAACCACATCTACAAATGTTGTCGCACAACAGCTTGGTATTTCGCAGTGGAAGGTATGGTTTGTAATGCATACTGTTGGGCAACACCCTTACCACTATACGCCCGTGCAAGTCATTGAAGAAGGGGATTCGTTGCGACGATTAGAATTCTGCAGATTTATGCTCAATACCGATGTCGAAGATGCATCTTTTTTTTAAGAAAATACTATGGACTGACGAGTCGAAATTCGACAAAGACGGTCTTACAAACTACCACAATGCCCACTATTGGGCTTCTAAAGAGGAAGGCAACCCAAACAAAAAAGAACGAAAGGATCACAAACA
>CM032446.1:13169313-13534867 GCA_019049505.1 Pachyrhynchus sulphureomaculatus
AATCTTTTCTACCAGAAAAGGTACACAAAGTTTTTATAGACAATAATAAAATTCTATAAAGAATTTGTCAACAAGACAAGACTAGTTTTTTTTATGCCTAAAGGATAGTATTTTATATTTTTGTTTAAGAAAATTTTTCCATACTTTTGTTCGCTACTGTATATATATATATATATATATATATATATATATATATATATATATATATAAAGATTTGGTGATATGTTATCGACCGTGCATCAATCTGATATATATATATATATATATATATATATATATATATATATATATATATATATATATATATATATATATATATATATATATATATATATATATATATATATATATATATATATATATATATATATATATATATATATATATATATATATATATATATATATATATATATATATATATGATTATCGGGAATCGGTCTGGACTGTAAATAAAACTCTTTTCTTCTTTAAAACTCAATATTTCGTTATCGTTTGATAACTTCTTCAGGAGTAACTACAAAATTAATACACCTATATTAACACACTATTCTCTTTCGTCAAAGCATTAAAATATTGAAATATAAAACAACCAATTATGAAACAAACGAACAATCAATTAAAACACGTACGAAAATGCGAGTTTGTCCTGGAAACCAACATTCAACATCTCGATTTACTACAACAAACTGAGAGTAAATAGCCTCGGTACATATGCACTGCCGTGAATTCCAAACGAAACGGAAAAAACAGCAACAGAAAAACGTCTTTAATTTACTTTATACTAAGAGGTGGCAAATATTTATTTGTTATTATTGCTGTAATTGTAAATGATTAATACCTATTAATTATGTTGCTATATATAATACTAAGTTGATTAGTGTCTGATTTATAATTAATTGACTTTGAGTCCCTGTTGATATGGTACATTTCTTTAAAAAGTCTCCCTTTATAGTTGCTGTCATGAGCTAAGATTTTAACGTTGTTATAGTCAAAATTATGACCCGTTTTCAAATTATGTTGCACCACAGCACACGTATTCTTTCCCAATCGGGAGTCACTCCTGTGCTGTGTGAGTCTCTGTTTCAACCACTGACCTGTCTGCCCAATATAACAGGCTTCACATTGTAAACAAGATAATCTATAAACTACAGAGTTATTATATAGAATAGGTGTTCTATCCTTTATTTTTGAAAACAGGCCAGAACCTCGTATGCTGTTATATCTCGCAATCTTTATCTTTGGAAAATCTCTGAATAAGGCGACAATTGAGTTTGTGATTGGCTTTATAAATTGTAGCTTCCTGTATATCCTATGCTGCGCAGGCGTCTCGTCAGTAGGGGCATCAACACTATCCGAATTATAAATTAATTTTCGTAAAATGTGTTTAGGGTAGGCATTGTTGACAAAAATGTTATATAGCTCGTCTAGGTTTCTTTTTCGAAACCTATCATCACTGATGCGTATGACCCTGTTTTTCATTGCTATTACGGTGTTAAATTTTTGATTTTTTGGGTGATTTGAGAAATAATTAATGAATCTGCCTGACGCTGTGGGTTTTTTATACCAGTCAAGTATAATACTGTTGTCACTCGTTCTTATTACTTTAGTGTCCAAAAAAGGAACACTGAAGTCCTGTTCTATTTCGATAGTGAATTGTATATGTGTGTTGAATGCATTAAAATGGTTTAAAATGATTTCTGTATTACCCTTGGGTACAGCGCAAATCAGATCATCAACATACTTGTACAAAAAGGGTAGGTTGAATGGTAATTGAGGAACCACCGTTTCCAAAAGATGGTCCAACACCACCTTGGCCAAAACTGGACTGATAGGAGACCCCATTGGAGTTCCAAAAATTTGTTTGAAAAATTTTTGGTTGAAACTAAAATATGTGTTGTTGAAGATGAATTTAATGAGAATCAAGAAATTATGCTTTGAAATCATGGTTTTCGTTTGAATCAGTTCCCACTTTTTTCCAGAATAGTTAGGATTAAGTCTAGAGGTATATTTGTAAACAACGATACTACATCCAAAGATATTAATACATACTCTTCTGGTAATGTCACTCCCTTTATTTTGTTGACAAACGAGAAGGTGTCTCTAACATTGTAATCCTTGTCATCCTCAAAAGCAACACTCAAAATTTTAGCTAAGTATTTTGATAGATTGTATGTCGTTGAATTCACTGAACTTATAATTGGTCTCAGAGGAGTGTTTGTTTTGTGAATTTTGGGTAAACAGTAGAGTTTGGGAAATGTGGAATTGTAAATTACTAACTTCTTGTACAGTTGTTCATCTATTTCGCCTTTGTTCTTTAAAAATTTTATTAAATCATTAAAGCTTGTTTGTATAGTACTGGTAGGGTCTTTAGATAGTGAAGTGTATGTAGTCTCGTCTTGTAGTAAAGTTTCAGTCTTATGAATATACTCATTTCTGGCCTGTTTTTCAAAAATAAAGGATAGAACACCTATTCTATATAATAACTCTGTAGTTTATAGATTATCTTGTTTACAATGTGAAGCCTGTTATATTGGGCAGACAGGTCAGTGGTTGAAACAGAGACTCACACAGCACAGGAGTGACTCCCGATTGGGAAAGAATACGTGTGCTGTGGTGCAACATAATTTGAAAACGGGTCATAATTTTGACTATAACAACGTTAAAATCTTAGCTCATGGCAGCAACTATAAAGGGAGACTTTTTAAAGAAATGTACCATATCAACAGGGACCCAAAGTCAATTAACTATAAATCAGACACTAATCAACTTAGTATTATATATAGCAACATAATTAATAGGTATTAATCATTTACAATTACAGCAATAATAACAAATAAATATTTGCCACCTCTTAGTATAAAGTAAATTAAAGACGTTTTTTCTGTTGCTGTTTTTTTTTTTTTTTCCGTTTCGTTTGGAATTCACGGCAGTGCATATGTACCGAGGCTATTTACTCTCAGTTTGTTGTAGTAAATCGAGATGTTGAATGTTGGTTTCCAGGACAAACTCGCATTTTCGTACGTGTTTTAATTGATTGTTCGTTTGTTTCATAATTGGTTGTTTTATATTTCAATATTTTAATGCTTTGACGAAAGAGAATAGTGTGTTAATATAGGTGTATTAATTTTGTAGTTACTCCTGAAGAAGTTATCAAACGATAACGAAATATTGAGTTTTAAAGAAGAAAAGAGTTTTATTTACAGTCCAGACCGATTCCCGATAATCATATATATATATATATATATATATATATATATATATATATATATATATATATATATATATATATATATATATATATATTTTCATCTGGTGTCTCATTTACTGGACTCTTTAAATTTAAATATGCTTGTTCAGGAGCCGACGCGAGTTACGAAGTATTCTTCGTCCTTAATTGATTATGTTTGTACTAATCGCGATAGGAACCTTGTGAAGTGTTCAGTATTAAATGCGGGTCTTTCAGAACATTATTCAGTTTTGTGTAATTTTAAATTGTTAATGGAAAAAATATAATAATGCTTGATGATCTATGGGTGGATGACACGTTTTATTTTTATCCTACGGATATTCACGAAATGAAGAGCATATTCGCTGAAGTGAAAAATAGGAATGCCTCAGGTTGGGATAATATGTCAATGAAGGTTATTTCGGCTTTGCCTGACGCAGCATTGCATATACTTGTTGAGGCAATCAATCAATCATTTCTTGTAGGACATTTCCCTCCATCTTTGAAACGAGCACGAGTTATTCCGCTCCTTAAAGGGGGCGAAACTAGCTTCCCTCTAACTACAGACCAATCTTATTGCTTCCTACGTTGGCTAAGGTGGTCGAGAGGCTCGTGAGGGGTCATATACTCCATTTCGTCCTTAAGCATAACTTGTTGAGCACCTCTCAGTTTGGTTTTCGGGCTGGCAGAAACACTAATGACGCGATTCGTTTCTAGAAAACCTATATATGACTTTATGAGAAGCTTTTGCAGTTAAACGACATAGTTTATCGTCACTAAGAATAACTTCATTTATTGAAAGTTAAATGATGGAGAGGTTGCTGCGGCGGTATTCTGTGACCTCGCAAAGGCTTTTGATTGTGTGAATCATAGGATATTGCTGAGTAAGCTTGAAATCTACGGATTTAGAGGTGTGGTGTTGGCCTGATTGGCATCTTACTTATCATCGCGCTGTCAATCTGTCTTTTTTAACGGTAATGAGTCGCTTGAATTGAGTGTCACTTGTGGAGCTCCACAAGGCTCTGTTTTGGGTCCTCTGTTATTTCTATTTTATATTAATGACCTTTCAAAACTTAATGTTAGAGGGGTATTTACTATGTTTGCCGATGACACAACTGTGATGTGGCACAATAGAGACGTGGTACAGTTGGAATGTGACATCAGTGGGGATATGGTAAAAATCGTAAATTGGTGTCATTCAAATTATCTAACCTTGAATATTTCTAAAACTAACATTTTCATTTAAATGTCAATTGAACGATATTTCACTTGATTCGCAAATTATTGACGGCTTGACTTATAACAAATTTTTGGGTTTATAGACACTAAATTGAGATTCTCTACTCACATTTTGCAGCTTTTTAAGAGGATTGCCAAGGAATGTTTTGCCTTGTGAGTAGTGTCTCGGGAATTAGATGTTTCTATTGCGAGAAATGTATACTTTGCTCTGATTGAATCGCACCTCCGTTATGGGGTATGTTTCTGGGGTTCCTGCTCTAATCAATTACTGAATAAAGTGTTTATGTTACAGAAGCGAGCACTTCGTTATATGTTCCAATTGAGTACTCGGCAATCCGGCAGGAATGTGTTTATTACTAAGAGAATTCTAACATTGCCTTGTATATTTATTATTGAAACAGCCTGCCTTATACATAGTAAGTTTGAGGGAGAGATAGGAGCTTCTTGTGCGTCCATGACTTGTTCATCTTATGTGGCCTCACTACCCATTCCCTCTTCAGCTTTAATAAGGGACTCTATAAATATATATGAGTAAGAAAATATTCAACCACTTGCCCTTGAACGTGAGGAAAATTTTAAATAATAAACGATTTAGGAGGAAGATTCGGAAGCTCTTGATTGAGAAGGCCTACTATTCAGTTAAGGAGTTTTTTGATGACACTCTTTGATTGCTGAGTGTGTATATGGCGTGTTAGATTAGATAGCTTCGTAGACAAAGGAACAATCTTTTTTTACAATAAAGCTTTATTTGATTTGATTTGATTATATATATATATATATATATATATATATATATATATATATATATATATATCCGCAGAATTGGCTAATCCTGTTGGTGGTACGATATACATTGGCTTTGGGTCGCCCCTCAATAATAACATGTAAAACTATTTTAAAGAATTCTCACACTTTTAATCTCTATTACTATTGCAATCAGTTGATTGCTTTATTATTTACGTGCTTTTAAATAAGCAACAAACGACTTAAAGTAAACTTTGCATATTTAAACAAAATTTCTACAATATAAATATAAAATAATATTTTTTTTCAACTAATTTTTAGTCAATTGGAATATAACCCTTCCGATATTGAAATTGAATATGAACCCGAGGAACCAAAGACTCCTAGCCGAAGGAAACAGTAAGTATATTTCAAGTTTTGATCAAAAAATATTAGATTGAAGTTCATCTTAAGTTAGAAGATCTGATGCATAAATTCTTATAAAATTGGGCCATTCTGATTCTATTCACAGATCACTTAAGTATTTTAAATATAAAATTTAAACTTGAGGTCACATAATAATTTAGGTCATCTATAATATATATAAAATGTAACGTTTCTCTATAATATATATAAAATGCAACTGTCTGTCTGTCTGTCTGTCCGTTAGTGCGCTTGTCACTGGAGAACCTCTTATCCGATTTACGTACTTTTTTTTTTAAAAACATACATATGTTCTCTGGCCTGGTTCTAGGATATATTTTATTAAGATAGGTAGCCTAAGGAATGAGCAGTGACGATAATAGTCGGAAAAAAGTTTGCCGCTAGCGCGTTCCGTTGCAATACATAACCTAAACCATTAAATATGGAATAATATTATGGAGCAGAGAATATCTATAGTCTATAATATATATAAAATGCAATGTTTCTCTGTCTGTCTGTCTGTTCATTAGTGCGTTTATCACGCGAGAACCATTTATCCGATTTACGTGTCTTTTTAAATTCATACATATATTCTTTGGCGAGGTTATATAATAATAAAATAATATTAATAATAATCTATATCTATAATATATACAAAATGCAACGTCTCTCTGTCTGTCTGGCCGTTAGTGCGCTTATCCCTCGAGAACCACTTATCTGATTTACCTTAAATTCATACATATGTTCTCTGACCAGATTATAGATATATATTTTATTACATCTATAATATATATACAATGCAACGTGTCTCTGTCTGTCTGTCTGCCTGTCTCTCTGCCTGTCTGGAGAACCACTTATCCGATTTACGTGTTTTTTTTTTAAAACATACATATGTCCTCTGGCCAAATTACCTATCTATAATATATATAATATGCAACGTCTCTCTGTCTATCTGTCTGTCCGTTAGTGCGTTACGTGCTTTTTTTTTAAAACATACATATGTTCTTTGGCCAGGTTATAGGATATATTTTATTGCGTTAGGTAACATAAAAAATAAGCAGTGACGATAATAGTGAATCAAGTCGGAAAAAAGGTTACCGTTAGCGCGTTCTCTTGCAATACACCTAAACCATTAAATATGGAACAATATTATGTTGCAAAAAATTTAATATATATAAAATGCAACGTCCCTCTGTCTGTCTGTCTGTCCGTTAGTGCGCTTAGCACTTGACAACCACTATCCGATTTACATGTTTTTATAAATTTATACATATTCTATATAATTCGATATAAGCCTAGATAAGTATAAATATTGGGAGATAAGGAGAAATATTGCGAGATAAGTCGAGATAAGCCTAGATAATGGGAGATAAGGTGAGATAATGGAAGATAAGGAGAAATAATGGGAGAATTCCAGAGAACAACAGACCAATAAAAGAAGCATCGGGCGAGCGACGTAACGGTCGAGGACGTCGCGGGAAATGGCAGCTCGACCAAAACGATGAAGACCAGGCAACCGAAAATGGACCTGCCAAAAGTGTTGTGTTGGCGACTAAGCCGACACCCACCAAGGCGGGAAAATCACAGCAGCGCATGAGTTGCACCACAGGAATCAACGAACACGCCATGCGTTGCTGTAATGAAAACACAAAACCTGACAAAGAAATCACTGAGAAGAGAATCACTCGCCGCTTGGACCCACCAACATCAATCCCAAGCGCAACCGACGTAGATACGGGACAAACACAACCACCAAAGCCAGGCCAGGGCCCGTATGTATTGCAAGGACAACATGCAACTACCAAGGCTGGAAAACCAAGACAGCGGTTAAAGTGGACGGATGAGATGAATAGGACGGTGATGCGCTGTTACTACACCGCCACCAAACTCGAAACAATAACATCGGGCTACAGACAGCAACTGCACAGACTTTTCTTGACCGAATATCCACATCTGCAATTACTTGTTTCAGAACAGAGAGTAGTAGACCAAAAAAGAGTTATTACCAAGAACAATCGTCTCACACCTCTCGAATTGCAAACCATCAAGGACACAGTGGCTGTTGAACTGAACACAGACCAACCAAACAATAGAAACAATAAAGCAGATTCCGAACCAGCCTCACACACACAACCACCCAGTCGAACACAACAATACCCACCACCCAGGAGGAGCATAACGCAAAATAATATTGCGAGTACCGCGCAACACCATATCACAGACAACAACATGAATCACTCGCCACCCTCAACGACATCCACACAACATCACCCCGAATCACCTCTCATACAAACACTTAAAGCAAAAATGGAGTCACATCTAGCTCGATGGTCAGGCACCGACCCCACAACAAGAAATCCCATCCCTCGTTTAATCTTCAGACAGAGCACGCAGCCAATCCTCAACACACTAAACAAGCACATAATACCTCAGTATATAACAGACTCAAGCACAATCGAAGACATTCACACGATAATATACGCAGCAGCAATCACCGCTCTAACACAAAATAATCAAAAACTCCCTCAACGACAGGGAAACCCCAACAGGACAAAACCAAAATTCAAATGGCAAATAAGAATAGAAAACAAAATCAACAATATCAGGAGAGATCTAGGACATCTTACCCAGTTTATAAGCGGGAACGCGTCCAAACGTGTCACACAGGGGGCAAACAAGATCAAATCTAAGTCTCCCAACAGAACACTGCCAGAAATCCTCGATACCTTGAAACAAAAACTATCTGTATATGCCGCAAGACTCCGTAGATACAAAGAATCAAATGAGAGGAAAGACACCAACAACCTCTTCCGAAGAAGCGAAAAACAGTTCTACCGGAAAACTATGTACAACAAACAGATAGCAGTGACTGAACCACCAAACAAACAAGAACTCACAGATTATTGGAAAAGTATCTGGTCAGAACCCAAACAACACAATAATAACACCCCCTGGATCAAAGCCGAAGAAGACAAACATAAACATGTGACAGAACAAGAAAATACCACATTTAATACACAAGAAATTACAGAAACTATCAAACACACACACAACTGGAAATGTCCTGGAATAGACAATATACAAAACTTCTGGTACAAACAGTTTACCACCACACACGAAGCACTCACACACCAAATCAACAAAGCCATTCTACAACCATACACATTTCCCACTTTCCTCACACAAGGAATAACATACGTTAAACCCAAAAGCTCAGACACCACAAACCCGTCAAACTACCGACCTATCACCTGTCTTCCAACCCTATACAAGATCATCACAGCCACAATATCGAAGAAAATAGAACAACACCTAACATACAACAATATCCTCACAGAAGAGCAGAAGGGATGCAGGAAAAATAGTCGAGGATGCAAAGAGCAGCTGATTATAGATAGCGTGATTATGGGACAAACCAGAAAAGAACACAGAAACCTTCACATCGGTTACATAGACTATAAAAAAGCCTTCGACTCCATACCCCACAGCTGGTTAATCAGGGCCCTAGAAATCTATAAAATCAACCAACACCTCAGATAGTTTCTCGCGCAAATTATGAAAACATGGAAAACCAAAATACGCCTAGAAACACAAACCGAACGGATCCAAACAGAAGAGCTGTACATCAGACGGGGTATATTTCAGGGAGACTCGCTCAGTGCTCTATGGTTTTGCCTCTGTCTCAATCCACTCTCAAATATACTAAACAGAACAGAGCATGGCTTCAATATCAGACACCAAAAAGAGAATCAACATAAAATAAACCACCTCCTATATATGGACGACATAAAACTCTACGCTGCCACACAAACACAGCTGAAAGAACTCCTCAAAATCACAGAAATATTCACCTTAGATGTCAATATGGAATTTGGTATAAGTAAATGCAAAGTGCTCCATATCAACAAAGGCCAATGGAAGCACCACCATGAGACAGAAACCATCAACAATGAAACGCTCGATAACATGTTCGATAAAGAAACATACAAATATCTAGGCTTCCAACAAAGCACCAAACTCAACCACACTCACATCAAAACAGAGCTCAGAACCGAATTCAAAAACAGACTGACGAA
This sequence comes from Pachyrhynchus sulphureomaculatus, assembly GCA_019049505.1. Taxonomy (NCBI): domain Eukaryota; kingdom Metazoa; phylum Arthropoda; class Insecta; order Coleoptera; family Curculionidae; genus Pachyrhynchus; species Pachyrhynchus sulphureomaculatus. Next base: position 13,179,003 of record CM032446.1, read on the forward strand.
ACTTTTGCAAACAAAACTCAACTCTAAGAATCTCACTAAAGCCATCAACACGTTCGCTATACCTATACTCACATATTCATTTGGTATCATCAAATGGTCACAAACAGACATAGAAAATATTCACATCCTTATACGATCTCAATTCACCAAATACAGGAAATTACACCCCAACGCATGCAAAGAAAGACTTACCATCGAGAGGAAGGCAGGAGGAAGAGGAATTATAGACATCAGATCATTACACACAAAACAAATACAAACACTTAGGAAATTCTTTCACAGCAAGCAAACCAGCCTCCACACAGCGACAGTGAAAGCAGACAAAAACTACACACCTCTCGACTTAGCCCGGGCAGACCACTCAGCAGACACACACAGTCACACCCAATTACAACAGGAAAAGATGAAAACGTGGTCAGAGAAAACACTCCACGGAAAACACAGATACCACATAGAACAAGACCACGTAAATAAAAAACAATCATACACCTGGTTACGGGATGGGCAGCTATTCCCTGAGACTGAAGGCTTCTTACTTGCCATCCAGGATAAAGTCATATTAACCAGAAACTACCAAAAGCATATCATCAAAGACCCGACTATTGCAGAGGACAGATGTAGGAAATGCCACCAGCAGAAAGAAACGATCGAACACATAACGAGCGGATGTAAAATATTGGCCGGAACGGAGTACACAGCCAGGCATGATTCAGCTGCCAAAGTGGTTCACCAAGCACTAGCCACAACATACAGACTCATAGAAAACACAGATCCCTACTACAAATACACGCCAACATCCATACTTGAAAATGAAGATTACAAGCTCTACTGGGATATCGGTATCCATACAGATAAAACAGTCTCCGCCAATAGACCCGATATTACTTTTCAGTGCAAAAAAGGAAAAGTCACCTATCTGATTGACATAGCTGTCCCCAACGACACAAACATCCAAGCGAAATACACAGAAAAAATTTCCAAATACACAGACCTTGCAACGGAAATAAAAAGGCTATGGAGACAGGAAAAAGTCATCATTGTCCCCCTCATTATATCAGCCACAGGCCTTACACCAATAACATTCACACCACATTTAGTGCAATTGGGACTCAACACGGACATACACAGAAACATTCAGAAGTCAGTGATTTTGAAAACATGTAACATTGTCAGGTCATTCCTTAATACGGAATGGTAATAGCGTTTGTGCTGACTTGGTTTTGGCCCGTCAGCCAAACATGGAACCACATTGATCAAATGTGAGAAAGAAGAACTTTTTGTAATAATAATCTATATCTATAATATATACAAAATGCAACGTCTCTCTGTCTGTCTGGCCGTTAGTGCGCTTATCCCTCGAGAACCACTTATCTGATTTACCTTAAATTCATACATATGTTCTCTGACCAGATTATAGATATATATTTTATTACATCTATAATATATATACAATGCAACGTGTCTCTGTCTGTCTGTCTGCCTGTCTCTCTGCCTGTCTGGAGAACCACTTATCCGATTTACGTGTTTTTTTTTTAAAACATACATATGTCCTCTGGCCAAATTACCTATCTATAATATATATAATATGCAACGTCTCTCTGTCTATCTGTCTGTCCGTTAGTGCGTTACGTGCTTTTTTTTTAAAACATACATATGTTCTTTGGCCAGGTTATAGGATATATTTTATTGCGTTAGGTAACATAAAAAATAAGCAGTGACGATAATAGTGAATCAAGTCGGAAAAAAGGTTACCGTTAGCGCGTTCTCTTGCAATACACCTAAACCATTAAATATGGAACAATATTATGTTGCAAAAAATTTAATATATATAAAATGCAACGTCCCTCTGTCTGTCTGTCTGTCCGTTAGTGCGCTTAGCACTTGACAACCACTATACGATTTACATGTTTTTATAAATTTATACATATTCTATATAATTCGATATAAGCCTAGATAAGTATAAATATTGGGAGATAAGGAGAAATATTGCGAGATAAGTCGAGATAAGCCTAGATAATGGGAGATAAGGTGAGATAATGGAAGATAAGGAGAAATAATGGGAGATGAGCAGAGATAAGCCTAGATAATGGACATTATGTAGAGATAATGGGAGATAAGAAGAAATAATGGGAGATAAGGGGAAATAATGGCATATATTTTATTACGTTAGGTAACACAAGAAATAAACAGTGACGATAGTAGTGAATCAAATCCACGCGAGCGGAGCCGCGGGCACGGCTATTTATCTAATAAATATGTTACAAGATTTTTGCCTTTGGGGCGCTTCTTTTGGGGAATGTCTCAATTGACGTTCGATATTTATTCGTCATGTGCGCTTTCACTTGAAAAATTGTCCATTGTCGTTGTTCCATGGAATGTTTTTTTTTTTCGTATTGATCATGCACGTATATTTTTTGGTTTTTAGGATCCTTAGGCCAAGAAAAGATTCTACCACATCAAATGCCTCTGAAAATTCAGAAAAGTCTCCTGAAAGGAGGCGTCAGAAAGATGTTGCAACAACTTCTAGAAATAAAAAGATTTCAACCGCTGCAACGCCAAAGAGTGTCCAAGCTACTCCAAAAACTCCTAAAAACAGATTGAAATTATTGAGGTAAACATTTCAAAATACTTGTTATTTTTAAATTATGTGTTAGGGTTCTAACCCAGTAATAAAAATGTATATCGAGTAATACAAATGAACAAAGTCCATGTTTCAGTATTGACAATTATTCTCACATCTGTCAGTCCATCTCGAGATGCGTTTCGTCGTAACACGGCTCATCAGCCGAGTTAGGATCGACAAATGAGAGACCAAAACTCTTTTTTTAATTGCTTTATTCATTGTAAAGAGTAAAGTCTTATAAATAATCTAGAGGTAAAGATAAGCCTACAGGACAAAGATATATTGGAAAATCATTAAAGTTATACTGAATAATAAATAAATTACAATTAGTTGAGCAAAACAGGTCGCAGTCATAAAATTCTTGTGAAGAATACAAGGCGTTTTCTACTAAAATCTCTTTTAAACAGTCCCTAAATAATTTCATATTTACTATGTCTTCTCTATATGATAGAAGGGGATTATACAGGCCCGGGCCAAATCTTTCTAAAAGAATGATGATCCCTTAAAAAACTTGTAGAATAGACCTAAGTCACCAACCGTCCTTCAATGTTCCAAGGGCTCAAGGTTGCCGGTTAGTTTCGGGTCTCCAATCAGGTGAACAGCCCTTTCTTGAATAGAATCCAACAAATGCAGTGTATGTTTGGGAGCAGAACCGGAAACATGGTAGTAGTATTCCATTGTTGGTCTAATTTGAGCTTGATACACAAGCTGGAGTGTAAAGTTTTTAGTTTGAAATTACATTTCCCACTTTTGAGAAGCTCTCTTTGCTATGTATACAACATGTTTATCCCAAAAAAATGTTTGCTCCGAAAATAACGTCCAATAATGTGTGTGAGGATGCTAGAGGAAAGCAGTCCCCCGACATAACAATTTCGGGTTCAGTACCATTCACTTTTTTAGAAAAAACTGCTGCCTTGGATTTTGTAGCGTTAAATTTTGCTGTCGCCCTAAGACTTCCTGCTGTCTGCGGATATTTGCATTCCTTGAATGAAGAAATAACTCTCAAGGTCTTCTCGTCCTTTTGAGTATCGGCAGAACTGTAGCGCATTTCCATTAAGAAGGAAATATTCCCTTTCTGTAGGATAGGTTCAAAAGTCTACGGAAAACTGGAGTTAGTTCGTTTGAACATTTTTTGAGTGGTATGGCAGGTATTCCATGAGCGTGAGAAGCTTTTTTGGTGTGTAGCTTCATTAAAATACGATACAATACTATGGGAATAGATGGTGATGTTTTTCCTTGGAAATAGGAGAGAAAGTAATAATAATAATAATCTTTATTATTAGCAAAGCTAAACAAGTACAATTACAATATATATATATATATATATATATATATATATATATATATATATATATATATATATATATAATTACAAACTAACTTAAATGCTATGGTTATCTATTATGTAGCTTCTTAACAATTTTTTAAAGTTTACAAAGTTTGCATTTTTCAAATTTATTGGAAGATTGTTAAATTCTATAAGTCCTCGATGGAATGAGCAATTTTCAGCATATGATGAATTCACAGTGGGAACATAAAAGTCCAATCTATTTCTAGTGTTATATGCGTGAATGTCATGGACATATTGTAATTTTTCTAAAATATATTCAGGGTACATTCTATTTTTAATTTTAAAAAACAACTATCATTCTATTTAAAAAGATATTTTGTTTTACACTTAATAAGTCTGTTGTTTTCAACATATCTTTTATTCTTGAATACCTATTACAACCTATTATACATCTTAATGCCCAGTTTTGCTTTTTCTGGAGATTGTCTATATCTCTTTTGTTGAACATATAGAGAATTGTGGAACAATAATTGAGGTGGGGCATTATTATCGACTTATATATTAGCAATTTAGCCCAAGTACTTAAATTTTTACCTATTCTACATAAAAAATAAATTTTTTTTGATACTTTTTTTGTTATATAAGTGGCATGACTAGAAAATGATAGATTTTCATCAATAACTACACCCAAAATATTTACATTCTTTAAGTTGTTCAATTCTGTCATTGTCTATCATAATGCCATTATGAGTAGTGTTATCTAGGGTATTATTTTTGCCTTTTAGTATCATAAATTTGGTTTTTTTAACATTGACACTAAGACTATTACAACACAGCCACTTGGGTAACCTATCTAAGTCTTCATTTATTGTTTGCACTAGATCTGTTTATGTTATCACTTTCATAATAGAGGATTGTGTCATGTGCAAATAGCTGTAATTCACATTTTTTTATGACTCACTATATCATTTATATATAATATGAATAAGTCAGGTCCTAGCACTGTGCCCTGTGGAACACCATGTCTATTGATCCTAATAGAAGATAACGCTCCATTATATTTTGTTTGTTGTGTTCTGCTGTCCAGATATTCACAGAACCATTTTAACACATTTCCCTCAAAACCATATTTTTCCAATTTCTGAACCAACAACTTTCTGTTTATAGTTTCAAAAGCCCTTTGAAAGTCAAGTAGAAGTACACCAACCAATTTTTCCTCACCTATAGAAGACTTCCACTTGAAAATAACAGTCTGTAGTGCACTTTCACAAGAATGATTTTTCCTAAAACCAGCCGGACAATATGTAAGCAACTTGTTTTCCTCTATGTATTTTCTCATTTGTTTGCTTACAATAGTTTCAAGAAGTTTTTCATATGTAGCTACCATATTAATTGGTCGATATTCTTCACATCTATTAGTGTTAGTTACTTTCTCAATAGGAATAATCGTTGTCATTTTCCATTCTTGTGGGAATCTTCCTCTTACTAGGCTAGTGTTAATTAGTTTCAGAAAGCAATCACCTATTACTTCAAATGCTAGTTTTAAAATTCTGACATTAATGCCATCAACACTACTTGTCTTATTTTTTAAATTTTTTACAGTTTTTCTAAGGTCAGCTAGTTCTAATGTATCAAAATTATTTAAACTTATTTATTGGGGTTTCAATATTGTTTAGAACTTCCTGGGTTTCAATTTCCCCCGTCTTTTGTTATGGCACTAATACTTTGCAAAAAGTAGTCATTAAATTTTTCTGCTATTATTTTGTTATCCTTTTCCATCTTTCCCTTGAAAAAAATGCCTTCTTGTCGTTTATTGTTTTTACTAGAAATGATTAGACCCTTCAGAGTCCTCCACATTTCTTTAGAATCTCCTTTAGCTTCATCTATTTTTCTATTATAATATGCTTGCTTTTTTTCTTTAATAAGCTGAACCACTCTGTTTCTATTCTGTTTATAGCTTATCCAGTCATCTTCAAGTCTAGTTATCATTGCTCTTCTGTACAATCTGTCTCTATTAGAAATCGCATCTTTAATTCCGAGCGTCCACCATTTTTTGTTTCCCCATTTGCACATTGCCTCTCTTTCTACTATTGGAGCATGCTTGTTTAATTTCTCAGTTATAATTTGTACCAGATAGTTTGCAATCTCGTTTGTGGACTTCAAGGTTATAGGCCATACACAGCTCATATTGTCCAATTGAAACTGAAGATCATTAAAGTTTTTCGTATCTCTGACACTTGTTCTTTGCTTAACTCTTTTAAAAGAAGGAAATTCTGTAGTTATAATGGAGTGATCCGCTATTTTGGGTGAGTGGTGAATTTGATATTCAATACTTTTTTCATTAGTTATAAGATCAATCATTGTTGCTGTATTCTGTGTAATTCTTGTAAAGTTTTGAACGATTTGATACATACCATTACTTTTTATAATATCTTTAAGTTTCTTTGAATAATATGAATCTTTTGCAACATTGATGTTGAAATCCCCTGTTAAAATAAACCCGTCAGGTTTTACAGCATATTCTCCTATTATTTCTTCTAATTTATCCAAGAATACAATATCACTGGACTTAGGAGAATGGTAGACATTAAGAACATTGTATTTTTTGCCATTAACACATAGGTTTATACCAACCAACCATAAATTCCCATCTATTACTATATTTATAGTTGACCTGTAATGAAGTTCTTCTTTCACGTATATAGAAGCTCCTCCTGTATGCCTACTTGTTGAAAGTGCATGAACTGCTTTATAGCCATTAATGTTTATTTCGCTGTCTTCCAAGTCTTTGGTAATATATGTTTCTACCAAACAAATTACTGTAGGCTTTCACTGAGTAACTGTTCATTCAAGTTCTGTTTTATTTGCGGTTAAACTATTTATATTAAGATACATCATATGTTGTTTTTTTAATTGCTACTTTGTTGATTTCTCAAATGCATCTGGATAATTAACTCTTAATTGTAATTGTTCGAATAATCTTTTGAATGCTTCACATTTTCTATTGTAAGCTGAATGGTGGTAATCTATATTTGCAATTTTCAATACCTCCTTTGCATGTTTGCAGTTTAGTACAGATTTCAACTTCACTTGTACTTTCCTCTTTTTTATGATTCTGACTACATTTAGGACAGACTACCTCTCTGCTTGTACACTGTTGTGCTATGTGCCCAAATTTCCAACACTTAAAGCATTGAATGATGTTAACATGGTCAAAATACCTACATCTTCTCCATCCTATATGCAAGACATCTCTTCTGCTTATCTGACCATATGTTACATCATCAACTTCTAATATTGCTACATTTGATTTTCGTCGTCTGTCCTCATATGTGCTCAGAACCTTCATCACTCTTTTTTCTTCTTCTGTTGTTATCCCATTTTGTAAAATAATGCTTTCAGTTAGTGTATCATAATTCTGCACTATTTTTTTTTCAATATTTGTTATCTTTAATCGTGGATTTTTCTTTTCAGGTACCTTAATTTCATAGTCTCTGCTCATTTTGTCTTTAATACTGCTGGAGATGTTTCTTATATCGTCCTTCTTTGTGCAACTTATAGCAATACCGTCCTCTCGAAAGTAGGAGAGAGAGAGAGAGTTAAATTTAGCAGCTACATGATTCACATGACATAATTAAGTAAGTTGTTTATCTATAGACAACTCCACACACACAACGACGTGAATCACTTTTTCCGTACACATACCGCTCCTGGAGCGATTTATGGACTTCCCTGTAGCACGTGTGCTAGACCCATAAAAAAAAATCTTTTCTTCCGTCATATTGGAGTGCTGCTCAACTTTCGTAGGATCCAGGAGGAATTTTCTTATTACAAAATATCATGTGTTGATTCTTAGATGCATTAATCTTCACCCTATTTCTGATACACCAGTTGTGGAACTTTTCAAGTATATTTCTAGCACAATCCTGCAAATCTTGTGAATCAGCAAACGAAGACATTCCTGGGGTCTTCAGCATATAAAACAATCTTAATGATAATGTCTGCAGGCTTGATATGATCTTCCATATCGTTGCTAAAAAGCATGGATAATAATAATAATAGCTTTATTACCCAATAGTTCCCCATTAATGGGGTAAATATTTAGACATTTACATATTCAATGACAGTCTGCAGTAATTGCTTCTTAGTACAACAGTATATAATAATAATAATAATAATAATAGCCCTCAGGGGCTAGGGGAATCCTAGGATTCTCCTAGTACGGGCATTGACGATCCCGAGGTACCTGAGTCATGTTGTGCTGTCTTGTGTTGTCCAGATTATGTGTAATAAAAACGCAATCTTAAGGTGTTTACCGTGCCGAGAAGATGAATGGCTCAGCGTTTATGAGTCGCGAACGGTTCCCCCGGATACCGGGCGCCCTCCGGGAGTAAGTAGCCTTGCTGTGGCATCCAGGCTCTGCCGCAGTCGACCTTTCTTTCCTAGGATACTCGTGGGAATACTATGTTAAACAATAATAATTATAATAATGAAAATGGAAGGGTGTTGCGGAGGCGGACCCCTGTCGTACAAACAGCTACAGCAACACCACAACAACAACTACAGACGAACCAAACAACCGCCTCAGTCGAAACTACTCCCGATAGTTTTACCAGATCCGACATTGTAGGTGATGGAAATTGCCTTTTCCGTGCAGTTAGCTTATACTTATATGGCCACCAGAACCATCATGAGAAACTCCGAGAGGTTGCTCTAAGATATTTACAACAAAACTGGTCGGAACTTCACACATTTTCATTAATTGAAGTCGACGATATAAAAGACTTCAATAACTATTATAATTATATGCGGAAAAATGGCACCTATGGAACGAGCCTAGAGATACTTGCCCTCTCGGAAACACAAAATAGCAACTTTCATATCTTCTCAAAACAACGAAGAACAAGACATACAAAAATAACTTTTACGGACAGACCAACAATAATAAGCACGGGAAAATACAACAAAACCATTTACCTTCTACTAACAGGCAACCCAATGTCGGGACACTTTGAGCTTCTGACACCACAAAACACTGAAAACATTCCAGAGAACAACAGACCAATAAAAGAAGCATCGGGCGAGCGACGTAACGGTCGAGGACGTCGCGGGAAATGGCAGCTCGACCAAAACGATGAAGACCAGGCAACCGAAAATGGACCTGCCAAAAGTGTTGTGTTGGCGACTAAGCCCACACCCACCAAGGCGGGAAAATCACAGCAGCGCATGAGTTGCACCACAGGAATCAACGAACACGCCATGCGTTGCTGTAATGAAAACACAAAACCTGACAAAGAAATCACTGAGAAGAGAATCACTCGCCGCTTGGACCCACCAACATCAATCCCAAGCGCAACCGACGTAGATACGGGACAAACACAACCACCAAATCCAGGCCAGGGCCCGTATGTATTGCAAGGACAACATGCAACTACCAAGGCTGGAAAACCAAGACAGCGGTTAAAGTGGACGGATGAGATGAATAGGACGGTGATGCGCTGTTACTACACCGCCACCAAACTCGAAACAATAACATCGGGCTACAGACAGCAACTGCACAGACTTTTCTTGACCGAATATCCACATCTGCAATTACTTGTTTCAGAACAGAGAGTAGTAGACCAAAAAAGAGTTATTACCAAGAACAATCGTCTCACACCTCTCGAATTGCAAACCATCAAGGACACAGTGGCTGTTGAACTGAACACAGACCAACCAAATAATAGAAACAATAAAGCAGATTCCGAACCAGCCTCACACACACAACCACCCAGTCGAACACAACAATACCCACCACCCAGGAGGAGCATAACGCAAAATAATATTGCGAGTACCGCGCAACACCATATCACAGACAACAACATGAATCACTCGCCACCCTCAACGACATCCACACAACATCACCCCGAATCACCTCTCATACAAACACTTAAAGCAAAAATGGAGTCACATCTAGCTCGATGGTCAGGCACCGACCCCACAACAAGAAATCCCATCCCTCGTTTAATCTTCAGACAGAGCACGCAACCAATCCTCAACACACTAAACAAGCACATAATACCTCAGTATATAACAGACTCAAGCACAATCGAAGACATTCACACAATAATATACGCAGCTGCAATCACCACTCTAACACAAAATAATCAAAAACTCCCTCAACGACAAGGAAACCCCAACAGGACAAAACCAAAATTCAAATGGCAAATAAGAATAGAAAACAAAATCAACAACATCAGGAGAGATCTAGGACATCTTACCCAGTTTATAAGCGGGAACGCGTCCAAACGTGTCACACAGGGGGCAAACAAGATCAAATCTAAGTCTCCCAACAGAACACTGCCAGAAATCCTCGATACCTTGAAACAAAAACTATCTGTATATGCCGCAAGACTCCGTAGATACAAAGAATCAAATGAGAGGAAAGACACCAACAACCTCTTCCGAAGAAGCGAAAAACAGTTCTACCGGAAAACTATGTACAACAAACAGATAGCAGTGACTGAACCACCAAACAAACAAGAACTCACAGATTATTGGAAAAGTATCTGGTCAGAACCCAAACAACACAATAATAACACCCCCTGGATCAAAGCCGAAGAAGACAAACATAAACATGTGACAGAACAAGAAAATACCACATTTAATACACAAGAAATTACAGAAACTATCAAACACACACACAACTGGAAATGTCCTGGAATAGACAATATACAAAACTTCTGGTACAAACAGTTTACCACCACACACGAAGCACTCACACACCAAATCAACAAAGCCATTCTACAACCACACACATTTCCCACTTTCCTCACACAAGGAATAACATACGTTAAACCCAAAAGCTCAGACACCACAAACCCGTCAAACTACCGACCTATCACCTGTCTTCCAACCCTATACAAGATCATCACAGCCACAATATCGAAGAAAATAGAACAACACCTAACAGACAACAATATCCTCACAGAAGAGCAGAAGGGATGCAGGAAAAATAGTCGAGGATGCAAAGAGCAGCTGATTATAGATAGTGTGATTATGGGACAAACCAGAAAAGAACACAGAAACCTTCACATCGGTTACATAGACTATAAAAAAGCCTTCGACTCCATACCCCACAGCTGGTTAATCAGGGCCCTAGAAATCTATAAAATCAACCAACACCTCAGGCAGTTTCTCGCGCAAATTATGAAAACATGGAAAACCAAAATACGCCTAGAAACACAAACCGAACGGATCCAAACAGAAGAGCTGTACATCAGACGGGGTATATTTCAGGGGGACTGGCTCAGTGCACTATGGTTTTGCCTCTGTCTCAATCCACTCTCAAATATACTAAACAGAACAGAGCATGGCTTCAATATCAGACACCAAAAAGAGAATCAACATAAAATAAACCACCTCCTATATATGGACGACATAAAACTCTACGCTGCCACACAAACACAGCTGAAAGAACTCCTCAAAATCACAGAAATATTCACCTTAGATGTCAATATGGAATTTGGTATAAGTAAATGCAAAGTGCTCCACATCAACAAAGGCCAATGGAAGCACCACCATGAGACAGAAACCATCAACAATGAAACGCTCGATAACATGTTCGATAAAGAAACATACAAATATCTAGGCTTCCAACAAAGCACCAAACTCAACCACACTCACATCAAAACAGAGCTCAGAACCGAATTCAAAAACAGACTGACGAAACTTTTGTAAACAAAACTCAACTCTAAGAATCTCACTAAAGCCATCAACACGTTCGCTATACCTATACTCACATATTCATTTGGTATCATCAAATGGTCACAAACAGACATAGAAAATATTCACATCCTTATACGATCTCAATTCACCAAATACAGGAAATTACACCCCAACGCATGCAAAGAAAGACTTACCATCGAGAGGAAGGCAGGAGGAAGAGGAATTATAGACATCAGATCATTACACACAAAACAAAAACAAACACTTAGGAAATTCTTTCACAGCAAGCAAACCAGCCTCCACACAGCGACAGTGAAAGCAGACAAAAACTACACACCTCTCGACTTAGCCCGGGCAGACCACTCAGCAGACACACACAGTCACACCCAATTACAACAGGAAAAGATGAAAACGTGGTCAGAGAAAACACTCCACGGAAAACACAGATACCACATAGAACAAGACCACGTAAATAAAAAACAATCATACACCTGGTTACGGGATGGGCAGCTATTCCCTGAGACTGAAGGCTTCTTACTTGCCATCCAGGATAAAGTCATATTAACCAGAAACTACCAAAAGCATATCATCAAAGACCCGACTATTGAAGAGGACAGATGTAGGAAATGCCACCAGCAGAAAGAAACGATCGAACACATAACGAGCGGATGTAAAATATTGGCCGGAACGGAGTACACAGCCAGGCATGATTCAGCTGCCAAAGTGGTTCACCAAGCACTAGCCACAACATACAGACTCATAGAAAACACAGATCCCTACTACAAATACACGCCAACATCCATACTTGAAAATGAAGATTACAAGCTCTACTGGGATATCGGTATCCATACAGATAAAACAGTCTCCGCCAATAGACCCGATATTACTTTTCAGTGCAAAAAAGGAAAAGTCACCTATCTGATTGACATAGCTGTCCCCAACGACACAAACATCCAAGCGAAATACACAGAAAAAATTTCCAAATACACAGACCTTGCAACGGAAATAAAAAGGCTATGGAGACAGGAAAAAGTCATCATTGTCCCCCTCATTATATCAGCCACAGGCCTTACACCAATAACATTCACACCACATTTAATGCAATTGGGACTCAACACGGACATACACAGAAACATTCAGAAGTCAGTGATTTTGAAAACATGTAACATTGTCAGGTCATTCCTTAATACGGAATGGTAATAGCGTTTGTGCTGACTTGGTTTTGGCCCGTCAGCCAAACATGGAACCACATTGATCAAATGTGAGAAAGAAGAACTTTTTTGTAAAAAATAATAATAGCTTTATTCCCAACAGTAAGAACCATTTACAGGGAAAACAAGAAAGAATATGAATGAAATTTTCTCTTAAAACTAAGGTACTAAAGTAACAAAAAAAAAAGAAGAAAGAAAGAAATAAAAATGAATAAAAAAAAATTAAATGAATCAGCGCAGTACAAATTAGAATAAAAATGAGATAAAACAAATATTAGTTACATACATCCAACAAGCAAAACAAGCTTCTAAAAGAATCTTTATAAATGTCCTATCAAGTGAAATGCTCTAAACATATTGACCTAATCTTATTTTCGATGTCTGCAAACATGTCACATTCATTACTAATTAAGTTAAATTTATTGCACATAACATTGATTGGTTCAATTAACCTGAGATTAGTCCTAACACGTGAACAAACAAAAGTAGCAGTATTTCGTGAATTAATTCTAGGCACCAATATAGCTACCTTCGATAGCAGTTGAGGACAGTCGATGACTCCGTGCAACAATCTATACAAGAAAATTATAGACGAACAATCTCTGCGAGCCTCAAGTGATTGAAAATTAAATCTCTCCAATAACAAAGAGTACTCTATTCCTCTCATTGGATAGACACATCTACCTTATATGATAAATATTTTAGAAATCTTTTTTGAACTCGTTCTAGCATTAGTTTATAGCATAAATAATATGGGCTCCAAATAAGAGAGGCATACTCTAGTTTGGATCTCACATAAGACTCATATAGCAGTATTAAAGATCGTTCACTATTAAAGCTTCTACAGTTGCGCACTATAAAACCATATAGACGATTGGCTTCCAGCGTTACGTTATTAATGTGATTATAAAAATTCATTTTGTTATCGAATACTACTCCTAAGTCCCTTACACTATTGGTGCGCTCGAGAATTGATGCTCCTAGTGAATATTCATATGCTATTATATGGTTTTTCCTCGTCACCGACATAATTTTACATTTAGAAATATTCAAGTCTAATTTATTGTGCTTATACCAATCCTCAAGCACGCAAAGCTCAGTTTGAAGCAATTTACAGTCCTGAATACACGAGACGGGCGCATACAGCTTGAGATCATCAGCGAAAAGCAGCCTGCAACAATTCAGGGTATCACAAAGGTCATTAATATATAGCAAAAATAGTAGGGGACCAAGATTGGATCCCTGTGGCACGCCCGAGGTTGCGGTATAGGAATCGGAAATATATCCATTATAGTGAGAGCGGCCCCCTAAATATGAAGAAGAAAACAAACTGAACGCATCCATACCAAAACCCATACGCCAAAGCTTCTGCAGCAAAACGAAATGAGATATTCTATCAAAGGCTTTAGAAAAGTCGGTGTATATTACGTCAACCTGCCCTCCTGCGTCTAATATGTACTCTGTAAAGTTTGTATACACTCCCAAGTTTGTTACAGTGGATCTACCATCAATAAATCCATGTTGATGGGTTGACAGAATACCTCTAACCTGAGTATAAATGCGATTATACAGAATTACTTCAAATAGCTTCGAAAAATTGTTCAGAATAGAAATAGGTCGATAATTGTTTACCTCGCTACGTTCGCCGGACTTGAAAATGGGGCACACCCTCGTTTGCTTCCAGTTCCCCGGAAATGTTAACGTCCTTAACGCCAGATTATATATGTATTTTAGAGGCACCATAAGTGCACCCATACAATCTTTAACCATAAAAGATGGAATACCATCAGGTCCTGCGGTCAGCCTATTCTTTAATTTTTTAGCAGCGTGTTGAATCTCACTGTCTGTTACAGAAGCTAATGAAATATCAACACTACTGAGAAGCTGATAAGCAGTCTCCGGAACAAAATTGATTTCATTCTCGTTAGGCAAGAATACACTTTCAAAATAAGAAGCGAACACATTTACTATGTCTTGCGGCTTTTCATACCAAGCATCACGCAAATGAATTGCTCTGGGAATCCTTGATTCTCGATTCTTCTGATTAATAAAGGACCAAAACTTTCCTGAATCACTGTTAATTGCTTCCTGGACACCAAGTATGTACCTATCAAAAGCTGATTTGCACTTAACCTTAATCAATCTTCTAATATTTGTAAATTCGATATTATACCATTGATCACCGGTTTTTTTATATTTTGATCTCATTAGGGATTTATTTTTAATATCCGTAATTATTTCTGATGTATACCAAACAGGAAATTTTCGCTTGAAATTTTTGCGAAGTGGAACATAAGTATCTAGTTGCTCATAGAGCCTGTTATAAAACTCGGTAACTGCGATATTAACGTCAGTAGACTTACCCAGATTGGTCCAATCGGTAGACAGCAGAGAGTCATATAAAGACAAGAATCGGCCCGTTTTGTATATATCACAAACATTATAAATATGATTAAAATTAGTACACATTACATGAATAGGTGAATTCAATAACAAATTAGTATTAGGTCTGTTACATCTAAAAAACATGTTTGATCGTGAGGGTATCCGTGTCACACTGATGTTAATACGAGACAATATATCCCTGCAATCAATCATATTGTGCAATACTCTATATAGGAATAATATTGAGGCACAAACTCTCCTGATTCCCAGGCTAAGAATATTTGTCTGTTCACACAAATAATCACTGCTGATTCTCCGTTCGGGATACATTCTATTAATCTTAAACAACAGAAATTTCAGAAATCTCCTCTGCACTTTTTCAAGTGAAACTCTATGCACCTCGTACATTGGACTCCAAATGATACTTGCATATTTTAGTTTTGAGCGGACAAAGCAGAAATACAATTCCTAATGATGAACCCGTAAGACTTCATTGCTTCAGAAACTTTCAATGCTATGTGCTGAGTAAATGTTAGTTCTGCATCAAAAACAATTCCCAAATCCTTAGCTGTGCTACACCTACTTAAATTATGGTCTTGAATTCTATTTTGAAACTCTATTGACCCTACCCTCCTAGTATATGTTAGAACTTTGCATTTTTGAGCATTTAGATGTAGTTTGTTGTCACAACACCAAGAATGTATGAAATTCAACTGGCTCTGTAGATAGGATCAATCCTCAGTTTTTTCTATTGGCATAAACATTTTTAGATCATCAGCATAAACTACTCTGTTACATTTTAAATCATCGCAAAGGTCATTTATGATCATAATGAAGAGCAAGGGTCCCAAATTTGAACCTTGTGGAACGCCTGAGGTAGCTACAAATCTTTCTGATTTGAATCCGTTGTAGGCTACAAATTGAGTTCGATTAAACAAGTAAGAACTCATAAGAGCCCTCGCACCATCAGTGAAACCAAAGAAAGACAACTTATTGATGAGAACATGATGGTCGATCCTATCAAAGGCCCTCGAGAAATCTGTATATATAACATCAACCTGCCCACCATCATCTAATATTTCCGAAATGAACTGTGTCATAACAGTTAGATTTGTTACTGTAGATCTCTTCCTAACAAATCCGTGCTGATAAGGAGAAATTTGATTTTTAATTTGGCTATAGATATGTACATACAAGACTGACTCAAAGACCTTTGAGAAGTTAGAAAGTAGAACGACGCCCCTGTAATTTTCAACATTTCCCCTGTTTCCATTCTTAAAAATAGGACATAATCTACCTTCTTTCCATCGTTTCGGATAAACACCCTGTTTAATTGATAAATTAAAAATATACTTTAAAGGTCTTACAAGGGAGAAAGTACAACCCCTTGAGAGACGCCGGAGTTCACGGCGTTAGTAAATTTCACACCAAGACTACCTGCGCCCTTAATACAACAGGTAAATTCCACACTAACCTAATAAGGGTGCTTAAATCTTACAGATAATTTCCACACCAAGCAAATATAATTATGCTTTATTCATCTAAATAAAATTGGACGGATTTCTTTTAAATCAGTTTTTATTGAAAATTTTAGATATTTGCAAAAATATATGTTTTTATTTCATAGTAGAATAATATTGATAAAACATGAAGTTTTTGCTAAATACATAAAATACAATTGGATAAATTTCCTTAGATATACTAGATAATGCTACAAACCTATACATATCTATTTATACATATTTACAAAACAGGTTGGTTCAGGTTAGTTCAGGTTAGTAAGTGTAGTAATTCACACATAACATGTCCTTTCCTCGATTAATTTGAATAACTTTGCTTCCATATTAGCAACACTTTAAAAAATATACGCACAACCAAGTAATAATCACAAATTAATAATATGTACTAAACCGATATGTAGAAGGGTTTAATAAATGATTTAATTGAACAGGCCGGTGCGTACCACCACCCATTTATCAACCCTCATCCTCTACCTGAAAGTACTCGGTGTAGAATTTACTTCTTCAATTACAATCCCTTAAATATGTCTAGGTCATAAACGGATTAGTGGTGTGGAAATTACCTGCGCCCGGAGTTCAAGGTGTATTCCCTGGAGACATTCATGAAGTTGATTGCAGAATATTTTATTCACATGTAATTGTTTTAGGGATGGTGTTATTACTCCTTCGATGCACTCTAGATCGAGCACGGTTCCGAGCGATAGCACGCCACTTATGAAAGCCCGCAGTCAGTTACACGTCTCTTATGTGCCGACGTCGTTGCCTTGTAGAGAAAAAGAGTATTTAAACGTTTATAATTTTCTAAGAGGGAAGTTGAACGACGCGTGTGGAGGGTAAGTAGTATTGTTAAGCGGCTATACCAGTGTGATAATTTCAAAAAACCTATTTTTCTTTACATATTTCAATGCTTCTATCTGTATAGAATCAGAGATCAAAGTATTAAAGTCGGCCTATGTTTATTTTTGAAATTACAGCTGTCACTAGGCACAGCTGCTCGGGGGCCCATAAACTCGTTTTTGGAAGCGTAACGCGAGCCGGAGCAGGTATTAAAATTTCAATGCCGTGACGTCATCACGTAAGTGAAAGTTAAACATCTAATACTTCGGTAAACTCAAAATAGTCACAAAGGTAAATACGTGGCATGAGATCAATATTTATGTGTTACACGTTAGTCATTTTTTAAACACGTTTTTCTCAAAACTGAATTTTTAAAATTTGCTGCAGCTGTAACTCGAAAACAATTTATGGTATCGACTTAAAAGTTTTTTTTGCTTGTTAAGGACATGTTTTGTCATATCATGAACCATGGATTTTTTGATTGGGCCAAAAATGTCAATTTGGCATGCAAAAAATGGACTGTTTTGGCGAAAATTTTATATTTTTTTTCTAAACGGCGCCGTTCTTATAATTTTCAATATTTTTTAAAATCCATGGTTGATGGTAGGGAAAATTATATCTATTTTAATGAACATTTTGTTTTTTTGATTCGAGGCAATGTGGAGGCACCAATCACGGCAGCAGTGGAGCTACTTTTTTTTTTCGTCTGTCCCGTTACTGGGGCATAGGTCCCGTAAATTTCAATATTTTGGTCGGAAAAAATTTGAGTGTATTTGTAAACAAATAATAAATATGTACCCAATATTTTAAAACATTTGATGCGGTAATTTTCTTCAAAAAAATTCTAGAAAAATATTCTTATTTTTAAGTGGTAACACTGGTATAGCCCCTTACTTAACATGCGATATTTTTATCGTTTTAGACAATAAAGTTACAAGAGATGCTTTTAACTCTGTAGCTTCTGTTCCTCTCATTTAATTCAAAATCAAGTTTCGAGTAGCTATTATTTTCAAATTTTTTATAGGTGTATGTATATATCCGGTGTACCTGGAACGGGTAAAACGGCTACGGTGACATCTGTGATTGGCAGTTTACAAAACGATAAAAAGGTTCCAAAATTTAGTTACGTCAGCGTCAATGGAATGAGACTTACTGAACCACGTCAATCCTATGTAGAGGTAAGAAAACTCAATTGTGTTTTGTTTTTAAAGCGAAAGATTATGGCGAACTATTTGTATTATTTTTATTTTTTAGATTTGGAAACAACTGACTGGAAAGACAGTGTCGTGGGAACAGGCGCAGAGCTTACTGGAGGAGAGATTTACAAAAAAGAAAAATATGGGCTCTGTTGTCATGTTAATAGATGAGGTAAATAAAGAGTTGTTTCTTGTAATTTAGTCTTTTCATAATTTTTTAACAGTGAGAAAATACACTTTTTGCACCACTTCAATCGAGAACTTTTAAACATAAGATTGACAATGGAATTAAGTTCTAAAGGGACAATTTACATAAATAATGTTCTGAGTATTATTTTGCATCATTACCCTTTTCATACTCAGCTATCTGATATTACATGAGAAATCGTAGTTTTTGGGATTAGATCGTGTAAAATAGAAGGAATGTTCTGGGGTTTCGCCTACGATTACTGGCGTCTTTAGGGATTCTTACTCGTCGAAATTAGAACATAAGCTTAAAAGAACACAAGTCAAGTACTTAATCCAATTGGTATTCACCGAGCTGTAATCCAGTGTAATGATCGTTTTCCACGTGTGTAATGCAGACCATAATCCGAATCTCTGTTAGTGTTGTAAATTTTGAATGATAAATTTTTCTTTATAGAAATTGGGATACCGAAGGAATAACTTTAACGGAACACGAATTGCACAAGTCCGATTAGTACTTGGCCGGTTTATTTAGGTTACTGTGTAATCAGATCTCAATCCCATCTATAGAGTTTTTCCTGTTCAAACTGGAAATAATGGAGAAACAAGAACACTGAAATGGAAGTATGACATACCCGCAATCATCATCTTAGCCTCCTGTCTTATTCCTTTGATGCCCTATCTATTTTACTATAGAAAAATTATTTTCAATTAAATATCTAATATCCCAATCAACAACTAGGAAAAATTCGCATAATACTGTTGAATATCTACTCACGTTAACGATGAAAATAATGAAAAAAATGTAATGTTTCACTGAAAGAACTCCGAAAAAGAATAGTCATTCTTCTATCCCCCTTCTCCACCCCTTTAGCACCTTATATGTTATAAATAATTATGCTTAAAATTTGCCTGCTGCATACAAGATTCCTTCCGACTCCTCATACGCCTCGTTCTCTAGTGTTCTTTCGTTTCTCCGTGCAATTCTGGCCTCTCTGGTTTTATTTATAATAACTCTGAATACAACCTCAATTGCGATTTTAATATTTTCGATGATTTTATAATAAGTTGTTTCGTAAAAGCGCGTTCCTAAATTCAACAGGCCGCAAAAATTGTTCACTCCAGCAATTCCACAGCCGAGTAATCTCATTACAAAAATGAAACGTCTGTTAATTTCATATGATTTCCCAATTTTGGAGCTGGAGTCAATGAGTGTATCGCCGCATTCACACACAACACAAAGCTTAAAACCTACTCCTCTTTATTCTCATTTGAAAAATTTTACGTCTCCATCACAAACTTTGCACTTCGACTTTGGTAAAGTTGTAAAAACTAAAAATTGTACTATACAATAACTAAAAGTCGTATCTGTGCTTGGACTCAAATCAGAAGTTTTTACAATTTTTCTGCAGATGTACCGCAAAATTAGAATTACTTTTATCTGAAAATCGATTACCATAAAACTGTTTTTTTATTTGGTCTGCACACTCACTTCGAACTAAATTTCCACAAATTTTGCACAATATTAGCCGAAACGTTTACTGAGTGATGTTAGCCCTGTGAGCGATATTTTCGAACCCAGCAGGCCAGTGTACCGTTTGCTTTGGAGCTATAGTTTTGCCTCAAACTGAAAATATATTATACTCATTATAGTAAGCTCTCTTTTTACCTGCTTCTATCTATTCTAGAATCATAAAAGTAGCAGCAGATGTTCGACGCGAGTAGAGCAAAACCTTTGTAAACGGCCGAAAGGTAAGTTGGCACGCCGCTCGGTCGATTTGGCCTGCCTTACACTTGGCGCTGTAATCGTCTATAACTTCGAAAGTATTTCAAATTTTCCTCTGAAATTTTCAGAGAATATTATTGAAATATAATACTTTTCAATAGGATACTTTCTAAAAAGTGGCTTTTTCCGACCTAAGTCAAAATTGAAAATAATGACAAAATAAACTAACTTTTGAATTCCTCGACCCCAGAAATCTTTAATAGGACATAACGCTATATATAAGAAACGACCCCTCTAATCTCATCCCTCACCCTTTTTACACCTTTCTTGTTTTACTATAAATATTTATGCAAAATATTTGTTTATTATCCCAAAAAAAAAACCATATAAAATTTATCGACACCTACCTCTTCCACCCCCTTGGTCTTAAGCAATTTCGCTCAAAAACTATAAGCTCCGTCTCCACATTAGGTTTAAATTGATATCTGATTTCATTCGAGAGTTATCGGGCCAACAACCTGAGATACTGTAACAAACCGACGACGGAAATAAGTGACTAAATTTTTCACAAATACAACGCGTTGATTTAGTAAGGAAAGTAAAAATAATGTGTATTCAAACAGATTCACAAAAAATAATTTATATTTTAATTTATTTATAGTTGGATATATTATGTACCAAACGTCAAGATGTGGTGTACAATCTTTTGGACTGGCCGACCAAATCAAAGGAGCAACTTATCGTGATAACTATAGCAAATACTATGGACTTGCCGGAAAGGTAAGGCTCTATAGTTAGTTTAGTGTTTCGTTGATAGGTGGAAAAAAAATTGGCAATTTGTAATCAAAACCCATGAATACTATCAATATAATTGTAATTTTACTCTTGTTTCTAGGCTTCTCATGAGTAGGGTAGCGAGCCGTTTAGGTTTGACAAGATTGACATTCCAGGCTTATACGCATAAACAACTTATGGAGATTGTAACTAAAAGACTGACTGGTACAAATAGTTTTAATGCTGACGCCGTTCAGCTTGTTGCAAGGTAAGTCAATAGACTTGTTTTTTTAAAATAACGCCTTTAACATCGATTCCTGTAGCTGATAATTTTCCGATACCTAAATCAGAAGGGACAATGTGAAAAGCACATTTTATCGGGTGGGCAGCGAAACGGACCTTCCAGCACGGTGTACATTGTTGATGTAGGTTCCTCTTCTGTTGAAATCCCCATCTCAATTTTGGATAGTAGCGCAGGAAGAAGAATATTGTTCCTTCAATGTATTAAGCATATCGTAAATTTATTTAGCGGTCAATCCTTTCAAATAGAAGGCATATTTACACTAAATAATAAAGAAATAAAGTTTGTGAGTTTGTTTGTTAGAGGTAATCTCTGAAACTACTGATCCGATTTAAAAAATATTTTACTAGTATATAGCCTAGACTTTTTGGATGAACATAGGCTATATATTCTGAGGTTGTGATAAAAGGGAGCTGACCAGTGACAATTTTAGTGATGTAAGTCAACGTAAAAACGTTCAAGGGTGCGACTTTTCGGTAAACGATGCCATTACAGTAAAATATATAGACAAATTGTAGAACATAAATGGGTCTACAAAAAACTACACGATAGCTTACGTCTATCGGGTAAGGTTAACCCACAAAATTGAAATGTAGGTTTGAAAAATAGACGTGACCAAGTGATAAATCTGACGAGAGTTGTTTCAATAGCTAAAATTAAATCCTTATCAAAATAAATATGTTCTTCGTTACATGCATTTCATATAGATAAAACATTGTCCTTTACACCAAACCATTTGGATAAGTAATATGGATTTTACGAGTGTGTTTTTGAGTAAGCGTAACTAAAATAGAGGTACTTACACATGCGGCGACACAGTTTCAAAAATACGAGTATAAATATCTGCGGGTGAGAGGTGGCAAACGCACAACGCGACCGACAGACAAGCCCTTCCGCTCGCGCGGTGGCAACGTATCCCATCATCTATTGTGTTACGGTACAATTTTGTCGATCCATGTCCTGCCATTTATAATATGATACTTGATATAACAGGCTCCTACGTGACACGAACTAGATATAATTTGTTGATTCGGTACATAATATTTTGTTCGTAAATAATTGTCGTTTCACTTTTTATTTCTTTATGTTGTGTTTTTGAAGACGGAAAGGTATTTTTATATGTATTGGTGTTAAAGTTTTTGTTATTCGTAGTTCTGAGATTCTTTCATTCTTTGTGTAGGTACTTTGTTGGTGTCAATAGGTACCAAATAACAATAAAAATATTTATTAACGTTTTTTTTATTATTATTAGTATATTTTTGTTCAGTAAGTACCCAATAGTGTGAGATTCATTTAGGCAACAAATATTATTTTAGTAATCTTTCCTAATTTAGGTATACCTTCTGTTTCGTTGTTACTTGGTTACCTACTTCATTTATTTTATTTTATTTTATTAATTAATACAACAATACAATAAAATATCTTAAGACGACAATAGAGTAAAAAAGAAAATTTTAGAATAAGAATGAGGCAAGGAGAAAAAAGAAAATTATAATAATAATAATAATAGAAAAGGAAATAATGACTGTAACAATAAGTAACAAAATGCACATCATACTCCACACAAGAGTCTATAAAACACAGATCTTCCAACGAAAAAGTCCAGACTGGGATGCTCATCGGCAAAGCGACATGACCTAGATACAAAATTATTGCATCCGTAGTTGGTCCTGTGGGATGGCACAAAAAAAGTGTGCCTCGAACGGGTCACCCTGGAAGGTACATGAAGACCAATTCTGTCTAGCAGAAAGGGACAATGGTAGTTACTATGGAGAATATTATAAAGCATTTTGAGATCGATAGCAACTCTGCGATCTTGTAAAGTTTGAATGTGAAGCTCAGATTCTATCTGAGGGTAGGTAAGCTCAGGTCTATTGATCTTAAAGGAAATGTATCTCAGAAGTTTGTGCTGCACTCTCTCAATGCATTGAACGTGAGTACCATAGGAAGGACTCCATACACTGGAGGAATGCTCTAAACGAGCTATAATCAGTGAACAGTACAGCTTCTTTCTAGCTGCTATACTATTAAAGCTCAGTGTGATACGCTTAATAAATCCCAAAAGCTGGAGAGACTTGGAAACGATATTCTGTATATGAGGTATAAAAGTTAGTTTTGAGTCAATAATAAGCCCTAGATCTCCGACTTCAGACACTTGTTCAAGAACAGCATCCCCGATCTTGTATGGATAATCCAACTGAGTCCGGGACTTACTGAAAACGATAGAATGGCACTTAGTCGCATTTAGCTCCATACCATTGTCCTTGCACCAAGATACAAGCTGATTCAAATCTGTCTGAAGTTTGTAACAATCATCAAACACAGACACCTCAATATACAACTGTAAATCATCGGCAAAAAGGAGGACCTCACTATGTGCAAAACGATGAGTCAAGTCATTAATAAATAAGTTAAACAGAAGAGGATCCAAGTGCGATCCCTGAGGAACTCCAGAGGGGACATGTCTGTGTACGTCCAGTCAAATAGTAGGCAAGCCAATCCAACATCACTCCTCTTACACCCGCCCTCCTTAATCTGGACAGAAGAACAACATGGTTTACCCTGTCAAACGCCTTGGAAAAGTCAGTATAGATCGAATGCACCTGAGTTCCCCTCTCCAAAGTGCCAGACACAAAATTGGACATATGACAGTAGATTCAGATCCGCACTTTTGCCACTCTAAAACCCAAACTGACGGGTACTAATATTGGAGTTTAGCTGAGTAGTCAAGAATTCAGTTATTATGTGTTCGAAAACCTTAGGAATGATACTTAATATGGTAATTGGTCGATAATTGATTATCTGATCACAGCTGCCTGACTTGTAAATTGGGTGTTATGTAACCCAGCTTCCAAAATTCGGGAAAAACCCCAGTAGTTAAAGATTCATTAAAAATACTGTGCAGTGGGCGAGCGAGAACAAAACTGCAGTGCTTAAGTAACGCTGGAGGTAAGCCATCAGGGCCAGGACCCTTATTAATGTCCAAAGAACACAAATGGGAATACACATCAGAAAATGAAATACTATGTTGAAACAAATTGACGTCACAAAAGGAAAAGTCATCATTATGATCACCAGAACAAGATCTATCACTGTACACTGTAATTTAGAGTTCTTTGCTACTTAGTATGCATGGTTTGAAATATCTACGAAAAATTGTGTGCAAAAAAACCCTTGCAAAAAATAACACTTCCACGCGAACGAAGCCGCGGCGGTTGCTAGTTAGTCTTCAGTAATTTAATATAAATAAATAGCACGCAAAATAATATAATCTGAACCACCAAATTTTGTGTACGTATTTGCTAAACATCAAACTACTATTTATAGCAATCGCATTTGTTTGTCCCCATTTACCAAAGTCACCTCACAGACTAAACTAATAACATCCGATTTCTTCTTTATTTTAGAAAAGTGGCTTCGGTTTCTGGTGATGCCCGAGAGCTTTAGATATTTGCCGGAGAGCGGCTGAAATGGCCGAAGAAGAGGGTGAAGGTCAAATGGTTAACGTAATGCACATCAACGAAGCGTTGAACGCTATGATTACGCAGCCGCAAGTGATGGCCATAAGGAGGTGTTCAAGGTTGCAGAAGTTAGTATTGCAAGCAATCGTAGCCGAGGTAAGTTAGATTTGATAGCTGGTTTGTAGCTTTGATGGTTACTCCCACAAATGAAAAGTTAAAACTGGAGGTTTCTGGATATGAGAAGTGCCACGTGAATGTTACATATTTGAGTAGAAATGTCCAGAATTTTTCGGTAGATTTAATAAAATGTTGCTTGAAAAGGTACAGTTATACCGAAACTGTTAAGCATTTAGGACAAAGGTGTCAAACTCAATTTTGCAGAGGGCCATATATTAAATTTAGAATGTGTAGGCGGGCCAGATTCAAATAAAAAAAATGTACTGAATTATTATAACATTTTATTTATTTAATTACATAGTATATAATATACGGTTGTTAAAAATTATGATTCTTCATTGCGATCGCGGGCCTTATTGATACGTCCCGGGGACCGGATGCGGCCCGCGGGCCGTATCTTTGACATCTCTGATTTAAGACGGCCTCCCCAACTATCATTCACATCTCCACATAAATTTTGGCTGTCTCATATCCATAGTCTGCAAATTCTTTCAAGTTGACTTTATGACCAATCGATATTATTTCCAAAATCACTTTCGAGCGATTTATGAGGTTGAAGTCGACACCGGTAATTTCAGGAGCCACCTTTGAATTGGCAAAAAATTTCCTACTTGTATTGCTATCATTAGTGTTACCAAATCCAGCTTTTGGCACACTGTCCGCCCAGGAAACTTGTATGACAAATAGAGAATACTTTCGAATAATCGGATCCTAGCGTGCAATACAGACAGGCCAAAATGTAATGCATCTGTGTCAATGTTATTTTTTACATTATTGTCAGTAAACTGCTTTGAAATAGCACCTCAAATCTAGACATGCTTCCTTGTACGAATTCGCTATTTACCAAACCGTTTATTACGAGGCTGGTTTGAAAAGTCCGTGCAAAGTCCGAGAGATGGCACCACCGGCGCGTATCGAGGTCATGTTTAGTTAGTAGCATCTCTTGAATGAACGCACACCAAGTTTCAGCCATATTGGTCTATTTCTTTGTGTTTGGCATTCGTGTGAATCAAGGAAGTCAAGTGATTTTCAAGAAATGGACGAAAAAGAATTTCGTGTGGTAATTAAACATTACTTTATGAAAGGCAAAACGCCTCAGGAGACTAAAGAGAAGCTTGATAAACATTATGGTGACTCTGCACCTTCGATTAGAACAGTTTATAAGTGGTTTCAAAATTTTCGGACTGGCCATATGGGCACAAGTGACGCTGAACGTTCTGGACGGCCTGTGGAGGTTACGACTCCAGAAATCATTGATCAAATCCATGATATGGTGATGGATGACAGAAGAGTTAAGGTGCGTGAGATTGCTAGTGCTGTGGGCATCTCGACTGAACGGGTACATAATATTTTGCATAAACATTTGGACATGAGACAGCTATCCGCAAGATGGGTGCCGCGATTGCTCACGCTTGACCAAAAACGGAATCGTGTGAAGTGTTGCAAGGATGGTTTGCAGCTGTTCCAGAAGAATCCGGAGGACTTTAAGCGTCGTTTCGTCACTGTGCATGAAACATGGATACATTACTATACTCCTGAGACCAAACAACAATCTAAACAATGGGTTACCAAGGGGGAATCTGCACCAAAAAAGGCGAAGACCGTTCCTTTGGCCAGAAAGGTTATGGCGACTGTCTTTTGGGATTCGCAAGGGATAATCCTCATCGACTATCTGGAAAAGGGTAAAACTATTACAGGTGAATATTATTCATCATTATTGGACCGTTTGAAAACCGAGCTGCAAGAAAAACGCCCGCGATTGGCCCACAAGAAAGTCCTTTTCCATCACGACAACGCACCAGCACACACCTCAGCAGTTGTGGTCGCAAAATTAATGGAAATAGGATTCCAACTCGTTTCACATCCCCCCTATTCTCCAGACTTGGCTCCCTCGGACTACTATTTGTTCCCCAATTTGAAGAAATGGCTGGCGGGACAAAGATTTTATTCAAACGAGGAGGTGATTGCAGACACTAATGGATATTTTGCAGACTTGGACAAATCCTATTATTCGGAAGGGATCAACAAACTAGAACATCATTGGACGAAGTGTATAAGCCTAAAAGGAGACTATGTCGAAAAATAAAAAAGGTTTACCCCAAACACATAAGTAGTTTTTATTTTTGCACGGACTTTTCAAACCGGCCTCGTATACTACGTAAGTAATTTCAGAATGTGTAATATCCACTGTATCTTTAACAAATCTAATCCTCACTGGCCAACAGTATCATGGCGAAGAGGGAGTTGGATTCTGCCAAATAACTTTCTTGTTTGGCCTACAAATCAATTGCAGCAGAACAAAGCAACTTTGAAAAATGTTGCTGTCAATTGCATTTTTTCCTTATTATTCCTACATCCTACAAAATACTATGTCTAAACGAAGTATTCCATCTTCAGTATTATTCCTTATATCTTTCTTTTCAGATCGAACGCACTGGCGTAGAAGAAACAACTTTCGCCGACGTCTTTAGAATATTGGTCTCGTGTTGCGCTCTAGACGGTTTCAAAATGGTATCTAGTGCTGTAGCGCAGCGCGCCATCTGTGAATTGAGTGCCTATAGACTGATTATAAGCGATCAGAAGTGTAGTAATATTTATCAGAAGATAATTTTTGAACGTTAGCGTTCACGATGTGTACTTTGCCTTAAAGAAGGAATAGATCTGTATGTGTGAAACTGTACATATTAGTCCGGATTTTTTAAACAGTGTAAAGTGGCCGTTAGCTGGCTACATTGGAGTCTCTTTATTTTATGTTATTTTTTTGGTAAAGATTGTATGTGCTATGAATAGAAGTGAATTTGTATTTAAAAACAACTATACATAGTCACTAACACAGTTATTAAGGATTTATTTTTATTTTATTATTATTTCATTGACGTCCTAGATTTGTATTTATTTTTAAGTATTGTTTTCCGCTTTTCTTTTGATTATTGTAATTTAATAATTGACTTAAATTATATTATGTTTATTCTAAAGATCTGAAAATATATTATTTATAATTTTGATAGGAACAGCGTGAGGGTGCACGGCACTCATCTGGAACATAGCTTTTTTAACATAGGCAAATATTCATGTAAAACATGCTTCACGCGTTCTGTTGATACCTCTGATCGACTAAGAAGCGAAGAAAAAAAATGTATCACCAAGATAATGCACCAGCTCACAACTCCACAAAATTGATGTTGCAATTAGACCAGTGGTTCCCAACCTTTTTTAATCGCGCCCCTTTTTAAATTTTTTAAAAATATTCGCCTTTCCCATCTGCCATATTGGATCAATAAAACAAAAAATAAAGGGTTTGAAAAAGTATATTTTAGGACTTAATAAACATCCAATTTCTATGGTGGATCCGAAATTCTTTGTCAGGACTTTTGACTTTTGCCGATCAATCCTGTAGTAATAACTTTTGCTACGAAGAAAATTTCCAACTAACAGATTTTTAGAGAATCTGGCTTCACTTGACAAGCGCACGAACGCGGTTGAAACGCAGAACTTTTGCAAATCCTCAACTTTGCGTAAGTGTTTGCGAGTCTTGGTGATTACCCTCTTCTAGGTTTCATCTTAACCTTAAGATTATAAGATGGGAGTTGCAGCTTTCGACCTTTTGGGTCTCATCAGTTAGGCGAACTAGCCGAAGAGCTAATTTGATTTGAATTTTAAATCTTGTTGGTTCGAGCAGTAGTTCTCAAACGCAAAGAACGAAGTTTGTTCAATTTGCCAAAGCACAAAGGTTGTACCAGTGCCGGTATCTGCGCGAGTTCTACAATGATCAAAGCAGGTCTTTTGTCTTTTGACGGAACACGGTGACCACAATCGAAATTTGATATTTGTGGATCCGAAATTCTTCGTCAGGACTTTTGACTTTTGCCGATCAATCCTGTGGTATTAGTATCCTACGAATCAGTGACAGAGAGGCGCCTAAACCGCGCAAGATTAGGCACTACAGATCTGCAAAATGGAAAGACCTCATGGAATATTTTCAAACTTTCCCTTGATTAAACGTTTGAGCCTTGGTTTGACCGAAAATGCAGTGAAGCTGTTGTTTCTAAACATCTTGCCTACCGACAATGGCGTGTAAATCCTAACACCATAAATCATAACACCTTTGTTCGTGCCCGGAACAGGTGCAAAGAAATTATCGACCAAACCAAGGAGGCAAACAATCAACCAATTAGAAACAAACTTCTCGCTTGTCCCGACAATTCCAGGTCCTTTTGGTCAGTCGCTAAGGCGGTTAGTTAAAATTTTACCAAATCCACCATACCACCACTTACACGGCCAGATAATTCTATTGCAACACCTGTTGCGAAAGCGAACTTGTTGGCTGAACTCTTTGCTTCACATTGTACTGTCGATTTCCAAGGAAAAACACTACCTACTATTCCCATAGTGCAGTCAAGGATGCCCGATATTGTCTTCAGACAGCGTATCATTAAACGTGTTTTAATGATGCCAGACACCAAAAAAGCTTCTGGTGCTGACGGAATACCTGCCATAGTTCTCAAAAACTGTGCGAGGGAACTAACACCAGTTTTCTGTAGACTTTTCAACCTATCCTACAGAAAGGGAATATTTCCTTCCTGCTGGAAATGTGCCACAGTTCAGCCGATACCCAAAAAAGGCAAGAAGACCTTGCCAAATAACTACCGACCACTCGCAATGCTTTCAATAATATCGAAAGTCATGGAAAAGGCTATCGTTCAGCATCTTCTAATATATCTTGAAGGATTCAACATTATTAGCGATCACCCATATGGCGTTCGTAAAAATAGATCAATAGGAGGTCTTCTGACTTATATAACACATATTTAGAACAACGCAATTGAACACTTTGGAAAATTTCAAGCGGTTGCTCGTCACATCCAAGGCATTCGACCGTGTTTGGCACGATGGACTGTTGGCTAAGCTGCGCTTTTATGGTATGTCTGAAAAGTTCTGTTTGTGGCTCTCATAATTCCTCAGAGAGCATTTTTGACGAGTGGCAGTCGACGGATTTCTTTCTAACACCTTCACTATCAACGGCGGTGTGCCCCAAGGCTCCGTACTATCTCCTACTCTCTTTTTCATTTACATTAACGATCTGCTGGAAAAGACCGGAAACCCAATCCACAGCTTTGCAGATGACAGTACGCTTATCTCTTCATTGAACGCTCGGACATCGGCTACTCAGACGAATATCCGCAGACGGCGGGAAGTCGTTCAACTTAACAAAGACCTGGAAGAAATTCTATCTTGGGGTGACAGTAACCAAGTGGAATTTAACGCTACAAAAATCCAGGCGGCAGTTTTTTGCTAAAAAAGTTAACGTTGCTGAACCCGACATAGTTATGGCGGGGCACTTCATTCCTCTAACATCGTCACTCAATTTGTTGGGCGTTAATTTGGGAGTAAATGTCCTGGCATGAACATGTCGCAGGGATAGCAAGGAGAGGTTCTCAAAAGCTTTACACTCCACAATTGTTAATTCTTTACAAAGCTCAAATTCGACCAACTATGGAATACTGCTCCCAGGTTTGGGGCTCAGCTCCCAAACATCCATTGCATTTGTGGGATTCTATTCAGAAAAAAGCTGTTCGTCTGATTGGAGACCCGGAATTGACCGGCGCCCTTGATTCGCCGGAACGGAAGAACGGTTGGCGACTTGAGCCTGTTCTACAAGTATTTTCATGGAAAGTCTTCGAAGAATGTAGTATATTTCACCCCAAAAACATTACCCCGGGTACATGGTTTTTTCAAAATTTTTTCACCACAAGAGCATGACCCCAGGTACATGGTTTTTTTTTCAAAATTTTTTCATCCCAATAGGATGACCCCTGTACATGGTTTTTTTCAAAATTTTTTTCATCCCAATAGCATGACCCCGGGTACATGGTCTTTTTCAAAATTTTTTCACACCCAAGAGCATGACCCTGGGTACATGTTATTTTTCAAAATTTTTTCATCCCAATGGGATGACCGCGGTACATGGTTTTTTTCAAAATTTTTTCACCACTAGAGCATGACCCCGCGTACATGATTTTTATCAAAATTTTTTCACGCCAAGAGCATGACCCAGGGTACATGGTCTTTTTCATAATTTTTTCATCCCAATAGCATGACCCTGGATACATGTTTTTTTTTTCAAAATTTTTCATCCCAAGAGCATGACCCCAGATACGTGTTTTTTTCAAAATTTTCTCATCCCAAGAGCATGACCCGGGTACATGGTTTTTTTCAAAATTTTTTCATCCCAATAGGATGACCCCGGTACATGGTTTTTTCAAAATTTTTTCATCCCAATAGCATGTCCCCGGTTACATGGATTCTTTCAAAGTTTTTTCACCCCAAGAGCATGACCCTGGGTACATGTTATTTTTCAAAATTTTTTCACTCCAAATGCAGGACCCCAGGTACATGGTTTTTTTCAAAATTTTTTCACCCAAAGTGCATGACCCCGGCTATATGATTTTTTTCAAAATTTTTTTACCCCAATAGCATGACCCCGGGCACATGGTTTTTTTCAAAATTTTTTCACCCCAATAGCATGACCCCAAGTACATGTTTTTTTTCAAAATTTTTTCACTCCAAGAGCATGATCCCGGGTACATGGTTTTTTCAAAATTTTTTCATCCCAATAGCATGAGCCCGGGTACATGGCTTTTTCAAAATTTTTTCACCCGAAGAGCATGACCCGGGTACATGGTTTTTTCAAAATTTTTTCATTCCAATAGCATGACCCCGGGTACGTGTTTTTTTTTTCAAAATTTTTTTTCAACCCAAGAGCATGACCCCAGGTACATGAATTTGCATCTGCTTAATAAGTGTTATAATTCTTGGTTGAACTTTTGTCAAGGCCAATCTCAAGTCATCTTGAATATCCAGCTTATTCCTGGCTTTTGTCTTGCTGCAGAAGATTTGAAAATTCACTTTCGCTGAGGTAAGTAAAAGCAAATGGCACTAATATTCGAAAAGAAAGTATGGAAATTTTAGGATACGAATGACGCATAACACACCAAAATTGAGATAACGATTTTTCTTAGAATAAATCACGCGCTGAGGAGTCATTTCGCAGCTCCAAAAATTCATCCTGCACTTCATCGAGAATGTCGGTAACATCTAAAGATACATGAAATGGGTTTTGAACTAATGCAGCTTCTTGTTCAGAGAACTCCGGGGAATAACGTTCTGGAGGTGCGTGCGCCAGCCGTCCACTGATTACGTCGCATATCTTGTGTGTTGCCAAGTATAAATAAATTATTAACATTAACACCTACCTTCAAAATTTAATTTTGATTTTTAAGATAACCGGCGACCCCCTAAAAAAGACAAACCTAGTGGGTTTTGACCCACCGGTTGGAAACCAACGAATTAGACCAATTGGGCTGTGAATTGGTTTCATATCCGCCGTATTCACCCGATCTAGCCCTCGGCGACTATTACCTCTTTCCAGGGAAAGAGCTCTAATAAAGAAGTCTAATATTAAACTAAGGCTTACCTTAGACAGCTCGACAAATCGTACTATATGAAAGGTATGTTGAAAGGCGAGATTAGGGGAGATAAGGGGAAGTAATGGGAGATAAGGCGAAATAATGATAGATAAGGTGATATAAGCCTCTATAATGGGGGAGAAGGCGAGATTATTGGAGATAAGGCGAAATAATGGAAGATAAAACGAAATAATGATAGATAAGGCGATATAAGCATCTATAATGGGGGAAAAGGCGAGATTATGGGAGGTAAGGCGAAATAATGAGGGATAAGGCAAAATAATGATAGATAAGGCGATATAAGCCTTGGAAAATCGTTGGAATAAGTGTATCGTTCTTAAAGGAAGCTATGTTGAAGAATAAAATCAATTTTTGACAAAAACATTGTTTTTTTCTTCAAAAGCCTCGGAACTTTTTTACTCCATATAATAAATGGCGATATTCCTGAACGTTTTAAAATTATTTACACCATTTAAATATCAAATTAAACTTAACCCTATGGGATTTTAGTGGAAAAAATGAATATGGTTACTTTTTTTTTTGGCACATCGGCGTAATGATACTGGGAAGGCAGAAAGGGAGTTAACCTATTTCGGTTTTCCAAGGGAGTTAAACGAAAATCTTTTTAAAATTGATTTTTAACTTTCTTTTTGCGTTTTTATGTATGTATATGTAAATAATTTGATATCATGATTTTTGATGAAATTTGAATATTTCAAAAATTGGCAAATAAAACAATATTATTATTATTATATATTCTTTTTTTTGTTAAATATCCAATTTTATCAAATATATACAGTAAGTCTCATAAAAATATATAAAATAAAATATAATATTGCATGTTTGTAATAATTTAAATATGGAAATCATTTAAGAGTATATCAAGAAGATACAGTTGTGGAGGTAGGTCAAATTATGTTTTTTTGCCAGTAGAGCGTGTTTTATTTTAAGTTGGGGGTATTATTTTTGTTTTTTGCCCGATTATAATACTTACTAAAACAAGATCACCTCACCAAACACAGCCAATGCAAATTTGAAAATAACCGTTTAAAAAAAAATATATGAAATCGCATCTCACACCCTATTTTTCTCCTAGAACGACGACTGAAATCAATAATTTACCTAAACAGCCGGTATTGGTACCCTCAATTCATTTAGCTCACCTTTGCGTATGAAATTAGAATTTACTGTCAAGGACGTTTTAAAAATAGACAGGCGACACATAAATGAAACTTTAAATGGGAGCTAGTAAATAAGCTGAACATGTGGAAATTTAGCAGATTCAAATTTGAAAATGTAGAAAACTAAAATACTAAATAAATAAGAGAAAATACAAATTTTTAATGTTTGGCGTTCATAAATTAACATAAAGGAGATAAACTTAGTAGCTTTGCGATTATTAAGTTTCCTACTACTCTAAAAATTCCGAAACCCCAAGACAATGGACATGTCCTGCTTACAACCTAGGGGACGCATTTCGCTCTGTTGGAGCTCGTCATTAGATGCAGACAAGATGCAATTTTTATCGATATTTTCTGCCCCATTGGAAGTTCCCGAAGCTCTTTCTGCTGCTGGTCATGCCATGGCACGGATGTCTTATGATCCCAGGCGCCCTAAGATCTATTTATTTTAGGATTTCCATGTTATTGTGTCACCGCCAAACGTTCGATACTGCCTTGCCTGTATCTAGCTGACGAGCTCTTACATAGTGTAATACATCTTTGGTGACTCTCGGGTAATGAGAGCTCCCGAGAAATCTTCAGCATGTTGAAACTTCCGTACAAGTGCTGTAAAAAAAGGTTCTCAATAATCTTCGTCCGCTAAGTTTATCTTTTTTATACAACTTTGTTATAGAACAGGCTGGATTCAGATCCGGCTTCAGTACGATCGAGCACTTGCACACATTGAGAATACTAATCGAGAAGGCCACCGAATATAATATACCAATGTGGCTCACATTTGTAGATTTTCGCAAGGCTTTCGACACAGTGGAAAAATGGGCGCTTATAAGAGCTCTTAGAAATGCTCGTATAGGCCACAGATACAGCGAACTGATAGCCAGAATATATGAACGAGCAACACTAAAAGTTATGGTAAACCAAGAACTGACAAACAAGGTCCCAGTGAACTGAGGAGTAAGGCAGGGCGATGTAATATCACCTAAGTTATTTACAATGATCTTAGAAGATGTATTCAAAGAACTGAATTGGGATGAAAATGGCCTTCTGATAGCTGGCGATCGGCTAAACAACTTGAGGTTCGCAGATGACATTGTAATTATAGCAAACAATAAGAATGAAATGATCCAGATGATCACGGATCTCCACCACCAAGCAAGAAAAGTGGGACTTGACATAAATTTCTCCAAGACAAAGTACATGAGTAACGAAGACACCAATGATGAAAATATAGTGATTGAACATTCAACAATAGAAAAAGTAAACACGTACATCTATCTGGGCCAAATAATAACGATGGAAAGGAAAACCAGCAGCTTGAAATAGAAAGAAGGATATATATGAGATGGGTAGCATATGAAAAATTGAAATATGTACTGAATATGAACATTCCTCAAAGATCAAAAACCCAAATTTATAATCAGTATAGATATACTGATTATAAATTTGGCTAGGGAGCTACAACGTATGGAGCTGAGACATGGGCTTTAACTAAAAGAACAATAGAAAAACTACAAGTTCACCAACGAGCAATGGAAAGGAAGATGCTGAGTGTTACTTTGAAGGACAAGAAAACTAATAAATGGATTAGACAACAAACAAAGGTGGATAATATCACCAAACGGATAACATCTCTGAAATGGAACTGGGCAGGCCATGTAGCCAGAACGACGTATAAGTGGAGTGGCAAGATCACTAGGTGGAGACTATGGGGTGAAAAGCGAAGCATAGGGAGACCCCAACAGAGATGGAGCGACGATCTGAAGAGAATCGGAGGGCTTAACTGGTATCAACAAGCACAACATAGAGAAAAATGGAAAGATTTGAGAGGTCTATACCCGACAGTGGGTAGAGAGCGGCTGAAGGAAGATATAACTTTGTTATACAATATTTTCAAAACACATACTTTACAACATTTTTAGGGCAATGAAATCTAAATTATTGCACTAGTGTATAACGTATCATTTATTGTTTTAATAACTAGACGATAACGTAAGAAATTATGGTTGTTGAGATTATATCGAGAAAATGGGAGTGACTTTCCATCTTTTCACCTACTATTGCTCGAGGCCTTTTTAAGCAATCTTTATTCTTCAAAAGTAGAACATTGAATGTACAGTTCCCGCGTGTTATCTACGATTGCTTTGTGTATTTTACTGCAATGGTAAGTAAAATGTCCGGAAAAAATATTACAATTTAGGAGGGTCTAATCACAGTAACCATAAGTTCTCCACGTATTTTAATATGTAGATTACCGCACGGAAAACAAAATATTTTTTACGCCGCTTCAGTAGCTTTATTCAATCGCCTGTTTAAATAAATACGCTGCAACTGTGTTTCGAGTCTGTTCAAATTGTTCAGGATCGGTGCCATTTCCGCCGTGTGGTATTGATATTTCAGGCTGCTCTTCTGACGTTTCTGGCCGTAAACTACTTTTCCATCGTACTCGCTCGTAGGTATTTTAAAGTCCGGTTCGATCTGTTGAATTGTTATTACAAGGTAGTTTTCGATGTCGGCCAGATACTAAAACGGTAAAAAGATATTTTAGTATATACAGGGTGAGTCAACGATAGAGTAAAATTCATTATTTCATTTGTTTTGGGAATGATGAAACAATGTTAAATACAATAGTTTTAGGGAATTGTTAAGGTGCACAGTTTAAAATTATTTTTGAGTATACAGGGTACTTCAAAAAAGTGTGGCCGATATAACATGTTTTTTTTTCAATGGAACATCCTATTTTCTAATTTATTTTTAAACTCTGCGTAAAATTTTATAACTTTTTTATTAATAATGTTATATAACTAAACCTAGTAGTTTTTCCAATATTCCATTTTTTTTTTTAAATACTAGTTTTGTAAAAAATTGCCAGTAGTAGCGCCATTGTTTCTGAAGGTGGAATACTTATAGGTACGAGCGTTCTATAGAGATGAAAAAAAAAGATATATGTAAAGAAATTTGAGTTAGATGCTACGGGGTGTTCAAAATAAATTTATGCATTTCGACTATTTTAAATTGAAAAATCTCAAATTTTTTTAATGGCACACCCTGTATATTATTATTTTTCTGATAGATTTTACAAAACCCTCCAACTTTTATTAAGTATATTATACCTGCTGGTTGCAAGCATGACAAAAAGGTTACAGGAGATTACACAGCCCCACAAAAAAAAAGTGGGGTAAACTTTTGATGCGATATATCAGATCTGTAGTATTTTTGCCCGCTGATCACGAATCTGATGTCAGAATATCGCCATCACATCTGAATTTTTTTCTAACCTCAAAAAATAGGTAAAAATTAGTAAAAATTAAGAAAAATATACTCCTAAAAAATTGATTCAAGCTTTTTCATGAATCCAAAGATGTATTAATATGTATTCGGATACGCTAAGCTAATATTCATCGGTTGGATTGAGCCATACAGTTCTGTTTTCTTTCTAACCTCAATAAATCAGACAGATATAGTGCTTCTCGAATGCAAAAACGAATTCAAATTAAAATTCAACCGATCCTTACCAAATTTGGTACACGGGGATTTTTTGGGTCGCTGATCACGAATCTGAGGTTGGATTTGCAAAATTCAAGATGGCAGATGTTTTCGCGCCATTTTGAACGCCGAGAAAATTCATCGGTCGATTTTTTTATTCTTCTACCTGCATCCAGGGCACCTCCACGTGGTGACGGTGGGCAACGGTGTTACTCCACTAGCCGGCAGAGTCCCTGGATAACGGCTTAGATGCCGCCATGGCAGGTAGAAGAAAGAGAATTACGATGTAGGGACTCGGAAACCCAGTATCGGCGGTTGATCAGGGTGGGAAAGCGGGCCCGCAGCCGTCGTCATCCAGCGACCGTAGCTCTTCATGTGTGGGTGACTTGGCTCATGTAGAGTACAATGCTACAAGAAAACGGTCTCACGGTACAAGGACTTTTCATAAGTGCGATAAAAACAGTGATTCCTTTTGTTATATTTGCTGTCAACACGTATTGAGTATAATGGGGTCACCGATAACGGATAAAATTAAAACCTTATATAACCATTGTTTTAACATTGAAATACAGCACCAGGATACAGATTGGGTTCCCCACATCATTTGCAGTTCTTGCAAAATAATGTTGTACATCAATAAGAAGGCAATTAAATATTCCAGACCAGCAATATGGAATAGACCATACGGTGAAAATGATTGCGACTTTTGTATGAATGTTGTATCCAGGCATAACCGAAAAAATAAAAGCACTATTACTTATAACGATGTTTCGACAGTAACAAGACCAACTAAACTAATTCCGCCTCCTGAACCACTTGATGCTGATGTTATGGAAACAAATGATTTCACCTTATCAGTTCATGCCGAAAACATTGAGACTGTCGAAAAAGATTCAAACACTGTTACTAATAAATGTTCTAGTGACAACCTATCATATACTAGTGACACAGATAAAGAATTTCTACCATACAACCGTAAACCAGAACCAATACTTGTATCACAGTCAGAACTTAGTGATCTAGTCAGAGATTTAGGCTTATCCAAAGATGGTTCAGAGCATCTTGCTTCCTTTTTAAAGAAAAGACATTTACTTAAGCCAGAAGCTACGATTGCTTATTATAGAAACAGAGATGAAGAATTTCGAAAATATTTCACAATGGACGAGGAATTGTCACTTTCATATTGTACCGATGTAAAAGGTCTAATGGATGAATTTCAAAATAACTCATACGATCCTGGAGAATGGAGACTGTTCATTGATTCTTCTAAACGGAGCATTAAGGCAGTTTTGCTGCATAATACCAACGTTTACGCTCCCATTCCGATTGCTCATTCCACAGTTATGGAAGAGCAATATGAAAAAATGAAGCAGCTTTTGATAAAAATAAAATATGCTGATCATAACTGGAAAATTTGTGGAGATCTGAAAATTGTAACAATATTGCTTGGCCAACAGTCAGGGTTTACACTTTATCCCTGTTATAAATGTCTGTGGAATAGCAGAGACAGGGAACGTCATTATAAGAAAAAAATTTGGCCAACAAGAGAATCGTTCACTCCTGGTGAAAATAATGTATTGTTTCCACCATTGGTAGATCCAGGAAAAGTTCTTATTAACCCGCTTCACATTAAGCTTGGACTTATGAAGCAATTCACGAAAGCGTTAGATACAAACGGCCCATGTTTCAAATATTTGCATAAAAAATTTCCGAAATTTTCTGAAGCTAAAATTAAGGCAGGCGTATTTGACGGGCCACAAATAAGAAAATTGTTTCAAGATTCATTATTTGTTACTAAAATGAATAAAGTTGAAAAAGCTGCTTGGCTTAGTTTTAAAGAAGTCGCAACAAACTTTTTGAGAAATAATAAAAGTCCTAAGTACAAAGAAATAGTCGAGAAAATGGTAAAAAATTTTCAAACATTAGGTTGCTTAATGAATCTAAAATTACATTTCCTGGACTCCCACATCGATGATTTCCCAGATAATCTTGGTGACTACAGTGAGGAGCAAGGGGAACGTTTTCACCAAGATCTGAAAATCATAGAAAATCGGTATCAAGGACGATGGGATGACCATATGCTAGCGGACTATTGCTGGTCGCTAAAAAGAGAAACAAGTCCTCAAAAGCGTTTGGACAGAAAGAAAAAAGAACAAGATACAGCCAAAAAAAGGAAAGTTAGGCGCGGGTCTAACCTTCGCAATTCTAGGGCTTAAGGGTCTACTATTTGAGAGTATATGGTTTAAAAGTCCTGGTTTTGAGTTTATTGGGTCTCATTTTTAAAGTTACAGGGTTATTGAGGTCTATTTTTTGAGGTTACAGGGTGTGGGAGTCTAAGGTTTCAGGGTTTAGGGTTTAAGAGTATCAGGTTTGAGGATTCCCCAACTGTATACCAAATTTGGTAGAAATCGGTTGATTTTCAAAAATTTTGTCCGCCATCTTGGATCCGCCATTTTGAATTTTGCAAATCCGACCTCAGATTCATGATCAGCAACCCAAAAAACCCCCATGTACCAAATTTGGTAAGAATCGGTTGAATTTTAATTTGAATTCGTTTTTGCATTCGAGAAGCACTATATCTGTCTGATTTATTGAGGTTAGAAAGAAAACAGAACTGTATGGCTTAATCCAACCGATGAATATTAGCTTAGCGTGTCCGAATACATATTAATACATCTTTGGATTCATGAAAAAGCTTGAATCAATTTTTTGGGAGTATATTTTTCTTAATTTTTACTAATTTTTACCTATTTTTTGAGGTTAGAAAAAAAATTGAGATGTGATGGCGATATTCTGACGTCAGATTCGTGATCAGCGGGCAAAAATACTACGGATCTGATATATCGTATCAAAAGTATACCCCACTTTTTTTTTTGTGGGGCTTTGTTATCAAGGCCAACAGCGGTACCACTAAATATTAGTTTAAACGAAGTTGTTATTTTCCGTTACTCCCAACTCCCAATGATAATTGTTAAGTGTATGGAGACTTTTTTGATATTAATTTTGTTTACATTTTTAAAACAATGATGTAACTTCTAAATAAAATGTTCCGTAGTTGTTTTTAGTACTAATCCTCGTTAGTTAAGTTTCAGATATTAATTTAAACATGTTTTCTTATAGTTCCAATTAATTAGTTAAACATAACAGAAAAATAGTATAGAGAGCAGGTGGTGTATGGAGACTTTCCTGACTGACTGTATATAGTTTATTCTGACACGAGCTAAGGATTGCATATTTGCCTAGTGTTCAGAAAGCCTTATAATCGATGCCAGCTAATACAACATTGTAAGTTAAAATTCACATAAATTAATATATATTTTTTGGGTTTCTCTGGCTATTCACATTTTTTTCGAAATATTTAGATTCAACGTAATATAAAAAGCAAGTGTTAACCAGACTTCATGATTCCATATCAGTTTATTCAAAAATCCCGTCATACTAACCGTCACATGACATATGTCAAAATCAATTTCTACGTTATTGGACATGCAAAATACATTACCCGAAGAAGAAATTTCTGTACTCTATGTTTTTATTATCAGAATCGGGGAAGACCTAGACAGACCTGGAATGGGAGTATTAGAAGTATACTTAAATCCTGGAAAGAAGCTGTGAAAATGGCAAAGAATAGAGACAGATGGAAGAAGTTTGTATGTGGAGATTGAGAGGGAAAAAAGGAAAATGTATAACTGCCCAAGGTAGAAGGGATATACGATATATATATATATATATATATATATATATATATATATATATATATATATATATATATATATATATATATACGTATCGATACCAGTATAGGCAATTACTACTATTGTTGTTATGGTTGTTAAATATCATTGTTTCAATACTGTCCATGAAAATTTCGGCAAGTAATGGACTTAATGGACTCCCCATAATTAACCCTTCCTTACTATTGTAGAATGTATTGTTAAATGAAAAATAATTTTGTCTTAGTGTCGATACGTAGACGATATAATTGTATGCTTTACAGGTACGGACAGACAATTAACTCACTTTTTACAGTATATTAATTCTTTACATAGAAATATCAGTTTTACAATGGAAGAAGAAGTCGAAGGGAAAATCAATTTCCTAGACTTAACAATCAGTAAAGCCAAGAAAAAACATGAATTTGCAATATATCACAAACCTTGTCATACAGATACCACAATTCACAATAGTTCTCATCACCCTAACCATCATAAACTTGCCGCTTATCATAGTTTTATACATAGACTAACTAATATCCCCTTATCAGAAGAAAATTTTACTAAAGAATTAAACTACATAAAACAAGTAGCCGTTAACAACGGTTATTCGGTTACTTTAATCAATAGTATCGTTAAGAAAAAACTTAGAAACAAGGCTATCTCAGAAATATACCCACGTTTTAAGGACAGAAATACCACTTTTAAATGCTTAACCTATTTCGGCAAACCAACGGAAAAACTGGGGAAATTTTTAAATCAAAAAAATATCAACATAGCGTACAAGACTAACAATACTATAGGGAAATACCTTAAAAACTACAAACCACAAATCAATAAAGACAACAAATCAGGGGTTTATGAATTAACATGTGGGTCATGTCCTAAAACATACATCGGACAAACTGGACGTACATTTAGACAAAGAATTACAGAACACGAAAAAAGTTTCATCCATAGAAAATCTAATTCAACATATGCTAATCATCTATTAACAGAAAATCACACATTTAACAAGAATTTCAAAATTTTACACACCCAACAAAAAGGTTTAAAACTAAACCTTTTAGAGACTATGCAAATAAATCGATTAAGGACTACAGGTACTTTACTCAACGACCAGGTAGATTTAAGCAATTCACCATTATTGAATTTATTCTCTTAACTCCAAATCTGTGTGGATTTTCCAATACTATCAATGTAATTTAATTAGGTGTAATATTATAATTAAGAAATTATATAAAACTGTGAATATTAAACCTAACTTGACAGTGTAAAATGTAGATCTGAAGAAGCTGCATCGACAGCGAAACGCGTCATCGCAATTTAAATAAACCAGTGGAAATTGACTAAAAACAGTCTTTTATTATACATTCTTTAATTTCAATACTGGATTCATTGCCCCCAAACATCTCTGTCCTTTCGCTATTATTTCTTTTATCTCCGTCCTTTCTTGTCCACTCTATGTTATTGTTAGTCCCAGATAATTAAATTTGTCTACTTTTTCAAACATATATCTTTTTCCTAAGTTGTTTATTATATCTAAACTTTTGTTGTTTTTATTATCCTTCTTCTTTGTAAATTTCATGTATTTTGTTTTTCCCTCATTTATCTTTAGTCCTCTCATCCTTCCCCTTTCTTCTATCCTACTTATGGCTTTTTTGAGGTTCTCTTTTGCTCTTGCAATCATCCGCATAGGCCAAGCATTGGCAGGTTTGTTGGTATATCGTTCCATTTGTTTTTATTTCTGACTCCCGGATTATCTTCTCTAGTACCAAATTAAATAGACATGTCGACACTGGTTCCCCCTGTCTTAATCCTCTCTTTACCTTAAACTTGTCTGATACTTTGCCTTCAACCAACACTGTATTTTCTGTGTCATTCAGGGTCATTCTCAACATGCGAATCAATTTACTTGGAATTTTTAGTTCTTCCATTATCTTGTAGAGTCCTTCTCTATTTACAGAGTCATATGCTTCTCTGAAATCCACAAAGACCAAGTGTAGTGCCAAATTTTGTTCTAAGCTATTATCTTGGATTTGCTTAATCGAAAATATCTGGTCTGTAACAGATCTATTTTTCCTGAATCCACACTGGTACTCTCCCAGAATAGACTCGGCTTTCTCTGCTAGTCTGCTTTTGATGGTCAACACTACTATCTTGTACACGACATCCAGTAAGGCTATTGGTCTGTAATTAGCACATATAGTTTTTTCTCCTTTTTTGTGTATTGGACAAATGAGCTTCTCTCTCCAGCTCACTGGCATCTTTTCTGTTTCCCATATTTCTTGCACCAACCGGCATATTTCATTTTCCAGATCTACTCCTCCAGCTTTTATCAGTTCTACAATTTCCACCCGGGGCCTTATTTTTTTTGGGTTCTGAGTATTTCTCTTTCTTCTTTGCAGGGTTTATTTGTCGCCTCCTGCCCTTCAGTTAATTTTGCTTCCTATTTCTCATTCAACTCATTTTCATCTCCATTTAGTGTTTCTTTAAAGTATTCCCCCCATCTATTCAGTCTTTCTGCGAAGCTTACTGCTAAATTTCCATCTTTTTTCCTACATATTAGCATTTTGTCTCTGTTTATTCCCTTTGCATTTTATATAAAAAAAAACACGTAAATCGGATAAGTGGTTCTTGAGTTCTAAGAGCAGTAATGGATAGACAGACAGGCAGAGAGAGACGTTACGTTTTATATATATTATAGATTTTTTTTGACATATATTAAATTAAGAATTAAAAAAAATCACGTAAATCCGATGCGTTGTTTTCGAATGATAAGCACACTAACAGACAGACAGACAGAGAGACGTT
This sequence comes from Pachyrhynchus sulphureomaculatus, assembly GCA_019049505.1. Taxonomy (NCBI): domain Eukaryota; kingdom Metazoa; phylum Arthropoda; class Insecta; order Coleoptera; family Curculionidae; genus Pachyrhynchus; species Pachyrhynchus sulphureomaculatus. The sequence goes on from CM032446.1 coordinate 13,223,055, forward strand.
GCGTTTTATATATATTATATAGATTATTAGTATTATTATATAACCTGGTCAGAGAACATATGTATGAATTTAAAAAATCACGTGTATATGTATATATATATATATATATATATATATATATATATATATATATATATATATATATATATATATATATATATATATCTATATATATATATATATATATATATATATATATATATATATATATATATATATATATATATATATATATATCTATATATATAACTATATATATAACTATATATATATATATATATATATATATATATATATATATATATATATATATGTATATATATATCTATAATATATATAAAATGCAACGTCTCTCTGTCTGTCTGTCCATTAGTGCGCTTATCACTGGAAAACCACTTATCCGATTTACGTACTTGTTTCTTTTTAAACATACATATGTTCTCTGGCCAGGTTATAGGCTATATTTTATTACGATAGGTAGCATAGGGAATGAGCAGTGACGATAATAGTGAATGAAGTCGGAAAAAAGTTTGCCGTTAGCGCGTTCCCTTGCAGTACACAGCCTAAACCATTAAATTTGGAACAATATTATGTAGCAGAGAATATCTATAATCTATAATATATCTGTCTGTCTGTCCATCAGTGCGTTTATCAGGCGAGAATCACTTATCCGATTTACGTGTCTTTTTTTAAATTCATACATACATTCTTTGGCCAGGTTATATAGTAATAATAATAATTTATATCTATAATATATGTAAAATGCAACGTCTCTCTGTCTGTCCGTTAGTGCGCTTATCCCTCGAGAACCACTTACGTGATTTTTTAAATTCATACATATGTTCTCTGACCAGGTTATATAATAATACTAATAATCTATATAATATATATAAAACGCAACGTCTCTCTGTCTGTCTGTCTGTTAGTGTGCTTATCATTCGAAAACAACGCATCGGATTTACGTGATTTTTTTTAATTCTTAATTTAATATATGTCAAAAAAAATCTATAATATATATAAAACGTAACGTCTCTCTGCCTGTCTGTCTATCCATTACTGCTCTTAGAACTCAAGAACCACTTATCCGATTTACGTGTTTTTTTTTATATAAAATGCAAAGGGAATAAACAGAGACAAAATGCTAATATGTAGGAAAAAAGATGGAAATTTAGCAGTAAGCTTCGCAGAAAGACTGAATAGATGGGGGGAATACTTTAAAGAAACACTAAATGGAGATGAAAATGAGTTGAATGAGAAATAGGAAGCAAAATTAACTGAAGGGCAGGAGGCGACAAATAAACCCTGCAAAGAAGAAAGAGAAATACTCAGAACCCAAAAAAAATAAGGCCCCGGGTGGAAATTGTAGAACTGATAAAAGCTGGAGGAGTAGATCTGGAAAATGAAATATGCCGGTTGGTGCAAGAAATATGGGAAACAGAAAAGATGCCAGTGAGCTGGAGAGAGAAGCTCATTTGTCCAATACACAAAAAAGGAGAAAAAACTATATGTGCTAATTACAGACCAATAGCCTTACTGGATGTCGTGTACAAGATAGTAGTGTTGACCATCAAAAGCAGACTAGCAGAGAAAGCCGAGTCTATTCTGGGAGAGTACCAGTGTGGATTCAGGAAAAATAGATCTGTTACAGACCAGATATTTTCGATTAAGCAAATCCAAGATAATAGCTTAGAACAAAATTTGGCACTACACTTGGTCTTTGTGGATTTCAGAGAAGCATATGACTCTGTAAATAGAGAAGGACTCTACAAGATAATGGAAGAACTAAAAATTCCAAGTAAATTGATTCGCATGTTGAGAATGACCCTGAATGACACAGAAAATACAGTGTTGGTTGAAGGCAAAGTATCAGACAAGTTTAAGGTAAAGAGAGGATTAAGACAGGGGGAACCAGTGTCGACATGTCTATTTAATTTGGTACTAGAGAAGATAATCCGGGAGTCAGAAATAAAAACAAATGGAACGATATACCAACAAACCTGCCAATGCTTGGCCTATGCGGATGATTGCAAGAGCAAAAGAGAACCTCAAAAAAGCCATAAGTAGGATAGAAGAAAGGGGAAGGATGAGAGGACTAAAGATAAATGAGGGAAAAACAAAATACATGAAATTTACAAAGAAGAAGGATAATAAAAACAACAAAAGTTTAGATATAATAAACAACTTAGGAAAAAGATATATGTTTGAAAAAGTAGACAAATTTAATTATCTGGGACTAACAATAACATAGAGTGGACAAGAAAGGACGGAGATAAAAGAAATAATAGCGAAAGGACAGAGATGTTTGGGGGCAATGAATCCAGTATTGAAATTAAAGAATGTATAATAAAAGACTGTTTTTAGTCAATTTCCACTGGTTTATTTAAATTGCGATGACGCGTTTCGCTGTCGATGCAGCTTCTTCAGATCTACATTTTACACTGTCAAGTTAGGTTTAATATTCACAGTTTTATATAATTTCTTAATTATAATATTACACCTAATTAAATTACATTGATAGTATTGGAAAATCCACACAGATTTGGAGTTAAGAGAATAAATTCAATAATGGTGAATTGCTTAAATCTACCTGGTCGTTGAGTAAAGTACCTGTAGTCCTTAATCGATTTATTTGCATAGTCTCTAAAAGGTTTAGTTTTAAACCTTTTTGTTGGGTGTGTAAAATTTTGAAATTCTTGTTAAATGTGTGATTTTCTGTTAATAGATGATTAGCATATGTTGAATTAGATTTTCTATGGATGAAACTTTTTTCGTGTTCTGTAATTCTTTGTCTAAATGTACGTCCAGTTTGTCCGATGTATGTTTTAGGACATGACCCACATGTTAATTCATAAACCCCTGATTTGTTGTCTTTATTGATTTGTGGTTTGTAGTTTTTAAGGTATTTCCCTATAGTATTGTTAGTCTTGTACGCTATGTTGATATTTTTTTGATTTAAAAATTTCCCCAGTTTTTCCGTTGGTTTGCCGAAATAGGTTAAGCATTTAAAAGTGGTATTTCTGTCCTTAAAACGTGGGTATATTTCTGAGATAGCCTTGTTTCTAAGTTTTTTCTTAACGATACTATTGATTAAAGTAACCGAATAACCGTTGTTAACGGCTACTTGTTTTATGTAGTTTAATTCTTTAGTAAAATTTTCTTCTGATAAGGGGATATTAGTTAGTCTATGTATAAAACTATGATAAGCGGCAAGTTTATGATGGTTAGGGTGATGAGAACTATTGTGAATTGTGGTATCTGTATGACAAGGTTTGTGATATATTGCAAATTCATGTTTTTTCTTGGCTTTACTGATTGTTAAGTCTAGGAAATTGATTTTCCCTTCGACTTCTTCTTCCATTGTAAAACTGATATTTCTATGTAAAGAATTAATATACTGTAAAAAGTGAGTTAATTGTCTGTCCGTACCTGTAAAGCATACAATTATATCGTCTACGTATCGACACTAAGACAAAATTATTTTTCATTTAACAATACATTCTACAATAGTAAGGAAGGGTTAATTATGGGGAGTCCATTAAGTCCATTACTTGCCGAAATTTTCATGGACAGTATTGAAACAATGATATTTAACAACCATAACAACAATAGTAGTAATTGCCTATACTGGTATCGATACGTAGACGATATAATTGTATGCTTTACAGGTACGGACAGACAATTAACTCACTTTTTACAGTATATTAATTCTTTACATAGAAATATCAGTTTTACAATGGAAGAAGAAGTCGAAGGGAAAATCAATTTCCTAGACTTAACAATCAGTAAAGCCAAGAAAAAACATGAATTTGCAATATATCACAACCCTTGTCATACAGATACCACAATTCACAATAGTTCTCATCACCCTAACCATCATAAACTTGCCGCTTATCATAGTTTTATACATAGACTAACTAATATCCCCTTATCAGAAGAAAATTTTACTAAAGAATTAAACTACATAAAACAAGTAGCCGTTAACAACGGTTATTCGGTTACTTTAATCAATAGTATCGTTAAGAAAAAACTTAGAAACAAGGCTATCTCAGAAATATACCCACGTTTTAAGGACAGAAATACCACTTTTAAATGCTTAACCTATTTCGGCAAACCAACGGAAAAACTGGGGAAATTTTTAAATCAAAAAAATATCAACATAGCGTACAAGACTAACAATACTATAGGGAAATACCTTAAAAACTACAAACCACAAATCAATAAAGACAACAAATCAGGGGTTTATGAATTAACATGTGGGTCATGTCCTAAAACATACATCGGACAAACTGGACGTACATTTAGACAAAGAATTACAGAACACGAAAAAAGTTTCATCCATAGAAAATCTAATTCAACATATGCTAATCATCTATTAACAGAAAATCACACATTTAACAAGAATTTCAAAATTTTACACACCCAACAAAAAGGTTTAAAACTAAACCTTTTAGAGACTATGCAAATAAATCGATTAAGGACTACAGGTACTTTACTCAACGACCAGGTAGATTTAAGCAATTCACCATTATTGAATTTATTCTCTTAACTCCAAATCTGTGTGGATTTTCCAATACTATCAATGTAATTTAATTAGGTGTAATATTATAATTAAGAAATTATATAAAACTGTGAATATTAAACCTAACTTGACAGTGTAAAATGTAGATCTGAAGAAGCTGCATCGACAGCGAAACGCGTCATCGCAATTTAAATAAACCAGTGGAAATTGACTAAAAACAGTCTTTTATTATATATTTATAATGAATTTCCATCAAGTAGAAGCTACAACAATCCAGAATTTTAAAGAATGTATCAAGAAAAGCAAAAGAAATAATATATACGACAGTTGACGACGGTGACATATAGATGCGAAACGTGGAAACTGAATGCAAGAGAAAAGGAGACGTTGGAGGTGTGGGAAAGGAAAGCTTTGAATTTACGGAGGAAGGAAAGAAAAGGGACTGTGGAGAAGAAGAACAAACTACGAATTAAAATGCCTATATACGAAACCCCTTATAAGCCAAATCATAATAAGCCAGCGATTAGGATGGTTGGGACACGTGGCAAGGATGAAGGAAGAAAGACAGGCAAAGCAAGCCCTAATAAGAGGAGTGGTTGGAAGAAGAGGCAAGGGTAGACCTCGATCTACAAGGATTCAGGCAGTAAAGCAAGATCCGGAGTTGATGGGAATCCCGCACTGGGAAAAGCTAACAGGAGACAAAAAGAACTGGAGACAAGTATGCAACCAAGCCATGGGCCTCTAAGACCCCTTGAGCTATATAATAATATAAACATAACGAATAAGCAGTGATGATAAAGGTGAATCAAGTTATATATAATATATCTATATATATATATATATATATATATATATATATATATATATATATATATATATATATATACAGAGACTTGTAAATCTACATCAGTTTACTTTTTCAAAGATCTGCATAAATCACTTGTAAAAACTTCAATAAATACCTGCAGTTCGTTATACCACGTGCAACATCCTTCAACACTTGTCAAGTTTGTGTTGGAGCAGTTCTTACCACGTGACTCGCACCAGTAACCGTGATACCAAACCTAAAAACAATAAAATTTTATTAAAAATATAAGTAGTTTAGCGAGCGCGGATTGCCTACAGCGTAGAAAGTACGGTAGCGCTAAAAGTCGCACGCTCACTACCTAAGTGGCAATTTAGGACGCGTTCCGATAAATTGGGTCGCGTTAGCTAGAGGCAAATACAAGTCTTGTCAGCCATTCCCGTTAACAACAGAAACAACTTTGAAGCAAGATGCGAGTTTCAAACATAAATAATAAATAAATAAATAAATGGCCTGGAAACACCCCTCTTGGGGTAGGGCCACCCTTTGGATTTTCTAGATCTAGCTTATGGGTTGATCAGACCCGTTTTCCTTGTTGTTATACTTCTCTGCTTCGTGTTTATAAATATAAAGAATATCCTTCATTTTATCTGCAGTATTATACTGAAATAGTGTGTATTATAAAGTTCAATAGTGTCTTAAAAATGTCTGAAGCTCTTTCCATCAGAAGCCGCAAATGTTTCCCTGTGGAAGCAAAAGTAATAGTTAAAAGTGTTTATTTAAAGTTAGTGGAGCGAGGCCACAAAAAGTACTTTTCATTGATGGAGACATCAGCTTTAACAAGCATCCCTGAAAGTACAGTTTGGAAAATTGTAAATAATTCGATAGCGCCTAAAAAAACACGAAAAGACCAAAGTGTGTAGAAATATATTGATTTCTGTTAAGAAGACTTAATCCGTCGCAAAATTTATGATATGTACGCAGAACAAAAAGTTCATACGTTATTGTCACTTTCACGGAGGCTGTCCAAGGATAGCTGTGACATAAAATGTTCCACTACAACTTTATGGCGTATTCTACGTCTAATATACGTGCTTACAATAATACACCTACTTTAAACACTAGTGTGATTGAGTTAATAAAGACAAAAGTTAAAAATGTAACCGTTGAAAACTGTATTCAACATGTCAAAAAAATTAATAAATATAATATAAATAGTTTAGAACCTGTAAAAAAACTTATTATTAATTTGCAAGATAGTAACGATAACGAAATCGAACTAGATATTAATTAATAACTAAAATTGTAACAATTATACGCGAGGACACTGTACACTGTTTTAATATATTTGTATAATTACTATATTGTGTATTATTCAGTACATAAAACATTAAAATTCAACTGTCTTATCACAATAAAATTTTAAACCCGACAATTATACAATCAGATATAGTGCGGCCCTGCACGATGCCTTGTCATTAAACAGCCATAAATTAATCACTTTCGAATCTTGTTGAATTTCGAATGGGTATAGATAGCTAAGTCACTTTCTTAGATCGTGAAAAATACTATACCGTTACACCTTCAGCGTAAACAATGCTATCTGTCCATTGTTCAGCATTTATCCAAACGCCTCAAATTAGTCTCAAGACTAATGAATCACCCTTTATTTCTGTAAATCTATTATTATGTTTACCTTTTCTGGTACTGTGCTGACGAGACTGATGGCTAAGCCCATCCTGTCTGCCCTACCGACTCTACCGATCCTATGAATATAGCTTGATTCCTCATCTGGCAACGTCATATTGATCATGTATGGTAGCTCTTCAATATCAAGACCTCTTGAAGCGATGTCAGTGCAAATTAAGAATTTTATCTAAAAAAATACATCGGGAGAGTTAGGCGAATTAGAAAAACATATATTAGTTTTGTTGTTCCCTAAAGAGGCAGAATTTCGAAATGTTAAAAGTATAGGGAACCAGACATGCAATTTTTAAGGTGGCACTTTGTACAGGGTGAGACAACGATAGAGTAAAGTTCATTATCTCATTTGTTTCGGGAATGACGAAAAAATGTTAAATACAATAGTTTTAGGGAATGTTAAGTTGCGCAGTTTAAAATTATTTTTGAGTATACAGGGTACTTCAAAAAAGTGTGGCCGATATAACATGTTTTTTTTAAATGGAACATCCTATTTTCTAATTTATTTTTGAATTCTGCGTAAAATTTTATAACTTTTTAGTGTTCCGTACGGAACACTTATAAGATCACTTCGGTGTCTGTCTGTCTGTCACACTCGATTTTCTCCGAAACTATTTGACATAGAAAGTTGAAATTTGGTAATAATATAGGAATTGATGGCCTCATCAGAGCCATGTAGTTTTGAGAGGTCATCCAGTGTGGTGTCAAATGAAAGCTTGTGAAAACACGAGTAAAAAAATGTATATATAATGTAATACTTGCGCGCACTTTTCTTTGTTTTATTTTTAAAAAATCGCTGTCCCCCGCCTTATCTCGAAAAGTACTTATCAAAAAATTTTGAAAAAATTCCGGAATATTCTCCACGGGGTGTAGATTGAACAAAAATTATCACGAGTGCATTACTTTTAATTTTTCTGGTATTTAAAAAAAAACAGAAATTTCAAGGTCAACAGATTTCAGTAAAGATTGGAAACAAACTTTGTTGAAAACTCATTTGGGGTGTGTTTTGTGAAGTCACTGATCATTTTATACATCTGTAACAAATTTTTTTATTTTAAAAGCAATCAACGTACGGAACACTAATTGCGCAAGTTCGACTTGCACTTGACCGATTTTTTTTATTAATAATGTTATATACCTAAACCTAGTAGTTTTTCTAATGTTTCAATTTAAAAAAAATAATAATAATAATTTTCAGTTTTGTAAAAAATTGCCAGTAGCGCCATTGTTTCTGAAGATGGAATACTCATAATAGGTACGAGCATTCTCTAGAGATGAAAAAAAAAGATATATGTAAAGAAATTTGAGTTAGATGCTACAGAGTGTAAATTTATGCATTTCAACCGTTTTAAAATGAAAAATCTCAAATTTTTTAAACGGCACACCCCGTATATTATTATTTTTTCTGATAGATTTTTACAAAACCCTCCAACTTTTATTAAGTATGTCATAGACCTATTTCTAATAGTTTTGGATTTATTTTGAATTTTTCAATTTTCACTCTTGTTTTTAATACACTTACGCTGAAACATCATAGTTGCCACGACAAAGCAAAAATGTAGGCATTGTCAAATCTTGACACGTCTACTAAGCAAGTAAAAATAGTTTAATTTGTTGTAGTAAGTGACGTACCCTAATATACGTATACCATCTAGAAAATCTTTTCAGTGCTTAATGGAACGGTTTGATGGTAGTGGTAGCGTCGAGTATACGAAACGGAAAGTCGCCAACCTAACAGTCTCTTCACCAAGACTGTAACGAATCTTCCAAAGCATTTTTGTGTAAAAATTTAAAATCGGATTCTAATGGTAGAATCTAATCGAGTCAATGTCAGAGCCTTAGTTCTTCATTTATTGGAAATGAAACCAGAATGCTACCAATGAGGAAAAAGAAATGGAGATTTTATTTCATGTTGAAGATAATCCCTAGGTCAGCAACCGCCAACTAGCTGACTTATCTGACACATCCCAATCTACGACTAATCGCACCACGAGAAAATACAAGTATCATCCCTTTCATATGGAACTACAACTTCAAGACCGTGATTTTGAACGACGAGTAAACTTTTGTACGACCATGAATGGAGCAATAGAGGCCGATCCAAACTTTTTATCCAAAATAATGTTTTCTGATGAAGCTACTTTTCGCAGTAATGGAGCAGTTAACAGCCATAACATGCATTATTATTCAACAGTTAATCCATTTTGGGTCCGTGAAGTTCAAAACCAAAACCACTGGTCGCTTAGTGTATGGTGTGGAATATTAAACTTTCGAATTATTGGTCCATATTTTTTCCGCGATCGGGCCTAGATATCTAAATTTTTTGCAAAACGAATTACCCCAGCTTCTTGAAGAAGTTGATAACTTTGAAAGGGAACAAAAGTGGATTCAACGAGACGGAGCTCCTGCTCATTACCACCGGGAAGTTCATGAATTTTTAAACGATCGTTACCGACCAAAAAGGATAGGTAAGGATGGATTCATTCAGTGGCCCCCTAGATCATGTGACTTAACACCTTTAGACTCCTTTTTGTGGGGCTACATTAAAGATCATGTTTATGTGAATCCCCCTAAAACACCAGTAGATATTGAAAATAGGATACGGGATGCGTGCAGAACAATAACGCCCTTTATGCTAAGGAACGTGAAGGAAAATATAGTAAAACCACAGTAAACAGACTATCCAGTGGCGAAACTCAAGGATAACCGCATAGGAAAATCAGGTTCGTTTTCAGAAGGTCACGTGGCAATCCGCCATGTTAAAAGTGGACCAGCGCGAGATTTGAAATACAAATAAAGTTGTGCAAAGTTTTATCATTCAAAATCATAGGTATAGAAATGTTTGAAAATTTTTGATTTGTTATTTAATGCAGCATGAGTAATATAAAAGTTAATGCAGCATGAGTAATATAAAAAAAAAATAAAGAATGGAGCACTTTGTTAGAAAAGAAATACAGGTGAAAAACTTGATAGGAAGGTATTTGATGTAATTCTTCATATTCAACTTCGGTTTTTAATAACCTTATCCAAAAATTCAAAAGTCTATTAAAGTTAAACGTCACTGTTTGAGGTTAAAGTTTTATTTACATCATTTTTCAAGCAAATTTGTGATTAAAGATGTTTTTTAAGGACTAAATTAATTTAATTTTAATTGTCATTACTAAGATGTCAACATCTAAAATAAGAGCATTTTTTTTCTAAGTAGTGTTGTGTTGTTTGGTGTGATAGATCTCTTGTTAATTAAAAAACACTGTATCTACTTTTTTGGTACTTATTTTTTCTTAAACTACAAAACTATATTGTGTAACTTCGAGAAAGATTAATATAATATTATTAATGAATTATGAACGTATATGTATAGACCTCTATTTTCTATGCGAATGATTCTTAGAGGTTCTATACTTTTTTGTGTTGTTATCCATATTGCTTTTTGATAATGTAATTAACGCTTGCTTTTATTTACAATGAATTAATATTTAGATCAAAGAGTCAGTACAGTAATTTCCTAATTGTATTTACATACAATACTTAGTTATGACCAAGCTGACTTGTCAATTACAACTATGATAGGAATATGGAATCTTTGGCACAATGACACTACTCAGTATATATCGCCACTACACCAAACACTTTATTTTTGCACTCGACGCGCGTTTCGATAACCATATTAGCTTCATTAGGAGAAATGATTGACTCATATATACTGAGTATTGTCAATTACAATTTAAAAGGAAAATAACTAAATTTAATTTATAGTATAGGTATACAATAGAAGTAAGTTCTTTCGAGGAGGAATATTAATAACAGGTAACTAAATCTTCATAATTTTAATAGTAACCATAATTACCATCAAAATGGACTTCGATTAACGAACTTATTTTGAGAATATTTTACCCTCTGGCACACATCATCTGACAAAATCATATTACAAAAATTTCTTTGGAATCACATTAAAATTTTTCTTATTTTAATAGCATATTTGATTCAATAATCGATTTATATCAGTTATTTCAATAATCCCATTCCCTAGTCGTTTTGTGATCTCAACACGACACTTAATATTTAAACTCTCAAACCCAGCTTATAAGAAAATAAAATACTATCTAAAATTTGAAAATAATAAATATGTTGTTATAGGTTCTGTATTCCTTACAATATATTCACAGAAACTTTTGAAAGATTGGCATGAAAAAGGAGCAATGTAATTTATAGAGAAAAATAGAAAAAAAGTCACTTTCAGAGTATTAATTGTACTTGCAATTAAACAGTGTTAAATTTATCAGGTTTATTATTAGAAAAGGTGTGTCAAACAATTAATACAGATAAAGTTATTGAAAACTAGAAGCCTTTTGAGAATAACCTTTTAGAAAAAAAAAAATGTTTTATTTATAATTTGTACAAATATAAATAGTTTTAAATAACTCACACTAGTTTACACAAAAATAGATCTTTCTAAAAACCAGAATTTGGAGGATTATTTATTAACCATAAAAAAATTACACAGGCACACAAAAAAAGTTTTTCACTACCAAAGAGATCGCTATACCTATATGTATTTTTAGGCGCTGAAACAGAATCCGAGGTCAGAATTGAGCAATCATGTCAGGATTTTTGAATAACCAGCCGAACTAAGTTTAGAAATAAATTTCAAGCTTTAATGACCAAATCACTCTACCAATACGAACGTTTTATTAAATGAATCAAGGTTCCCTGGAAGGCCGTCTCTTGAGTAAATACGCCTAAACAAAATGTACATTAGTAATAATAATATTGTTTCATGCATATGTATTTTTTCAAAAATGCATTTAAGATAGTGAAAAGTTATCTTGTGAAAACAAGCAATAGAGGTTTATTAAAATAATCAACAACTCCAACAACTTTAATCACATACCATTTCTATGAAATCATTGTTTCAACTAAAAACAGAGGAACTGCAAAAAAAAATCATTAATGCAGCAACTTAACTTTGACGGATAATACTGTTGATGATTACATGTGATGCAAATAAAGCATTATTAAATTTAGTTATGATTTAGAATAATAGTCTTAGCGCGCCCTAATTGAGTTAGAAATTTCTTATTTGCAAATTTTAGAGCATAAAAAAGTGTGACTCGAGCAAATAATTTGCGAAAATAATTATATGGAATATTGCAATTCTCAACGGCACAACAATAACCTCCTTTTCCCATGATTATATAAATTGTTTCTCAACCTTTTCGATTCTCTTCACTTACAAACGTTTTTAATTGTCTTTTTCTACAAACTCTCTCTTCCTTCTATCTTTATATTCATATAAACTGCAGTCACATCAAGAAACGATGGACAATACATTTCCAAAGACACATTCCGAGATCGGATGTAAACACTAAGCAGCCATTTTGAAAAAGGACCCGTCGACGCACGCGCCGTCAAAATCTCGTCACCAAATTGGAGCTCAGTTTCGCTACTGTAGTATGTTTACTGTGGTAAAACGACTAAACATGTGTATTTAAGTAAACGTGCATATTTTTGAACATTTATTACGTCATAATAATCAATCATTAGATAAGTTAAACTATATTAAAATTATTATTAACTATTTGTTTATGTTTTCACAGAAGCGTAAGTGTACTAAAAACAAAGGTAAATTGAAAAATTCAAAATAAATCGAAAACTATCAGAAATAGTTATATGACATACTTAATAAAAGTTGAAGGGTTTTGTAAAATCTATCAGAAAAAATAATAATATACAGGGTGTGTCATTTAAAAAATTTGAGATTTTTCAATTTAAAATAGACGAAATGCATAAATTTATTTTGAACACCCTGTAGCATCTAACTCAAATTTCGGTAATATTACAGTTTAGCGGGCCTCACCTCAAATGTTGATAAATTTATGATGAATCGACGCGTTTTTGAGAGAGAAGTAACTTTTTCCTATGCAAAAATCGTCGCTCTGTCACGCGAAGCGAGTTATTCAACGTTAAAAAACGCCACTTTAGAGGTTATAAGACACTGTCGTAAGTTACTTAAGACACAGGCCGTAGCGACATACGGATACTGCATGCGCATGCTATGAAATGACCGCGGGTTGTCACGTGACTACGAAGCGAAAATGCGCCAATTTCAAACAGAGTTTTGTAGAAATTGTAAAATCTCGGTTTAAATTTTAGCGCGTTTCAGTGTAGCGCTGCAAACGTGCGTGAAAAATGCGCCAATTTCAAACAGAGTTTTGTAGAAATTTTAAATCCCGGTTTAAAATTTAGCGCCTTCCAGTGTGGCGCTGCAGGAGTGAAAAATGCGGCAATTTCAAACAGTTTTGTGAACATTGTAAAATTCTGGTTTAAATTTTAGCGCGTTTTAGTGTATCGCTGCACACGCTTCAGATACTATGACTACTTTGTATTTCTTTTTTAACAAAAGGTCGTTTGGGGGACCCCCCTGGCCGGAGGCTTCGCCCCCTGGACCCCCACTAAGGGGGCTTCGCCCCCTAGAACCCCTCAGGTACCAGCGGGGCTTTGTTGCTCCTACGCGTAAGTTATAGGAGCTTTTTGCACGGCGCGCTATGCGCGCCATTCACACCCCCTGCGGGGGGGGGGGGCAGGGGTCACACCCCCCTGCTACTGACGTTCAATTTAAATTATAAAAAGCCACATGTAATCGAAAAAAGTTGATAAATTTTTTATTTCCACAATTTTGACATACTCAATCAAGTGCAACAAGTATAATATTAACATTAAACAAAAAACATTATACTAATGTAAAAAACGTAACGCATGCGAGTAACTAAACAGTGCCGCCGCTGGTACTCGGTTCCCCGGCTTCTGGCTCTGGATGCTTTTCTGCCGTTGGATTTGGAGGATACATTTGTCCTATGAGATCAAAGAAGGATCCGATACGCCCTGTAACACTATAGGCACGTTTGAAGAGATATTCGCATAAATATCTGTGGAGATGATCTTCTCGAACACCATACCTCGGGATATTTCCGCGAACCTCTGTCCAAACGCGCTCTATATGTTGCGTATGTGCCCCTGTAAATTAAACAAAATTACAACTTCATATTCATACAGCCGGCAGTGATTTACCGTCAGATGCTGGAAGCCTTCATTGCCTAAGCAATTGTAGGCTTTGCAGCAATCTGACATGATGATGGTACCCGGTAATATCCACTCCTTTATTAACGTTAGAAGCGTATTTTCCGCCCTATCCTCCACTGGGACTATGAAAATCTTCTTTGATTCATGGTCATATCCTCCAAATATCCATTTACCTTTAATCAGCCGACCACGATTATACTTTCTTTTGCCAATTTTTGCTTCGTCAATTTCTACTATGTGCCCTGGGCCACCAAGTTTTTCACTGTACTTTTCAGCCCAGAACACACAGACCTGTAACAATAAATAATATTAATATTTCATTGTTTATATATCTTTGTAATACATGTAAGACCATTAGTAAAAATATACCTACTTCTCGGCAAAAACTAAACCAATCCACGATCGTGGTCGGCGACGAAATACCGGTCTGAACCATTGTATCACCTTGACGTGGGTGTCTAAGTACTAAGAAACATACTACAATTTCACATACTTTACCCACGTCAAGATGACTCTTGTGGAACCCAGTACCAGCCGTGGCATTCTTCTTGAATGTGCACTGTTTTGCCACTCGCTTTTTGTGAACATTCAGCTCACTGTATCGTTTTCTACATCTGTATAATAATGTTTTTTTGCCGATTTCCACATTATTATTACAATTATCGCACTTGATTAAAGATGCCAAAACAGCATGTTCAATTAAAAAATCCACCAAGTTCTCTCGATCTCCGCTTATCCGACCGAACTCGAATAAGGACATTGTGCCTTTGTTATACAGCGGACGGCAAACAAACTCCTTGGTAGTATATAACTTCGAATCGGCGCATTTGTATCTGAATATGCGCAGATGTACACACAAAGCACGCATAAGCATCTTACGGAATGTGCCCATGTCGCTACGGGCGGCGGTACTTAGTATCTTAAATGACATACAGTCCCTGGCCAAATTATTAGACGCACTGTATTTTTTTTAGTAATTTTATGTTTCTTAAGAGTTTTTATGCAATAATGGTATATTTAAACTACAATATTATTGATTTTTATTTAAAAGAATTGTTGTAGACTACATATTTGTATTTATTTTTAACATATGGCAACACTGTGTTGACAAAGTGATACATGAACGTAAATAAGTACAAACCTGTATCAGTCGCGATCGGAATCGAGTCAGGTACGGACGTGTTTCTGTGGCTTTATGGACTGTGATTGTTTGTTTAACAGTTTTATACTACTCAGTTATTAGTTTATTTTGTATGCAGTGTTTTAAAAAAGTAATTGGACTATTTTCATTATGGGTAGAAAAGGCGATCTTTCACCACGTAAAAAAGCTGAAGTGAAGGCCCTTGTGATTGCGAAAACATTTACAAACCGAGAAATATCACGAAGATTGGAGGTTTTTGAAGCTAGTGTACGACGCATAAAAAAGAAAATTGAGTCAGGGAAGGAATTAAGCCCGAAAAGAAAGAAAAGATGCGGTAGAAAATCAATTTTCACTCCACGGTCAGAGAGATGTTTGAAGAAAATTTGTGTAGAAAACAGATTTGCTACCACAAAGGTAATAAAATCACAACTCCAGGATGCTAGCGTAAATGCTTCTGGGCGCACTGTTCGAAGAAAATTGAAAGAATTAGATTTTAAGGCCTGTCGCCCCGCCAGGAAGCCCAAGTTAACAGCTGCAATGAAAGCAAAGCGCCTGAAGTGGGCCAAACAATGGCAAGACAAAGATGTGGACTTCTGGAGATCGGTAAGATACAGCAATTTAATCAATAATTGATACATTATTATCATTTTCAGTTAAATAAAGCAAATAAACATGGAAGTTTATATATTTGTCCTATTTTTGACAGGTCTGCTTCAGTGACGAAAGCACATTCGAAATTTTGCAGAATAAAGCTCAGTATGTGCGTCGTCGTCATGGAGAAAAGTTTCATCCTGATTGTGTCGTCCCGACGGTTAAACATCCCACCAAAGTGATGATTTGGTCAGTCATCAGCGGCAAGGGCACTGGACGTCTGTACGTCGTCAAAGGAATAATGAGGCAAGATCAGTACAAAGAAGTATTACAAAATCGGTTGATTCCGCAGCTCAGAGAATGGTTTCCAAATGGGGAACCATTCACTTTCATGCAAGATGGAGCTCCCTGCCACACTGCTCGGTCTGTTAAAGCTTTTTTGGCAGAAAAAAATATCCCTCTGTTGGATTGGCGGGGTAATAGCCCTGATATGAACCCCATTGAAAATGTGTGGGAGCTGATGAAAAGAGAAGTGGCTAAAGATGTGATTACCAACAAAACCCAGCTCCTAGAAAAGATTATTCATGTGTGGAATCATCATCCTCAAATGCAGGAGACAGTACAATCTTGCATTGATAGCATGCCGCGCAGAATTAAAGCTTTGATAGCGGCTAAAGGTGGCTCAACTAAATATTGACTTTTACTAACATTAATTTCACTTTTCTTTAAAACTTAATAAACTTATGCTTTTCTAAATTAATGCTGTTTATTTATGTCAAATAAATAGGTAATTGATTGGATAATATAAAAATAAAAAACAAATCAATTTAAAATAATAAAACGGTACAATATCACTCGGTAATTAATATTTTACATGAAATCTTGCAGTGCGTCTAATAATTTGGCCAGGGACTGTACGACAGTGGCGTGTAACCTCAAAAGTCTTGTTTTTTAACGTTCAATAACTCGCTTCGCGTATGAGAGCGACGATTTTCGCAGAGGAAAAAGTTGTTTTATTTTCGATAACGCGTCGAATAAGCCTGATTTGATCAAGATCGGAGGTGAGGCCTGCTAAACTGTATAATTACCAAAATTTCTTTACATATATCTTTTTTTTCATCTCTATAGAACGCTCGTACCAATTATGAGTATTTTACCATCAGAAACAATGGTGCTACTGGCAATTTTTTACTAAACAGAAAACTGGTATTTTTTTTTTTAAAATGAAATATTAGAAAAACCACTAGGTTTAGGTATATAACATTAATAAAAAAGCTATAAAATTTTACGCAGAATTTAAAAATAAATTAGAAAGTAGGATGTTCCATTTAAAAAAAAAAAACATTTGTTATATCGGCGACACTTTTTTGCAGTACCCGGTATACTCAAAAATAACTTTAAACTATGCACCTTAACATTCCCTAAAACTATTGTATTTAACATTTTTTCGTCATTCCCGAAACAAATGAGATAAAGAAGTTTACTCTATTGTTGACTCACCCTGTATATACTATTATTTTTGTTGTAAATTTTATTTAGCAATATACTACATGAGGTGAAAAGGTCAGAGACTTTTGAAGAAAAAACAACGTTTTTGCTACAAATCGATCTTATTCTTCAACATAGTTTTATCTCTCTTTCCTATACTGATTTTATATTTCGAGAAATAGAAAGAAAATTATTGTAGTGCTTTCCAACAAAATAGTAGTCATTAAAGTTGGTTCTGGTGGTAAAAGTCATATGCTTTTCAATCCATCAGTCATATTAACGAGGAAATAAACTTAGTGGCTAGCGGACGAGGAATGTTCGTATCTTTTTCCAATCTATTTAAAATATCGAAGCACAAAAAAATAAACCTCCCTTGGGTGCACTTATTACCCAATTGTCAATATAGGACCCATTTCGATCTATTCGTTCTCGCCATTAGATGCAATATTAAATATTTTGCGGTCGTGTCACGGCAGAGTTTGATCATCAATCGGTAAATGACGTAAAATTAACGTAAAAATCACGTGACCAGTAAACACAACGAGAATACGACACCCCCAGTACAGAAACCGATCTCACTGTATATACTGGGAGTGCCATAATCTCGTTGGGATGTTGTTTCTCGTTTCTATTATAGCTTTTTTGAGGTGTAGGTTATGCAAGCGTCCCAAGTTGCTAAAAACAATAACAGGATACAGGATAGCGCAGCATATAAACGCAACACTATGCGACTCTAACCTACTAATTCTCCTAGACCTACTGCCATAGTTTTTAAGCTTAGACTATGCTATATACGTAGTTCTGTACATTTTTATCATGGGATGAAGATTGAAAATCGTCCTAAAAGAGCATTTGGGTACTAAATGCATCCAGAAATGTTTCACTAGTTTCGGCGCACCCGTACTTTCAATGCAGTAGAAAAGGTTACCAATAACCTTCGTCCGCTAAGTCACTAATTTTCTTTCTTTCATACGCCTTCACGCTTGGCTCTCTCGAAGCTGTCCCTAACCTGATCATTTTTAAATTTTTCCAAATTCTTTTTCCTCTCCTTCTTCCTATCCGCATGCAAACATGCACAAGAATACTTTTGCTTATCCAGTTGCCTAAAATATTTTTCCAAATTATCACAATCCAGTTTAGTCCTGCAGAAAATGATACACTTATCCATATTGTGTTCGTTGATGGCTCGAATGACGTATTCGCCTTTAAGTAGCTTGACAGCTTCACTTAGGGCTTCTGGACTATCCTTATCTTAAAACATATATAACATATCAATATCAAAAGTACTTTATTCTCGTAAACAATCAATGATTTTTCTTCGACAAAGCATTTTAAATCAAAGGAATATAAAAACATAGTTATAATGCAAAAAATAGAACATAAAACAAAACAAAAAATACGCAAAATAGTAAGGAAACCTGAAAATGAAATATATACTAAGCTAAAATGTAGAACACGCAACATCAAATATACAGTAGACAAACAGCAAGATACCTAGTTAATACAGAACCAGTTCCAGACAAAGTAAAATTAACTCTAGTATATAAAACTAAAACAATAATACGTAGTTGTCATTAGCGAGGGAAAACGGAGCCTACAAATCCCCACAGCACAGGTGCTTCACGATAAACGGAACGAGAGAACAACAAACAGAGGGGGGGTTATGCGAGCAAATCGGCACAAAACTCACCCAGATCATAATATGATTTGTGAATTAATAATTGTTTAGGACACTTTCCGAAACACTCTAAGTGAGTTAGCAGTCTTGATGTGAGTTGGCAAATGGTTAAACAATTCTCTACCCTTGTATATTAATAAGTGGTTCGTGAGTGCTCTAAGTGGAACAGGCAACTGCAGATCCGTAGCCCGTCGGGTGCCCCTCCGAGATGCCACGGGCTGAATACTTAGCGATTCTTACATATCAACGAAGAGGTCTCCAAGATGAATAGGAAAGTGTGGGTCAGAATTCCCTGCGAGAGAAAGAGAGGTCTACAGGATTCCCTCTGATGGGCACCAGTGATGAAGCTTGCTTTTGCAGCAAGAACAAAATATTCAGAAGGCTAGGAAAACCCCAAAAGGGAATACCATATCTAAGATGGGACTCAAACGATTCAAAATAAACAGTTCGCGCAATATCATGGCCAAGTTCAATTCTCGGAACCCAGATAGCAATGCAATCCGCAAAAAAGTCTCTTACTCAACTTCAATATGCGATTCTTAAATCGCAGATCACTATCAATGAGAACACCCAAAAACCCGGCCCCAGGCTTCTTCCGCAAAGAGTCGTCACCCAAGTGTATTCCCTGCATATTGCATCCAAAACCAATAACATTTCTCACCCCGGCGGGAACAGTGACACAACTCGAAAATCTAGTATTTTTAAAATAACGCAAATAAGAAAACTATTAATTTTATATGGAAATAATATAGGCTTCTTTTACCTTTCAGATAAATATTTTTCGGTAGTAAACTTTATTATATTTTATAGAATAATACTATGAATCTGTAAAAAACACCAAAGTGACATTGTTCTTGCCCTGATGAATAAGAACTAGTTTAAAAGTAAAACTGACACAACTGCCCCCCGGCGGATAATTTGTAAGTTACAGATGTGATATTTTTCAGGCAAGAGGAAACATACCATACGCGTTTAAAACTGACCTAACCCCAAAATACACATTTTTTCAGTTGTGCCACTGTTCTTGCCGAGGTGCGATTTGTCTTACCGACATTAAAAGACAATCGGTTAGCGTTACACCACTTCCTAACTTCCAATAAGTCGATGGAAATGTTCGACCTTATTTAAATATACTTTATTTAATTTTGATATTAAAAACCACCCTAATATCTAAATTATCTATTTCATAACTTCCATGGAAACTGTAATAAGATGCACTTCTGATTTTAAAACCTCTCTTTTTAGTGCTACCAAAATTCAGATGCCTCAAATTATATGGTCTCCCAAAAATAAAGCCAGACAATCCTCTGCGACTGTAACTCGCCCATCAGTAAAGAGGAAAAATAACCAGCCAATATATTACAGCCCATAACACAGCAAGCCGAATTATATGTAAAAAATTCTGAAAATTATTCTTCACAGCTTTAATTTCGAAGATAACTACATAATAGATTTTAACGTCAAATACCCGTATCTTAGCATAAATGACACTCTCCGCCAATCGCACGAAACGTAGAACTTTACACATAATGGATCTTGTTAAGATACTGCTTTAAAAATGCATACTTCGGGTTTGACAACCCAATATACAAGCAAATAGAACGTGCCGATATGGGTTCATCTCTGTAACTAGTCATAGCCAACCCTTTCATCACCCACTTTGAACGAAAAGCAGTAAACGAAGCTGCCCTAAAGTCAAAACCTCGCATTCGATCCGTCGGTCGTATGGTCTTGTGGAAAAGATGAACTTCACCATATCTGAGATTACTTAAACCGTTTACGCCAAAATCTAATTGACGTTGAAACAAGAAGAAACCAACCGACTACCCTTCTTATTGTACAGAAAACAGCAGAAGGACACCTGAAGCAGAGTATTTTCAGAAATCCAACACACAGCAACTACGAGCAGTAGCCAACACCTCGATCTCAAAATCTTTCTGCTTAACCGATAACATTAACAGGCAAGAAGAAATAAATAGTACCGCAAGAATACTCAAACAAAACGGATAGGACACAGAAAATCATGAAGGCAATTCATCAAATTAGTATATAAGTAAAACCTCAGGAACTGCCTGAAAATAAACCTGGAATCGCACTTCATTATCTTAAAGGAACAACAAACGGCATCTGACGACTTCTACCACAACCTACAAGCAACATAGAAGAATCACTTACGGGCAAAATAAACTTAGAAAACCAAGACGTAAACACCATTCTCTGTGGCAATTGCAATGAAGCCTACATAGGACAAACTAAAAGGAGGATATGTGCAAGTCTCGAAGAAAACATTACATCAGCTCTCTTCCAACTCCAATTAGTGATAGACTACCAAAATCAATCTTAACAATCACAAAAAATAGCCACCCTTCTATACTACAAAACAAGGACCATAGGAACCATCGAAATTGAGGAAAATAAAAATAGCACCTTAAACAAAAGAAATAATTAAATTTATGAAGTTTGCGGTCGGTTCTAGGTGAAACATCTTAATATTTACACTTTTGAAATAAAATACAGTATAACTGTTTCACTGGATTTATTCAGATCACTCTGACACGTGTTTCGGCCTCGCGACCATTTTCGAAGAGGTTTACAATAAGACTAAACTTGAGTTCTAAACGATATTACATTTGGATGGAAATTTAAATTAAGAGATAATAAAACTGGGTTAATTACAGGTAGTGTATCTTAACACGGCGTCTAATATGGGGGTATTTCCAAATTCTGTTTGGCTGTTTGTTATTTTTATATTATTTTTAATGGCTTTTTTTATGCTAAGAATTTTTAAATAATCCATATGTTTTCCTTTTTGAGCACTGCACAGCAACTTCACCCTCTCGTTATTAAAAAGGTGATTGTTGTCTATGCAGTGTTCAGCAAAGTCTGTTAATTTTTGTTTATTTAAAATTGAGTACCTGTGTTCTTTTAATCTTTATTGTAGGCTCCGTCCCGGTTGTCCTACATAGACAGCGTCACAGTCATTACAATTAATTCATATATACACGATTTTCCATATTTGTTAGATCTTTCTTTGTTATTAACTAGATATTGGGCTATATTGTTTTTATTAACACTTATATAGGTTATTTCTAACTTATTTGCTATCAACTATGTTGGTGGTATTAGTAACAAAATCAACAATAGACTTAATAAGTGAGAAATAAACTATTTAAGTGCTAATAAAAACAATATAGCCAGATCTTTAATTAATAACAAAGAAAGATCTAACAAATATGGAAAATCGGGTCTATATGAACTTAACTGTGATGACTGTGTCGCTGTCTACGTGGGACAAACGGGACGGAACCTACAACAAAGAATAAAAGAACACAGGCACTCTATTTTAAATCAACAAAAATTAATAGGCTTTGCTGAACACTGTATAGACAATAATTACCTTTTCAATAACGAGAGGGTGAAGTTGCTATACAGTGCTCAAAAAGAAAAACATATGGACTATTTAGAAATTTTTAGCATAAAAAAAAGCCGTTAAAAATAATATAGAAATAAGGAACACCCAGATAGAATTTGGAAATACTCCCATATTAGACGCCGTGTTAAAACAGACTTTTTTTTTTATTGGTCTAGCACACGTGCTGCAGGGAAGTCCCTAAAGCGCTCCAGGAGCGGCACGAGTGCGGAAAAAGCGATTCACGTTGTTCTTGAATCGCTGTAAATTGTACTCGGTGGGAAACACAGCGCTGGGCAAATTATTCCAAAGGGATGACGTTCTCCATATAAAAGATTGCTTGAAAAGCGTCGTACGCGGAGTAACAAGCTGAACCTCATACGGATGCGAAGCACCAGCGCGACGTGTATTTCTAACATGCACCGCTTTGGGAGGAATTAAGCGGGCTACATCCTTCGAACACTTTCCATGAAAATACTTTGTAGAACAGACTCAAGTCGCCAACCGTTCTTCGATGTTCCAGCGAATCAAGGCCGCCGGTCAATTCCGGGTCCCCAATCAAACGGACCGCTCTTCTCTGAACAGAATCCAACAAATGCAGTGTATGTTTGGGAGCGGAGCCCCAAACGTGGGAGCAGTATTCCATAGTTGGTCGAATTTGGGCTTTGTAAAGAATTAACAGTTGCTGTGGGGTGTAAAGCTTTCTGGTTCTAAATAATATTCCCAATTTTTGAGAAGCTCTCCTTGCTATGCCTGCAACGTGTTCATGCCAAGACATATTCGCTCCCAAACCAACGCCAAACAAATTGAGCGACGATGCCAGGGGAATGGAGTGCCCCGACATAACTATGTCGGGTTCAGCAACGTAACTTTTTTAGAAAAAACTGCCGCTTGGGTTTTTGTAGCATTAAATTCCACTTGGTTACTGTCACCCCAAGATAGAACCTTTTCCAGGTCTTTGTTAAGTTGAACGACCTCCTGCTGTCTGCGGATATTCGCCTGAGCAGCCGATGTCCGAGCGTTCAAGGTGAATGAAGAGACAAGCGTACTGTCATCTGCAAAGCTATAGATTGGATTCCCGGTCTTTTCCAGCAGATCGTTAATGTAAATGAGAAAGAGAGTAGGAGACAGTATGGAGCCTTGGGGCACACCCAGATAGTGAGGGTGTTAGAAAGAAATCCATCGACCGCCACTCGTAAAGAACGCTCTCTGAGGAAACATGAGAGCCACAAACAGAACCTTTCAGACATACCATAAGAGCGCAACTTAGCCAACAGTCCATCGTGCCAAACACGGTCGAATGCCTTGGATATGTCAAGAGCAACCGCTCGAGATTCTCCAAAGTTTTCAATTGCGTTGTTCCAAACATGTGTTACATAAGTCAGAAGATCTCCTGTTGATCTATGTTTACGAAAACCATATTGGTGATCGCTAATAATATTGAATCGTTCAAGATATTTTAGAAGATGCTCATTGATAACCTTTTCCATGACTTTCGATATTATTGAAAGCAGTGCAACTGGTCGGTAGTTATTTGGCAAGGTCTTCTTACCTTTTTTAGGTATCGGCTGAACCGTGGCATATTTCCAGCAGGACGGAAATATTCCCTTTCTGTAGGAGAGGTTAAAAAGTCTACAGAAAACTGGTGTTAGTTCCCTTGCACAGTTTTTGAGAAGTATGGCAGGTATTCCGTCAGCGCCAGAAGCCTTCTTGGTGTCTAGCTTCATTAAAATACGCTTTATGATGCGCTGTCTGAAGACAACATCGGGCATCCTTGACTGCAATATGGGAATAGTAGGTGGTGTTTTTCCTTGGAAATCGACAGTAGAATGTGAAGCAAAGAGTTCAGCCAACAAGTTCGCTCTCTCAACAGGTGTGGTTGCAATGGAATTATCTGGCCGTGTGAGTGGTGGTATGGTGGATTTGGTAAAGTTTTGACTAACTGCCTTAGCGACTGCCCAAAAGGACCTGGAATTGTTGGGACAAGCGAGAAGTTTGTTTCTAATTCGTTGATTGTGTGCCTCCTTGGTTTCGTCGATAATTCCCTTGCATCTGTTCCGAGCATGAACAAAGATGTTTCGATTTAAGGTGTTAGGATTTTCACACCATTGTCGGTAGGCAATATGTTTAGAAGCAACAGCTTCTTTGCATTTTCGGTCGAACCAAGGCTTGCCGTTGGAGGAGCATTTCTTCGAAAAAGGGATGTAAGCTTCCATACCAGCCAAAATAACATCGGAGACCTCCCTGGCGCAGTCAGATGGGTTATCGGATCGAAAACAAACGTCCATCCAAGGGAAAGTTCGAAAGTATTCCATGAGATCTTCCCATTTAGCAGATTTGTAGTGCCAAATCTTGCGCGGCCTAGGCGCCTCTCTGTCACTGATTGGCAGGATACTCGATGTCGAAAGCAGTTTATGGTCGGAAGAACCTAACGGCGGATTTACGGTGACCGTGTAAATCTCCGGATTGGTGGTTAAAAACAGATCAAGAAGACTGGCGAACTCCCCGTCTCGATCAGGGATCCGTGTTGGTTCGTCAATAAGCTAAGTTAAGCCATAACTGATTGAGAATGATTCAGCTTCACGACCTTGTTCGTCGGTAGTATTTGATATTGTGGACATTAAAGTCGCCCAGGATGGCAATTTCGGCACTTGGATAGTTACTTTGTAAATGATCGATGGTGTCTGCAAGAGAAGCGAAAAGTGTTCGAAAATTGGTATCACTTGGTGGTCGATACAGGATACAGATGAACCTTGTGGTTTGTTGAGTCGTTATTGTTAACCACATAACATCAAAGTTTGGGGGCTCCAGAGCTTCTTCTCGTTGACAAGAGAGGTCGCTCCTGACAAAAAGACAGATTCCAAAGTTACGCCTAAATCGGGAATAGAAGTCGTACCCAGGATAAAGATAGTTGACCGGACTACCTGTAATTAACCCCATTTTATTACCTCTTAATTTAAATTTAGTACCAATTAATCATCTAAATGTTATATATTTTAGAACTTAAGTTTAGTTTTATTGTAAACCTCCTTATCGTAAACCTCTTCGAAAATGGTCGCGAGACCGAAACACGTGTCACGAGTGATCTAAATAAATCCATTGAAATAGTTATACTGTATTTTATTTCAAAAGTGTAAATACGCTCCTACTAAACAACTCCGAGATCGTCCAAGTCAACCCCAAGAGGGCAGTACCAACCAATCAGTATTACCACCTCTGATCCCAAAAGCACATAAGTAGCACCCACAACCCTTAATGCCTCCTTTACAGTCAGCCACCGAGCAGTCAACATCAAAAATGCCAAATGAGACTTTGGTGAAAGATCTGCGACCACCAAGTGAAAACAATACTGATGAACGGATGTATTACGGAACCTACAAAGAAATCACGCTTTAAAAGAATATAACGTGACAGTTTAAATAATCTCTAATATCTACCTGCATTTTCCTTGTCTTCTTTATGGACCCCGTCTGTCTGAATGTGCGTCTCCAAATTTTCCCAACTCCTATCCTTTAAAGGATCAACTTTAACAACCACATGGTGAACTGTGTCCGGCACACTATCTTCTCCTTTCAAATCAACCCACGTTGGGAAATGCATTAAATTTTCGGCTAAATCCTTCACCTGAAAGATGTAAAATTGCAGCCCTATATACTGAAAAACAATTTAAAAACAAATATTCTACCAATATCTCCCTGTACATCATTTAAATACCTCGACGGCATGAAGCGTAGCACTGCAAACAATCATCTGCAATCTGTGGCCATCGGCTGTCACTTTAGGCATTTGACTATGCAGTCTTTCGATTAACTCAGTGAAACCCTGTTTGAGTAAACCATCCGCCTCGTCTAATACGAAAAATCGGCAATTGGACAGAGATAGAAAACCTCCGTGGATCAAATCTTCTAAACGACCTGGAGTTCCTATGATGATATCAGCTCCTGTAATAAAATGGAGCTAATAATTGAAAAGAAATTTATGCACTAAGATCTACTCAGTATATATCACCACTACGCCCAAAACTTTATTTTTGTACTCGACGCGTGTTTTGCTAACTATGTCAGCTTCATCAGGAGCGATGATTGACTTCGGTGTCAGTGTGGTGATATATACTGAGTAGTGTCATTGTGTCAAAGATTCCATATTCCGAACATGCAATAAGATTTATAATAACCGGCCAAGTGATAGTCGAACTTTAAGGGGTTACATACACCTCGAACTTTAAAAGATTCGATTTTTTTTATGGATTTTTAGTGTTCCGTACGGAACACTTATAAGATGACTTCGGTGTCTGTCCGTCTGTCACACCCGATTTTCTCCGAAACTATTTGTCATAAAAAGTTGAAATTTGGTAATAATATAGGAATTGATGGCCTCATCAGAGCCATGTAGTTTTGAAAGTTAAATTTTGACTTAAGGGGTTAGTTTTGGGGGGTGAAATCAGAAGTGAAAAAAAAATTTTTTACTAAGTAATCGAGTTTGGTGTCAAGTCAAATGAAAGCTTGTGAAAACGCGTAATATATATATATATATATATATATATATATATATATATATATATATATATATATATATATATATATAACATATATATATATATATAATGTAATACTTGCGCGCACTTTTCTTTGTATTATTTTTAAAAACTCGCGATAAATCGCTGTCCACCCGCCTTATCTCGAAAAGTACTTATCAAAAAATTTTGATAAAAATTCTGGAATATTCTCCAAGCGTTGTAGATTGAACGAAAATTATCACGAGTGCATTACCTTTAATAGTTTTAATGGTATATATATAAAAACAAATTTCAAGGTCATCAATTTTCAGTAAAGATTGGAAACAAACTTTGTTGAAAACTCATTTGGGGGTGTGTTTTGTGAAGTCACTGATCATTTTATACTTCCGTTACAAAATTTTTTATTTTAAAAGCAATCAACGTACGGAACACTAATTGCGCAAGTTCAACTTGCACTTGACCGGTTATTATTCTCTATACTTCTAAAAATTATTCAAAAAAAATTGTTACGAAAATTCCATTCCATTAAAAACTTGTAACATTAAATGTGAGCTGGCATTGGATTGGGACCGCTACCTGTCTCAATGCACTATCTGTAATATTACTCGGTCAATTTTAAATACAGTCGACACTTTATATAGTGAAAGACCGAAATGTTGACCGAAATTTCACTATAGAAAGTTTTTCACTATATAAAGAAAAAATCCGTATACTCGTATATTGCTAAGTATGTAGGTCTTGAAAAAATTGCACTATAGAGTTTTTCACTATATAGAGTTTCACTATAAACAGTGTCGACTGTAATTAAACATATATTTTTTGAATTATATAATTGATGTGTCCGTTACTTTATGACAGTACATTTTAAATTTCTAAGTGAAATGAAACGAATTATTTTCTTATTTGTCACTTATTTTTTATTTATCTGCTACTGCAGTTTCGTAGGTTTTCTACGTTGTCAAGCGTAATACTACAAACTAAGGTGGTTTATTTACGATTTATAACAAATTCATCATTAAATTTCGTTGAACTTCAATTAAAATTATTTTATTACCAAGGTTAAATGACATTATTGTTTGAAAATCGGGTATTTTTTTGTTAACAGCAAATTTTTTTTATGATTATGGACGTATTTACAGGTCTTTAAAGAAGTTTCCTTCCAAATTTCAAAAAATATTTTTCAATATATTAAAACTTTTTATAAAATTCCTTCTTTAAAAATATATCTAAAAGGCACTTCTAAAATACGCCAAAAAGGGTGGAATTCTGAACATCTGTTTAATTATTTAAGAGGGTTGTATCCTTATTTTTATTGTATTTGTAGTCAGCTGTCATTTCTACAAAAAATTTTAATTTTTTTTTTCCTATGCTACATCTTAGCAGACGATGCCCGACAGAGAAAATAAGAACACCATCAGCAAGGATTTTCAAAAGAGGGTCCTAGTTGATACTCATATCTCTGTCATTTTTTAATTTTTTTATTCATTATTATTTCAAATTATTCATAAAACTATTATGTGCATGTGTAAAAGAAAAAATATTTCATATATTTAATAGCTGCGTCAAATTTTGTTTTATTTTTATACATATTTTTCCGAGCTCCAAGGTGATGTAACCCCTTAACGCCCCCCCCCCCCCCCATTCTGGATCCGCTACCGCCCCGATGGAAAGCTCCAACGCCCACTGGGGGCGGTACAGGCCTCGTTCGGAACCTATGGTCTATATACATGTTTTTTGCCACTATTATATTTACCTTCCTTTTGTAATGCTGAAATTTGCTCCTTCACATTAATCCCTCCCGTAAGCAAAAGTTCCCTTATAGTGGGGTTCTCCAAATATTTTTTAAATAATTTTATTTGTTCGCTTGTCTGTTCTGCCAACTCCCTTGAAGGCTCTATGATTATAGCTTGTGGAGCATTTTTTGCCACTAAAAAAAAATAATTCTTCATAGTCACGGATATAAATCATAACGTAAAGGTAAAAGTAAGATATCCACAAAACAGATATTTCCATCTTGAATCTTGCTTCATTGTTTACGTCCTCGACTTTCCCTTACATTAACTTTTCCGTCAACATTAGTGTTTATTACGACTTGGTTCTCAGCAGCGCAATTTAAGGGTAAAAATTCGTCAGGTAGACTGTGCTTGAAAGGTTTTCCTCCAAAATTAAACTCCATTTCTGCATTCTGTAAAGAAAGAAAGGTAATCAAATGCAAATTGGACTTATGCAGCAGGAGTTCTATATACTTTCTGAAAGACTCTACCAGAGGTGAAACTGAACAAGCTCTTTATTATTTGAATTCATTATTTACAAGGTCCTATATTAGAGGTTTATAAACTTCGGCATTTTACTCATTTATAAAATTTGCCGGCTGGCCGGTGTACACTTCCGATGATATTTTCATGGCTTTACGGATTTTTTTAGTTTGTTAAAATATTTGGTTGCTCTTAAGTTTATTTTAGTGTAGTATTTCTATTTTGTTTACTGGGACAAATTGTGGTTTAAAAAAACCCTGTTCGATTTTATCTCAGGTACAGGTAGTTTAATAGTTTTGTTTTAATTATACCTTCATACATATCACATTCATTCTCTTTCTTTCATATCTCGCTCTTTCATACCTTTCTCTTTCTCGCCTATATACACTCTATTTACATCCTTTGTCTGTTTGAAGTTTAGTTCTTATAAGCTATGTATATACATACATAACACGTAGGCTGAAATGTTTTTGGTCTGACAGATAGATGTCGGCCTTTTCAAAAAAATCCATATGATTTCTAGGAAGTAACAACCTTCAAACGATACGTGTCAAAATTTCATGACATTTCGACGATTAGTTTACAAGTTACAGTGGTTTTAGTGACGCTATTTTTGATATTTACAAAACAATGGAAAAAATCGAATTTCGTGTGTTGATTAAACACTGTTTTTTGATGAGAAAAAATACCCTTCAAGCAAAGCAATGGCTTGATAAGTGTTACGGGGACTTTGCCTCCTGCGAAATCACCCATCATTTACTGGTATGCTGAATTTAAGTGCGGTCGTACAGATACAAATGATGTTGAACGCTCTGGACCCCTAAATGAGGTGGATACACTGGAAAACATCGAAAAAAATCCACAAAATTGTTTTGGATGGCCGTATTGGTGCGCTTGAAGGCAGAAATTGCAAAGAAACGACCCCAAATGAACAAGAAAAAAGTTTCATCAAGAACAATGCACCGTGTCACAAGTCAACAGTTACGATGGCAAAATTGCATGAATTTAAGTTCGAATTGCTTCCTCATCCACCGTATTCTCCAGATTTGGCCCCCAGCGACTATTATCTATTCGCGAACCTAAAAAAAAAAATGTTCACGGGAAAGAGATTTCGCTCCAATGAAGAAGTTATCGCCGAAACTGAGGCCTATTTTGAAAGTAAATACAAATCCTTCTACAAGGAAGGTATAGAAATGTTAGAAAAGCGCTGGACTAATTGTATCGCTCTTGAAGGAGACTATATTGATGAATAAAGTCGTATTTTACAAAAAAAAAAAATAAAAATGTGTTTTAAGTAGCTAGACCAAAAACTTTTTAGTCTACGTGCTATATTTCTAGGTTGGTACTACATTTACATAAGTAACATCGTGTTTTTATTTACACTGTACACACGCGAAACTGCATTATTTTACATCTGTATTTACACTTGACAATTCTTTTGAGTTTATATGTATATTTTACATAAATTGTTAGCTGACTGAGATATTTAACTATATTCGTTACATCTCCATGTGTTTCATGGTCTAAGGTTTATAATTAAGCACTGAAACTCAACACACCTTAGTCTTAGACGGGCGGTCTGTGGCATGCTTTCTGCTTTGGGTAGCTTTAGAATCGTCGCCAGAAGAGTGTGTGTTTTGTTTTTGTTGCTATTGGATATAAGTAAACTCGTCCGATTGCCTCTGTGGCAATCACGGAGCCTCAAAATAAACAGGTAGCCTTTGGTATAATGGTTTGTGCGTAGGTCGGTCTCGCGATCGAATTTGCGTTATTTTTGGTGTTGTATATTTTATGTCTGTAAAATGTATTTGAAATATCGTCCGTTAATACAGTTTGTAAGTTTGTCATGTTATGCAAATCGTTAATTCTTGTATATCTGACTGCAGATACAATACACCTCAATATCTTATTCTGCATTCGTTGTATTCTGTATGTCTGTGTGTCTGATATGCTACACCAAACTGGCGAAGCATACATTAGTACAATCTTTGACTAGAGTTGGATGATTACTAAAATTCATATCTAATTACAGATTACGAAAAATAGCCGATTATTTATTATATAATTTGATAGTTTTTCGAAAATCATAACTGAATAATTGATTATTTTGCACATCTCTCTACACAGAGAGGTAAGAAATAACAACAGTTTTCTATAGACTTTTCAAATTATCCTACTGAAAGAGAATATTTCCTTTCTGCTGGAAATGCGCTACAGCCAATACCCAAAAAAAGCAAGAAGCCCTTGCCAAACGACTACCGACCAGTCGTATAGCTTTCAATAATATCGAAAGTCATGAATACGGCTATCAATCAGCATCTTCTAAAATACGAGTATATATTTTTTTACCTTCAACACTACAGCTGGAAATATTGCTTCTTTAGTACTAACTTCTTTAAAGGCTACTCCTAAATCAACTCCATTTTTTAAAAACTTGATTTCTCCTTTATCCATGTCCAATAAACATGTAATCACATCGTCTCTACCGTAGATCTCGCCATAATTGTCAAACTGCCTTCCAAAAGCTTTTTTGGCTGTGCGTCCGTATCCCCAACCATTCCTTTAAAATTTCAAAATTTTATTTGCTTAAAGCCAATAAATTCTATATATAAACTACATCTATTTTCCTCCTCCTCCTAGAAGAAAACAAGGAAGCCTTACTCTAAATACCGGTGAGCTCATTGATGCTTGTAAAGAATATTTACAGTCAGTCTAAAAAGTCCCCATACACCACCTGCTTTCTACACTATTTTTCTGTTATGTTTAACTAATTAATTGGAACTATGAGAAAGCATGTTTAAATTAATATTTGAAACTTAACCATCGAGGATTAGTATTAAAAACAACTACGGAACATTTTATTTACAAGTTACATCATTGTTATAAAAATGTAAACAAAATTAATGTCAAAAAAATCTCCATACACTCAAGAACTGAACTGAAACAAATATGTTATAATCAGCCGCATTTTATCAAGCTATCTATTGCTCGCTAAACTGAAAATAAATAAATAATTTTCGGCCATACTTTATAATCAGGGTTTTCAAACTAGTATTAAAAATGAGCGAGAGAAATTGCGAAATTCCATTTCAAGTTCAAAAGTTCATAATTGATATGTGGAACGATGGAAAATTGTACAGAAATATAGGAAAAATTGTTAAAAAGTCGCATGCTACTTTTCAGTACATTGTAAACCAGTATAAATCAACGGGTTCCTATAAAATTCGACCACGCTCCGGGTGTCCCAAGAAACTGACTCTTCGTGAACAGGCCAGTATTGTTAGACAAATAATTATAGATCCCAAGAAAAGTGTACCAAAATTAAAAGAAGAAGTACGGGAACTATTTTCGAAAAATGTTTGTTTACAAGAGTGAGAAATACACAGGGCAGGCTATAGGGGATGTGCAGCCAGGAAGAATCCGTTAATTTCGGAAGCTAATCGCAAAAGGCGGTTAGCTTTTGCTAGGGAATACTTTTACTAAAGCTCCTGAATTTTGGGAATCCGTAATCTTTAGTGACGAAATTAAAATGAACCTTTTTGAGTCTGATGGCAGAACTAAAGTTTGGAGAAAGAAGAATACCGCATTCGATATTAAAAACATTTGTTCCACGGTGAGACAAGGGGATGGCAGTGTTCTGCTTTGGGGATGCATGTCCGCTGGAGGGGTTGGAAATTTACATTTTATTAATGGTACCATGGATCAGCATGTTTATCTGAATATTTTGAGAGACAATTTAGGAGAAAGTGTCGAAAAATTAGCACTCGAAAAAAAAACATTTTCCAACAGAATAATGATCAGAAACATACCGCAAACTTGGTGCGAGAATGGATGATCCGTAATGTGCGACACCCGATGTTAACCCCATCGAGCATTTATGGGAGGAACTTAAACGGCGTGTTCACAAACATAATTTTTCAAATTGAGAAGAATTAAAAAACAGAATATTGCACGAATGGGAGAACATGCCAGCAATAGTTACCAGAAACCTGGTTGCAAGCATGACAAAAAGGATACAGGAGATTATCAAGGCCAACGGCGGTCCCACTAAATATTAATTTAAACGAAGTTGTTATTTTTCGTTAACCTCCGCCAAACTATTAACGGTAATTGTTAAGTGTATGGAGACTTTTTTGACATTAATTTTGTTGACATTTTTATAACAATGATGTAACTTCTAAATAAAATGTTCCGTAATTATTTTTAATACTAATCCTCGTTGGTTAAGTTTCAAATATTAATTTAAGCATGTTTTCTCATTGTTCCAATTGATTAGTTAAACATAACAGAGAAATAGAAAGCAGGTAGTGTATAAAGACTTTTTGGACTGACTGTATATCACGAAACTAGCACAAGTAAATAAAAATTACTTAACTACTTTGTTAACTGACACTAAATATATTTTTGAAAAGATTAACAACTGCGTTATCGCGATTTCGTAGTACAACTACATTTTCAAACGCTTAACTAAGACTAAAACAGATTTTTGGTATTTATGTTTATATAATGAACAGATATTGGTATATTAGGTACTATAAAAGTTAGTAAAGGACGTAATTTGCTACGTCTAATTGACTTTTCAGTAAATTTATATTATGGTTCCTTGGATGTCTATAAATTTCTATAGATTCTAGGAAACTCAGTTTTGACCCTGTAGGTGCCGTATGGAGTATTTGTAAACAATTAATAGTGGGAAATGGATGGCCTGTTTTCTAAAAAAATGTTTAGCAAAGTGTGATTTTTCATTTTTTAGCCTATAAGAAACATTATGTTCTGCGAATCTTGTTTTGAAATTCCGTCCCGTTTGGCCTTCGTAACAGCTATTGCACTCTTGACAATTAAGTTTATAAACTCCTGATTTATCATGTTTATTAGTTTTATCTTTGGCACTGAAAAAATATATTGGATAATTTTTAAGGCAGGTTTTAAAGCTATTCTTGTTTTTTCGGCCGTGAGACCTTGAGATATTTTATCCGAGGTGGGACCAAAATATGCCCGAGGTTCATACCTCTCTTTTCTTGGTATTCTTTTAGGGGGTAAATTAAGCTGAAAGTGATTTGCTTTTGTTTACGCCTTATTAAGGTATTAATTATTTTAGGTTGGAAGCCGTTACTGAGTGCTATATTTTTTATTGTGTCTAGTTCTTTTTTTTAGATTATTTTTACTAAGAGGGATATTGAAGGCTCTATGGATAGATAGATCTGTAAGCTGCCAGTTTATGGGAGTTAAGGTGTATTGAGGCAGCTGGGATGATGACATCTGAAGAGGTTGGTTTACGGAAAATACCGAATTCTAATTTATTTCCCTTCTATGAAATTGTAACATCTAAGAAATTTATTTTATTATGTTTCTTTTTTCAGTGCGAATTTTATGTTGGGGTCTAATTATTTAGATAATTTAAAGTAGAATTTAGTTCAATGTCATTTCCATGGAAACATACTAAGAAGTCGTCCACATATCTAAACCAAAAGAGAATATGTTTTGCGTGCTGAGTTTTTAGAAAATTATTTTCCAGTTCTGACATAAAAATTTCTGCTAGCAAAGGACTCAGTGGAGAACCCATGGCAAGACTATCTCTTTGTTTGAAAAATTGATTATTGAACTAAAAAAAAATTTCCGGTTATACAAAATTCGAACAGTTTCAATATTATATATATTATTTAAATAAATATCCTTTCGAAATTCAATCTAAAGACACAGCAAAACACTTACTTATCTGTTCCAAGATCCAAAGCGGCTTCTAATCTGGACCACCCGACCCGACACAATCCTTCATCTGTAACAGTAGCCTCGAAACCCCATTTGCCCGCTGCAATACCCCTGGTACATCTCACACCATGCCACTCATTTTGTTCACGTGACTGAACCCGTAGACCATCTGGGGCGACAGCTACGGTTGTTCCACGGTCCTGGATTGACATCGTCCATGGCGGTGCTTGAAATATTAATAAAAAATAATATTTTTTTAATTTATAATTTGTTAAAATATCAATATTAGGACACCCCGTACGTTATTCTAGATCAGGGGGTGCTCAAACTTGAACTGCTGGCGATCTACATCAATATTGTTAGACTACGATCGATCGACTCTGAGAGGCTGCAAGTAAGTGTGATGCAGGATTGTCGTCTAGGTAGGGTGTATCGTGGCATAGATATTAGTTTTCTGCACAATATGCATTTTTTTAGTCAAGGTAAGGGTAGGTCTGCTCTAAAATGCCAATGAAAAAAACTCATAATTATTCAAAATTGCGAATTTATTGGTTCTTAGCACTGCATGTCCTCAGCATACTTTTCATACGATGGTACGTAATTACCGAGTGCTAATCACAAGCATGATGACATATGTTCGTCAGTTAGTCGATTGCGATATTTTAACTTAATTATCTTCATTTCAGAAAATGCAGACTCGCACAAGTAAGTTGACCCAAACATTGCCGTCAGTTGAAGGGCGATTTGCCTTAGATTCGGATATTTATCTTCAGATATAAAACATCAGAATTTTGTATCAGATGCTGTGGCTTTGAGATGTATATCTGATATAATCTGCACTAACTCATTTTCAACAGAACATGAGTCCATGTTAAACTGACTTGCTATTTCAGTAGCTAATTCCTCAATGTTTTTACACGAAAAAGGATAACTCATAAATGATGCGATATTTGCCAATTTACTGAAATCATAAAAACGTATTTCAAATTGGCCCAAAATATTTGATAATTCTGCCTCATAAATATCATAATTCAACTGACGAATCCTTGCTTTCAAAGACTGAAAATTTTTCAGATCCTTTCTTTTCAGTTGATCTATCATAAGTTGCAATTTACTTTTGAATGCGTTTATTGCGCTAATCATCTCAATAATAGTTTTCCCTTTACCTTGAAGCTCCAAATTAATGGTGTTTAAAACGCATTGTGATGTCTGTCAAAAATGCCAAATCAGTCAGCCATTTTCCGTTTTTCAGCATCTGAGTGTCATCACCTCTTTCGTCCAGAAAAGCTGTTATTTTGGGCAATAATTCTTGAAACCTTTCTAGAAATTTTCCCCGACTCAACCACCTGACGTCCGTGTGAAGAACTAAATCAGTGTGTTCAGCTGACTCACTATCTTCCAACTGCAATTTAAAGAGCCGTCGTTGCAAGCTACGTGTACGGATAGAATTCACAATTTTTATTGCATGCCCATAATCTCCTCCATGTTTAGAACTTTTGAACACAAAACTTGTTGATGTATATTGCAATGGAAGGAGAAAAATGAAGAGAAATCATCATTAGCTCGACACAATGCCACAAAACCGTTTTTTTGTTTCCCGTCATTGCTCGTGCTCCATCGGTTGTAATGCACACTAGTTTATATATTGGTAGCTTGTAGTTTGTTACAAAAATTGAAGAAAACGTCATATATATCTTCGCCACCGGTCTTTCCTTTCAGAGGAATCATTGTCAAAAACTCTTCCTTAGCCGACATGTCATTGAATACCATTCGAATAAAAATACACAGCTGGGCAGTGTCTGTCATATCGATGGATTCGTCGACCTGTAAAGAAAAGTATGTACATTCCATGATATCATGTTTTAGTTTATCTGCCATGTCCTGACTCATGACTTCAACACGCCTTGTGACAGTCGGACGAGATAACTGAAGTTCTCTAATAGCAGACATAATCTCTGTTTTATTTTTAAAATCTCCAAATAAAGTCTCACCTTCAATAAATGCTTCCTTCACCACCAATCCATTATCAAATGGTTTCTTGTGTTTCGCCAATATATGAGATATTTTAAATGACGCGATCGTTGTGAACATGGTTTGTTCTTTTTTCAAACAAGTTATCAAATCACGTACTTTTCGTTTTCTTAATTCACTCTGTGACGGAAAATCCTTTTCATAGTTTTTTATGAACCGTTTTATGATGCCTCTCTAAGTTCCCACGCTTTAGGTATTGCAACTGACGCACGGCAAATGAGACAAATGCACTTATCCTTTACCTTACAAAAGAAAAATTCTTCCTCCCAATCGTTATTAAAATAATAAGTTTTACTTTTCTTCGCCGCACTCATTTTGGACTATTTATTAATAAACTTTGTATCGATGTATCGCCTTCAAGTTACAACTCAGACTGACTCCTATTCCTGCAGGCGCAACCTTTAAATCGGGGCGAACGAAGTCTCGAATGTTCCCATCAAACACGCCGCCCGAAGTTTCTAGAAAAATCGGCGGGAATCAAAAACGCGGCTTTACTTTGACAAGTACCGCGCGTTCCTTTGATAAAGCCGCCTTTTCCGCTAGCAGGGGGGTTATTACGATAAAAGAAAGTGATGAGGGGATTATTCTGGCCTAATTGTGGATCGAATAAATTTTAGTAGTTTATTCATTACATTTTGTTTTAGTTACCTAAAACAAAATCTGTGAATAGTTTCTATATCGGAATTTTTTTCTCGAGATCGACTCAAAAAACACTCGCGATCGACCGTTTGAGCACCCCTGTTCTAGATAGATAATACAAAAGCTAACTTACAATTTTCTGATTTAACTGAATTTTTTGAAACTGCCTTGGATGTTTTTCCACTCTGTATATCTTTCAATGTTTCCCATACAATTTGAATGACAGGTAGACAAAAAGCAGCAGTTTTACCGGTCCCCGTTTCGGCGGCCATTAAAACATCCCCACCTCCTAAGATTAGGGGAATGGCTTCGGCTTGTATATCTGTCGGCAAACTGAAAAGAACAATATTATAACTACCTAGTACATTACAGCCTGAAGGCAAACTTCTAAAGAATGTTTTGTTTTTTATATTCTAACGCAAGTTCAAATTTTAAGGACAGCTACGCTATCAAGTCTATCGTCTATCAAAAATCTCTAGAAAGAACCCAGCACTAATCTTATGGAAATTGGATCCAGGTCAAGTAAGTTGAAAATGTAGTATGTTATGTTTCGAGCCATTCTAATCAAAAGTCTCCACGGACACAAAGTCCGAAAATGGATAGATTGGGAATTATCGGGCGTGGAATTAGTAAAAAACCGCTGAGAAAATTCTATTTTTGCGTTTTTTTAAGGACTTATTTTGACTAGAACTTGAAAACATCAAAAAAAGTATAGAAAATGCCATTGACAAAACTTGCCCAAAACAACAAAAAGAACAGAAATTAAATCAAAGGGTAAAACAGCTAATGAAGCAAAGGAGGGAAATGGTAGATAAGACTACAGATGAATACAGAACTATAAATAGAGAGAAATCGAGGGAAACTAGAAAAGACAAAAGGCAAAAAAATGCAGAGGTAATTAAAAACATTGTAGAACAAAATAAAACCTTAAGTCTTGGGTTGCTAATTATGAATATAATAACTATTTTGACCAATTTCGCTCCTACTTTCGAATATTGGCCATTT
Source organism: Pachyrhynchus sulphureomaculatus (assembly GCA_019049505.1). Classification (NCBI taxonomy): domain Eukaryota; kingdom Metazoa; phylum Arthropoda; class Insecta; order Coleoptera; family Curculionidae; genus Pachyrhynchus; species Pachyrhynchus sulphureomaculatus. Next base: position 13,261,622 of record CM032446.1, read on the forward strand.
CTGGAGTCTTTTTTTTGATTTAATCAGTCTAAAACAGTGATTCCCAAAGTGGTTCAGGTGGATCCCCAGGGGTCCACGGGAGACTCGACGGGGGTCTACGTTGGCATGAAAAAAAAATGGGGGTTCATAAGTTGTAAGTGGGGGTCCACAAAAATTTATCTGGTTTCGATAGTAAAGAAAAAAAATGTTGGCTTGGCTTTACCTATCAACGTAGGCAGATAATACACTACTCAAAAAAATTAAGAGAGCAAAAAAAATTCCAAATTTTTCGGTGATTTTTGACAGGCTGTATTTCGGTGAAAAATGGTCGTATTGAGACTTTAAAAAAAAGCATTTTTAAGCTTTAAGATTCTATTTTTCAGATTTTTTGGCTAAAATTTTTTAGGAGCTACGGTTCTCAAGCAATCCTAACAGATAGCGCGAAAAAATAATATTGCAAATATTTTGCTTTTTTTTTGGTCCACGGGCTTCAAAAAATTTTTTTCAGTTAGGCCGGCATATGGATCGGATAGCCTGTTTATTTAGCATTAATTTCCTTGTTTTAAAACCTCCCTTAATTTTTTTGAGTAGTGTAGCGACTGTTACTTGTAAAAACTTGCATATTCGATATTCAGTACAACGCGCTTCGAGACTTGCAAAGCGCCGCCCGCCCGCAACGCAACCCGTTCAGACGTGCAAAGGGACGAAATACGACTTGTGCTGTGCAAGCACAGCACAAGTCGGATTTTCTTGCGTGAACTTGTTTGATCCTTCACCAATATAAATACGAATGCCAAGGACAAACGTTACTCATTTGTTTTCCGGAATTTTGAAAAGAAAAGTGTGAGTGAATCGATGTCAGTGTTTGCTAGTGCCGGAAAAAGTAAGTACCTGCCTGTTTGTTATTCATACTACATACAGTTTATTATTTTTAATAATTAAAATCAGTTTTGTCGCCGGCATTTTGGTTTTTTCATTGCAATAATTAATTAATCCTATTTTATTCTGTTAAAATAGCCATATCCTGTTAAAGTCGCCTTATGATTACTAAAACAAACATTTTTTTTCTTTACAGGTAGGCGACTGATAAGAAACATGGTTGAATCTAAGAAGAAATGTCGACAGTACAGGGTTGATTATTTGAAATTTAGTTTTTTTCTTCCATCAAAGGCAGACAAACGATTGCCCATATGCCTTTTATGCAACAAAGTTTTGAGCAATGACTCTATGAAACCATCGAAGCTCGAAGATCATCTAAGAAGGTGTCATCCTGATAAAATAGGTAAAGATTTAAAATATTTTCAAACATTGAAGAAAAAATATGCACCGTGCACAGTATGTTCGCTTCAACGTCTCAAAGTAACGATGATGGCTTGCGGGCATCTTACAATATCTCATTGCTTATAGTGAAATCTGGAAAAACCACACACCATCGGAGAACAGTTAATTTTACCCGCTGTTGAAGAGGTTTTAAAAACTATTCTGCACAAACCTCCATTTGACGTACTCAAAAGAATTCCTTTTGAGTAACACTGTACAAAGACGTATTGATGAAATGAGCTCTGATATTGAAAGGTTCTTGTGTAATTATCTGCAAACAACTCATTTTTCTATTCAACTAGACGAGTCAACTTTACCTGGTAATGAAGCATTATTATTGGCATATGTTCGATTTGTTATGGACGAAGAAATCCATGAAGAGCTACTATTCGCGAAAATTTTGGAGACGGACACTAAAGGCGAATCAATATTTAATGTCCTGAGTGATTTTTTTTAAGGAAAAATCGATTCCATTTACAAACATTATTTCGGTGGCAGCAAATGGAGCTCCTGTCATATTCGGGCGATATCGTGGGTTTATAAGCCATCTTAAAAGAATTATACCAGGAGTAACTGCAATTCACTGTGTCATCCACCGACAACACCTGATAGCGAAAAATTTGAGTGATAGATTGCACCAATCGCCTCAATTTGTGATTAAAGCAGTTAACAAAATAAGAAGCAATGCGTTGAATACCCGTTTATTTGCACAATTGTGCGACGAAAATGATGAAAACTTCCAACAATTGCTCTTACATACTGAAGTACGCTGGTTGTCAAAAGGTGCATGTTTAACAAGATTTTACTCACTTTTTGAATCAGTTTTAAAGTTTCTGGAAAGTAAAGATTCAGATTTAAAGGAAAACCTGATCAAATTGAAAGCAGACATGCATATTTGACAGATTTCTTCAATAAATTTTAATGACATTAACTTGCAGTTACAAGGGGACAGCCTAAATTTAATAAAAACAAAAGGTGTAATTTCGGCTTTTCTTGGAAAACTGAAATTTATGAAGCAAACTTGTCACAGGCAGAATGTCTTGATGAGGATATTCAGACATATGTTCAACATTTAAATGCCCTGCATGATGACTTCCAAAATAGATTTGAAGATATTCTGACGATGGAAATATCACCATGGATCATAAATCCATTTGATGAAACGGAAGTGGCGAATGTGGTATTACAAGAGGAGCTACTCGAGCTTAGCACCAATGAGGAGCTGAAGGTGAAATTTAAAAAAGGCTATCAAACATTTGGGCTGCAGGCAGAAATACCCAAAAAATATCCTGGGCTGTGGGAAATTGCGAGAAAACTTTTGATAGCGTTTCCCTTGTCATACCTTGTCGAAAAAAGTTTTAGTGTCGTTACAAACCTATTAACAAAAAAAAAAAGGAGCAGATTGAACATCACAGACCGGGGAGATTCGCGGTTATTCCTTACAAAACTGAAGCCTCCATTTTTTTGTACTTATTCTAAATGAGCACTAACCAATCAACTAATAAGAAACTCTGGAACTGGAAAAACTTTTTGGTTTCATGAGCATGAGTTCCAATGAGCATTAAAATAATTATTTGAGTACTTTTATTAATATCCTTCATTCTTATCATTATTTCATCATCTTAATAAAAATGAATAAAGCAACAAAATACAGTTTGTTTACTTACGTCCATAGTAATTCCTCTATAGCTTTAGAGACTTCAGGAAGAACACCAAATTCTAAAAGATAAAATATGTATGAATAACGATAACAGAAGTGATCTTAAAATATGTTTTTTTTACCTTCAAATGCAACCATTTTTGACTTCTTTATCTAATAGATCTCCTCACTTAACTAATAATAAATAAATCGATAGTTTTAATCTCAAAATTGAAAATTGTAACAAATTGCGCAAATACCCCCACCATTAGATTAGATTTCCAGTAATTATCACTTACCTTATTAAAAAATGATGCAAACATAAGTATTGTTACTTGTTAATTTGGCAATATTGCTCAACATAGGCAAGGAATCATTCGGAAATCACCTAACCAAAAAATTATTGGTGAACCATGCAGTGTTGCCACAATGTAATTAAAATAATACCTTTCAATGATTTATGATTTCGTGCCGATGTAGATTAAAAATAAATATGCATATGTTACAATTTACCGATATCAGTCCAAATAATATATTCTGGACAATATTTTAAATTAAGAAATATTTATTAAAGATGAGTTCTTTCATAGTTAAATGTATTATTCTCATTTAAATAATTAGTACATCTTCAAGGGTTTTGCTTAATTTTTGGAACAGGACAATCTTTTATCTTTAAGTGTATGATTTCAGTTTAACCTTAGGTATCCTTGCTTTTATTCTCTGGTTATAAATAATTTTGATATTAGTAGATTTTAGGGCTTGGCATTTTTCTTTAAATGTGTTTTGACTTCATTGTAAATGGAATATTTTTATCTAGTTTTTTTTAAATAATTTAGGTTATGATTATCCTTTTTTTTGGTAAATAGTAGACTAAGCACTGAAATTAAAACCGAATAAAATGACCAAAATAAGTTCACATATTGAAAACTTGGGTGTTTTATTTTCCATTGAGGTTAGAGTTATTCTGTAAAATTAGCTGCATATCTCGTCTATTTTTATAAATGTCATCCTGACTTATAGCAACATGTATATTTTTCCCTGATAGCCATGCTGAATCCAACTTTTATAAACTCTAGGGCCGGAATTCGTAGTCAATTTGAAGAAAAAAGTTGGAGAGGGCAAGGTTGTAGTGAAGCTGGCAGTGAATTCCTACGCAATTTGAGTACAACTTGACTACAAAAAACTGTACAAGTTACTGGACTGAACTTGTACAAAAGTTGGAGTACATATTGTAGTACAAGTTTCCCTACAACTTGTATTCAAGTACCGGCCGTAGATTTCGATCAACTTGTATCCAAATGTTGCTCACCAAAAACTTACCGTTAACTTGGCGTCAAATTGACTCCAAACTACAGATGACCAAGTTTTTGTAGTGCAACACTGGCTATCAGGGTTGATATATATATATATATATATATATATATATATATATATATATATATATATATATATATATATATATATATATGCATATATACATACATATATATATATATATATATATATATATATATATATATATATTTTTTTTTTTTTTTTTTCAATTTCTTGGGCTTTATGGTTCTTTTGTTTTAAGGATTACATCATGTTCTAGTTAGAATTTATTGAAAACGTTTCGCCCGATTTTCAGGCTTCTTCAGTTCATCTAAAAATTGAAATTTTCTGTTTTGGATATTCAATAGGACACACAAATTTTTTTTTAATTATGAATATATAAAATTCTTAAATTTATAATACAATGTAGAAGGTGAAAATAATAAAAATACACTCAAAATATATATAAAAACTTACATGTGTGGGTTGAAACGAAGACACACTTAACATTCTTTAAAAGGTGTTCGTTTCAACCCACACATGTAAGTTTTTATATATATTTTGAGTGTATTTTTATTATTTTCACCTTCTACATTGTATTATAAGTTTAAGAATTTTATATATTCATAATTAAAAAAAAATTTGTGCGTCCTATTGAATATCCAAAACAGAAAATTTCAATTTTTAGATGAACTGAAGAAGCCTGAAAATCGGGCGAAACGTTTTCAATAAATTCTAACTAGAACATGATGTAATTTCTCTATCCTTAAAACAAAAGAACCATAAAGCCCAAGAAATTGAAAAAATATATATTCAATATTCCAAGGTTCAAGAAAGAATTCAATCCAACTTATATATATATATATATATATATATATATATATATATATATATATATATATATGTGTATATATATATATATATATATATATATATATATATATATATACACATATATATATATATATATATATATATATATATATATATATATATATATATATATATATATATATATATATATATATATAATATATATATATATATATATATATATATATATATATATATATATATATATATATATATATATATATATATATATATATATATATATATATACACATATATATATATATATATATATATATATATATATATATATATATATATATATATATATATATATATATATATATATATATATATATATATATATATATATATATATATATATATATATATATATATATATATATATATATATATATATATATATATATATATATATATATATATATATATATATATATATATATATATATATATATATATATATATATATATATATATGTAAACTAAGGAAATATTTATTTTTCGGATTCGTTAATGTAAAATACGTTAAAGAAGATTTTTCAATCATACAATTTTTACTAAAATACTTCAAAACTTGTTAAGTCTTTTGACAAGAAGGGGAATGTACATATTTAAAAAAGCTAACATTAAACGACCTTGTAACTTGATTGTTGTTGACATTAGACAATTTTGGAAGATTGTCTTCAAGTTTATATAGGATCGAAAATGAACTGCGTAGACATTTTTTTGACAAAAATCTATTATTTCAATCCGGGGAACTTTTGTCATCTTGAATAAAGGTACCTAAAATACCTTATTTTTAATTACTAACAGTATTAAAATATAGTTTGTAACAATACATCTTTCCCAAATTCGCCTTACTTATGGGCGCATTTTGGTCATTTACCTCTTGTTAAGATGCAGTATTTGACGTCAAAACTTTTTTTGGCGGATTTGGGCCTTATTTTGACGGTATCAGCTAACCACAACGACTGCTTGAAACATTAATTCAACGAAAACCGCGGTTAGCCTTTTTTTTTAGCCCATAACAAAAGATAATTTAAGAATCAGCCAAGAACTTAATTATTAATTAACATAAGTCTAAATTTCATTAGTAAGTAGAATATTTTAGATACATTTAGAAAGAAAAATTTCAGAGTGAATTAATAGATTTTATATATTAAAAAAGTTAATCACATTTCATGTTCGAAACGATATTGACCATAGAGATATTAAAATAGAGAAGGGAAAGTATAGAGCCTGCTGTAAGCGAAAGCTTGGCGTCGTTAAAAAGAGAAAGAAATAATATGAGTCATTCTGTCTCTCTCCTCGGAGCGAGCGAAGAATACGAATAACATCCTTTCACGGGTACGCACTCTAACATAGTATTGTGGTCGTGCGCCGAGTAAGAGAGACAGAATGACTCATATTATTTGTGGCGCTACGAGCGCCACGCTTCTCGCGAGAACATACCTCCTCTATTTGAATATCTCTATGATATAAACCCGAAAAATAATATCCCAAATTGGCCTAATATTGACAAGAAACAAATTTAAGTTATTTGTTGATAGATGATATACGACTCTAAGGCGCATTCACCCTTTTATTTAGAATCATTAATACTCTAATATTATAGATATCTGATGATGCTGCCAGCAGTTTTAGACGAAACGTCCGAAATTGAAAGGTTTTTGCATAAAAACCTTCAGTTTTGTAACACAGCACAAATTATAGAGGGGACTGAAAGGAAGGCAAAGTAATTTAAGAAAATACCAAATTTACCCAAACTGAATTATACCGAACTGACCTGAAATCACCACGTTTGAGCACCAGACCCAAGTTTACAGTTTGACGTCTAACCAGTGAGCATGTTTTTTATAACAGCCATTTACAATCGTGTCACTGAATTAGCTGTTTTTTCCTAGTTTTAGTCGTGTCGTAAATTAAATCAGACAACAGGATGTATTGGGGTAAAAAATCGCTTAAGCCATAGACACAGAGGATGAACTGAGTGTTCCGTATCCCGCTTAGAAGTAAATATGGACGCAAAAGTGTGAGAGAGATAAAGCGAATGAGCGGCCAGTGGCTGTCTCTTTTTACAATTCCGCTAAACTATGGCGCTCTTGAAAATAGTATTTCTAAGTGTTCTATTTGAACTAAAATTGGGTGGGGGCTTTTCTCACCTTGAATTCGGTCGCGGGGAGACAGGAGAAAAGAAACATATATTGGCCGCACAGTCGCTTTGTCTCTTTCTAGAGAGTGGTCAATTTTGTGAGGTTAATGCTCAGTCCATCCTTTAGGTCCATAGACATAGAAGATGGACTGAACGTTCAGTAACCCGCTGTGAAGTAAATATGGACGTAAAAGTGTGAGAGATAAAGCGAATGTGTGGCCAGCAGCTGTTGCTTTCTAGAATGCCGCAAAGCTGCGGCGCTCTTGAAAATAATCTTTTTAAGTATTCTATTTGAACTAGAATTGGGTGGGGGCTTTTTTCGCCTTAAATTTGGTCTCGGGGTACTGCGCCTTGGTTAATACAGGCTTACAGAAAAGAGACAGATATTGGCCGCACAGTCGCTTTGTCTCTTTCTGGTGGTCAATTTTGTGAGGTTAATGCTCAGTCCATCCTCTATGTTTACGTTTATGTCTCTGGCTTAAGCTATCAGATATAAACATAAGTAGACATGATTTTTCTTGTGTTTCTCTCAGATCAACGTCTATTCGCATTATGACATAATTCACAAAATAAATTGACATCATTGGTTATTCATTACAAAATATGGTAAACCGATGCAAAAAAGGGAAATTTTAGAAACAGAAAACATCGGGAAATGTGTTTTAATACTACTAGTAATAAGAAATAGCCAATTTTAGATGGAGTTAAAATGAAATAAATCTTATTCGGGAGAATTAGCAGACTCACAAAAGAGAAACACGTTTCACAAAGAAACTGTCAAACTTCGAATTTCAAGATCATTGTAGCGGCAGATTTTTCCGACGAATCGTAACTCTTTTAGAAAACGAAAATTAAAATACTTAATGCAATGTCAGTGCTTTTTATTAAAATAAAAAAAAAGTAGTATATATTGCATTTTGCAAAATGCTTCATTTAATTCACTAATTTACAATACAAGAATTAAATTAATTTAATTTCAAATACTTAGATAATAAAGAAATACATACAGGCGTGGATAAATATATTTTCACAACAACATCAGGATTTTCTTTTTATTAACTGTTTTGAAAATGAAATAATCGATATTTTGATGGCCTAGCGGAAAAGAGGCTAAAGTCCCTTCGAACTTTCTGCCTTTTTCCTCAAAATCTGGAAACACGCTTCATTCAGTCACTGTTCTATCAGTTGTCAGAAAATCCCATGCAAATATGCATACAATAACTACGCCTTTCTTACACACACAAATAATTTATGCAATCCTGGCAGTTTTAGTCAAATGCCTCTTCAAATACAAAATCTGAGCTTGACCCTCAATTTTTGTCAGATCTTTAATAATGGGTGCCATCTGAGCAGTATGGTTTTGGTAATTCGAGCCGGAATGTTGACGTTTTTGACCGTAAATCACTTGGCCATCGAAATCGTCGTGAGGAACTTGCATGTTTGATTCTACTTGTTGAATAGTTATGTTAAGGTGTTCTTCAATATCGGCCAAATACTGAAAATGAAAAGAATATCTACTAGAACTTGGGTTCAAAGTAAAAAGGTGATAAAATGTAATATTTTTCTGTTTTTCTCTGGGTAACTTAAATTCATATTATAATTCGGAACATAAGATTTACCTGAGGTTCATTGTACCACATGCAACACCCTTTAACATCTGTCAAATTTGTGTTCCAACAGTTTCGCCCACGAGTTTTACACCATTCGCCATGATACCAGACCTGCAAATAAGTAGAAAACACTCTAAAGATGCGTCTTTTTATCTACTAGATCCAAAGTTTAGCAAATCTGGTAGGTTTCCAGGTCATTTAAAAACGAGTGTAATTGTGCCTATTCCAAAATTGTCAAACCCGAGTATCCCCAATGATTTTCGCCCAGTTAAGCTCTTACCTCATAGACATAGAGGATGGACCATAGACATAGAGAATGGACTGAACAATAACCTCATAAAATTGACCACTCTCTAGAAAGAGACAAAGCGATTGTGCGGCCAATACCTGTCTCTTTTCTGTAGGCCTGCAATAAACAAGGCGTAGTACCCCGAGACGGAATGCAACGGAAGAAAAGCCCCATGCCCGATTTTAGTTCAAATAGAATACTTAGAAATATTATTTTCAAGAGCGCCGTAGACTAGCGGCATTCTAAATAGAGACAGCTACTGGCTACTCATTCGCTTTATCTCTCTCACCCTTTTCGTCCATATTTACTTCACAGCGGGATACGGAATACTCAGTCCATCCTTTATGTCTATGAAATGGACCGAGCATTAACCTCACAAAATTGACCACTCTCTAGAAAGAGACAAAGCGACTGTTCGGCCAATACCTGTCTCTTTTCTGTAGGCCTGTAATAAACAAGGCGCAGTACCCCGAGACAGAATTCAAGGCGAGAAAACCTCCAACCCGATTTTTGTTCAAATAGAACAACAAGAGCGCCGGAGCTTAGCGGTACTCTAGAAAGAGACAGCTACTGGCCGCTCATTCGCTTTGTCTCTCTCACACTTTTGGGTCATATTTACTTCACAGAGGGATAGGGAACACTCAGTTCATCCTCTATGTCTATGCTCTTACCTGTGATCAACGAAATTTTGGAGACCATAGTTTGTAGCCAATTACGGGAGTACTTTGAGAGTAATGAACTGTTATACAGTGGACAATCTGAGTTCAGAGGCAAACATTCCTGTGAGATTGCGTTGCAACATGTGTGCTCTGTGTGGAGGACCAACATGAGTGAGTCAACAATTACTCTCGGTGTCTTTGTGGATCTGAAGCGTGCTTTTGAGCCGATAGACAGGAATATCCTTATTATGAAGTTAGCTTTATATGGTGTGAAAGGGCGGGCGTTAGATTGGATAAAAGATTTCATAAATAATAATCAGCAGACTAGACTAAGGTTGAAAACAAAATTACTGGCAAAAGAAGTAGTGTCTGGGGTGTGCCGCAGGGGAGTGTGCTGGGTCCACTCTTGTTCATCATTTATGTTAATGACGTGCATGTAAGACTGTCCGGCTCTTTTGTCAGTTTGTTTGAGGATGACACACTGATCTCTGCGGCTGGAAGACATTTTGAACAGGTAACAGCTATTATGAATCGTGAGTTAAGAATTCTATCAGAGTGGCTATGTGAGAATAGATTAAAGCTGAATAGTTTAAAAACAAAGTGTATGGTGACTGGTTCTAGTTATAAATGATGATATTGTTCAGTTTGTTAATGAAATTAAATATTTAGGGGTAGTCTTAGATCAACAGTTATGTTTTAGTAATCATGTAGATTATATATGTAAAAAAATTAGGGAAGAAAATAGGATTTTTTAAATGTGTGTCAGGGTGCCTATCTCCATGGGTCAAACAGCTGTTGTATAACACTATTATATGGCCGCATTTCTTGTATGCCTGTTCATTGTTGATTGCATGTACTGGGGAGGATGTGCTAAGATTGCAACTGTTACAAAATGAAACATTGCGAATTCTCTTGAACTGTGATAGGTACACACCCATTAAATATTTATTTATTTATTAACGGCGTTGCGCCAATTTACACAATTATAAACATAATTAAAACAACTAAACATAATAAAAATCATAAACATACATAGAATCTAACATCACAAGATCATTAAAACTATTTTCACAGCAAGGAAATATCACAACTTTTTAACAATCAATTTAAAACTATCAATGGAGCCATGAGTCCTGAGATCGAACTAATTGAAATGCCTCATTATTCTGGACATGGGTCCATAATAGCCATAATTAGTCGCATGAAAGGGAATACCAAACAGGTCTCTGCCTCTAGTGCGACGAGAAACATTAAATGTTAACTTGTTCAAGAGATAGGGACAATCAACCAGCCCATTTATTAACTTAAAAGCTAGAAGCAGGTCACAATGGAGTCTTCTAGTCTCCAGGGTCGAAATATCCAAAATGCCTCTAAGGTGGTGGTGGTCTATATGGTAACCATCTGGGGATATGGCCAATTTAAAAGCACAAGTCCGCAGAAACCGCCGCTGCACCGCCTCAATCGCTTCTATATATACATTGTAATGAGGAGACCACACCACAGCGGCATACTCAAGCCCCGATCTCACAATTGAACAATACAACAGTTTAAATGTAGAGCAGGAAAAGTCCCTACAGTATCTCGTGATGAACCCCAGATTTTTATAACCTTTCTGAACAATTGACAAAATGTGCCTATTGAGAGTAAGTTTCTGGTCAAGAAGAATCATTAATTTCACTAACATGCCTCAGCTTGCCGCCATTAATGTTATATTCAAAAGTAAAGTTCCATCTAGCTCTACTAAAACTAATGCTAACACACTTCTTAATATTCAAGTTCAACTCATTCAGGGTACTCCATTTATAGAGGCCATGAACATCCTCCTGAAGAGAGTGACAATCTTGTAACGTGTTAACCGTTTTGAACATATTTAGATCATCTGCAAACATGAGGAATTTAGAATGTTGTATAAACTTGCCGATGTCATTAACAAAAAGTAGAAACAGTAAAGGACCACAGTGAGACCTCTGAGGCACACCTGAAAGAACTTTTATTTCTTTAGAAATACAATTATTAATACGGACATACTGTGTACGACCCCAGAAAACTGCCAATCCACCCAAGGACTTCACTACTTAGTCCTATTTTTCACAACTTGCCTAACAAGAGCGTATGATTAACTCTGTCAAACGCCTTCGAAAAGTCAGTATATACACTATCAACACACTGGCGATTCCCAAGGGCGCTCAACAGACAATCATGATATGCAAGCAGGTTTGTGACAGTTGACCGACCAGGTCTAAAACCATACTGCTCGTCAATTATTATGCTATTACAGCTCCATGACAAAAATCCCGCAACTAAACTATCGAACAATTTGGGTATTGCGGATTGAATGCACACGCCCCTGTAGTTAGATATATCACTCCTATCACCGGGCTTATGAACAGGGGTAACAAATGAGTTTTTCCAGTACATAGGGAATGTACTTGAGCACAGAGATAAATTAAAAATTAATTTTAGAGGTGTTACAATAGAGCATATGCAAGCCTTCAATACTCCCGCAGGTATTCCATCTGGGCCAACTGAGAATGTATTTTTAAGATTATCTATCCCCTCATAGACCTCAGACAAACTGACTGATATTGAGTTAACATTTAAATTAGTGCATTCAACTATGTCACTATAATAGCTAGGAATAGTAGCTTGACTGCCACAATAAACTTCCCCAAAAAAGTCAGCAAATAGATTCACACATTCTGCACCAGAATTGCTTATTCTATCACGGTAGCACATAAATATATGTTAGATTCGTTAAATTGGCTTGACATTCGTCGTTTTTATCAGGAGAGCTAATCACATTTTAATATACGAGGCATGTTTTTTAAGTAAGTACCGTTTTGGAATTAAAAAAAGACGTGCAAAGATATCGCTATAATTTTATTTTTACATGAAAGCCTGTACCTTAATCTACTCTTCTACATAATTTCCGTGAATATTGAGGCACTTGTCATAACGTGGCACCAGTTTTTGAATACCCTCCTCATAAAATTCTGCCGCCTGACTTGTTAACCACTGTATCACAAATGTTTTGACTTCGTTATCGTCTTGAAGACGCTGACCACCCAGGTGCTTCTTCAAGTGCAGGAACAAATGGTAGTCGCTGGGCGCCAGATCAGGGCTGTATGGAGGATGATCTAGAGTTTCCCATTTAAAAGATTTGATGAGATCTTTGGTCCGATTAGCCACATGTGGACGGGCATTGTCATGCAGCAAAACGATACCCTTACTCAACTTGCCACGTCTTTTGTTCTGGATTGCACGACGCAGATTGTTCAATGTCTCACAATAAGACGCTGCATTGATTGTCTCATTACGAGGCAGAAACTCCACTAGCAATACTCCTTTTCTGTCCCAAAAAAGTGTGCACATGATTTTGCGGGCAGAAATTGTTTGCTTAAACTTCACTTTTTTGGGTGATGATGAATGTCGCCATTCCATGGATTGTTGTTTCGATTCTGGTGTGACGTAGGCCACCCATGTTTCGTCACCAGTAACAATTTGGTCTAAAAAATGTTCACCTTCATTGTGGTACCGCTCAAGGAAAGTCAATGCACTGCCTAAACGTTGAGTTTTGTGCAAATCCGTCAACATTTTTGGAACCCAACGTGAACACAATTTCCGGTAATTCAAGTTCTCGGTCACAATGCGATACAAAACACTACGAGAATATTGAGGAAAGCAGTCGCACAATGATGAAATTGTAAAGCGTCTGTTTTCTCTCACCTTTTCGTCCACTTTCTGCAACAAATCTTCATTAACGACCGAAGGACGCCCACTCCGTTCTTCATCATGCACATTTGTGCGGCCATCTTTAAATGCTCTCACCCATTTCCTTACCATTCCATCACTCATAATGTTTTGTCCGTAAACTTCACAGATCTCACGATGAATATCGATCGGTTTTACGCCTTTAGCACTAAGAAATCGTATAACAGCCCGTACTTCACAATCGGCGGGACTCACGATTGTCGGAGGCATCTTAAACACTCAGTAAACAACGTATACAATGAAGAATCAGACTGTAATGGCGTCAGTGCGTAGACATGAGATATAGGTTACCAGCGCGCATGCGCGGAACGCCGACCGTATCGCTGCGGCGGCGGAATCGCAAAACGGTACTTACTTAAAAAACATGCCTCGTATAAGATTGAGAATGATCTGCAGCCAGATTATCTCAGATCATTCTTAAATAAAAGATGTAACTACTATAGTTATAACATTAGAAATAGTCATTACTATAATATAGAATTAGTGAGAAAAGCGTGGTTGCAAAAAACACTTTTTTATGACGGCTTGCATTATTATAATGATTTGCCGAGTAATGTAAAACATGCTCCTACTTTAAGTATTTTCAAAAAAAAGATTGTTTTTATATTTAAGAACTTAGCACTCAGCATATAAGTTGTATATTGTTTGTTTGTTATCAACTAGCCAAGAGCTAAATAAATGAAGATTTTATTTTTTTTTAAATATATTCAATAACATTAAAGTTCAATAGAACAACTTCACAAACTGATGACCATCTTCATGTGTCGTTGCACAAAAATTGCAGTAAAAAACGGTAAATAAATTTAAATGTAGTGCGTTACAAAATAAAGGGGAATACCATTACCTTTTCTGGTACAGTGCTGACCAAACTTATAGCCAGACCCATTCTTTCCGCTCTACCAACTCTTCCGATCCTGTGAACATAGTTGGATTTTTCATCTGGCAATGTCACATTGATCATGAACGGCAGCCCGCCGATATCTATACCTCTGGCAGCGACGTCCGTACAAATCAAGAACTTTACCTAAAAACAACGAATATAATCTATGTACAGGGTGGTCCAAATTGGACACTTTTAAAGGTAAACCCCTTTATCTCCTTAGAAGATAGACGAAAACTGATTTCGATGTCTGAGGCTCAATTTTTATGATAAACTCAATGGTGAAAACCGCATATCGATATCTAGTACCGTTTCAGATATACAGGGTGTTTTTCAAAAATCTACATTTTGAAAAAATGCTTGTAATTCTGTAAAAACATTCTCAAAGCACTTTTTCACGATGATTTCAACAATGTAAGTTACATTTTTTACAACTAATATTTTAATAGTTATTAACGCAAAAATATATTTTTTAAATGGGATACCCTGTATATTTTTTCTTATCCAAATAGAGATTTAAATTACCATTCTAAAAATATAGCACACTTTATATTTTGCTTAAATCTACTTCAAAATATAAAGGTTTTCAGATTTTACGCGAGTTTTAAATGCAAATTTTGTGAAGTAGGTTTTGAATGGAGCGGCCATATGATTTAAATCAATTGTTTCCTCGTAGTTGTCAAATTTTACTTCAGGATCAGTTATTGAATTGTCAAATAAATCGCAATGAAATTTGAAAATTACAAAAAATGGGATATGATAGTGTGTTTCATACAAATCGGAGAAAATTCGGAAGCGGCAAGTAATTTATACCACGAAGGGTATCCAGTGAGGCGTCAATCCATCAAGGATATATTCACTCGATTGCGACATAACCTAGTTAATAGTGGCCAGTTTGAAAAGAAACGACCCAAAAATTATGCTTCAAACAGGGATAAGGAGTTAGAAGAAATAGTAGCTTTAGGAACTATCGGAAATAATCCCAACACTTCAACCTAACAGTTAAAAGAATCCACTCGACTACCAAGAACTAACGTAAGTCGTATTTCGAAGAAGCACAAATTCAGGCCATATAGGACAAGAAAATTTCATCAACTTAGAGACGGAGATTTTCAACGGCGCGGCGTATGGATTTTAGCCAATGGTTTCTGGAGAATTGTAACCATGTTCCGAATTTTTCATTAAATTGCATTTGGACAGACGACGCTTAAGCAAGCAATGCAGGTATTTTTTACCGTTACAATTCTTATACGTGGGCCCAAGAAAATCCTCATTTAGTTGTGGAGCAAAGAAATCAAGGCAGATTTGGATTTAATGTGTGGGAAGGAATTTTTAGAGGCAGGGTTATAGGTCCTTGTATTTACGAAGGAACACTCACCTCTCAGAGATATTTAGAAATTTTAAGTTGGCAAACAGAACCTCTTGTAGATAAACTGCCGTTAATGGACCTTAGAAATATATTTTTGTCGACACGACGGGGCACCCCCTCAACAATAACTGGATAGCCAACCAAGGTCCGAACCGTTGGCCGGCAAGGTCACCGGATTTAACACCCATGGACTTCTATCTCTGGGGAACCTAATTTTTAAATTGCCGACAAACACCAGGCAAGAGTTAGAAGTCGCAGCGATCCAAAGTTTTTGCAGCTCTCACTCCTCTTGAACTAATCAACTCGGTAAGAAGTGTCCAGAAAAGGTGCCGCCCATGTGTAAATGAAACTGGTCGACATTTCGAACATCTCTTATAGAAAATTGTTTTGTTTTAGTTTCCTCTACTCGGAATAAATTGTTTTATTGTTGTTTTGTTTTATTTTCTACATAGTTTAAAGTACTATAGCATTTAGTAAATTTCATTGTAGTTATGACTTTTAGAGTTACTTCTGGGAATTTTTTTTACGATTTGACTGCTATCGGTAAACAATTGATATTGCCGCTCCGTCTAAAGTCTACTTCACAAAATGTTCATTTAAAACTCGCGTAAAAAAATTGAAAACCTTTATATTTTGAAGTAGATTTAAGCAAAATATAAAGTGTGCTATATTTTTAGAATGGTAATTTAAAACTCTATTCAGATAAGAAAAATATACAGGGCATTCCATTTAAAAATATATTTTTGCGTTAATAACTATTAAAATATAAGTTGTAAAAAAATGTAACTTACACTGTTGAAATCCACGTGAAAAAGTTCTTTGAGAATGTTTTTACAGAAATCAAAAATTCTCAATAGGAAAAGAATTACAAACATTTTTCCAAAATGCAGATTTTTGAAAAACACCCTGTATATCTGAAACGGTACTAGATATCGATATGCGGTTTTCACCATTGAGTTTATCATAAAAATTGAACCTCAGACACCGACATCAGCTTTCGTCTATCTACTTTAGATAAAGGGGTTTACCTTTAAAAGTGTCCAATTTGGACCACCTTGTACATATGTATTTTTATTTCTCAGAGTATATTTTTATCATATCACTCCAAGAAAGATGACTTGTTAAATAGAAAGTACAACCATAAATAAGTTTGAAATGAATCTCTTTCCTCAAAGCATTATATGCTATTTGCAGGGGTGCCAATAATAATCTCAGAAAAAGGAATTTCTTTTACCGACTACAATTTATAGGCGACATGTTCTTACTTGACCGATTGTAACTTGTTAAAAAAATGTTCGAATTTAGAAAACACCCTGTATATTTTTTAAATGTCTACAGCAAGATATTTTTTGTATGTTTCTTCTAGAAGCGACTGCAAAATATCCTGACAAACTACTACTATTAAGTATTACACACGTACTTCACCCCTTTTAAACATCTCCAAGTTGTTCTTTCTTTCGTGAGGTTTCCTGTCGCCGTGCAAGCATACACAAGAATATCTTCTTTTGTCGATTTGCTTCAAATATTTCTCCAAATTGTCGCAATCGAGTTTCGTCCTGCAGAAGATGATGCACCTGTCCATGTTGTGTTCATCTAATGCGCGGACAACGTATTCGCCTTTTAGTAGTTTGATGGCTTCGCTCAGGGTTTCTGGAGTGTTATTACCTTAGGGAAAAAATACTCTTTTATATAATATAAAATAACCAAAAAATTTTAATATATGGGTATTAATGGGTCATTGTTGGAATGGGTAGAGAGCTATTTGACGAGGCGACACCAGTGAGCGGTATAACAATTATAAATCCAATCCCACACATAGGAACTCGCACTTTTTTTTTTTTTTTACGTTGTGTATTAATGATATAGGCTCTTGTTGTCAACAATTTTTTTTTGTCGACGAAGTGAAACTCTACATGGAGATATCTTCTACCGATGATTGCTTCAGGCTCCAGTCTGACCTTAGCATTTAAGCTAAACACATTAACTTATACAGAAATCGAATCCTAATTACATTTAAGAGCTTTGCAAACCACACGGGACCTAAAACCGCTCTACAATGTATTGCACAGCAACTATCACTCTTTATCACTTTTACACAGAATCGGAATCCAACGCATACATCGAACTGACTAACATGATTCCCAGCGATCAGATACAAACCCTAGAGCAGGGGTCGGCAACCTATGGCACGCGTGCCATCTCTGGCACGCCAAGCAATTTTGAATGGCACGCGTACCTATTCAAAGTTTACACATTAATTCCGTAATCTGTGACATGTTGCGAAATTAAGTAAATAATCGAAGATAGTATTACTTTAACGATACAAATAAAAACGATATATTATATAGGTCACTAGGTATTATTACCAAAAACTACAAAATATATATTTTGTAATTTATAATTTTACTGAATGCATTGGTTTGGCTTTAATTTCGGCAAGTATTAAAGACGGCAAGCCTCAAAATATAAGCCTAGGCAAAAACACAAATAAACGTCCTCAATTCAGATCAAAAGAGCCGCTATAAGGCGGTTTTTGTTTGACTTGACTTCAGTAGTTCAGACGCGCGCCGCAACTCTTTTTTATATTGCCGAACTTTAGTTTTTGTTAGATTTAACTTCTAGGCGGCCCTTTGATTGCAATGGGCGCGTTGTAGATAATAATTTTTGTTCTAAGAAATTTAATAAACATAATTATTGGAATTTTATGGAAACATTATTTTTTCTATATATAGCAAGCGGCTACACGTTTGGATCATTTAATATAGAAGTAACATCCGTTCCAGTCAATAGTCGTCGAAAAGTTTAAAAATTAAAATTACGTTGCGTTATGGCCGCGAAGAAACAGAAGGTAGACGTTCGATCATTTCAAACTTCATGGACAACAGATTACGGTTTTGTACAGCAAAACGATCGGGTCATTTGTGTCCTATGTCGGGAAAGCGTAGTTTTCCGGACATCTAGTGTTCAACGACATTTCCAGATAAATCATGAATCGTCATTTAAAGATAACGCTGATAAAAGGGAGGCAATACAAAGAGCAAGCAAACGAGTAACAGTCAACATTCTTTAGCAAAGTTTTCCAAGGAAAAAATCAGGTAACTGAATGCAGTTTCAAAAATTGCACAATCGTTGGCAAAAAAGGGTAGGCTGTTCACTGACGGAGAATTTATGAAGCAAACGTTTTTGAGTACTGGCGAGATTTTATTCGACGACTTGCCCAATAAGGATACAATATTGGCCAGGATTAGGGATATACCGGCATCAGCGCGGACCATCGAGAGGCGAATTACCGAAATGACACAAAATGTCCAAAAACAGCAGAGAGACGCTATCAAACGGAGTTTTGTATTTAGTGTAGCATTGGATGAAAGTGTCGATATTAATGACATCGCCCGTCTGGCAATCGTTGCGCGATACTTCGATGATGGCAGTGTGTATGAAGAGCTGATTTGTCTGCTCCCATTGCAGGGAACTACAAGAGGAGAGGATATATTTTCAGAATTTGTTAAACATTTTGAAAAGCGGAACATTGATTTAAATAAAATTTTTTGCGTAACGACAGATGACGCTCCTGCTATGATTGGGAGACATAAAGGATTTGTTTTCCTTCTTATTGAACGCATGGGTCGATCAGTTTTGAATTTTCATTGTATAATTCACCAAGAGAGTTTGTGCGCTAAAATCTCCGCTGGAAGTTTAAAATCCGTGATGGATAGGGTGGTTAAAATAGTTAACTACATTGTCGGTCGTTCTTCACTGATCCATAGACAATTTAAGGCGTTTCTGCAGGAAATTAGAAAGTGCATATTCAGATATACCATTGCACAATAATGGGCCCTCTCTCAGCCGTGGTAAAGTGCTCTCTAGATTTGTGCAATGTCTGGGCGAAATTAAATCGTTCTTGTTGGAAAAAAAATCAAGTGGATGCTTATCCTGAACTAGAAGATAAGAACTGGATCTGTATGTTAATGTTTCTTACTGATATTACAAACCATCTCAGTGAACTCAACTTAAAGTTACAAGGTTCAGGCAAAACAGTTCTGGATTTATATGAATCCTGGAAATCATTCAAATTAAAAATAGATTTATTTATCAGCGATATTACTACGAACACATATAAATATTTTTCAAATTTAAAAACTTATATATCCAGTGTCGACGATGGTGCACTAATAGACGAAATTCTTAAATATATGACTAATTTAAAAGAGGAGTTTATCGAGAGGGGTCAGGATTTTGATAAACATGGTCCTATGTTCGCTTTTTTAATCAAACCAGATTTAATGGATTTTTCCAGCAGTTGCTTTGACATATCTCTTTTCTCATGGATGGACATTAATGATTTTGATCTTCAATATATTGAATTTAAAAGCTCCGAGTTATGGAATACAAAATTTGCAGAATTAAGAAGGGCATTAGAAGGTGACTGCCAGAACCATTCAGGCGAGATACTCAGTTATTGGATGAGTTTACCAGAGAAATTTATTTGTCTTAAGAAAGTAGCGTTTGCCATGCTTACAGCTTTCGGATCATCCTATATCTGTGAACAACTTTTTTCCCATATGAGAGTGATTTTAAACCCGTACCGAAGCAGGCTGACAACAGACAACTCGGAAGCATGTGTGACACTGAAAATAACCAGACATGAACCGGATATAAGAGAACTCTCTAAAGAACTTCAAGCACAGGGTTCACACTAGGTCCTAGGACTAGTATAATAAAATTATTTGTTAAATGTTAATTCTAAAAGCAATATTTTAAGTTAGTTTAAGTTAATTTTTGTTAATTTTAGTTGTAGTAAGTACCTATGTCGGCACGCAAAATGTTGCATGGATGAAAACTGGCACCCCTTAGAGTAACTGTAGCAAAGGTGCAAAGGCGAATGGAAAGATCGATAGTTGCCCTGACCTTGAAAGAACGAGTAAGAAATGAAGAGATATGCGGGTAAATTGGTGTAGGCATCATAAAATGCATCGCAAAACGAAAGTGGATATGGGTTGGACACATCGCCAGAATGGTGGATGGAAGATGGACAAAAAAAATTTTAGAGTGGAGGCTAAGGGCTAACAAGTGCAGCCCAGGTAAACCTCCGACACGATGGACGGATGACCTGAAGAGAATGTCAACGAATTGGGTTACAACAGCACAGACAGAGAGAACTGAAAACGTTTGGAGTTGGTCTATGTCTAGTAGTGCACTTGAAAGCTCTGAAAGCTGTAAATTTTCGCTGACTAAGTCAGTGATACTTTTCTGCAAACAAGACATACTTACCTGGTCTCACGTTATCTTGCTGGTGAACTCCATCAGTCATAATGTGCCTTCTCAAATTTTGCCAATTTCGATCGTTTTGGGGATCTACTTTAACAACTACATGGTGAACGGTCTCTGGAACAGCATCTTCCCCTTTCAAGTCCACCCATGTTGGGAAATGCATCAGTTTTTCGGCCATTTTTTTGACCTAAATGGGAGAGCAATAGAGATATTAAAGCAACATTTCACTAACGTTGTACACAATAAGCCAAAGCGAAATACACGTTTTTTTTACCTCAAATGCATGAAGTGTTGCACTACAAACGATCATTTGTAGTCTTTTGCCGTCGGCGGTGATTTTCGGCATTTGTCTGTGCAGTCTTTCTATTAAGTCAGTGTAACCCTGTTTCAATAGGCCGTCAGCTTCATCTAGGACGAAGAATCGGCAGTTTGAGAGAGATAGGTAACCTCCTTGGATCAGATCTTCTAAACGACCTGGCGTACCGACAATGATATCAGTTCCTACAATAAAAAAAATCAAATTGTTGCGCATGTTAAACAAAAGTTAAAAATACATAATTATGGATGGTATGAAAAATTCACACTAAAACTGGTAGAGAATAAATAGAAATAAAAGAAATTTTATTTGTTTCACATCTTATTAGGTCCTTTTCAAGTTTCCAAATATTGCATCAACTGCTACTAAGTAGGAGTAGTGGTGGTAGGTAGGAGATACAAGTAGTGATTGAAACATCTCAAATAAAACATCTTTTGTTGGCCAGACAAACATGTGGGTCTCTGTGTTGGCCCCATTAAATTTTTTATTGCTTAGAAGTGACCTTACTTTGCCAGGACTAACCCTCAAGTTTGCTGATGACATTTCAGCAGCACTTTCGTGAAGAAATGAGGATACTACTCAATATATATCACCATTACACCAAACACTTTATTTTTGCACTCGACGCGCGTTTCGCTAACCATGTTAGCTTCATCAGGAGCGATGATTGATTAATCAGTCAATCATCGCTAAGCTTCGAGCGGCAGCATCAGCAAGATCACTGTATCGAGTAGCAGCAGCAGCAAGAGCACTTGCAAATGCCAAATGAGATTTTGGCGAAACGTCGTGCAAATTCATTGTTAGATGAACGGATTGAAACCCGGGATTTTAATGTATTATATACTCTCAGTCCAAAAAGTCCCCATACACCTCCTGCTTTATATACTATTTTTATGTTTAACTAATTAATTGGAACTATGAGAAAACATGTTTAAATTAATATTTGAAACTTAACCAATGAGGATTATTATTAAAAACAACTCGGAATATTTTGTTTAGAAATTACATCATTGTTATAAAAATATAAACAAAATTAATGTCAAATAAGTCTCCATACACTCAAGAACTGCACTGAAAAAAACACGTTATAATCAGCCGCTTTTTATCAAGCTATCTATTGCTCGCCGAACTGAAAACAAATGAATAATTTTCGGCCATACTTTATAATCTGCCACTTGTTGCTAGTAATTTTGCAGTGGGTTTTCAAAGTAGTATTAACAAAAAACGGGTTAAGTGCAAGTTGAAGTTGCGCAATTAGTGTTCCGTACGTCGATTGCTTTAAAATAAAAAATTTTGTAACGGAAATATAAAATGATCAGTGACTTCACAAAACACACCCCAAATGAGTTTTCAACAAAGTTTGTTTCCAATCTTTACTGAAAATTGATGACCTTGAAATTTTTGTTTTTTTATAGATAAATTACACAGCCCCACAAAAAAAAAGTGGGGTATATTTATGATGCGATATATCAGATCCGTAGTATTTTTGCCCGCTGATCACGAATCTGACGTCAGAATATCGCCATCACATCTCAATTTTTTTCTAACCTCAAAAAAATAGGTAAAAATTAGTAAAAATTAAGAAAAATATACTCCTAAAAAATTGATTCAAGCTTTTTCATGAATCCAAAGATGTATTAATATGTATTCGGACACGCTAAGCTAATATTCATCGGTTGGATTAAGCCATACAGTTCTGTTTTCTTTCTAACCTTAATAAATCAGACAGATATAGTGCTTCTCGAATGCAAAAAACGAATTCAAATTAAAATTCAACCGATTCTTACCAAATTTGGTACACGGGGGTTTTTTGGGTTGCTGATCATGAATCTGAGGTCGGATTTGCAAAATTCAAAATGGCGGATCCAAGATGGCGGACAAAATTTTTGAAAACCAACCGATTCCTACCAAATTTGGTATACAGTTGGGGAATCCTCAAACCTGATACTCTTAAACCCTAAACCCTGAAACCTTAGACTCCCACACCCTGTAACCTCAAAAAATAGACCTTAATAACCCTGTAACTTTAAAAATGAGACCCAATAAACTCAAAACCAGGACTTTTAAACCATATACTCTCAAATAGTAGACCCTTAAGCCCTAGAATTGCGAAGGTTAGACCCGCGCCTAACTTTCCTTTTTTTGGCTGTATCTTGTTCTTTTTTCCGCGAATGACCTATTCAAAGGCTTTCTGCCCAAACGCTTTTGAGGGCTTGTTTCTCTTTTTAGCGACCAGCAATAGTCCGCTAGCATATGGCCATTCCATCGTCCTTGATACCGATTTTCTATGATTTTCAGATCTTGGTGAAAAACGTTCCCCTTGCTCCTCACTGTAGTCACCAAGATTATTTGGGAAATCATCGATGTGGGAGTCCAGGAAATGTAATTTTAGATTCATTAAGCAACCTAATGTTTGAAAATTTTTTACTATTTTCTCGACTATTTCTTTATACTTAGGACTTTTATTATTTCCCAAAAAGTTTGTTGCGACTTCTTTAAAACTAAGCCAAGCAGCTTTTTCAACTTTATTCATTTTAGTAACAAATAATGAATCTTGAAACAATTTTCTTATTTGTGGCCCGTCAAATACGCCTGCCTTAATTTTAGCTTCAGAAAATTTCGGAAATTTTTTATGCAAATATTTGAAACATGGGCCGTTTGTATCTAATGCTCTCGTGAATTGCTTCATAAGTCCAAGCTTAATGTGAAGCGGGGGAATAAGAACTTTTCCTGGATCTACCAATGGTGGAAACAATACATTATTTTCACCAGGAGTGAACGATTCTCTTGTTGGTCAAATTTTTTTCTTATAATGACGTTCCCTGTCTCTGCTATTCCACAGACATTTATAAACAGGGATAAAGTGTAAACCCTGACTGTTGGCCAAGCAATATTGTTACAATTTTCAGATCTCCACAAATTTTCCAGTTATGATCAGCATATTTTATTTTTATCAAAAGTTGCTTCATTTTTTCATATTGCTCTTCCATAACTGTGGAATGAGCAATCGGAATGGGAGCGTAAACGTTGGTATTATGCAGCAAAACTGCCTTAATGCTCCGTTTAGAAGAATCAATGAACAGTCTCCATTCTTCAGGATCGTATGAGTTATTTGAAATTCATCCATTAGACCTTTTACACCGGTACAATATGAAAATGACAATTCCTCGTCCATTGTGAAATATTTTCGAAATTCTTCATCTCTGTTTCTATAATAAGAAATCGTAGCTTCTGGCTTAAGTAAATGTCTTTTCTTTAAAAAGGAAGCAAGATGCTCTGAACCATCTTTGGATAAGCCTAAATCTCTGACTAGATCACTAAGTTCTAACTGTGATACGAGTATTGCTTCTGGTTTACGGTTGTATGGTAGAAATTCTTTATCTGTGTCACTAGTATATGATAGGTTGTCACTAGAACATTCATTAGTAACAGTGTTTGAATCTTTTTTGACAGTCTCAATGTTTTCGGCATGAACTGATAAGGTGAAATCATTTGTTTCCATAACATCAGCATCAAGTGGTTCAAGAGGCGGAATTAGTTTAGTTGGTCTTGTTACTGTCGAAACATCGTTATAAGTAATAGTGCTTTTATTTTTTCGGTTATGCCTAGATACAACATTCATACAAAAGTAGCAATCATTTTCACTGCATGGTCTATTCCATATTGCTGGTCTGGAATATTTAATCGCCTTCTTATTGATGTACAACATTATTTTGCAAGAACTGCAAATGATGTGGGGAACCCAATCTGTATCCTGGTGCTGTATTTCAATGTTAAAACAAACCTTATATAAGGTTTTAATCTTATCCGTTATCGGTGACCCCATTTTACTCAATACGTGTTGACAGCAAATATAACAAAATGAATCACTGTTTTTATCGCACTTATGAAAAGTCCTTGTACCGTGAGACCGTTTTCTTGTAGCATTATACTCTACATGAGCCAAGTCACCCACACATGAAGAGCTACGGTCGCTGGATGACGACGGCTGCGGGCCCGCTTTCCCACCCTGACCAACCGCCGATACTGGGTTTCCGAGTCCCTGCATCGTAATTCTCTTTCTTCTACCTGCCATGACGGCATCTAAGCCGTTATCCAGGGACTCTGCCGGCTAGTGGAGTAACACCGTTGCCCACCGTCACCACGTGGAGGTGCCCTGGATGCAGGTAGAAGAATAAAAATCGACCGATGAATTTTCTCGGCGTTCAAAATGGCGCGAAAACATCTGCCATCTTGAATTTTGCAAATCCAACCTCAGATTCGTGATCAGCGACCCAAAAAATCCCCGTGTACCAAATTTGGTAAGGATCGGTTGAATTTTAATTTGAATTCGTTTTTGCATTCGAGAAGCACTATATCTGTCTGATTTATTGAAGTTAGAAAGAAAACAGAACTGTATGGCTCAATCCAACCGATGAATATTAGCTTAGCGTGTCCGAATACATATTAATACATCTTTGGATTCATGAAAAGGCTTGAATCAATTTTTTAGGAGTATATTTTTCTTAATTTTTACTAATTTTTACCTATTTTTTGAGGTTAGAAAAAATTGCGATGTGATGGCGATTTTCTGACGTCAGATTCGTGATCAGCGGGCAAAAATACTACGGATCTGATATATCGCATCAAAAGTATACCCCACTTTTTTTTTGTGGGGCTGTGTTATTAAAGGTAATACACTCGTGATAATTTTCGTTCAATCTACACCCCTTAGAGAATATTCCAGAATTTTTTTAAAATTTTTTGATAAGTACTTTTCGAGATAAGGCGGGTGGACAGCGATTTTTCGCGATTTTTTAAAAATAATACAAAGAAAAGTGCGCGCAAGTATTACATTATATATATATATATATATATATATATATATATATATATATATATATATATATATATATATATATATATATATATATATATATATATTTTACTCGGGTTTTCACAAGCTTTCATTTGACACCACACTCGATTACCTAGTAAAAAAAAATTTTTCACTTCCGATTTCACCCCCCAAAACTAGCCTCTTAAGTAAAAATTTAACTTTCAAAACTACATGGCTCCGATGAGGCCATCAATTCCTATATTATTACCAAATTTCAACTTTCTATGACAAATAGTTTCGGAGAAAATCGGGTGTGACAGACAGACGAAGTCATCTTATAAGTGTTTCGTACGGAACACTAAAAATGAGCGAGAAAAATTGTGAAATTCCATTTCAAGTTCGAAAGATCATAACTGATTTGTGGAAAGACGGAAAATCGTAAAGAAATATAGGAAAACTTGTTAAAAAGTCGCATGCTACTGTTCACCAGATTGTAAACCAGTATAAATCAACGGGTTTTTATAAATTTCGACCATGCTCCGGTCGTCCCAAGAAACTGACTCCATGTGAAGAGACCAGTACTGTTAAACAAATAATTATAGATCCAAAGAAAAGTGCACTTAAATTAAAAGAAGAAGTACAGGAACTATTTTTGAAAAATGTTTATTCACAACCAATGAGAAACTGTTAACACAGAGAAGGCTATAAGGGGTGTGCAGCCAGGAAGAAGCCGTTAATTTCGGTAGCTAATCGCAAAAAGCGGTTGGCTTTTGCTAGGGATATGTTACTAAATCTCCTGAATTTTAGGAATCCATAATCTTTAGTAATGAAACTAAAATTAACCTTTTTAGGTCTAATGGCAGAATTAAGTTTAGAGAAAGAAGAATACTGCATTCGATATTAAAAACATTTGTTCCACGATGAGACAAGGGGATGGCAGTATTCTGCTTTGGGGATGCATGTCCGCTGGAGGGGTTGGAAATTTACATTTTATTAATGGTACCAAGGATCAGCATGCTTATCTGAACATTCTGAGAGACAATTTAAGAGAAAGTGTTCAAAAATTAGCACTCGAAAAAAGATACATTTTCCAACAGGACAATGATCTGAAACATACTGCAAACTTGGTGCGAGAATGGATGATCGATAATGTGCAACAGCAGCTTCATACACCTCTGCAATCACCCGATGAGCATTTATGGGAGGAACTTAAAGGGCGCGTTCGTAAATATAATGTTTTAAATAGAGAAGAATTAAAAAACAGAATATTGAATGAATGGGAGAACATGCCAGCAGAAGTTAATAGAAAGCTGGTTGAAAGCATGAAAAAAGGTGACAGAAGATTATCAAGGCCAACAGCGGTCCCACTAAATATTAGTTTTAAACGAAGTTGTTATTTTCCGTTAAACTCCATTGAACTATTATTGGTAATTGTTAAGTGTATGAAGATTTCTTTGACATTAATTCTGTTTACATTTTTATAACAATAATGTAACTTCTAAATAAAATGTTCCGTAGTTGTTTTTAATACTAATCTTCGTTGGTTAAGTTTCAAATATTAATTTAAACATGTTTTCTTACAGTTCAGGTTAGTTAAACATAGCAGAAAAATAATATAGAAAGCAGGTGGTGTATGGAGACTTTTTGGACCGATTGTATATATATGTATATATACATATGTGTAAATATATGTGTATGTATGTGTATATATATATATATATATATATATATATATATATATATATATATATATATATATATATATATATATATATATATACAGTCCCTGGCCAAATTATTAGACGCACTGCAAGATTTCATGTAAAATATTAATTACCGAGTGATATTGTACCGTTTTATTATTTTAAATTGATTTGTTTTTTATTTTTATATTATCCAATCAATTACCTATTTATTTGACATAAATAAAACAGCATTAATTTAGAAAAGCATAAGTTTATTAAGTTTTAAAGAAAAGTGAAATTAATGTTAGTAAAAGTCAATATTTAGTTGAGCCACCTTTAGCCGCTATCAAAGCTATAATTCTGCGCGGCATACTATCAATGCAAGATTGTACTGTCTCCTGCATTTGAGGCTGATGATCCCACACATGAATAATCTTTTCTAGGAGCTGGGTTTTGTCGGTAATCACATCTTTAGCCACTTCTCTTTTCATCAGCTCCCACACATTTTAAATGGGGTCATACCCGGCCAATCCAACAGAGGGATATTTTTTTCTGCCAAAAAAGCTTTAACAGACCGAGCAGTGTGGCAGGGAGCTCCATCTTGCATGAAAGTGAATGGTTCCCCATTTGGAAACCATTCTCTGAGCTGCGGAATCAACCGATTTTGTAATACTTCTTTGTACTGATCTTGCTTCATTATTCCTTTGACGACGTACAGACGTCCAGTGCCCTTGCCGCTGATGACTGACCAAATCATCACTTTGGTGGGATGTTTAACCGTCGGTACGACACAATCAGGATGAAACTTTTTCTCCATGACGATGACGCACATACTGAGCTTTATTCTGCAAAATTTCGAATGTGCTTTCGTCACTGAAGCAGACCTGTCAAAAATAGGAAAAATATATAAAGTTCCATGTTTATTTGCTTTATTTAACTGAAAATGATAATAATGTATCAATTATTGATTAAATTGCTGTATCTTACCGATCTCCAGAAGTCCACATCTTTGTCTTGCCATTGTTTGGCCCACTTCAGGCGCTTTGCTTTCATTGCAGCTGCTAACTTGGGCTTCCTGGCGGGGCGACAGGCCTTAAAATCTAATTCTTTCAATTTTCTTCGAACAGTGCGCTCAGAAGCATTTACGCTAGCATCCTGGAGTTGTGATTTTATTACCTTTGTGGTAGCAAATCTGTCTTCTACACAAATTTTCTTCAAACATCTCTCTGACCGTGGAGTGAAAATTGGTTTTCTACCGCATCTTTTCTTTCTTTTCGGGCTTAATTCCTTCCCTGACTCAATTTTCTTTTTTATGCGTCGTACACTAGCTTCAGAAACCTCCAATCTTCGTGATATTTCTCGGTTTGTAAATGTTTTCGCAATCACAAGGGCCTTCACTTCAGCTTTTTTTACGTGGTGAAAGATCGCCTTTTCTACCCATAATGAAAATAGTCCAATTACTTTTTTAAAACACTGCGTACAAAATAAACTAATAACTGAGTAGTATAAAACTGTTAAACAAACAATCACAGTCCATAAAGCCACAGAAACACGTCCGTACCTGACTCGATTCCGATCGCGCCTGATACAGGTTTGTACTTGTTTACGTTCATGTATCACTTTGTCAACACAGTGTTGCCATATGTTAAAAATAAATACAAATATGTAGTCTACAACAATTCTTTTAAATAAAAATCAATAATATTTTAGTTTAAATATACCATTATTGCATAAAAACTCTTAAGAAACATAAAAATTACTAAAAAAAATACGGTGCCTCTAATAATTTGGCCAGGGAAGTTAAGTTAAATCTTTTTATGTTATAATGACCAAAATATGTTCTGACATGAATTTGTGAGTGAATAAATAAAATAAATAAATACATATGAGGTTTTTGGGGGTACCTCAATAAGATCACTTACCTTGATTTTGTAACACTGAGATTTGTTCTTTTACATTTACACCACCAATTAACAGTAGCTCCTTTATAATAGGATTCTCTAAATATTTTTTAAACAATTTTATTTGATTACTTGTCTGCTCAGCCAATTCTCTTGATGGCTCGATGATCACAGCTTGAGGAGCATTACTTGCCACTAAAAAAAACATTTATTCTGAATATACTTATTTTAAAGTTCATTTTACCAAATAACCTCAATTTTTTACCATTAATTCTGTCATTACTTTTAGACAACATGGGCATATATATCTATACTAGCACGTATGGATTATATATCTTAGATAAATTCAATAACAAGACCAGACTCAGGAACAACATTACACCACTTATTTACGGTTTTACGGTTAATACTAAACGTTACCAACAATTGACCGATTTGAACCGTTCGCTGCTTGAAAAAAGACCAGAATATACCGAAAGAGACAACACGAAGTCATTTTTCTTAATGACAATGCTCCATCACATACGGCAAAACCAGTTCGCGACACGTTGGAAGCACTCAGCTGGGTAATTCTACCCCATGCAGCTTACTCACCAGACTTGGTTCCTTCCGATTATCACTTGTTTGCATCGATGGGTCAAGCACTTGCTGAGCAGCGCTTTGGTTCGTACGAAGATATGAAAAAATGGCTCGATGAATGGTTCGCAGCAAAAGGGGAAGATTTTTACTGGCGTGGTATTCACAAATTGCCCGAAAGATGGGAAAAATGTATAACAAGCGATGGAGCATACTTTAAATAAAGCACTTTTTAACATTCTTTCGAATTTAACATGTTTTTTTTAGAAAAAAAATCCGCATTTCATACTTGTACACCTGGTAGCTTGGTAACATGTTTCGCTAAAATCTTTGAAAAATGTCTGAAAGATCGGCTGTATATGTAGTATGGTTTCATGTATGGGCAAAGACGTAGCACCACAGATGCTCTATACCATTTTACATCTGAAATAACTGACCCTGTAAATCTTGGTTAGAAGTCCATATTCATTGACTTGGCTAAGGTATTTGATACGCTCTCACATAAAAAAAACTTCTTGACACATTGGAACAATATGGTATCAGAGGAAAAGTGCATGGTGAACTATCTTGGAAACAGACAACAAATGGTAATAGTTAACAACATACTAAGTAATGCAAGCATAATCAAGATCGGTGTACCGCAGGGAACAGTGCTGGGGCCAATACTGTTTATAACATACATAAATTCATTACTTAAATTATATGTTATAATTTCATAAGCAGATGACACAGCACTAATCTTTAAAGGCAAGACTTGGGAAGAAGCACGAGAAAACTATGCAAGGGGACTTATAATTATTAAAAATTGGTTGGAGACATATAAATTAACCCTTAACATAGCCAAAATAAATTATATCGCTTTTTCAATAACAAGAGTGGACCGACCAACTTTCACAAGTATACCAATAGACGACACTTAAATAAGTGAGGTTTCGCAAACTAAGTATTTGGGGATTGCTATTGATCAGTTTCTTAAATGGCAGCCACATATTGACTACCTGGCTGACAAAATAAATATACTTATATACAAGTTCTATATAATATGAGAAATTCTAAATATAACAGACTTGATTTTGGTTTATAGATCTCTTGTTGAATCATTAATTAGATATGATATACTAGTATGGAGGGACTGTATAAGAATATGCATAATATATATTGAAAGTTATTTTTAGAAAAGATAAAAGGTATCCCTCAAGACTCCTGTATACTGAACACACAACTAACATACGAACAATATATATAGAAACCATGTTCGATTTTGCAGAATGATATAGACAACGTTGCAAAATGGGCAATTGACAATAAGATTTACTTTAGTGTAAGTAAGTGTACTGTTGTTTCTTATACTAGAAAACTGAAGATGATAAAGTTTACATATAGTATTGAGAATGTTCCACTCTTGTAGGAGGATAAGATATAGGACTTAGGGATGATTTTTGATTCCAAATTGACGTTTAACTATCATGTAAGTTATACAGCAAACAAAATGTATGGCTTAATTGTCAGAAGTACAAAAGATTTTAGAAGAAAAAATTGCATAAAACAGCTATACATATCCTATGTTAGAAGCATATTAGAATATGCGAGTATAGTATGGTCACCCTTTTAACACATGGGCTGAAAAGTCCCGGGCCTAACAAAGAAAACACGGTTTTTTTGGTTCAAAATTAGCTTTATTCATCAACGTAATCTCCATCAAGAGCAACGCAATCATTCCAGCGCCGCTCTAACAATGGCCAAACACTGCTCAGAATCATCAACACGTTCTTGTTTTTGATATACAGTGAGCAAACGCGGCACCCACTTTGAACAGAGCTTTCTCATAGTCAAATGCTCATGCAATATAAAGCCAACACGTTCTTTTGATATCTTTACGATGTCAGCTAACTCACGCAACTTCACTTTTCGATCATTCAAAACGATTTTATGGATTTTTTTGATGTTTTTCTGGTGTTACCGCCTCATTTGGACGTCCACTGCGTTCTGCATCATCGGTGTCTCTACGACCACGTTTGAAGTCAGCAAACCAACGTTTTATTGTTGTTTCTGATGGAGCGGAGTCCTCATAACACTTTTCAAGCCATTGCTTCGCTTGAACGGTATTTTTTCCCATCAAGAAGCAGTGTAAAATTAAAACACGAAATTGTTTTTGATCCATTGTTTTGAAAATAACAAAAGTAGCGTCACTCTTAGCACAATAACTCACAAACTAATGAATAGAATATCATGAAATTTGAACAGCTGTCTTTTGAAGGTTAGTATTAACTGAAAAAAAGGTGACTGCAATAAAACTAGCGCCATCTATGTGTTAGGCCCGGGGCTTTTCAGCCCATGTGTTATAATTGTCACAAGCGAACACTTCAATTGATACAGAATAAAATGATGCGTTACATGCATTATAAACACACCGGTTCATATAACTCTATGATCTCTTCTACACTATTGCACAGACGCTATGGATGGTAACCTTAGAGAAACGTAGAAAACAATATTGCATGCTCTACTTGTACAAAGTAGCAAATGGTCTCATTGATGACCCAGCATTTCTGTCCAACTTATATTTCAGTGTGCCAACTTACACCACAAGAAATCATAACACTTTCTATATATCAGATGTAGCCCATAATAACCATCACCTGGGATCTCAATTGTATAATGCTTGCATGCTATACAATGGAATCCAGAATAGTGTAGATATATTTAATGATAAGTGCAGTCTTGTCAAAACTAAATTGCGTGCGTTGTTTTAAGTGTATGTAGATTATTATGTAATATTTAAATTAAGTTAATTTAAGTTCTAGTAGCATGCCGCGCAGAATTAAAGCTTTGATAGCGGCTAAAGGTGGCTCAACTAAATATTGACTTTTACTAACATTAATTTCACTTTTCTTTAAAACTTAATAAACTTATGCTTTTCTAAATTAATGCTGTTTTATTTATGTCAAATAAATAGGTAATTGATTGGATAATATAAAAATAAAAAACAAATCAATTTAAAATAATAAAACGGTACAATATCACTCGGTAATTAATATTTTACATGAAATCTTGCAGTGCGTCTAATAATTTGGCCAGGGACTGTACTAAGTAATGCAAATATAATCAAGATCGGTGTACCGCAGGGAACAGTGCTGGGGCCAATACTGTCTATAACATACATAAATTCATTACTTATATTGTATGTTCATTGCTCTATAATTTCATAAGCAGATGACACAGCACTAATCTTCAAAGGCAAGACTTGGGAAGAAGCACAAGAAAACTCTGCAAGGGGACTTATACTAGTAATTATCTAAAATTGGTTGGAGATGTATAAATTAACCCTTAACATTGCCAAAATAAATTACATTGGTTTTTTAATAACAAGAGCGGACCGACCAACTTTCACAAGTATACCAATAGATGACACTTAAATAAGTGAGGTTTCGTAAACTAAGTATTTGGGGATTGTTATTGATCAGTTTCTTAAATAGCAACCACATATTGACTACCTGGCTGACAAAATAAGTATACTATATAATATGAGAATAAAATAAGTATACTTTATAATATGAGAAATTCTAAATACAACAGATTTGATTTTGGTTTATAGATCTCTTGTTGAATCATTAATTAAATATGGTATACTGGTATGGGGGGGACTGTATAAGAATACGTTGTACAAGTTGAACATAACACAAAAATATATATTAAAAATTATTTTTAGAAAAAATAAAAGATATCTCTCAAGACTCCTATATACTGAACACACAACTAACATACGAACAATATACACGGCAACCATGTTCAGCTTCGTAAAGTTTAAAAACACTACCAACAATTATTTATTTATTTTATTTTATTTATTTATTTACGGGACAGGCCCATTAACTAATAAAGACAAAATACAAAAGTTTACAATATAAATGACACTTAAAACTACTTAAAACTAAAGGCTAAAACTAAGAAATTCAGAAAAGAACCCCGATCTGCTTCTTAAAAAGTGACAAGGAGCTGGAGAACAATTCCAGTGATGGGCAGTTATTTACAATGCCCATAGATCTTGTTATGAAGGTATTAGCTCCGTAGGTTGTCTTATGATAAGGTTTGAAGAAGCCATTTTATGTAAGCCATGTCTACAACACCCGATCAAGGGAAAACAAAAATCTAAAGATTTCAGCCAGTCCAAAAAACATAAATCTAAAGTATCTGAATTACCTTGCTCCAAAATCTTACAACTTGCTCCAGGACATATTAGACAAATAAAAAATAAAAAGAAATTTAATAAGGCTTGCGCAAAATATGTTTATGAAAACTACAGCACCTTTGCATCATTATTCAGATAGATTGTTAGTGATATTCGTTTTTCCACAGTCTATGAGAGGCAAAGTAGATATAAATGATGATTATGTTTGGTCGGGATATTGCACAGACTCATTTTTTTTTTTCTGAAAACTGTGAGTGTTAAATAAATAGTAAGGACTAAAATGGGATGCGTACAGGCATACTTTTTGCCTAGGCATCATTAGTATCAAAAATATTTATTTATTTATTTATATGTTCAATTCCAACAAGCCAAGGCCCACTTACAGGAATAACTTTTATACTATTAAGCTACATATATAAGATTAGTTCTAGTAATTCCGCAGGGGTCCAACCTAGGACCTCTGCTCTTTTTACTCTATATCAACGGCATCACTGGTGTAGTTAAAAATGCATCCTGCCTATTATTTGCTGACGACTTAAAACTTTATTATGAAATCAGATCGCCTGCTGACTGCCGGATTTTGCAGAATGATATAGACAACGTTGCAAAATGGGCAATTGAATTGGCATTTACTTTAATGTAAGTAAGTGTACTGTTGTTTCTTATACTAGAAAACTGAAGCCGATAAAGTTTACATATAGTATTGAGAATGTCCCACTCTTGTATGAGGATAAGATAAAGGACATAGGGGTGAGCATTGTTGGGGCCTGGCTTGATTTGATGAAATTAACCTTAAATCTTTCTAAGATGGTATACATTGCTTTCTCTCCAACTGAAGCAAATCGACCGGACTTTGATTGTATACAGGTAAACGATATGAACATGGTCATGAAAGAAATCACACACACAAAATATCTTGGAATTACAATTGATAAACATCTCAGATGGACTGAACATGTCCAAGATTTATCTAATAAACTGAGAAGACTCATATATAAGTTTTACCTAATAAGAAAAAATACTACCCCTCAAACTAAGGGTTACTGTCTATAGGGCATTGGTTGAGTCACTGTTGAGATATGGCATCATTGTGTGGGGTGGACTTTATAATAATGCACCGAGTCAACTGAGCTTGATACAAAACTATATTGTTAGAGTAATTTTCTTTCGTGATAGACTTTTTCCAACCAAGAGATTATATAATGAAAATATAATGAATATAAGAAATTTATATCTTTTAAAGATTTCTCTATTTTGCTACAGAAATGAAAAAAAAATTGTGAATCATCAATATAGAACTAGAAACAGAGAAAATGCGATATTAGTTGTACCCTTTAGAAAGTATGACCGAAACCAGAGGTCTTTGTCAGTTTTGGGACCTAAAGTTTTCAATAAGTTGCCACAGAATATCAGAAATATAAATAATTATAAACTGTTTGAAAAAAAAATGTAAACTGTCCATTACAGAAAATTCTGAACTATTCTGTGGATTGTTATAATTCATAAATGCGATTGTCTGCATGTTTATATGTATGTTTTTTCTTTTTCTTAATTTTCTTATGTATTAATTATTATCTTTACCTTCTACAAATCTTAGCATAATTTAAATTGTTTACTATTAGCTTGGTTCTAGGTCTAAATATATTATGTACTGGAAATATTACTATTGTACTGTGAAATGAATAAATAAATAAATAAAAAAAATAAATATAACTCTACGATCTCTTCTACACTGTTGCACGAACGCTATGGGATGGTAACCTTAGAGAAACGTAGAAAAACAAACAATATTGCATGCTCTACTTGTACAAAGTAGCAAATGGTCTCATTGATGACCCAGCATTTCTGTCCAACTTATATTTCAGTGTGCCAACTTACACCACAAGAAATCATAACACTTTCTATATATCAGATGTAGCCCATAATAACCATCACCTGGGATCTCAATTGTATAATGCTTGCATGCTATACAATGGAATCCAGAATAGTGTAGATATATTTAATGATAAGTGCAGTCTTGTCAAAACTAAATTGCGTGCGTTGTTTTAAGTGTATGTAGATTATTATGTAATATTTAAATTAAGTTAATTTAAGTTCTAGTACTTTGTAATTGGAAAGATCTCTGTGATCAATCTGTAAAGTGCAGTAAATAAATAAATAAATAATTTCACTGTATTTTATATTTGTATTTCTTGATAAATGGCAATAAATAAACAAAAAATATCATTGCCACTTGATTAGGTCAGACACGGTAAAACATTGAGGTAGTCATGGCTGTAACAATAAAATACGAATAAAACTAGAAGGTTTTGAAAACACTTACATTTAACTACTCCTTCACCACTCCCACCGCCGACCGGGTTGACTGTAACTTTATCCTTAGGGGCGGAAATCAGGGGCAAATATTTATCGGGCAAACTGTGCTTAAACGGTTTGTCACCAAAGTTAAATGCCATTTCAGCATTCTACGAGAAAAAAAAATATTTAAGAAGTTAAACAAAAATAAGCAGTCAAGTGCAAGTCGGACTTGCGCAATTAGTGTTCCGTACAGTGATTGGTTTTGAATTAAAAATTTTTGTTACAGAGGTATAAAATGATCAGTGACTTTACAAAACACAATCCAAATGAGTTTTCAACAAAGTCTTTCCAACCGTTGTTGCAAATTAATGACCTTGAAATTTTTGCGCTTTTTTATATATCGGGTAAATTATTAAAGGTAATGCACTCGTGACAATTTTTGTTCAATCTACACACTGTGGAGAATATTCCAGAAGTTTGTCAAAATTTTTTGACCAGTACTTTTCAAGATAAGAGGAGGGGACAGCGATTTTTGGGAATTTTTTAAAAATAATACAATTACATTATATATATTTTTAAATTCGTGTTTTCATAAGCCTTTATTTAACACCACTCTAACTCTTTAAGTCAAAATTTAACTTTCAAAACTACATGGCTCTGATGGGGCCATCAATTCCTATATTAGTGCCAAATTTCAACTTTCAATGTCAAATAGTTTCAGAGAAAATCGGGTGTGACAAACAGACGGATGGATAGATAGAGGGACAGATACCGAAATGATCTTATAAGTGTTCCATACACACTAACACTAAAAAACTAACTTACAGATGTAACAGGTACTACTTTTTAAGATCCATCAAACCCGGATACTCGGCCGAGTAGGATACAGCACTATTAAGTTCGTTCTTTTACGTTTTTGTAACATTTACTGCAAATACTGCCAACTTTAGGTAATTTTTTGATTTGGCAATATTATTAAGGTGCGATAAACTAGTGGTTAGCTAATTATGCATCTGGTTGCTTAGTGTCGAACCCCAGATTTGGAGGCAATATCATGAAACATTGAGATAAATAAAAATCTTATTCTGATATTTTCTACAGTAGAAGATTTTTTAAACGATTGTTGGGATTTATAAAATGAATAAAGTCTGCAACTACTTTTTAGTGTTCCATACGGAACACTTATAAGATCACTTCAGTGTCTGTTCTTCTGTCACACTCAATTTTCTCTGAAACTATTTGACATAGAAAGTTGAAATTTTGCACTAATATAGAAATTGATGGCCACATCAGAGCCGTGGAGTTTTAAAAGTGAAATTTTGAGTTAAAAGGTTAGTTTTGGGGGTGAAATTGGAAGTGAATTTTTTTTTTTTATCAGGTCATTGAGTGGAGTGTCAAATCAAAGCTTGTAAAAACATGAGTTCAAAAATATATATGATGTAATGCTTGTGCACATTTTTCTCTGTATTATCTTTAAAAAATTGCCAAAAATCGATGTCCCCCCTTTATCTCGAAAAGTACTGATCAAAAAAACTTTGAACAAATTCTAAACATTCCCCACAAGGGGACTGAAAGAAAATTATCTTGACTGTATTACCTCAGAAAATTGATCTGGTATAGAAAAAAAAGAATTTCAAGATTATCAGTTCTCAACAAATATCGGAAACAAACTTTGTAGAAAACTCATTTTGGGTGTTTTTTGTGAAGTTTAAAAAAAAAATTATTTTCAAGGCAATCATGGTATGGAACACTAATTGCACAATTCCAACTTGCACTTGACTGTTTTTTTCTATTTATTCTATTTAATGAGGAAGATGAATCACAAACAGTATGTGGGTTGTATACTGTAAAAATCATGTGAGGTTTAGGAAAAAAAAACTAGTAACTCATCTCTACGGAAACACTTAAACTTTAAACATTCCACTAGTTGATCAATGAAGATAAGGTCGAAGCAGAATTATAAACCACCTCTGCGAATTGAAAATAAGGTAATATTACAGAATATTTTGGGAGTAACAGTGGAATATAAATGATCCTAAAGTAAAACTTATGCACATGGTAATAGGCCCTGTAGAAAATATAGGTAACTGTAAAAATGCAATGTTATTTGCTCAAAAAATTTGGCAGGGTACCCGGCCAGGTAATGAAATATCAAGACGAATCCTGTACCCAGCCAAATCAGCCAGATACTCGTTACATCTCCAGTTTAAATTAATAGAATTGCCAAAGCTTTAAACTTTAAATAGGAACCTAGTTTACAACATCCTTATGATAAACTGTGATTTGCACAATTCAATTCTAAAGATTGTTTTTCTGTTATGTTATTTTGTTACAAACTAAAAGACATGTTTCTTTTAAATTATTTGACTTAGGGTAAAATTTTATCAGTCTGATTGTTACCTTCAATACTACGGCTGGAAATAGTGCTTCATTTGGTTTAACCCCTGTAAATGCCACTCCTAAATCTACTCCGTTCTTTAAAAATTTCACTTCACCTCTATCCAAGTCTAATAAACAGGTCACAACATCACTTTTACCAAATGCTTCACCATAATTGTCAAACTGCCTGTTGAAAGATTTCTTGCCTGTTCCACCAAATCCCCAACCATTCCTGTAAAGATATAAATATTCTTATTTAAAACTTCTGGCAGCCCTGGTATTGCAAATAATGCTAGCTTTGCCTATTTAAGTAAGTACATGGGGCTATCCACATACCTATTATTTTAGAAATCTTAAAAAAAAGATTATTTAAGTTTTATTTAATAATGCCTCTTAAATATCTACCTACCTATCAGTTCCAAGATCTAAATTAGCCTTTGAAGTAGACCACCCGACTCTGCACAATCCTTCATCTGTTACAGTAGCTTCAAAGCCCCATTTCCCTCCCCCCGAAATGCCTCTGGTACATCTCACACCGTGCCATTCCTTTTGCTCACGTGACTGAACTCTTAGACCATCTGGGGCAACTGCAAGAGCACTTCCACGGTCATGGGTCGACATTGTCCACGGCGGAGCTGTAATTAAAAGAAAAAGCAACAAAGGTGTGAATATTTGAACAACATATAACTTTTAACAACACCTATACTTACAAATTTTTGAAGCAGCTTTTGAAGCCTTTCCAGTCTGTATATCTTTCATTGTCTCCCATACAATCTGGATAATTGGCAGGCAAAAAGCAGCTGTTTTACCAGATCCAGTCTCTGCAGCCATCAAAACATCTCCACCTCCCAAAATGAGGGGAATACTTTCAGCCTGAATATCTGTAGGCAATCTATAAAAATAAATTGTGAATGAAATATTCTTGTTCAAACAAAATGACCAAAAAAAATTAATCCAAATGCCCTTTACAGGCGCCCCATTATAAAATATAATTGAGGCACAATCATTCCTCTGAAATCTTCAGTGAGGAAGTCTAATTGCATTATAAATAATTACGATTATAGTAGTTTACTTACGTCCAATCTAACTCCTCAATAGCTTTGGCAATTTCAGGCAGCACACCAAATTCTGGAAAAGAGTTAATAATTAAAACTAGAAATATTCACAGATTACCTCTGTACCTTCAAAAGCTGTCATTTTTAGTAGTTTTTACTTAAAGAGTTTTAGGGTAGAAAATAAGAAAGTTTTGTGTCTTTTAATTTAAAAAAGTCGAATAAAAGCTTTGGAACTTTTGACAATTATATCCGCAAAGCATCGGCAAAGTTATCACATAACCTAGAATTTTCTTCTTTTTGTACACTAGTAGAAGCTGTAATAATATAGCAATAAGCATATCCTAAAAATGGACAATTGGCCAATTAGTCATAAAAACAAATTGTTAAATTTTTAAATTTAGGATTCATTACGACAAAAATGCAAAAGGTTATCTACAGAATCTTACAACCACTATGTCTCATTCACTGAGAGTTCGTTGCTCACACAAACCTAAGCAGTTTTGGAGGTTTGTGAATTCTAAAAGGAAGAGTAGTGACTTTCCAAATGTGTTTTATTACAACGATGTTACTGGTGATTCGGGTCCCGAGATAGCTAATCTGTTTGCTCCTCACTTTCTCCAGGTGTACAGTGATAGATCTTGTTCTGGTGATCACAATGATGACTTTTCCTTCTGTGACGTCTGTTTGTTTCAACATAGCATTTCATTGTCTGATGTATATTCCCATTTGTGTTCTTTGGACATTAATAAGGGTCCTGGCCCTGATGGCTTACCTCCAGCGTTACTTAAGCTCGCTCACGTATTGTTAATGAATCTTTAACTACTGGGGTTTTTCCCGAATTTTGGAAGCTGGGCTACATAACACCAATTCACAAGTCAGGCAGCCATGATCAGACAATTAATTATCGACCAATTACCATATTAAGTATCATTCCTAAGGTTTTCGAACACATAATAACTGAATTCTTGACTACTCAGCTAAGTCCCAGCAAGCCCAGCAAAAGGGCGGATCTGAATCTGCTGTCATATGTCGACTTTGTGTCTGGCGCTTTGGAGAGGGGAACTCAGGTGCATTCGATCTATATTGACTTCCAAGGCGTTTGACAGGGTAAACTATGTTGTTCTTCTGTCCAGGTTAAGGAGGACGGGTGTAGGAGGAGTGATGTTGGATTGGCTTGCCTGCTATTTGACTGGATGTACACAGACTGTCTGCTTTAATAACTACTTATCAGAGAGTATACATGTCCTCTCTGGAGTTCCTCAGGGATAGCACTTGGGTCCTCGACTGTTTAACTTATTTATTAATGACTTGATTCATCGTTTTGCACATAGTGAGGTCCTCCTTTTTGCCGATGATTTAAAGTTGTATATTGAGGTGTCTGTAATTGATGATCGTTACAGACTTCAGATAGATTTGAATCAGCTTGTATCTTGGTGCAAGGTCAATGGTATGGAGCTAAATGCGACTAAGTGCCATTCTATCGTTTTCACTAAGTTCCGGACTCAGTTAGATTATCTATACAAGATCGGGGATGCTGTTCTTGAACGAGTGTCTGAAGTCAAAGATCTTGGGCTTATTATTGGCTCAAAATTAACTTTTATACCTCATATACAGAATATCGTTTCCAAGTCTCTCCAGCTTTTGGGATTTATTAAGCGTATTACACGGGGCTTTAATAGTATAGCTCCAATCAAGCAGCTGACTGCTCACTGATTAGAGCTCGTTTAAAGTATTCCTCCAGTGTATGAAGTCCTTCCTATGGTACTCGCGTTCAATGCATTGAGAGAGTGCAGCACAAATTTCTGAGATACATTGCCTTTAAGATCAATAGACCCGAGCTTACCTACCCTCAGATAGAATCTGAGCTCCACATTCAAACTTTACAAGATCGTAGAGTTTCTATCGGTCTCAAAAAGCTTTATAATGTTCTCCATAGTAACTACCATTGTCCCTTTCTGCTGGACAGAATTGGTCTGCATGTGCCTTCCAGGGTAACCCTATACTTTTTTGTGCCATCCCACAGGACGAACTACGGATGCAATAATTTTGTATCTAGGTCATGTCGCCTTGCCAATAAGCATCCCAGTCTGGACTTTTTCGTTGGAAGATCTGCGTTTTATAGACAGTTGTGTGGAGTATGATGTGCATTTTGTTACTTTTTGTTACTTATTGTTACAGTCATTATTTCCTTTATTATTTATTTATTATTATTATTATAATTTTCTTTTTTCTCTTTCCCTCATTCTTTTCTAAAATTTTCTTTTTTACTTTATTGTCGTCTTAAGATATTTTATTATATTGTTTTAAATTTGGGCATTGCCTGTTAATTAAAAAAAAAAACTACAACCTGAATCTTAGTTTTTATGTATTCATAGCTGCGTCTAGATCGATCCGAACATATTAGACGCGGTAAAATATTCAAATCCAAGTTAGTTATTTTATTCCAGTAATTTTGCTATTTTTATCTAATAATGCATGTGATAAATTATTCTAATCATCTTTTTAATCTTAATCCTGCGTTCGTTATTGATTATAATGAAAACTAAACAATGGTCTTTATCTTCAGATAATAAAATATCAGTTTTTGGGTATTGTACTTCAACTTATCAAATGAATAAAAATTTCTGATTGATTTGATAAAATGTATTTCTTGAAATATACAGTAATCCCTATTTCAAGAGTTATGAGGACGTTGATTATGATAAATATATTGGGTTTTTCTTGTTTAACATTAATATAAACCAAAACTAGTGTGGAACAATTGATGAAGAAGGAAGATGATTAAATTCGTAATAATATTAGTTAAATTTTTAGCATTATTTTGTTTAGCTGGTGGCATTGGTGACGAGGATATTTTATGTTCAAAGAAAAGTTGTACTGTAAGTATTTGTTCTTATAATTTTTGCCTGTTTATTTGCACGCTTGACAATATTCGTTTTATGAACTGGCTTATTTATTATTTCGAATTAGGCTTAAACCCATATTTTCTTAGAAGAATGGGATCATACATTTCGCATTCTTGAAGGGATAGTCTTAAAAAGCTTTGAGACTTTTATAGTTGCCTCTATAATATATCTATTTTTTTTTGTAAAATTTGTCGTTTCGAAAATAAACACATTTCGACAGTCTATAAGTGAGAAAAACCGGGTTAAGTCTAGACATGACGTAGTTCAGTGCTTCAATACCAATTATAGACAAAGGATTCGGGGTAGTTTCCTTTATAGCATCAACTATCAAAGGCACATCACACTTTTTAGTGTTCCGTACGGAACACTTATAAGATCACTTCGGTGTCTGTCTGTCTGTCTGTCTGTCTGTCACACCCGATTTTCTCCGAAACTATTGACATAGAAAGTTGAAATTTGGTAATAATATAGGAATTGATGGCCTCATCAGAGCCATGTAGTTTTGAGAGTTAAATTTTGACTTGAGGGGTTAGTTTTGGGGGGGGTGAAATCGGAAGTGAAAAAAAAAATTTTTTACTAGGTCATCGAGTGTGGTGTCAAATGAAAGCTTGTGAAAACACGAGTAAAAAATGTATATATAATGCAATACTTGCGCGCACTTTTCTTTGTATTATTTTAAAAAATCTCGAAAAATCGCTGTCCCGGGCCTTATCTCGAAAAGTACTTATCAAAAAATTTTGAAAAAATTCCGGAATATTCTCCACAGGGCGTAGATTGAATGAAAATTATCACGAGTGCATTACCTTTAATAATTTTTCTGATATTTAAAAAAAACAAAAATTTCAAGGTCGTCAGATTTCAGTAAAGATTGGAAACAAACTTTGTTGAAAACTCATTTGGGGTGTGTTTTGTGAAGTCACTGATCATTTAATATATCTGTAACAAAATTTTTTATTGTAAAAGCAATCAACGTACGGAACACTAATTGCGCAAGTTCAACTTGCACTTGACCGGTTATTTATTTTGGATTTTACTTCATACTAACGTGTGTTTCCTACTAATACAGGGAATTACAGTCGATCAAGCAAAAACGTATTGCGCACTGTTCATTAAAAAAAGGTTTTACATAATTCGACAGTAAGGGATTGCGATTAGAGCGCTAATGATTCAGTAGTTCATCTTTATTCTTGAGGCAAAGATTTATTAAGGTATAAATCTAGAAAATATTCAGCTGTTACTTATAAATAATAAATAATATATTTACGTTCTTCTCTATTAGCTAAAATTATGCACTATAATTTTACTTCATTAGATCAGAGGTTTAATAATATAGTGAAAGCCGGTGAACAATTGAATATTTAGAAATGTGACAAGACTTACATTCAACTAAATCGTTTTCAGTCGCCCTCTCTTAGGTCCACTGTTAATCTTAGATCGTGTTTAGATATAAACAAGCTGAACTTTGTTTATGGACCAATTCTAATCAGACAAAGATAGATAGAGAGGTAAAGAGGAGAAAGAGAGAGGAAACTAGTGTGTATTTTTTTTAGAAACCAGTATGTACAG
The DNA here is from genome assembly GCA_019049505.1 of Pachyrhynchus sulphureomaculatus. NCBI lineage: Eukaryota > Metazoa > Arthropoda > Insecta > Coleoptera > Curculionidae > Pachyrhynchus > Pachyrhynchus sulphureomaculatus. The sequence continues at coordinate 13,306,441 of CM032446.1, forward strand.
CTATACCTGCCAAATGTAAAGATAACGGCACCGATGTAGGATTACATATGTTATCTCCTGATGTTTGCAATTGTTGTGATTATTGCCTTGTAAAATTAGGTAAGTAAAAAATTAAATAATTTATTTCATAGGAAAACAAAGTTGATGTTTCTTTTACGACTGCATGAAACAGTTTTAGGGATTTTAACCCATCGAGATTAGAACAGTGAAAATTTTGGATGGTTGTAGCTTCTACTTGATGGAAATTCATTATAAATATATAATGAAAGACTGTTTTTAGTCAATTTCCCCTGGTTTATTTAAATTGCGATGACGCGTTTCGCTGTCGATGCAGCTTCTTCAGATCTACATGTTACACTGTCAAGTTAGGTTTAATGTTCACAATTTTATATAATTTCTTAATTATAATATTACATCTAATTAAAATTACATTGATAGTATTGGAAAACCCACACAGATTTGGAATCAGGAGAATAAATTCAATAATGGTGAATTACTTAAATCTACCTGGTCATTGAGTAAAGTACCTGTAGTCCTTAATCGATTTATTTGCATTGTCTCTAAAAGGTTTAGTTTTAAACCTTTTTGTTGGGTGTGTAAAATTTTGAAATTCTTGTTAAATGTGTGATTTTCTGTTAAAAGATGATTAGCATATGTTGAATAGATTTTCTATGGATGAAACTTTTTTCATGTTCTGTAATTCTTTGTATAAATGTACGTCCAGTTTGTCCTATGTATGTTTTAGGACATGACCCACATGTTAATTGATAAACCCCTAATTTATTGTCTTTATTGATTTGTGGTTTGTAGTTTTTAAGATATTTCCCTATAGTATTGTTAGTCTTGTAAGCTATGTTGACATTTTTTTGATTTAAAAATTTCCCCAGTTTTTCCGTTGGTTTGCGGAAATAGGTTAAGCATTTAAATGTGGTATTTCTGTCCTTAAAACGTGGGTATATTTCTGAGATTGCCTTGTTTCTAAGTTTTTTCCTAACGATATTATTGATTAAAGTAACTGAATAACCGTTGCTAACGGCTACTTGTTTTATGTAGTTTAATTCTTTAGTAAAATTTTCCTCTGATAAGAGGATATTAGTTAGTCTATGTATAAAACTATGATAAGCTGCGAGTTTATGATGGTTAGGGTGGTGAGAACTATTGTGAATTGTGGTATCTGTATGACAAGGTTAGATTTTTTCAAAACAGGAATGTACGAAACTTTAAATACAGATTCAACAAATATTTTTCAAAAAGAAATAAAACAACAAATTGAACAGGCTAAAAGTATCATTCACGATAAAGATAAATTTAAATTGATAAATATGAATCCCCAAATCCCACAACTTTATTCACTCATAAAACTACACAAACTTGACCACCCAATCAGAACAGTTGTTTCCTATATGTCTGCTCCAGCATATAAGACGTCATCCTTTTTAATTGATTTAATCAAATATCATACCAAATTTGAGACTGAATATAGTATCAAAAACTGATACGAACTCGTGAATAAAGTTAAGAATATAACAATACCAGATAATTCTAAATTAGTCTCTTTCGATGTCAAAAACTTATTTCCAGGTGTTCCCCAGACGAAACAATAATTTTAATAGAAAACCTATTAACAAAAAACAAAGTAAATGAATTTATAAAAATGGACAGAATTAATTTATTAAGAATTTGCCTAAGACAAAATTATTTTTCATTTAACAATACATTCTACAATAGTAAGGAAGGGTTAATTATGGGGAGTCCATTAAGTCCATTACTTGCCGAAATTTTCATGGACAGTATTGAAACAATGATATTTAACAACCATAATAACAATAGTAATAATTGTCTATACTGGTATCGTTACGTAGACGATATAATTGTATGCTTTACAGGTACGAACAGACAATTAACTCACTTTTTACAGTATATTAATTCTTTACATAGAAATATCAGTTTTACAATGAAAGAAGAAGTCGAAGGGAAAATCAATTTCCTAGACTTAACAATCAGTAAAATCAGGAAAAAAAACATGAATTTGCAATATATTACAAACCTTGTCATACAGATACCACATTCACAATAGTTCTCACCACCCTAACCATCATAAACTCGCAGCTTATAGTTTTTATACATAGACTAACTAATATTCCCTTATCAGAGGAAAATTTTACTAAAGAATGAAACTACATGAAACAAGTAGCCGTTAACAACGGTTATTCGGTTACTTTAATCAACAATATCGTTAGGAAAAAACTTAGAAACAAGGCAATCTCAGAAATATACCCACGTTTTAAGGACAGAAATACCAGATTTAAATGCTTAACCTATTTTGGCAAACCAACGGAAAAATTTTTAAATCAAAAAAATATCAACATAGCTTACAAGACTAACAATACTATAGGGAAATATCTTAAAAACTACAAACCACAAATCAATAAAGACAATAAATCAAGGGTTTATCAATTAACATGTGGGTTATGTCCTAAAACATACATAGGACAAACTGGACGTACATTTATACAAAGAATTACAGAACACGAAAAAAGTGTCATCCATAGAAAATCTAATTCAACATATGCTAATCATCTTTAACAGAAAATCACACATTTAACAAGAACACTACTCAGTATATATCACCACTACACCAAACACTTTATTTTTGCACTCGACGCGCGTTTCGCTAACCATGTTAGCTTCATCAGGAGCGATGATTGACTCCAGTCAATCATCGCTCCTGATGAAGCTAACATGGTTAGCGAAACGCGCGTCGAGTGCAAAAATAAAGTGTTTGGTGTAGTGGTGATATATACTGAGTAGTGTCATTGTGCCAAAGATTCCACATTCCCAACTTAATTTAACAAGAATTTCAAAATTTTACACACCCAACAAAAAGGTTTAAAACTAAACCTTTTAGAGACAATGCAAATAAATCGATTAAAGACTACAGGTACTTTACTCAACGACCAGGTAGATTTAAGCAATTCACCATTATTGAATTTATTCTCCTAATTCCAAATCTGTGTTGGTTTTCCAATACTATCAATGTAATTTTAATTAGGTGTAATATTATAATTAAGAAATAAATATAAAATTGTGAACAGTTAACGTAAATTGACAGTGTAACATGTAGATCTGAAGAAGCTGCATCGACAGCGAAACGCGCCATCGCAATTTAAATAAACCAGTGGAAATTGACTAAAAACAGTCTTCTATAATATATATAAAATGCCACGTATCTCTGTCTGCCTGTCTGTCTCTCCGCGCTTATCACTGAAGAACCACTTATCCGATTTACGTGCTATTTTTTTAAAACATACATATGTTCTCTGGCCAGGTTATAGGCTATATTTTATAACGTTAGGTAACATGAGGAATAAGCAGTGACGATAATCGTGAATCAAATCGGAAAAAAGTTGGATGCTAGCGCGTTCTCTTGCAATACACTGCCTAAATCACTAAATATGGAACAATATCATGTAGCAAAGAATATAATATATAAAATGCAACATCTCTGTGTCTGTCTGTCTGTCCGTTAGTGCGCTTATCACTCGAGAACCACTTATCCGATCTACGTGTTTTTATAAATTTATACATATGTTTTATATAATTCGATATAAGCCTAGGGCCTAGATAATGGGAGATAAGGTGAGATAATGGGAGATAAGTATAAATAATGGGAGATAAGGAGAAATAATGGGAGATAAGCAAAGATAAGTCTAGATAGTGGGAGTTATGGTGAGATAAGGAGAAATAATGGGAGATAAGGAGAAATATTGCGAGATAAGCCTAGATAATGGGAGATAAGGTGAGATAATGGAAGATAAGCGGAAATAATGGGAGATAAGGAGACATAATGGGAGATGAGCAGAGATAAGCCTAGATAATGGAAATTATGTAGAGATAATGGAAGATAAGGAGAAAATAATGGGAGATAAGGGGAAATAATGGCAGATTTTTATTACGTTAGGTAACATAATGAATAAGCAGTGACGATAGTAATGAATCGAGTCCACGCGACCGGAGCCGCGGGCACTGCTAGTTTATTATATATGAACAGTGAAAAGTCAGCGAAACAGTTTGAAAGTTGTTTAAATGTGACTTTATTAGCCCTGTCGTCAGAGGCAAATTTTGACGAAAAGCTCTCATTAAGTGTTAACAGGCTGCATTTTGACATACAGCTAGTGTTTTGGACGTAGAATACGATAAAAAAAGTTTGTTGTTTTAAAGCGCACGCTAAGCCTACAAAATCGAAAATAAAATGAAAAATTTAGTTTTTCGTAAATATCTCGAAAAATAAAAAAGGTATCAAAAAACTAATAGCACCCGGTGAAACAACGGGAAATTTACAGAAAAATGGTACATAGTATTTTTTTTAGTTTTACCGTAATTAAAAAAAATATTTAAAATAAAATCGCTGCCTTCAGTTGTAGCGGGAATCATGCTTCCAACATCATTTATAATTAAATTAACGTTTCTGTATACCGCTAAATATTTTGAAATTGGCTACTAAGGAGTTTCTCGGGATGTTGATTAAGAATCCAATGACAGATTTGAAAAATTCAAAATGGCGGATCCAATATGGCGGCCAGAGAGTATGTAATTCATTTGATTTTCCAATTTTCTTTGTAAAGTGTCTACTAAGGGGTTTTCTGGAGTGGGTTAAGAATATGACGACAGATTTAAAAAATTCAAAATGGGTGATCTAAAATGACAGTCAATGTAAGTGTATATAAAAAAAATAAATGAAAATATATTTATTTATATAAAAAATGGATATATTTGTATTTTATAAGTATATTATATATAAATATATAAATATATAAATATATATATACGAGGCTGGTTTGAAAAGTCCGTGCAAAGTCCGAGAGATGGCACCACCGGCGCGTATCGAGGTCATGTTTAGTTAATAGCATCTCTTGAATGAATGCACACCAAGTTTCAGCCATATTGGTCTATTTCTTTGTGTTTGGCATTCGTGTGAATCAAGGAAGTCGAGTGATTTTCAAGAAAGGGACGAAAAAGAATTTCGTATGGTGATTAAACATTACTTTATGAAAGGCAAAACGCCTCAGGAGACTAAAGAGAAGCTTGATAAACATTATGGTGACTCTGCACCTTCGATTAGAACAGTTTATAAGTGGTTTCAAAATTTTCGGATTGGCCATATGGGCGCAAGTGACGCTGAACGTTCTGGACGGCCTGTGGAAGTTACGACTCCAGAAATCATTGATCAAATCCATGATATGGTGATGGATGACAGAAGAGTTAAGGTGCGTGAGATTGCTAGTACTGTGGGCATCTCGATTGAACGGGTACATAATATTTTGCATAAACATTTGGACATAAGAAAGCTATCCGCAAGATGGATGCACGGAATCGTGTGAAGTGTTGCAAGGATGGTTTGCAGCTGTTCCAGAAGAATCCGTAGGACTTTAAGCGTCGTTTCGTCACTGTGGATGAAACATGGATACATTACTATACTCCTGAGACCAAACAACAATTTAAACAATGGGTTACCAAGGGGGAATCTGCACCAAAAAAGGTGAAGACCGTTCCTTCGGCCGGAAAGGTTATGGTGACTGTCTTTTGGGATTCGCAAGGGATAATCCTCATCGACTACCTGGAAAAGGGTAAAACTATTACAGGTGAATATTATTCATCGTTATTGGACCGTTTGAAAACCGAGCTGCAAGAAAAACGCCCGCGATTGGCCCACAAGAAAGTCCTTTTCCATCACGACAACGCACCAGCACACACCTCAGCAGTTGTGGTCGCAAAATTAATGGAAATAGGATTCCAACTCGTTTCATATCCCCCCTATTCTCCAGACTTGGCTCCCTCGGACTACTATTTGTTCCCCAATTTGAAGAAATGGCTGGCGGGACAAAGATTTTATTCAAACGAGGAGGTGATTGCAGACACTAATGGATATTTTGCAGACTTGGACAAATCCTATTATTCGGAAGGGATCAACAAACTAGAACATCGTTGGACGAAGTGTATAAGCCTAAAAGGAGACTATGTCGAAAAATAAAAAAGGTTTTACCCCAAACACATAAGTAGTTTTTATTTTTGCACGGACTTTTCAAACCAGCCTCGTATATATATATATATATATATATATATATATATATATATATATATATATATATATATATATATATATATATAATGTTTTGACGAATGTTCTCACGGCTGTGAAATGTAGTAGTGGTTTTTTAGGTATCTCGTGTTAGCTTGAAGTCCCTTGATGGACGGTTTCGCTTACGTTTCGATGGAATCTCATCCATCTTTTTCAAAGCGTTGATCACTGGTCGGTGTCTTGGCGTTGAATGACATGACATTCAACGCCAAGACACCGACCAGTGATCAACGCTTTGAAAAAGATGAATAAGATTCCATCGAAACGTCAGCGAAACCGTCCATCAAGGGACTTTAAGCTAACACGGGATACCCGAAAAACCACTACTACATATATATATATATATATATATATATATATATATATATATATATATATATATATATATATACCAACAACAGATGGTGCACCAATGTAGTTTGTGGTATAAAGGTTTGACATTTCGCCATTTTGTTGTGTCATCAACAAGTGTCAGACGCGCACGAGTGATAAATTGGAAAAGTGTGTGCATAGTGTTGTGTTGTTGTGTTCAATATGTCGAAATTTATACTGAATAAAGAGTATTCGCGGACAGCATTAATTTTTTGTTTTCATTTAAAGAAAACTGCTGTTGAATCATATCGATTACTTCGAGAAGCTTATGGTGAATATGCTTCATCGCAAGATACATGTGAACGATGGTTTCGGCATTTCAAAAGTGGTGACTTCGATGTTGCAGACAAGGAACGTGGAAAGCCGCCAAAAAAATACGAAGATGTGGAATTGCAAGCATTGTTGGACGAAGATGATTCGCAAACATAAAAACAACTCGCCGAGCAGTTGGGCGTTAGTCAACAAGCTGTTTCCAATCGGCTACGAGAGATGGGAAAGATTCAGAAGACCGGTAGATGGGTACCACAGGAGTTGAACGACAGGCAAACAGAAAAGCGCAAAAACACGGTGTGACATTTTGCTCTCTGGGTACAAAAGGAAGTCGTTTTTTTGCATTGTATATGTATCGCTTTGGGAGAAAGACGATGCTCTGTGTTTGATGGGACCAGAGGGGCGTGGTCTATTGAGCTGTTAAAACCTGAGGAAACGGTTAATACGTTAAACGTTACCTACAACAATTAACCGATTTGAACCGTTCGCTGCTTGAAAAAAAGGCCAGAATACCGAAAGAGGCAACACAAAGTCATTTTTCTTCGTGACAATGCTCCATCACATACAAAACCAGTTCGCGACAGTTGGAAGCACTCAGCTGGAAAGTTCTACCCCATGCGGCTTACTCACCAGACTTGGCTCCTTCCTATTACCACTTGTTTGCATCGATAGGTCGTGACACTTGCAGAGCAGCGCTTTGGTTCGTACGATTTTTACTGGCGTGGTATTCACAAATTGCCCGAAAGATGGGAAAAATGTATAACAAGCGATGGAGTATACTTTGAATAAAGCACTTTTTATCATTCTTCTGAATTTAACATGTTTTTTTAGAAAAAAAATTCGCATTTCATACTTGTATACCTGGTGCTGCATGCTATCAATGCAAGATTGTACTGTCTCCTGCATTTGAGGATGATGATTCCACACATGAATAATCTTTGCTAGGAGCTGGATTTTGTTGGTAATCACATCTTTAGCCACTTCTCTTTTCATCAGCTCCCACACATTTTCAATGGGGTTTAATCAGGGCTATTACCCGGCCAATCCAACAGAGGGATATTTTTTTCTGCCAAAAAAGCTTTAACAGACCGAGCAGTGTGGCAGGGAGCTCCATCTTGCATGAAAGTGAATGGTTCCCCATTTGGAAACCATTCTCTGTGCTGCGGAATCAACCGATTTTGTAATACAGTAATACCCCGCTTTACGCGAGGGATACGTTCCGAAAAAAATCGCGTTAACTGAAATTCGCGTATATCGAGGTTTATGATTAAACATAGTCAAAATTTAATACAAAAAAATACAAATCATTTTAATCAATCACTTTAATTCTAAGAACACTTTATGCAATACATACTCTTATTTTTTACGGAAAAATACATCTATTGTCTTTTGGGTAACGTTTTGTTTACGTTCTTGTAAAATACGTTCATAACACCCAACACTGTTTTTAATTGTTTGACACACGGTCAAGACACGGTCATCATTATTGTCTATACTCTGCAATATGTCCAAACCTGAATAAATTTTTGAAAGTGCATTTTGTATTTCCCCTGAAGATAAAACTTTCTCTTCTACTTGTTCTTCCTCATCGTAGATAGGATTATTCTGTAACTCGATCAGATCTTCATTGCTAATAGGATCGTCGTGCGTTGCTACAAGTTCTACGAGATCTTCTACCGTGACATCTTCAAGTTCAGACCCCTCAATCATTGCAGCAATGTCTTCAAGCACTTGTCTCTGCATCTGGACAATTCTTCTAGGTGCTTCCACTACATCTGGCCAAAGATTACGCCACACCCCATTCATACAACTCATTTTAACTTCCTTCCAAGCCTCTTCTATGTTGTGAATAGACTTCATAATGTTGTATGACTTCCACCACTCTCGCATAGACTGTCTTCCTTCCCCGTCAGTTTCATGAATTAGTTGGCTAAAAGTGCGGCGATGGTAATAAGCTTTGAAGTTTGCTATTGCTCCCTGGTCCATAGGTTGTAATATTGACGTAGTGTTTGGTGGAAGGAACTTTACGTACACTTTTAAGTCTCTGGGCGTATCAAGTGAGGTTGGATGTCCTGGGGCATTGTCTAAGAGTAATATAACTTTAGGTTCAAGCCCATTTCTGTCACAGTATGATTTGACTGATGGGCAAAAACTATTAGAATACCATTCTTGAAAAAGTTCCCGTGTAACCCACGCCTTTCTGTTTGATCGCCACACAACTGGTAGACTTGTCTTGTCTGTGCCTCGCATTGCACGGGGTGTTTCTGAATGGTACACTAGTAAAGGTTTCAGTTTGAAATCACCAGTGGCATTACCACCCAGCAGAAGTGTTAGTCGATCTTTCGCAGCTTTGAAACCACTGGCTTGACGTTCTTCCTTAGAAATGAATGTTCGAGATGGCATTTTTTTCCAGTAAAGTGCGGTCTCATCAACATTGAAGATGAGACAAGCAGGAATTTTCTCTCGTCTAACGAAGTCTTGAAACTTGTCTGGAAACTCAGCTGCAGCTTGAATGTCCGCGCTGGCCGCCTCGCCTGTTATGTGGATATTGTGAAGATTAGAACGCTGCTTGAACCGATGGAACCAGCCTCTGCTGGCAGCAAAAGTCGGAGTGGCACTCCCTTCTCCTTCTTTTGTTTTCAGCATCTCATACAAAGATTTTGCTTTTGTGCATATGAGATCTTGACTTAGTGTGTGTTCTTCTTATTCAAATCTTCGATCCAGACTGACAGTAATTTCTCCATTCTTTCTAAGATAGATGATCTCGAACGAGAAAGTTTTGTTGCACTTATAGGTGTTGAACCTTCGCTGGAGATTTTAATTTTTTCCCGATTTTTATAAATCGTTCTCACAGTCGATTCTGAGAGTCCAAAATCTCTCCCAACAATTGTTGCTTTGCCTCCATTTTCCATTCTTCTTAACACTTTCATCTTCAATTCCAAAGTGACGCTTTTACGCTCTTTTTTCTTTACAGGCGGCATTTTTAACGTAGGGTTAAATTATGTATGTATGTATCTCCAATAAATATTAAAACAAAACTGCCAGCCGACCGAACTAACATTACGGAACAAATGAACACACGAAACGAACGAGGAAATCCCCATAGAACAAAGTCGAAGGACAGGGAATTCCCAATTCTTCAAAGAGAATATTCAGAGAAAGCGGGGATCCCCCCGCGACCATAGAGAAGTTAATGATTACATGAGCGCGAAATTTGAAATTCGCGTTATAGTGAAACCGCGCGTAACGGGGTCGCGCTAAGCGGGGTATTACTGTACTTCTTTGTACTGATCTTGCCTCATTATTCCTTTGACGACGTACAGACGTCCAGTGCCCTTGCCGCTGATGACTGACCAAATCATCACTTTGGTGGGATGTTTAACCGTCGGGACGACACAATCAGGATGAAACTTTTCTCCATGACGACGACGCACATACTGAGCTTTATTCTGCAAAATTTCGAATGTGCTTTCGTCACTGAAGCAGACCTGTCAAAAATAGGAAAAATATATAAACTTCCATGTTTATTTGCTTTATTTAACTGAAAATGATAATAATGTATCAATTATTGATTAAATTGCTGTATCTTACCGATCTCCAGAAGTCCACATCTTTGTCTTGCCATTGTTTGGCCCACTTCAGGCGCTTTGCTTTCATTGCAGCTGTTAACTTGGGCTTCCTGGCGGGGCGACAGGCCTTAAAATCTAATTCACTTCAGTTTTTTTACGTGGTGAAAGATCGCCTTTGATTTAATGAAAATAGTCCAATTACTTTTTTAAAGCACTGCATACAAAATAAACTAATAACTGAGTAGTATAAAACTGTTAAACAAACAATCACAGTCCATAAAGCCACAGAAACACGTCCGTACCTGACTCGATTCCGACCACGACTGATACAGGTTTGTACTTATTTACGTTCATGTATCACTTTGTCAACACAGTGTTGCCATATGTTAAAAATAAATACAAATATGTAGTCTACAACAATTCTTTTAAATAAAAATCAATAATATTGTAGTTTAAATATACCATTATTGCATAAAAACTCTTAAGAAACATAAAATTACTAAAAAAAATACAGTGCGTCTAATAATTTGGCCAGGGACTGTATATTGTTTTTTATATACAATTACAAGTGTACAAACTACGTGGACGTGGCACAGATGATTGAAAACGGATCGGGCTGGTGGCGCTACACGCACGTTTCTTCTCGATTTAACAAAATTCCTTCGACTAATTTAGAATTTTTGTGTTTTCAATAACTGTTCTCTTTGTGTCTGGATGTTTAAATGAAATATAAATACTTTATACTTAAAGCTTAGACTTCTATCTTTCATTTCCCATCCAATAATACGCAAAAAATACGTTTATCATGAACAGTTTTTTAAGAGCAAAATTACAAAAAACGAAAAAAACCTAATTTTTTATTTTATTTTGGAATTTATGGGGTTATGTTCATCAAACTTTAACAAACTTTTTTTTTTCGTATTCTATGTCCCAAAAACTACCTTTGTGCCAAAATGCAGCCTGTTAACATTTAATGAGAGCTCAAAACCGCTTGCGACTATATATCTAATACAAAGAATTACGATTTTCTCATCAAATCAAAGTTAAGACAGCTATCAATCTAATTTTTAAAATAATTTTTTGAACATATTTTTCTTTCTTCCATATAAGCCGAAGGAGATGAATGCAGTATAGGAGATCCGTCTAATGGACAACATTCTTCGATCTGTGGCCCAGGTCTTGCATGTATACCTACGGAAGAAGACGGAACAGATGGAACATGTCAAAAAAGTAAGTCGATAAGAAATCGAGAATTATGCGGTTTACACTCATGTATTGTAGTAAGTCTTTACTTTCGGATGATTGGTTTAAAATGTTCACGACATTTTGTCTATTAGTTTGCGAATTACAGCTACTCGTGACGCTACTTTTGAGTTTTGCAAAACGATGAAACAAAGAATTTCGTGTGTTGATTAAATATTGCTTTTTCATGGGTAAAATACAGCCAGAGCCCAAGAATGGCTTGAAAAGTCTTATGGCACATCTGTTCCGTCGAAAACTACTATAAGTCGATGGTTTAATGAATTTAGGATTTTTGAAAATTTAATACGCAGTTGAATTTAGTTCTTACTTGTTCAGGCTCTACCATAATCATAAAAAAAGTTCTACAAAATGACTTGCAATATCGCTTTAATACATGTAACAATGTGATATCGCAAGCACTTCTATGGAACGTTACGTTATAAATATTTCTGTTAAGACATTTGGAGGTTGTCGGTGTATACCTGGATATTTCCAAGTACAGTAGAACCCCGGTTATCCGAGGTAACGTGGGGGACACCCTCCTCGGATAACTGAAAACACCAATACTTTAAACCGATGTATTAACGTTTTTAACATATAAATAGGTACATACATTATAAAACAGTGAAATAGTTATCTATGCGCTTCTGTTTCATATTGCATCTTCTTTTTCTCGCTGCAATGTTTCTCCATCTATTAAGAAGATGCAAATCCGCTGGGGTTGCGTCTGGTTGTTGTTCGATATACCTAAAAGCTTTTTTCAAAGAAACAAAACCTTCTTGATGAGAGATCTTAGTGGGAGACTGTTCATCCACCGCCGCTTCGTCATCGTCATCGTAATCTGATTTTTCGGTTTCCTGAAAGGCATTCGTTATTTCTTTAATACTCATTTCTTCTTCTAAATCATCTGCTGTAATCCATTCAACAACATCTTCTCTTGTCACATTTTCGCAACCTTTTAATTTTTACATTAATTCAAATAAACTTTTTCCTTTTTCTTCTATCTCGCTCTCAAAATTTGAACAGGACATTTCTCCATCGCTTCTCAATTTCAAAGCTAATTCATTTAATGGAGTATCATCTTCACTGTCATTATAGTCCTTAAAATCAATAACTTTTGACCAAGATTTTTGAATAGTGGTAGTACGCACAGAATCCCAAGCTTGACTTAACCAGTAAATAACATTTTTCAGTGTAACCTTTCTCATCTCATTGATAATATCCTCCTTTTCTGTGTATTATAACAGATGTTCAAGATATAAACGCCTATAATTTTTTTTAATGTTTTCGAGGTTGCCTTGATCCATTGGTTGCATTATGCTGGTTACATTTGGAGGAAAAAATTTTACAACAATTTCGCCCACATGAAGTCCTTCTCCAGGGTGAGAGGCGGCATTAGCCATTAACAAAATTGCTTTAATAGGAAGACTGTTTCTGTTCAAAAATTTAGTCACAGATGGCACGAACTCTTCTTCAAACCAGTTAGTAAATAAGGTCGCATCCATCCATGCGCTCTTCTGACTTTTGTAATAGACTGGTAGGGTCTGGTCTGGTGGTGTCTTTCAAAGCTCTTGGACGTGCAGACTTGCCAATCACCATCAGTGGGATTTTGTGCTTGCCAGATGCATTGGAACATACCATTATAGTTAATCTTCCCTTACTTCGTTTGTGCCCAGGAGCTGATTTTTACTGTCGAGATGCCAGTGTTTTTGATGGAAGCATTTTATAATTCAGACCAGTTGTAAATTTGATCACATGTGTATCCACAATCTTCGATTTGCTTTTTAAAGTTCTGCTTAAACTTCTCAATTGATGACACATCAGCAGAAAGTTTTTCACCACATACAGTCAGTTGTCGTACATCGTAGCGTTTTTTTTCCAGCGGTCAAGCCATCCAGAACTGGCGGTAAACTGATCTATCTCTGGGAATTGCCTACTAATCATTATTGCTTTCTGTTGTAAAATTGGACCTGACAGAGACACACCTTTTGATCTCTGTTGGTTAAACCACATGAAAAAAGCTTCGTTAACCTTTTCATAGCCGGTTTTCATTGATTTTCTTCCTGAGGACGAGGAGGCTTGATTTATACACCACTCTTCTATTTCTGTGCGGTTTCTTTTCCAATCTCCAACTGTTACTTCACCTACTCCATAATAAACAACTTTAATTGTCTCTCCTGCTTCAAATCTTCTGATGGCTTTTAATTTTTCTTTAATAGGAACGACGATTCTTTTACGCTTGTTTTGCTTCATTATAATATGACAAACAAAAATTCAAACAAAGCAGTTTGTATTAATTACACTTAACTACCAGAACTCCAACCAAATAAATTATGTAAGTATACTCGTACTTCTCCGTAGTAAACGCTATAACGCACTGCATTTACGCAAATTTACATGCTGAAAGAGTCCAAAAACATAAATAGGGGAACTCCTCACACGGGCCAGGGGGATTCCCCGAAGGCCCCGACGATTTTAAATGGAAATATATACATACATATTTTAGAAGCTCGGTTAATACGCAGCATAGACGCGCGTACCTCGGATAATCAAGTTCTTAGATTGGCTCGGTTAATCCGGAGCTCGGATAATCGTGACTCGGTTAATCGGGGTTGTACTGTATATAATTAAAAATAAATGTTATATTCTATATTTCTTTATTTAGTGTCGACTACATGCACCCTGGCACAACAAGATTATGATACAAGGAGAGAAGAAGGATACTTAGGAACCATGGAAACAAGAGCCACTTGTGATGATGATGGATTGTACCAGTCCTACAAGTGTATTCCTGGACAAACGTAAGAAAATGTTCATTTTTCAGAGCATTAGATATTGTCATTATTTTGTAATAAAAAAATTCTTTCTAAAGCAAGAGGGTCTGAGTTCGAAACTCAGTATAGGCGAAAACATAATTTTAATTGTTTTTATTTTTTTAATTATTTTAATGTGAATGTTTCAGATTATTGTTTGTAATTGAGAAGCACCACCATTTTACAACACTATAAAGAAAAGAGCACATGGAAGAAGTTTACAGCAGTCAGAATTAACAATACAGAAAATTGATCTCTACTCTGGGCTCTTTTCTTTAACATTGTTATGAAATTGTGTTCTCTTTTATTACAAGCGGATATTGGCACAATATGTGTCGGAAAGTTCTCCTGTTCTTCTTTTTTCTCTTTTGGCTCTGTTCTTCTTTGAGGCAATTAACTAGCTTAAATCAGAAGCATAGACATAGCTATCTCTTTTTAAAATACCGCTAAGTTAAGGCTCTCTTGAAAATAATATTTCTAAGTGTTCTATTTGAACTAAAATCGGGTATGGGGCTTTTCTCGCCTTGAATTCCGTGTCGGGGTACTACGCCTACGCGTTTATTACAGGCCTACAGAAAAGAGAGAGGTATTGGACGCACAATCGCTTTGTCTCTTTCTAGAGAGTGGTCAATTTTATGAAGTTAATGCTCAGTCCATCCTCTGTGTCTATGATCAGAAGGATGCAGCTTAGTTACTGGTGCTCTGTTTCTTGTTTGTCTTCCCTTTTTTTCAAGAGGTTAATCACTTATTTCTTCTTTTTCTTTGTCTCCTGCGGACAACTACAAGACGTTCACAATATCGATATCGGTGGACTATCTCAGAAAGTTGATCCGCCTGCTAATATTGATATACCCACTGTAGCTTGTACTGAGCGTACCTTGAGTCACGCCAATGTCACTAGGAGAACTGTTGATATTTAAGAATTTGTTTTATTGGTCGTTTAAAATGATAATCTACTAATACCAATTTATTTTTAAGATGTCACTGTCTTCGTTCTGACGGTAGCCGTATTTTTGGAGAAGCCAATTTTAACACTGTCCCTGACTATATGCCCTGTGGTAAGTATAAACTCAAATTTGATGGTTATCTATATTCTAAACAACGTATAGCATTTGTTAGACAAAGACGAATTTGCATCCAAGCGACCGGCAAAAAGCGTTCCCGATTAGAGGGTGGGAGGAATAGAGAACACGCCCTTGCGCGCAGGATAGTAATAACAGAGATATTAGAATAGAGGAGAGAAAGCATATAGCCTGCTGTAAGTAAAAACGTATAGTCTTTAAAAAGAGAAGGAAATAATATGAGTCATTCTGTCTCTCTTACTCGGCGCACGCTTACAACACTCTCGCATGGGTGCACGCCCACAACACTAAGTTAGAGTGCGAGAGTGTTGTGGGGGTGCGCCGAGAAGAGAGACAGAATGACTCATATTATTTCTTTCTCTTTCTACGAGCGCCACGCTTCTCGCGAGAACTTACCTCCTCTATTCTATGGATCTCTCGTAAGGAACACGGAAAGTGTCGCCATTTTTAACCAGTTAAAAAGCGTCAGTTTTTAAAACATAACCTTAAATTAGATTTGGAATTTTTGTTTGGATGTTTTAAAACTAGTTATTCTAATTTTTTATTAACTTTAGGCGTATTAACGCGACTCAAGATTATTTAAAGGATCTGTTACCTCAAGTCTTTAAAATAGTTGACCAATATGTGCAGATATTTTAATTGATTATTGAAAAATTTTGTAAAACCACTAGTAATTCTCGTTTTTAAAATATCATCATTCAATCTAAAGTTACGGTTAGGTCAGGTTTGTATTACCGTTTTAGTATAAAATTATTAAATTTAATAACATCTTTTAACTTCTAGAATGTTCAAGAAAATACTACGATGCTGTCGATATTTTGGGACGCGACTTACACCCTCACGAACACTTCCGATGCACAGCCGACGGCAACTACGCCCGTATACAGTGCATTAATGAACAATGTCTGTGCGTCGACACGCAAGATGGCGCTCCAACTTACCCTGATGATGATTTGGTCGACATGAATGAGATTAGTAACAAAACTTTGCCATGTTGTAAGTAAATTGTGTGAAGTAGTTTATTTGTCGATAATTATGTTCGAAACAAACACAAGTTTGGCGATAAACTATCACGTCTATTTGGCATAACAGATAAATAATTTGTAGATGTACAGGCTGATCATTTTTAGACGTCCGGCCTCGATTTATGGAAAATTGTTGGGTATTAATTTTTTTTTTTATAGTAGAATGGTCTAGTGCATGTCAAGGCGTATATTGTTGTATCTGATATTTCATAGTGAAAACTACGCTGGGCGCCGCAACGCCAAACCATATTATCGATCTTCATCGACATACCTTTTGAAAACGGCATTCGAAAGCCCTAATTTTTTTTAACATATTTTTCTTAAACTTCTTTTTTTTCTGATTGGTTTTGTATAAAAGTTATGGCCCTTTAAAATATTATTTTTTGGGTTATCGCGGTTGTCATGGATCGTATGCCATGTTGGGCGGTTTTCAAAACAATTTATCTAGTAGGCGGCTGTCGTACTTTAATCTGACAGTAATTATAATAATATTAGTTACTATGCTGTTGAGGTTTTTCCTGTAATAAAATATCTTTGAATGATAAAAAATAAGAATACATTATTTTTATTAAAACCACAAAATAACTTTTAACATTACATAACTTATTACATATTTATGAAATTAAATGTTTGAAACTTAGAAAATAAAAAAAGGAATTTCCTATATGTCTTCCTTCTTCTATTTTGCATTTTTCCATTTTTAGTGTTCCGTACCGAACACTTATAAGATCACTTCGGTGTCTGTCTGTGTGTCTGTCTGTCACACCGATTTTCTCCGAAACTATTTGACATAGAAAGTTGAAAGGTAATAATATAGGAATTGATGCCCTCATCAGAGCCATGTAGTTTTGAGAGTTAAATTTTGACTTAAGGGGTTAGTTTTGGGGGGTGAAATCGGAAGTGGAAAAAAAAAATTTTACTAGGTCATCGAGTGTGGTGTCAAATGAAAGCTTGTGAAAACACGAGTAAAAAAATATATATAATGTAATACTTGCGCGTACTTTTCTTTGTATTATTTTTAAAAAATCGCGAAAAATCGCTGTCCCCCCACCTTATCTCGAAAAGTATTTATCAAAAAATTTTGAAAAAATTCTGGAATATTCTCCACGGGGTGTAGATTGAACGAAAATTATCACGAGTGCATTACCTTTAATAATTTATCTGGTATTTAAAAAAAGCAAAAATTTCAAGGTCATCAGATTTCAGTAAAGATTGGAAACAAACTTTGTTGAAAACTCATTTGGGGTGTGTTTTGTGAAGTCACGGATCATTTTATACCTCTGTAACAAAATTTTTTATTTTAAAAGTAATCAACGTACGGAACACTAATTGCGCAAGTTCAACTTGCACTTGACCGGTTATTTTCATTAACGCTTGATGAGTGGCTCTGTAAATAATTTCTCCAGATATACTATTGCACGCATCTGATATTTTTGCCTTTAAGTGTTTAATATCATCTATCACAGTATTGTATACAACATCTTTAAGAGTCTCCCACAAGAAAAAATCTAACGGCGTGAGATATGGTGATTTAGGTGCTCAAATACCTTGGCTGCGAACCCCTAGCCATCTTCGTTGAAACCGTTCCTTCAAATACTCTCTAACAGCAACAGTTGTATGAGGTGGAGCTCCGTCGTGTTGATAACACATAAAAATATGCCTTCATAAAATAAAGGGAACACTTGCTAATAACACTGGTAGAGTATTAACCAAGAAATTAAGGTACCTATTTTAGGGTTCCCTCAAAAAAAAATGGTCCAACCAAATGAAACAGCTTGTTGACTAACGCCCAATTGCTCGGCGAGTTATTTTTGTGTTTGCGAATCATCTTCGTATTTTTTTGGCTGTTTTCCACGTTCCCTGTCTGCAACATCGAAGTCACCACTTTTGAAACGCCGAAACCATCGTTCACATGTATCTTGCGATGGAGCACGTTCACCATAAGCTTCTCGAAGTAATCGGTGCTGTCCGCGAATGCTCTTTGTTCGGTATAAATTGATATAAATATTGAACACAACGACACAACACTATGCACACACTTTTCCAATTTATCACTCGTGCGCGTCTGACACTTGTTGATGACACAACAAAATGGCGCAGCGTCAAATCTTTATAGCACAAACTGCATTGGTGCATCATCTGTTTGAAATCCGCATTTCATACTTGTACGCCTGATAAAAATGATCAACCTGTACAAAGGAAGTGACATAAATGAACTACTGAACCGTGCCGAGGCTCGTAATTAAACAGCACGCAACTGTATTTCATAGTCAAAAGTTTCTTTATTTTTTTTTAGATACTGTAGAAACGCCAGGCCAGTATTACAGAGCGTGTGAGGCCGAATATATGAAAATATACAAAGATATTGAAGAAAAGAAGAAAAAGTCAGGTTACCAACTCGTTTTCGGGTATAGTTTCCCAAAATGCGATATGGATGGTACATATGCATCGGTGCAAGAAAACAAAACTCAGTAAGTGTTCTAGTATGTATCGAAAACCCAGACATAAAAAAAAATAGACAGTATGTCATTCATAACATGGTTTCCCGCCAAATGATCTATAAGAAACTTCAACGCGTGCGGTAAGGACAAGAAGAAAACACTGGACAGATTTTCAAACTGACCTTATGCAAAAAAATAACTGGTTAAGTGCAAGTTGGAGTTGCGCAATTAGTGTTCCGTACGTTGCACAGTGATTCGGCAAGAACATGCTAGCGGGACAATATTCATGACGTAATTTCCAGGAACCACTGATAACGACTTGTAAACAACCCCCCCCCCCATTTAACGAATTCCAAGAATTAATTTGTTTATCACCTCATAAAGGTATCTTATCAGGGGGTCAAAGTAACCCTTATAAGAGAGGTCATTTTCATTTGCAAATCAGTTGCATTTTATGCACACATGTGATAACATATTTTAAAATTGGTAGCAAAGTGAAACGAGTTTTTTGTGATGGAATATTCTGTTGAAGGTATGTACTCTATTATGACTTTTTTTTTTTTATAAAAAATATGTATACTTTTGGTGTAATATCAATTTGTAAATGTATAGATAAATCCAGCAAATTTTACATTAATTGTAAACTTTAAAAGTAGCAACTTTTTTTATCCACATATATCCACCTAGATTTTTCTATATGTAATACCTACAACATTCAGGCACAGATTCATATATATTATAGACCCCGAAAAGGCCCGAAAGTAAAATTATTTTATTTTTTTCCGGACGAGTCGTGACTATGACGAAAATTAAGTTTTTTGAAGAATGGCTAAAACATGACAAAACTGAACGAAACAGTGGCATTTTTTATTATATAAGTGAAAAATT
This sequence comes from Pachyrhynchus sulphureomaculatus, assembly GCA_019049505.1. Lineage (NCBI taxonomy): Eukaryota > Metazoa > Arthropoda > Insecta > Coleoptera > Curculionidae > Pachyrhynchus > Pachyrhynchus sulphureomaculatus. Next base: position 13,326,282 of record CM032446.1, read on the forward strand.
CAATATGTCCGATGTTTCTGACGATTCTCTAAAACGACTTAAAATGAAAATATCAAGCCTTTCAGCAAAATTCAATCAAAAGTGGACTTCTTTAAAGTGTAACAAAGAAATGTTTCTAATCAAACATAAAGACTGGTTAGAGGGATCCGGAATCGAAATAAAGATGTGTGTTAACAAGCCGTGCACTTCAACATCATCAGCGGCTCTTTCCGTAGGGCGACCCAGAAAATCATTTGAAGACTCATCAACGAAAACGAAGAGATGGAGAGTAGAAGATCTTTTGGAATCGCGAAGTGCAAGTGAGCTTATTACAGCAGCTGAGTTAGCTACTCGAAAAGAAGGGCATCGAAGTGTTGCTAAACAGATCCATAACGTCGCGGTCAGTGAAACTAGAGAAAAGAATAAGTGTTCTGAACAAAGTCGGCAGTTAACAACAGACGAAGCTTTAGCTTATTATGTGGAGTCGAAATCGACTTCTCACTCATATAAACAAACAAGAAAATGGTCAATGAAAGCGGGACATCAAGTGTATCCATCGTCTTATAGTTTAGGTAAGTCCAAAGCTTCTTGTTGTCCTTCTGACGAATATATTTCTGTGACTGAATCTCGAGCTGAAATTAAACTTCACGCGATTTTGGATAAAAAACGGCTGAACGATTAGTTAAAGCTCAGACGGAAGTCATTAGAAGTGTGTTACCTCGTTCATATTATACGTTGGTAAGCAAATGGGGCTGTGATGGGAGTTCGGGGCATAGCACGTATAAGCGGAAATTTGAGAACACTAACGCTACAGACGAATTTTTGTTCGTATACTCATTTGTCCCTTTGAGACTGCTTGATGGCGAAACTGTGATCTGGCAAAATCCAAGACCTTCCTCTACTTTATATTGCCGTCCTATTAAGTTTATTTTTGCTAAGGAGACAAAAGAGTTTACGAAAGAAGAAACTTCTAAAATTTTAGATGAAGTAAGTCAGCTTCTTCCAACATTATGTAATGTTGCTGGATCTCAAATCTCTGTTAAACACGATTTGTTGTTGACAATGACTGTTGACAAAGTGTGCAATGCCTTAACAGACACAAGTTCAACACAAAAGTGTTATATTTGCGGTGTCACCCCGTCTACTATGAACGAGGAGTCAAAGAAATATCCCAGCAACGAAGAACGCCTTGCATTTGGTTTATCTACTTTACATGCACGGATCCGCACGTTTGAATGTTTGCTTCACATCAGCTATCGTTTAGAAATAAAAAAGTGGCAAGTCAGGGGAGATAACGACAAAGCTATTGTGAAGTAACGCTCACAAGAGATACAAAAAGTGTTTAAAGATCGTATGGGTCTCATTGTAGATAAACCAAAACCTGGGTATGGTAACACAGATGATGAAAACACAGCACGTAGATTTTTTTCCAAAGCTGAATTGAGCAGCGAAATTACAGGATTAGACGTAAACCTTATTCGTAGATTTCATGTAATTTTAAGAACTTTGTCATCGGGATATGACATAAATTATATAGAATTCGAAAAGTTTTGTGTTGATACTAGAAAATTATACCTTGATCTGTATTCGTGGTATTCCATGCCCGTTACTGTGCATAAAATTCTTGTACACAGCGCGGAAGTTATAAAGTCTTTTCTTCTTCCCATTGGACAACTCTCCGAAGAAGCCCAGGAGGCAAGAAATAAAGACTGTCGTAGATTCCGTGAATGGCACACCAGGAAGCGGTCACGTATTGCCACAAATACAGATCTTTTGAGAATGCTTTTAATTACGTCTGACCTTGTTATCAACTCGTATAGAGAATTACCGCGAAAAAAAATTACTTCTTTGCCATCGGAGGTTCTGCAGTTGATTATCCCACCTTCATTGCCATCCGAAACACCATCAGTAAGTCATCATCACGAATTAAACGAGGAGGATTATTTACTTTCTGAATATTCTACTGAATGGGAGAGCGGTGATGACGACTCATCTGATGGTGATTAGTAGGTTTAAGTATTTTTTTATTGTAATTATTATTCTTATTTTATTGTGTGTTGTAGTTGCTTATAATTCATGCCTTAGTATATAAGTTATTTAATATTATATTTCTTTTACTTATACACCTTGTTATTGTAAATAATTGATATATAGATACTGTTATTGTACTAATTTATTTTAAAAGAAATAATATTTTGTAAATTAATAAATGTGGGTACTATCATTATGATTTTTATTTTTTTCCTAAAAATTTCTATGTAAACAAACATGATTGTGGTTTTCACACATAGTGAGTAGGTAGACGTATGTAGCTAATTAAAGAACAATTAGCGACAATAGTGAACAAATGAGACACATTAGTAAACCACTTCCGTCTTGCAGCTACATATTTCGATTAATACACATACAGTACACATTTTTCAACTTTTTTTTTTCTTAAAATAGCTTAAGATACCTGGAATATACATAAACAATTGAAATAAGTGAAGAAATAATATTGTCCCGCTAGCTTGTACTAGTCGAGACACTGTGCGTTCATTGCTTTTAAAATAAAAATTTTTGTTACTGAGGTATAAAATGAACAGGGATTTCACGAAACACATCCCAAATGAGTTTTCAACAAAGTTTTTTCCGATCTTTACTGAAAGCTTGAAGTTTTTGTTATATACAGTGTGTCCCAAAAGTTTTATACAAATGGAGAAAAAGTTTATCTTACATATTACAAAAAAAAAATTCTTGATAAACAGTTCTGCATCACATGAAAATCCATAATCAGCATCTATGTCATGATAATCTACGCTGCGTTTAGATTCGAAGGTTAACAGGACACCTTCAACAAATCTTCCAGCAGTTCTGATATGTGTGATAATGAGCAGACCTTCTTTTCCTGAGAGCGGATTAAAACCCGTTGACCATCCCTCTTGATGGGCCTGTCTTCGACTTTTAATATTTTCATTTTGCCAGCATTTAGCTGCTGTATGTCCTTCGTTCAACCAAGTTTCATCTAAATGGTATATTCGTTTCTATTCTTGTCTAGCCTTTCAGATGTTTCTTAAGTAATGTCACAGTAAACATACTATACAGTAGCGAAACTCAAGGATAACCGCATAGGAAAATTAGATTCGTTTTCAGAAGGTCACGTGGCAATCCGCCATGTTAAAAGTGGACCAGCGCGAGATTTGAAATACAAATAAAAAAAATAGAAAAGAAATGAATACAAGTGAAAAAACTTGATAGAAAGGCATTTGATGGAATTCTTCATATTTAACTTCAGTTTTTAATAACCTTATCCAAAAATTCAAAAGTCTATTAAAGTTAAACGTTTTATTTACATAATTTTTCAAGTAAATTTGTAATTAAAGATGTTTTTTAAGGACTAAATTAATTTAATTTTAACATACGTAATACCTAATGCTATTTTTCTTGTGAAATAAAGACATATTGTCATTACTAAGATGTCAACATTTAAAATAAGAGCATTTTTTCTAAGCAGTGTTGTGTTGTTTTTGGTGTGATAGATCTTTTGTTAATTAAAAAATACTGTATCTACTTTTTTGGTACTTATTTTTTTCTTAAACTACAAAAAATTATATTGTGTAACTTCGAGCAAAGGTTAATATAATATTATTAATGAATTATGAACGTATATGTATAGACCTTTATTTTCTATGTGAAGGTTCTATACCTTTTTGTGTTCGGTTATCCGTATTGCTTTTTGATAACGTAATTAACGCTTGCTTTTATTTACAATGAATTAATATTTTGATCAAAGAGTCAATACAGTAATTTCCTAATTATATTTACATACAATACTTAGTTATGACCAAGCTGACTTGTCAATTACAACCATATTGGGAATGTGGAATCTTTGGCACAATGACACTTTATTTTTGCACTCGACGCTCGTTTCGCTAACCATATTAGCTTCATTAGGAGAAATGATTGAAGCATATATACTGAGTATTGTCAATTAGTTTAAAAGGAAAATAACTATATTTAATTTATAGTATAGGTATACAACAATAGAAATAAGTTCTTTATAGGAGGAATATTAATAACAGGTAACTAAATCTTCAAAATTTTAATAGTAACCATAATTACCATCAAAATGGACTTCGATTAAGTGTACTGTCCATTTAACGAACCTCTGGCACACATTATCTGACAAAATCATATTACAAAAATTTCTTTGGAATCACATTAAAATTTTTCTTATTTTAATAGCATATTTGATTCAATAATCGATTTATGTCAGTTATTTCAATAATCCCATTCCCCAGTGGTTTTGTGATCTCAACACGACACTTAATATTTAAACTTTCAAACCCACTTAGAAGAAAATAAAATATACTGTCTAAAATTTGAAAAATAATAAATATGTTGTTATAGGTTCTATATTCCTTACAATATATTCCCAGAAACTTTTGAAAGATTGGCATGAAAAAGGAGCAATGTAATTTATAGAGAAAAATAGAAAAAAAAAGTCACTTTCAGAGTATTAATTGTACTTGCAATGAGACAGTGTTAAAATTTATCAGGTTTATTATTAGAAAAAGGTGTGTCAAACAATTAATATAGATGAAGTTATTGAAAACTAGAAGCCTCTTGAGAATACACCTTTTAGAAAAAAATATGTTTTATTTATAATTTACACAAATATAAATAGTTTTAAATAACTGAATACTAGTTTACACAAAAATAAATCTTTCTAATAAACAGAATTTGGAGGATTATTTATTAATCATAAAAAAAAAATTACACAGGCACACAAAAAAAATTTTTCACTACTGAACAGACCGCTATACCTATATGTATTTTTGGACGCTCAAACCGAATCTGAGGTTAGAATTGAGCAATCACGTCAGGATTTTTAAATAACCAGCCGAACTAAGTTTAGAATAAATTTCAAGCTTTAATGACCAAATCACTCTACCAATACCAACGTTTTATTAAATCAATCAAGGTTCCCTGGAAGGCCGTCTCTTGAGCAAATACGCCTAAAAAAATGTACATCGGTAATGATAATATTGTTTCATGCATATGTATTTTTTCAAAAATGCTTTAAGTTTGAATAATTTTTGCAATTCTCAACGGCACAACAATAACCTCCTCTCCCCATGATTATATAAATTGTTTCTCAATCTTTTCGATTCTCTTCACTTACAAACGTTTTTAATTCTCTTTTTCTACAAACTCTCTCTTCCTTCTGTCTTTATATTCATATAAACTGCAGTCACATCAAGAAACGATGGACAATACATTTCCAAAGACACATTCCGAGATCGGATGTAAACACTGAGCGGCCATTTTGAAAAAGGACCCGTCGACGCACGCGCCGTCAAAATCTCGTCACCAAATTGGAGCTCAGCTTCGCTACTGTAGTATGTTTACTGTGATAATGTCTTCTCCAAGAGACAATATCATTTCTGTCTATTATAATAGATTTCCTAGAATACTTTTTCCATTGGAAACCAATATGTTTTAAGATTTCTTATGCATTTTATTGGATTTTGCTACCTGTTTTGAATTATTTTTAAGGGTTCACTCTATTTTAGGCAGAAATCCTCTGCTATACAATAGAGTCATAAAGTGTAAATGAGGGTTCATCGGTAGCATAGCAGTCCGAGCATAACCTTATAGTGTTTAATAAATAAAATTATCTTCAAAATAAAGTTATAGAAATATAAGATTTATTACCAAGAATGTTTTAATCTATAGATCTATGTATATATACAAATTCACAATTCACGACATGTAAGTACGTTAATTACAATCAGAAACAATCATCACCTTCAAAATCTGAAGACTCGACTTCCCTTAAATTGATCATTAAAGGTTCTATTCCCACAGTTTCTTCGATGTATTCGTCAAGTTTCCACATTTTATTTTCTTCTTCTATAACATGTCGAATGGCATTTTTCCAATTATCCTCTTTGTTGGTCGCTATTCCGGCGAGTAATAATTACCTTACGTCTTGAAGTTTGAACGTGGTGTTTTCCCTTGCAACGAAACCTTTAATTTGTGCCCAAATTAGCTCTATGGGATTCAATCCGCAACGATATAATAATAATAATAATAACAAAAACTATACCCCACTTGACTTATCCCGGGTAGACCACCCAGCAGATACACACAGTCACATCCAATTACAACAGGAAAAGATGAAAACGTGGTCAGAAAAAAACACTCCACGGAAAACACAGATACCACATAGAACAAGACCACGTAAATAAAAAACAATCATACACCTGGTTACGGGATGGGCAGCTATTCCGGGAAACAGAAGGCTTCTTACTTGCAATCCAGGATAAAGTCATATTAACCAGAAACTACCAAAAGCACATCATCAAAGACCCAACTATTACAGAAGACAGATGCAGAAAATGCCACCAGCAGAAAGAAACGATCGAACACATAACAAGCGGATGTAAAATATTAGCCGGAACGGAATACACAGCCAGACATGACTCAGCGGCAAAAGTAGTTCATCAAGCACTAGCCACAACATACACCTCATAGAAAACACAGATCCCTACTACAAATACACACCAACATCCGTACTTGAAAATAAAGATTACAAACTCTACTGGGACATCAGTATCCATACAGATAAAACAGTCTCCGCCAATAGACCCGATATTCCTTTTCAGTGCAAAAAAGAAAAAGTCACCTATCTAATTGACATAGCTGTCCCCAACGACACAAACATCCAAACGAAATACACAGAAAAAATTTCCGAATACACAGACCTTGCAACGGAAATAAAAAGGCTATGGAAACAAGAAAAAGTCATCATTGTCCCCCTCATTATATCAGCCACAGGCCTTACACCAACAACATTCACACCACGCTTAGTACAATTAGGACTCAAGACAAACATACACAAAAACATTCAGAAGTTAGTGATTTTGAAAACATGTAACATTGTCAGGTCATTCCTTAATACACAATGGTAATGCGTTTGTGCTGACTTGGTTTGCGCCCGTCAGCCAAACATGGAACCACATTGACCAAATGTGAGAAAGAAAAACGAGAACAGTCACAATAATAATAATAATAATAGCTTTATTACCCAACAGTTTCCCATTAATAGGGTAAATATTTAGACATTTACATATTCAATGACAGTCTGTAGTAATTGCTTCTTAGTACAACAGTATATATCACAAACACCACAAACATGATTAAAATTAGTACACATTACATGAATAGGTCAATTCAATAACAAATTAGTATTAGGTCTGTTACATCTAAAAAAACATACTTGATCGTGAGTGTATCCGTGGCACATTGATGTTAATACGAGACAGTATATCCGTGCAATCAATCATATTGTGCAATACTTTATATAGGAGTAATATTGAGGCACAAACTCTCCTGATTCCCAGGCTAAGAATATTTGTCTGTTCACACAAATAATCGCTGCTGATTCCCCGTTCAGGATACATTCGATTAATCTTAAACAACAGAAATTTCAGAAATCTCCTCTGCACTTTTTCAAGTGAAACTCTATGCACCTCGTACATTGGACTCCAGACAATACTTGCATATTCAGTTTCGAGCGAACAAAGCAGAAATACAAAACCTTCAGTGATATGGAGGTAATCTAAGCACTGTGATATTCCGTTCCTTTGCCATCTCATCGACTGCGTATTTCTTGAACTGTGCCTTATTTTGTTTCGCAATTTTGAGAAATTCCGCTTTTAACATACCACCTTTATGTTTGAGATTTTTGTCTCTTGTCGATAGAAGAATATCCGCTTTCTTCATGAATGTGTCAGGAGTAGTTCTAATAATCGGGAATGGTTTGGGGCATTGTCTAATACTATAACTGATTCTGCTGGTATACATTCAATCATTTGTTGAAAGTACTCGTCAAAAAGATCGGCCGTCACCTTCTCACGGTAATCTTTAGTTGACTGTGATTCGAGTTCTAACAAGCCAATTAGCGACCTTTTCCTGAAGGGGGTTGTAATCCAGTTGACCAACCTTTCATAAAAGCTTGTGTTTTTGTCAATGTTCAGCTCAAATTTACTGACTGCTCGTAGATATTCTCTTCTCTAACAAATTATTTCTGTTTCATCGATAAGAATAGATTTTTCTGTTGTGTTTTCCCAACGAGAATTCAGGTTATGGTCTTCTCTGATTTCTTGCAAAACTTTATGTAGTGTAGTTATTTCTTTCTTAATAAAAAAAATGATGTACTTTTCTTCTTATTGCGTTTTTAAAGTCTTCATCGACCTCTAAGGGCTCATTTCCTTTGTGATTCTGAGATTCGTTGCAAGGACCGTGTTTTCTTTCTTTTAGAAATCTATAAAAAGTGTTGGCACAGGTTTCCACAATTTCATGGACTTGGCTTGTTGGCTGTTGATGCACTAGGGCATCGTGGACGTTAAGAATCATTGGTTTTCCTCGCAGGGAAAATGCAGATTTACAGACTCCTGGAAGTTTGATCGGGGCAAAACTGAAAGTTGAAGCCATCGCTGTTCTGATTTGAACTAAGCATATTATAGGTTTTTGCTTTATTTTTTTATACTTACACAGAATATTTTTATTGCATACTTACGTTTTATAACACTGTAGATTTCTAGTTCTTAAGATTTATTAATTGTACTCGTTTAGGCCTTTACCATACAAATAAGATTTTCAGTTTCATCATTTATTTATTAAGATAAACTTTGAAATTCGTTGATTTATATAGCTTATTGTAAAGTTTAGAAGGCATATAATAAAATATTTTTAAGAAAAAGGTCGCACTGTTGTATACAGATAGAAAATAAAGGTGATTAAAACTAAAAATGTAAATAACTGGTAGAGAAATTTCGGATGCTTATGGTTTATGGCATTTTAATATTTATAGCCCATATTGTGTGCTATTAACTCCAAACAAACGGACTTTAACAAATATTTTATTTGATGTTGGAATTTCCTTGTTGAAAAGAAGGCATTTACGTCTTATTCCTTGCTTCAGATTTCCTTCAATTTCAATGTTGGTCGACCTGGCGATTTCATCGGCGATTTTAACGGTCCGTTCTAAGATTTTTTTATTATTTTATATACAGTTCATTTTGCAACACCCAGCATTATAGCACACTGTTGCACTGTTTCGTCAATACTCGCACTGGAATGATTACGTTTTCATGATTTAAAACAATTAAGAATCATTGTCTTTTCGTTTACTGATTGCGAATTCTCCATCTGATCTCACTTCGTAAATGTTCCAGGATAATCAGCTACCCACGAAGAGACACTTTTTTTGAGGGTGGCATGGTACACGTTAAACTTTAACACAACACATTAAAAATTGCAAAAAGACTACACTGATGCAAGCGCGTCAACAATAATGTTAAAACTGATATCTTGTTTTAAAATAAAAATTCGTCTTCGAGAAAATTGTTTATTTGATCCACGCTCAAACAAATATTCTTAGAAACTAACTACTTATTACTTAATATCCCGACCAAGAAACAAAGGAATAAAATACCGTCGTAATTTTGGGTATTCCCTTGGCACTATAACCTAATTGATGTTTAGACTATTGCAGGTAATGTTCCGGCGATAAGATCAGTTCCAGACGGCGACATTAACAATACCCTGAGCAATTCAATTGCCTAGTAATACCGAAAAATATTGTAAATATAGGGAAAATATGCATCATTACTAGATTTTGGGTAAAATATGCAATAATCGGTGAGAATGCTCTAAATATCCAAATGCATATGAAAATACGCAAATGCATATAATCCGGTCTCTATTTATTACTGTACGTCTTTTAAAGATAGAGTATAGCTGGTTACAGAGACATCCGAACGCTAATGTATATAAACTAAACCTGTCTAAAGGTAATTGTTTTTTTTAGTAAATTCTGCGTAGACAAAGAAGGCAACTCTTTGTTAGACCTTAATAAATCAGATGCTACCCTTAAAACTCTAATCGACAATATGGATTGCAGTAAGTATATTTTGTTCACATTCTTAAATATATAAAATTAATATTATTTGAAATTCACCTTTCCCACCAAGTTGAATTCTCTGTGATGCGCCCTTTTGTGATGTCATCCTCGTATGTATTCCATTCCATCCATACACACTAACATTTTTTTTTAGAATGCGCAAGAGCAACACTAATTATGACAACGGCCGAAAAAGCACAGTGTCTACAGAATGGCAATTATAACCCTGTGCAATGTAGGAGAGGTGTATGTAGGTGTGTAGATTCCGATGGTAATCAGAAATGTTCATCTCCAACTGCAGCTTGTGACGAAGTAGATGAAAGTCAAGTCGCTAAGTTATCTTGTTAAAGCTAGTACATATTCACGAATTATTTATTTTTATATAATAAATTTATGCATGAGACACGTTTTTTTTTTACATTCTGTGCGTATTTATTCTTGAAAGTTTTGCATGTATCTAAAGATATCAATTAAAAACCTTTAGCCAACATTTCTTTTTTAAACAGTAACTACATGAGGTGAAAAATTCTGAAACTTTCGAATGTGGATACCTTTCAGATCATATGACTTATTGAGCTTTCTAAAATAAGCCTCAGTTTGGTATTCGTTCCATTCCTTATTTGAGCCAAAATCTCTTTTCTTTGAGACATTTTTTAAATCTGGAAATCAAAAGTACTTTATCGTCGTAAAAAATCCATGTTTTTTTTTTGACAAAATATAATAAAATTTAAGGAATAAGGAAAGCCACCAGGCTCGCATGCCTGCGTATTGGCAGAGACTTAGGCATTTCTTAATTTATTTCAGTCAAACACTGTACCAAATAGACGTAATGTATTTTTAGATCTGATTTTTAGCAGCATCCGATTCACTAATGTCAGCTTTTCCTAGGACGCGCTATTCCCGGATAATGCTCATCATGTTCTTCTTGAATTTGAAATTATGTCAGGGAGTATTATGATTTTATGAGACAGGATGAGTACTACCGTGATTATAAGAATGCGAATTTTTTGGCACTCAATGGCGCCAAGACATCGACCAGTAATCAACGCTTTGAAAAAGATGGATGAGATTCCATCGAAACGTCGGCGAAACCGTCCATTAAGGGACTTCAAGCTAACACGGGATACCCGAAAAACCACTACTACATTTCGTACCCGTGAGAACATTCGTCAAAACATACATATATATATATATATATATATATATATATATATATATATATATATATATATATATATATATATATATATATATACAGTCCCTGGCCAAATTATTAGACGCACTGCAAGATTTCATGTAAAATATTAATTACCGAGTGATATTGTACCGTTTTATTATTTTAAATTGATTTGTTTTTTATTTTTATATTATCCAATTAATTACCTATTTATTTGACATAAATAAAACAGCATTAATTTAGAAAAGCATAAGTTTATTAAGTTTTAAAGAAAAGTGAAATTAATGTTAGTAAAAGTCAATATTTAGTTGAGCCACCTTTAGCCGCTATCAAAGCTTTAATTCTGCGCGGCATGCTATCAATGCAACATTGTACTGTCTCCTGCATTTGAGGATGATGATTCCACACATGAATAATCTTTTCTAGGAGCTGGGTTTTGTTGGTAATCATATCTTTAGCCACTTCTCTTTTCATCAGCTCCCACACATTTTCAATGGGGCTATTACCCAGCCAATCCAACAGAGGGATATTTTTTTCTGCCAAAAAAGCTTTAACCGACCGAGCAGTGTGGCAGGGAGCTCCATCTTGCATGAAAGTGAATGGTTCCCCATTTGGAACCCATTCTCTGAGCTCCGGAATCAACCGATTTTGTAATACTTCTTTGTACTGATCTTGCCTCATTATTCCTTTGACGACGTACAGACGTCCAGTACCCTTGCCGCTGATGACTGACCAAATCATCACTTTGGTGGGATGTTTAACCGTCGGGACGACACAATCAAGATGAAACTTTTCTCCATGACGACGACGCACATACTGAGCTTTATTCTGCAAAAATTCGAATGTGCTTTCGTCACTGAAGCAGACCTGTCAAAAATAGGAAAAATATATAAACTTCCATGTTTATTTGCTTTATTTAACTGAAAATGATAATAATGCTTTTTTACGTGGTGAAAGATCGCCTTTTCTACCCATAATGAAAATAGTCCAATTACTTTTTTAAAACACTCCATACATTTTTTTTTCTTTTTATTGATTTAAAGTAGGAAACACTTGGTAAAAATTCGTAATTTAGAAACATTAACAAGCCGCCATTTGAAACTGTTAGTAATTAGTTCAAATTTTTTTGATGATTTTTGATACTTGACATACAGACTAACTAAAAATAACCAAAAAATCGCACTCGAGAACCTCTAATAAAAAAAATCGATATAAAAGCAAAAAAAACATGTTTTTTTAGAAAATCTTTAAACTTCAATATCTCGAAAACGGTTGAGTTTAGGACATCATGTCATAGAATCAAATCGGTCAGAAACGACCTAAACTATAACGTCCTTAATTATCTAGGACGACTTTCCCTGTAACCCTGTATATGTATATATATATATATATATATATATATATATATATATATATATATATATATATATATATATATATATACATAGATAGTATATTGTTGATCAACGCAAACCTACTTTCGTATGGGTTCATAGACACCTAGAACCACCAGAATCTGTCCTACATATTTATATTTTTCGAGTTCAAGGTTTCAAAATTTCTATCGGGTACATCTAAACACCCGCAATATTTTAGCATACATATTAACAATGGTAATTTAGTCACCGAAAGCTAATAACTACCTTTATAATGCCACTATCATTAGTACTATCATCCTAATTATCGACTTGTTCGAACCGTGAAGAAATTGCGTATCGCTACCACGATCATCGCGCATTAACTTACTAACAATAAGAAAATTAAATTAACTAACAGTAGTACCGACTATTTTGTAAAGCAAATACCTTCTTGCACTTTGTTTGTACTATTTATAAACGGTTCTGCAACATCCTGGAAAAGTTGATATATTGCCGTAAATGCAAATAATATGCAATAGATGTGTGTTTATTTTTGCCTCGCGAATAAAATTTCTAATTTATATTTTTCTAATAATTAAATCGCCATCATAAGATCGTCAGCGTGGTTGATATTTCAAGTTTTGAAATCTGCCGTATCCTTCTATTGTGTTTGAGGTAATTCTAGGGTCCTTTTCTTCTGGAATCTTTTCCATACTCATTTAATAGTTGATCACTTTGTCTCTGCGATTCACATTGCTCTTGATCTCATCTCTGGAAATTGTCCTCGGTGGGAAACAAGCGTCTGATTCGGTGCTGCCAGGAAAATGACTTGGCACTGACTAACAATTTTTTTTTAGCTTCCGGACCGCATGTACGTACCCGTCGTAACAGGGTGGTCGTAATTGATATATGTATGTATATATATATATATATATATATATATATATATATATACATATATATATATATATATATATATATATACACCTCCCTTTCAGTACTATTGGGTACTTCGTGTTTATAATATAAAGAATATTCTTCATTTTATCTACAGTATTATACTGAAATAGTGTGCATTTCAGTATATAGTTCAATAGTGTCTCAAAATGTCCGAAGCCCTTTTCATTAGAAGGCGCAAATGTTTGCCCGTTGAGACAAAAGTTATAGTTAAAAGTATTTATTCAAAATTAGTAGAGCGAGGCCACGAAAAGTACTTTTCATTGATGGAGACATCAGCTTTAACAAGCATCCCTGAAAAGTACAGTTTGGAAAATTGTAAATATTTCTATAGCGCCTAAAAAACACGAAAAGACAAAGGTGTGTTGAAATGTTTTGATTTCTGTCAAGAAGACTTAATCTGCCGCAAAATTTATGAAACGTATGCAGAACAAAAAGTTTCTACGTTATTGTCACTTTAACGGAGGCTGTCCGAGGACAGTTGTGACATAAAATGTTCTACTGCAACTTTATGGCCTCTTCTACGTCGTTTGGGGTTTTTGTTCAAAAAAATAAACAAAAGGCATATGATAATGGAATCACGGCGCTTACAACAACTCAGAATGGAATATCATGAAAAAAATAAATACAGCTAGATCGGAAAAATCGAACGATAACACAGCCCCACAAAAAAAAAAGTGGGGTATACTTTTGATGCGATATATCAGATCCGTAGTATTTTTGCCCGCTGATCACGAATCTGACGTCAGAATATCGCCATCACATCTCAATTTTGTTCTAACCCCAAAAAATAGGTAAAAATTAGTAAAAATTAAGAAAAATATACTCCTAAAGAATTGATTCAAGCTTTTTCATGAATCCAAAGATGTATTAATATGTATTCGGACACGCTAAGCTAATATTCATCGGTTGGATTGAGCCATACAGTTCTGTTTTCTTTCTAACCTCAATAAATCAGACAGATATAGTGCTTCTCGAATGCAAAAACGAATTCATATTAAAATTCAACTGATCCTTACCAAATCTGGTACACGGGGATTTTTTGGGTCGCCGATCACGAATCTCAGGTTGGATTTGCAAAATTCAGATGGCAGATGTTTTCGCGCCATTTTGAACGCCGAGAAAATTCATCGGTCGATTTTTTATTCTTCTACCTGCATCCAGGGCACCTCCACGTGGTGACGGTGGGCAACGGTGTTACTCCACTAGCTGGCAGAGTCCCTGGATAACGGCTTAGATGCCGTCATGGCAGGTAGAAGAAAGAGAATTACGATGCAGGGACTCGGAAACCCAGTATCGGCGGTTGGTCAGGGTGGGAAAGCGGGCCCGCAGCCGTCGTCATCCAGCGACCGTTGCTCTTCATGTGTGGGTGACTTGGCTCATGTAGAGTATAATGCTACAAGAAAACGGTCTCACGGTACATGGACTTTTCATAAGTGCGATAAAAACAGTGATTCATTTTGTTATATTTGCTGTCGACACGTATTGAGTAAAATCGGGTCACCGATAACGGATAAGATTCAAACCTTATATAAGGATTGTTTTAACATTGAAATACAGCACCAGGATACAGATTGGGTTCCCCACATCATTTGCAGTTCTTGCAAAATAATGTTGTACATCAATAAGAAGGCGATTAAATATTCCAGACCAGCAATATGGAATAGACCATACAGTGAAAATGATTGCTACTTTTGTATGAATGTTGTATCTAGGCATAACCGAAAAAATAAAAGCACTATTACTTATAACGATGTTTCGACAGTAACAAGACCAACTAAACTAATTCCGCCCCCTGAACCACTTGATGCTGATGTTATGGAAACAAATGATTTCACCTTATCAGTTCATGCCGAAAACATTGAGACTGTCGAAAAAGATTCAAACAGTGTTACTAATGAATGTTCTAGTGACAACCTATCATATACTAGTGACACAGATAAAGAATTTCTACCATACAACCGTAAACCAAAACCAATACTCGTATCACAGTCAGAACTTAGTGATCTAGTCAGAAATTTAGGCTTATCCAAAGATGGTTCAGAGCATCTTGCTTCCTTTTTAAAGAAAATACATTTACTTAAGCCAGAAGCTACGATTTCTTATTATAGAAACAGAGATGAAGAATTTCGAAAATATTTCACAATGGACGAGGAATTGTCACTTTCATATTGTACCGATGTAAAAGGTCGAATGGATGAATTTCAAAATAACTCATACGATCCTGAAGAATGGAGACTGTTCATTGATTCTTCTAAACGGAGCATTAAGGCAGTTTTGCTGCATAATACCAACGTTTACGCTCCCATTCCGATTGCTCATTCCACAGTTATGGAAGAGCAATATGAAGAAATGAAGCAGCTTTTGATAAAAATCAAATATGCTGATCATAACTGGAAAATTTGTGGAGATCTGAAAGTTGTAACAATATTGCTTGGCCAACAGTCAAGGTTTACACTTTATCCCTGTTATAAATGTCTGTGGAATAGCAGAGACAGGGAACGTCATTATAAGAAAAAAATTTGGCCAACAAGAGAATCGTTCACTCCTGGTGAAAATAATGTATTGTTTCCACCATTGGTAGATCCAGGAAAAGTTCTTATTCCCCCGCTTCACATTAAGCTTGGACTTATGAAGCAATTCACGAGAGCATTAGATACAAACGGCCCATGTTTCAAATATTTGCATAAAAAATTTCCGAAATTTTCTGCAGCTAAAATTAAGGCAGGCGTATTTGACGGGCCACAAATAAGAAAATTGTTTCAAGATTCATTATTTGTTACTAAAATGAATAAAGTTGAAAAAGCTGCTTGGCTTAGTTTTAAAGAAGTCGCAACAAACTTTTTGGGAAATAATAAAAGTCCTAAGTACAAAGAAATAGTCGAGAAAATGGTAAAAAATTTTCAAACATTAGGTTGCTTAATGAATCTAAAATTACATTTCCTGGACTCCCACATCGATGATTTCCCAGATAATCTTGGTGACTACAGTGAGGAGCAAGGGGAACGTTTTCACCAAGATCTGAAAATCATAGAAAATCGGTATCAAGGACGATGGGATGACCATATGCTAGCGGGCTATTGCTGGTCGCTAAAAAGAGAAACAAGTCCTCAAAAGCGTTTGAGATACAGCCAAAAAAAGGAAAGTTAGGCGCGGGTCTAACCTTCGCAATTCTAGGGCTTAAGGGTCTACTATTTGAGAGTATATGGTTTAAAAGTCCTGGTTTTGAGTTTATTGGGTCTCATTTTTAAAGTTACAGGGTTATTGAGGTCTATTTTTTGAGGTTACAGGGTGTGGGAGTCTAAGGTTTCAGGGTTTAGGGTTTAAGAGTATCAGGTTTGAGGATTCCCCAACTGTATACCAAATTTGGTAGGAATCGGTTGGTTTTCAAAAATTTTGTCCGCCATCTTGGATCCGCCATTTTGAATTTTGCAAATCCGACCTCAGATTCATGATCAGCAACCCAAAAAACCCCCGTGTACCAAATTTGGTAAGAATCGGTTGAATTTTAATTTGAATTCGTTTTTGCATTCGAGAAGCACTATATCTGTCTGATTTATTGAGGTTAGAAAGAAAACAGAACTGTATGGCTTAATCCAACCGATGAATATTAGCTTAGCGTGTCCGAATACATATTAATACATCTTTGGATTCATGAAAAAGCTTGAATCAATTTTTTAGGAGTATATTTTTCTTAATTTTTACTAATTTTTACCTATTTTTTGAGGTTAGAAAAAAAATTGAGATGTGATGGCGATATTCTAACGTCAGATTCGTGATCAGCGGGGAAAAATACTATGGATCTGATATATCGCATCAAAAGTATACCCCACTTTTTTTTTTGTGGGGCTGTGTAATCTTCCTAGATGAGACTTGGTATGACACCCACGACACACCCAGTAAAGGATGGATTGATAAATCCAAAAAATGCCACACCAAAGCTTCATCAAATAAAGTTAAAAGAAAAACTATTTTACATGCGGGATCAGAAAAAGGCTGGATACCAGAATGTCTATTTCTAGCAGCCTAGAATATTTCAAATTCCAGCTTGGATTATTTTATGAAGATTGGCTTCAAAACAAATTAATGCCGAATATACCACCGAATAGCTGTATTGTGATGGATAATGCATGTCGCTAAATGAATAAGGTACCAAGTTCCACCCTAGAAAAAGGGAAATACAAGCCTTTTTGTGCGAACGTGACATATATTTCCATGAAAATTATACAGTTAAACAATTGTTAGAAGTTTTAAAAAGTTACAATTTTTCAAAGGAATATGTTTGTGATAAAATTGCGAAGGAAGAAGCAGGACACGAAATAATTCGGCTTCCACCACATTATTGTATCTTTAATGCGATCGAGTTGATGTGACATAAAATAAAGTCTAATATACGTGCTGACAATAATACACCCAGTTTAAACAGTAGTGTGATTGAGTTGATAAAGACAGAAGTCAAAAATGTAACCGTTGAAAACTCATATAGATGAATGTACATAAATATAAATAGTTTAGAGCCTGTAAAAAAACCTATTATTGATTTGCAAGATAGTAGCGATAGCGAAATTGAAGTAGATATTAATTAATAACTAAAATTGTAACAAATGTACGCGAGGACACTGTACACTGTTTTAATATACGAGGCTGGTTTGAAAAGTCCGTGCAAAAATAAAAACTACGTATGTGTTTGGGGTAAACCTTTTTTATTTTTCGACATAGTCTCCTTTTAGGCTTATACACTTCGTCCAACGATGTTCTAGTTTGTTGATCCCTTCCGAATAATAGGATTTGTCCAAGTCTGCAAAATATCCATTAGTGTCTGCAATCACCTCCTCGTTTGAGTAAAATCTTTGTCCCGCCAGCCATTTCTTTAAATTGGGGAACAAATAGTAATCCGAGGGACCCAAGTCTGGAGAATAGGGGGGATGTGAAACGAGTTGGAATCCTATTTCCATTAACACACTGCTGAGACGTGTGCTGGTGCGTTGTCGTGATGGAAAAGGACTTTCTTGTGGGCCAATCGCGGCCGTTTTTCTTGCAGCTCGGTTTTCAAACGGTCCAATAACGATGAATAATATTCACCTGTAATAGTTTTTACCCTTTTCCAGATAGTCGATGAGGATTATCCCTTGCGAATCCCAAAAGACAGTCGCCATAACATTTCCGGCCGAAGGAACGGTCTTCGCCTTTTTTGGTGCAGATTCCCCCTTGGTAACCCATTGTTTAGATTGTTGTTTGGTCTCAGGAGTATAGTAATATATCCATGTTTCATCCACAGTGACGAAAACGACGCTTAAAGTTCTCCGGATTCTTCTGGAACAGCTGCAAACCATCCTTGCAACACTTCACACGATTCCGTTTTTGGTCAAGCGTGAGCAATCGCGGCACCCATCTTGCGGATAGCTTTCTCATGTCCAAATGTTTATGCAAAATATTATGTACCCGTTCAGTCGAGATGCCCACAGCACTAGCAATCTCACGCACCTTAACTCTTCTGTCATCCATCACCATATCATGGATTTGATCAATGATTTCTGGAGTCGTAACCTCCACAGGCCGTCCAGAACGTTCAGCGTTACTTGTGCCTATATGGCCAGTCCGAAAATTTTGAAACCACTTTATAAACTGTTCTAATCGAAGGTGCAGAGTCACCATAATGTTTATTAAGCTTCTCTTTAGTCTCCTGACGCATTTTGCCTTTCATAAAGTAATGTTTAATCACCACATGAAATTCTTTTTCGTCCATTTCTTGAAAATCACTCGACTTCCTTGATTCACACGAATGCCAAACACAAAGAAATAGACCAATATGGCTGAAACTTGGTGTGCGTTCATTCAAGAGATGCTACTAACTAAACATGACCTCGATACGCGCCGGTGGTGCCATCTCTCGGACTTTGCACGGACTTTTCAAACCAGCCTCGTATTTGTGTAATTACTATATTGTGTATTATTCAGTACATAAAACATTAAAATTCAACTGTCTTATCACAATAAAATTTTAAACCCAACAATTATACAATCAGGTATAGTGCGGCCCTGCACGATTCCTTGTCATTAAACAGCCATAAATTAATCACTTTCGAACCTTGTTGAATTTTGAATGGGTATAGGTAGCTAAGTCACTTTAGATCGTGAAAAATACTATACCTGAAGTATTTTGGTCACATTATGAGGAAAGTGGATGCCATGGAAAAGCTTGTAGAAACGGGAAAAGTAGAAGGTAAAAGAACAAGGGGACGGTCTCCGACAAGATGGTCCGACCAAGTAAGATCTCTTCTTGGGATGGGTATGCACGAGTCAAGTCAAGTCACCGATACTCCTATTGGGATGAAAGGATCGAAAAAGAGGGAAGAAACACTTATAAGATCACTTCGGTGTCTGTCCGTTTGTCACACCCGATTTTCTCCGAAACTATTTGACATAGAAAGTTGGAATTTGGCACTAATATTGATGGTCCCGTCAGAGCTGTGTAGTTTTGAAAGTTAAATTTTGACTTTAAAGGTTAGTTTTGGGGGGTGAAATCGGAAGTGAAATAAAAAAATTGTTACCAGCACATCGAGTGGGGTGTCAAGTGAAAGCTTCTGAAGACACGAGTTCAAAAATATATGTAATACCTGAGCACACTTTTCTTCTCCTTCTTTCGAAAAGTACGGATTAAAAGATTTTGAAAAAAAATTCTGGAATATTCTCCACAGGGTGTAGATTACTTTTAATAACACAGGCCAACGATGAAAAAACTTTTTTAATAATTCTACCTGATTCCTATGTTTTTTGGTGTGCTGAGTCCGAAAATAATAATAAAAATGTCGTATCACCCATCATATTTTCACATTTTAATATCCAAAATGAGAAAAGTTTATTTTTTATCATTCGAATGTTATTAGGTTGGCAATAAAATCAGAATTTTATAAGGTTGGCAGTAAAATCAAATGTTATTAGGTTGGCAGTTCCGATAAATGTCACAGCTGTTTGTTTTCTTCCTGTTAATATAACCTCGCATTGCAGTGTTTAACCCATGTGCTTTAATTCACACTCAAAGTATGGCTAATCGTGGTTGTAAAACTCTTCTAACACTTTTTTTTAAATATGTGGTTAGTTTGTAGTTAAATAACATCGAAGAAACATTACTGACTTTGTAAAAAAAGTATACTTTGCATATTTTGGTGTAGAAGTCGGTAATGAAGAAAAATGTTGGGCTCCTCATAAAATACACTCCTGGACAAAATTAACGCAACAATATATGAAATCATACAAATCTCTATAATGAATTAATTTTAATAACTTTTTATGAACATTGGTTACACTAAAAGTTAGAAAAAAAACTTATTCGGATACTTTAAAAGTGAATTAGCTACCAAATTTCTCTATAAGATTCGAATTAAAATTATTCTTAAGACCTAATAACAAAATCGTTGAAATTATGTAATAATGAAAAAAATAAACTGGGACACTAGTAACAAAATTAATGGTGTAACTGGGACACTAGTAGCGTGTGTTGCTTTCTCTACTTCGGATGACAGCGTTTATGCGCCTAGGCATGCTTCTAATTAAATTTTGGATAAAATCTTGAGGAATTTGCTCCCATTCTGTGAAAACTGCATTTTCAAGTTCCCTCAGGTTTCTAGGTGCAGGTATATGACGTTTCACATTTTTTTTAAGGTGATCCCATACATGTTCTATCGGATTCAGATCCGGGCTTTTTGGTGGCCATTGCATAATCGGTATATCAACTTGATTAAGATAATCGAGTACCTCCCTAGCCACGTAAGGTCGAGCGTTGTCTTGCATAAACAGGAAATTGGGCCCCACAAAATGACCGAAAGGCATCACATGTTCTATTACAATATTCTCAAGTTAGTAGTCAGCATTCATGGATCTCATACGGACAGGAACTAACTCTGTGCGAGCATCAAAGGAGATGCCACCCCAGAACATAACAGAGCCACCGCCGAATGGAATCCTTGCAGAGATATTGCAAGGAGCAAACCTCTCTCCTGGTCTTCGCCATACTCGCTCACGACCATCTGGATGTTTTAGACTAACCCTAGTTTCATCTGTGAAGAAAACTTGTTTCCAATCATCCACAGACCAGTTTTCGTGATTTCGAGCAAAACGTAACCTGGCAATTCTGTTCTCTCTAATAAGCAAGGGCGCAGTGGCTGGTCTCTCTTCTAACTGTTTTAGAAGAAATTGTGACATTGCGAATAGCTTCGAGTTCGTTTCTTATTACAGATCTAGTGACAGTCCTGTTTCTTAAAGCATATTGTCTTATAAAACGTTCATCTAGGTCGGTAGTGCATCGTTTTCACCCTTGCCCTAGCCTTTTAGAATAAGTTCCTACTTACTTACTAAAGTAATTGTCTATCCTAATTTTACTTCAGCTAATCGGTCGGTAGGACATAGACCAGGACTTCCTGTCCCTGAGCCACCTCAGTCTATTGATGACGTTTTACAGTCCAGTCCCGAATTTAATGAAAGTCGGGTGATGATGAGTTTCAATGTTCTCTAGAAAAGTTAAAACCACAGTTATTTACACAAGCTGAGTCAAATGATTTAGTGAGAGATTTGGGTTTGACTAAGAAAAAAGCAGAATTGCTTGGTTCTAGACTGAAAGAAAAAGATTTATTGGAATCTGGAACATCTATTTACCATTACAGAACAACAGATCAACAGTTTGCTCAGTTTTTCAACTAGGAAGAGGATTTGGTTTAAATTTAATTGATTAATTTGATTTAAATTTAATCGATGTCATATTGTGAGAGAACTGTGGATGATACAAAAAAACTGATACCAGATACGGTTTCAGAACCCTAAAAGACATAACACTTAAATGTATTGGTTTAAAAAGTTTTTTACAAATATTTTTTTTGTTGGCTTGTGTAATTGATCTGGTATATAAAAAAAATAAAAATTTCAAGGTCATCAGTTTTCAAGAAAAATCGGAAAGAAAACTTTGTTGAAAACTCATTTGGGGTATGATTTGTGAAGTCACTGATCATTTTATACCTCCGTAATAAAAAATTTTATTTTAAAAGCAATCAACGAACGGAATACTAATTGCGCAAGTCCGATTTGCACTTGGCAGGTTATTTTCTTTTCTCTTACCCCTATTTTCAATCCTTATTTCCTTTTTCAATCATTATAATCAGTAAGAAGCATGAGGCATGCTATGGAATTTGGTATTATTAGAAAGAGAACCGACGTGATCATAGAGATATCAGAATAGAGGAGGTAAAGTATACAACCTGCCGCAACCAAGCGGAAGTGTGGCGTCGTTAAAAAAGAGAAAGAGGTAATAGAAGTTATTTTGTCTCTCTTATCAGAGCGAGCGAAGAATAATACGAATAACATTCTCGCACGGGGACGCATTCTAACTTAGTGTTGTGGGTGTGCTTTGAGTAAGAGAGACAGAATAACTACTATTATATCTTTCTCTTTCTGGGAGCCCTATGCTTCTTGCGAGAACTTACCTCCTCTATTATAATGATATCTCCATGGATGTGATGGAGCAATTTAAGGTCAGATTCGGATTGAGCGCACCAAAAGCTTTGGGAAAGAATACTCTGGTCTCAGGGTCTGGAGTTTCGGCCAATTTTGTCGGCCTGTGTTATTAATCATTTATACAATTTGAGCTTGCTTACTAGTTCTAACCAATACAATGTTTAATACATGCCCATGGGCTTTCAAGTGATACTAGAATTCTTAAAAATATATGAACATTAAATTCTAGGATCCGTGTTAAATAAAGCCATATATTTTTAAGTCGATTTTTTTTGCTCACCAGTGTATATTTACAAATAAAAAAATGCTTCGTCAGCTTGATAATACTAGAATAAATGTGATAGCTTCCTTTATTGCCAAACAACGTAATATCGTAAATACATTTATTTTGAAATTTTTAAAGGTTAACACAATATGTTGTATAACCAAATACCAAATCTTTAGTAATTGAAATAATTACGGGTCAAGTTCGAAAAGTGGTATTTTGTGGATTGACTAAGCAAGGTTAAAAACGACATGACAGACGCCAGATAGACACACACAGACATAAAGTCTTACCGATAGGTCTCTTTAGACTAAGTGCCTATGCTACATGGGAGTGAAAAATCCCGACACTTTTGAAGAAAAACAATGTTTTTGCCAAAAATCCATTTTATTCTTCAACACAGTTTCCTTCAAGAGTGATACACTTACTCGAGCGATCTTCCAACATTTGGACATCTTCATATACTACGATTTGTCGGGTTCTCTAAAATAAGCCTCAGTTTCCGATTCGACTTACTCATTTGAGCAAAATCGTTTTCTCTGGAGTCACCTTTTCAAATTTGGAAAGAGGTAATAATCGCTGGGGACCAGATTTGGTAAATATAACCAACGAGGCAACAATTGGTCCAATTTCACCATCGATTTTATGGAGTTGTGAGCTGACGCATTCTCTTGGTGAAACAATACTTTTTTAGTGTTCCGTACGGAACACTTATAAGATCACTTCGGTGTCTGTCTGTCTGTCTGTCACACCCGATTTTCTCCGAAACTATTGTCATAGAAACTTGAAATTTGGTAATAATGTAGGAATTGATGGCCTCATCAGAGCCATGTAGTTTTGAAAGTTAAATTTTGACTTAAGGGGTTAATTTTGGGGGGTGAAATCAGAAGTGAAAAAAAAAATTTTTTACTAGGTCATCGAGTATAGTGTCAAATGAAAGGCTGTGAAAACACGAGTAAAAAATATATATATAATGTGATACTTGCGCGCACTTTTCTTTGTATTATTTTCAAAAAATCGCGAAAAAATCGCTGTCCTGCGCCTTATCTCGAAAAGTACTTATCAAAAAATTTTGAAAAAATCCTGGAATATTCTCCACGGGGGGTAGATTGAATGAAAATTATTACGAGTGCATTACCTTTAATAATTTATCTGGTATTAAAAAAAAACAAAAATTTCAAGGTCATCAGATTTCAGTAAAGATTGGCAACACACTTTGTTGAAAACTCATTTTGGGGTGTGTTTTGTGAATCACTGATCATTTTATACCACCGTAACATAAATTTTGACTTAAGGGGTTCGTTTTGAGGGTGTGAAAACGGAAGTGAAAAAAAAAATTTTTTACTAGGTCATCGAGTGTGGTGTCAAATGAAAGCTTGTGAAAACAGGAGTAAAAAAAATATATATATAATGTAATACTTGCGCACACTTTTCTTCGTATTACTTTTAAAAAATCGCGAAAAATCGCTGTCCCCTACCTTATCTCGAAAAGTACTGATCAAAAAATTTTGAAAAAATCTTGGAATATTCTCCACGGGGTATAGATTTAACGAAAATTATTGCGAAGGTCATCAGTTTTCACTAAAGATTGGAAACAAACTTTGTTGAAAACTCATTTGGGCTGTGTTTTGTGAAGTCACTGATCATTTTATACCACCCTAACAAAAATTTTTATTTTAAAAACAATCAACGAACGGAACACTAATTGTGCAAGTTCAACTTGCACTTGACTGTTTTTTTTTCTCTAAATGCGGCTTTTTTTTCTTGACTTCGCCATATAGGTCCAATAAATCAACGTATAATCTCTACTCAGCATATATAACCACTACACCAAATACTTTATTTTTGCACTCGACGCGCGTTTCGCTAACCATATTAGCTTCATCAGGAGTGACTTTGTCTACCGAACCACGTTTTGGTAAGTGGTTGATATTTTTCGTTTCGTTAAAATGATTTACCTACTTCTCTACAAACGATACCGACTTTTTAATATATTTAACGACCGTATCATTTTAGGCTCCTTTGGGTGGGAACAAACAAAGATTGCCTCGAACCGAAGCGCAAACAAGGGACTCATTTTGGATTTTACGTGATTTCGACGTAAGTTCGGAATCGACTGGTACTTTTACTAAAATGTGTCGTGGACAGAGGTTCCCTCTACCGATTTTTTGTTGAATCGCTAGAATCGCATCTACCAAAAGTGAATTATCGCGGACACGTTCTTAGCTGACAGACTGTAATAGTCTCCGGTGATTGTTCGTCCCCTTTTCAAGACAGTCGATTAGTATTATTTCATGGGCATCCCAAACAATACTTGCCAAAATCTCTTCAGCTGATATTTGTGTTTTTGGATGCTCGCCTGTTCTGTTGAGATATTCACGATGTCAGCTATCTCTTTCACTTTTACTTTACGGTCATTCAGAACAATATGGGGGATTTCTTGTATTTTCTTAGAGCCGCTGACTCATTTGCACCTCCGGAACCTGCTTGTACGACCGCATTTAAGTTCGCTAGGCCATCGATTTATAGTTGCTTTCGACTGAGCAGAAGTGCCATAATAGTTCTCAAGCCATTCTTAGATTATGACTGTATTTTTTCCCATCAAAAGCAATGTTTAAACAACACATGAAATTATTTTTGTTCCATCGTTTTGCATAAATAAAACAGAGCTAACGCGCAAACTAACAGACAAAATGTCATGAAAATTTTACACGAATCTTCTGAGAGTTGACACTAATTTAAAATCATATGGCTTGGTTTTTTGTTTGTGCTGCCATCTCTCGGGAAGTTTCTGGGCCTTTTCACCCCATCTGCACAAGAAATTTAGTATTAAGGCGAAATTAAATGCAAATTTTTTTGCTCCATTTATTTTAAAAATCACCAAGATATTTTCACATTTATAAAATACGCTTTTATTAGGTTAGAATAAAGCAAATGTCATTAAAATTTTATTCAGATGTTAATAGCAATTCTACCAACCTGAAAACGAATATTTTAATACATTGCAATAACGTATTAAAAAAAAACGGCCCAGTGCAAGTCGCACTTGCGCAATTAGTGTTCCGTACGATGATTGCTTTTTAAATAAGAAATGTTGTTGCCCTAAATGAATTTTCAACAAAGTTTGTTTTTGACCTTTGCTGAAAACAGGACATTTAAGTAATAAATTACACAGGTATACAAAAAAAAATTCTCTGGGTTCTAAGTGAGACACGTGCTTTCTTAAGTATTTTTTATGCTGAATCCAAAAAAATCATAAAAAATACATCCACCGTGAGGTTTTTTCAGAAAACACACAGTTTCTAAATGAAATGAACCGAATTATTATGTTATTTGTCACTTATTTTTATTTATCTGCTACTGCACTTGCGCAGGTTTTCTACATTGTCGAGCGTAATACTACAAACTAAGGTGGTTTACTTACGATTTATAACAAATTTTCCGATTCATTTTGGAATTACCCATCATTAAGTTTCGGTGAACTTAAATTAAAATTATTTTATTACGAAGGGTTAAATGACGTTATTATTTGCAAATCAGGTATTTTTTGTTAACAGCAAAAAAAAAAAGATGTTTTTAGTGTTCTGTACGGAACACTTATAAGATGACTTCGGTGTCTGTCTGTCACACCCGATTTTCTCCGAAACTATTTGTCATAGAAAGTTGAAATTTGGTAATAATATAGGAATTGATGGCCTCATCAGAGCCATGTAGTTTTGAAAGTTAAATTTTGATTTTTGGGGGGTGAATTCGGAAGTGAAAAAAATTTTTACTGGGTAATCGAGTGTGGTGTCAAATGAAAGCTTGTGAAAACACGAGTAATAAATATATATATATATATATATATATATATATATATATATATAATGTAATACTTGCGCGCACTTTTCTTCGTATTATTTTTAAAATATCGCGAAAAATCGCTGTCCACCCGCCTTATCTCGAAAAGTACTTATCAAAAAATTTTGAAAAAAGTCTGGAATATTCTCCACGGGGTGTAGATTGAACGAAAATTATCAAGAGTACATTGCCTTTATTAATTTATCTGGTATATAAAAAAAACACAGAAATTTCAAGGTCATCAATTTTCAGTAAAGATTGGAAACAAACTTTGTTGAAAACTCATTTGGGGTGTGTTTTGTGAAGTCACTGATCATTTTATACCACCGTAACAACATTTTTTATTTTTAAAAGCAATCAACGTACGGAACACTAATTGCGCAAGTTCAACTTGCACTTGACCGGTTATTTATGATTATGGACGTATTTACAGGTCTTTAAAGAGGGTTTCTTCCAAATTTCAAGAAATATTTTTCAATATATTCTTAAAACCTTTTTATAAAATTCCTTCTTCAAAAAATATATCTAAAAAACCCTTCTAAAATACGCCAAACAGGGTGGAATTCTGAACATCTGTTTGATTATTTAAGAGGGTTGTATCTTTATTTTTATTGTGTTTGTAGATCTCTATACCTTCTAAAATATTTAATTTTCTTCCTTTTTGTGCTTTATGTAATATTTGTAGATTATTTATGTCTGGAAAAATATGATTTATTTGATGAAAGTGGTAAGCAAAGTTGAAGTTTTCTTTGTTTAATCTAACAGATATTTGGAGTTCTTTAAATCTAGTATCGAAATTTCTCCCTGTTTGGCCCATATAACAGCTATGACATTTATTACTTGATAGTTTATAAACTCCAGAGTCTTTAATTTTCAGTGTTTTTTGAAGTTCCTTATCTTGACTTGACATCAAAAAATAAAGTTTTATGCTAAGTTTTAACAAAAAACTCGCTTTTAACACTTACAAGGGTGTTATGTGGTTGGTAAAAATGCTTTTTTAAGTAAATGAATGCGATGAAATAATAGTTTTGTTCAATATTAATAAAAATTAAAAACAATTTTTTAATTTAGCGTTTGCACATATTTACATTTTATTTTAAACAGCATTTTGCTACGTAGCTTGGTTAAAGATGGTGTATGCGTGCTTTTTGTTAAACGTGAACACTAAAACCTAATATTTTTAAGTTTTTATGATAAATGTAGATTCAGAACATTTAAAGATGTCCGAAATAATAGTTTTATTCCATAATTTTAATGATTATACAGTTTTACCAGGTGTACAAGTATGAAATGCGGATTTCAGACCACAGATGGTGCACCAATGCAGTTTGTGCTATAAAGATTTGACACTGCGCCATTTTGTTGTGTCATCAACAAGTGTCAGACGCGCACGAGTGATAACTTGGAAAAGTGTGTGCATAGTGTTCAATATGTCGAAATTTATACCAAAGAGCATTCGCGGACAGCATTAATTTTTTTGTTTTCATTTGAAGAAAATTGCTGTTGAATCATACCGATTACTTCGAGAAGCTCATGGTGAACATGCTCCATTGCAAGATATGTGTGAACGATGGTTTCGGCGTTGCAAAAATGGTGACTTCGATGTTGCAGTCAAGGAACGTGGAACACCGCCAAAAAATACGGAGATGTGGAATTGCAAGCATTGTTGGACGAAGAGGATACGCAAACACAAAAAAAACTCGCCGAGCAATTGGGCGTTAGTCAACAAGCTGTTTCCAATCGGCTACGAGAGATGGGAAAGATTCAGAAGCCGGTAGATGGGTACCACATGAGTTGCACGACAGGCGAATGGAAAAGCGCAAAAACACGTGTGACATTTTGCTCGCTCGGTACAAAAGGAAGTCGTTTTTGCATCATATAGTTACAGCGGATGAAAAGTGGATTTATTTTGAGAATCCCAAGCGCAAAAAATGATGGGTAGACCCAGGCGCACCATCCACATCGACCGCAAGACCGAATCGCTTTGGCAGAAAGACGATACTCTGTGTTTGGTGGGACCAGAGAGGCGTGGTCTATTATGAGCTGTTAAAACCTGGGAAAACGGTTAATACTAAACGTTACCGACAACAATTGACCAATTTGAAACGTTCGTTGCTTGAAAAAAGGCCAGAGTACCGAAAGAGGCAACACAAAGTCATTTTTTCTTCATGACAATGCTCCATCATATATGGCAAAACCAGTTCGCGACGCGTTGGAAGCATTCAGCTGGGAAGTTCTATCCCATGCGGCTTACTCACCAGACTTGGCTCCTTCCGATTACCACTTGTTTGTATCGATGGGTCACGCACCTTCTTAGCGCTTTGGTTCGTACGAAGATGTGAAAAAATGGCTCGATGAATGGTTCGCAGCAAAAGGGGAAGATTTTTACTGGCGTGGTATTTACAAATTGCCCGAAAGATGGGAAAAATGTGTAACAAGCGATGAAGCATACTTTGAATAAAGCACCTTTTATCATTCTTTCGAATTTAACATGTTTTTTTAGAAAAAAAAAATCCGCATTTCATACTTGTACACCTGGTATATTTTTATATTTTCTTTAATTTTAAACTTTTCTGGCAACTTTAAGTGTCTTTTCTGAAAAAACCTCAGGGTGGATGTCTTTTTTTATGATTTTTTTTGGATTCAGCATAAAAAAAATATTTAAGAAAACACGTGTCTCACTGAAATTTTTAAAAAATCGAATTATTTTTTTTTTTGGCTAGATAAATTGTTTATACTTTTAAGAATATTTTAAACGGTTAACTATTTCAAAATTCAAATTATTTCCGAAATTATAGCAATTAGAAGTGAGCGTGGCAGAGAGTCGGCCCGAAACTCAGGTAGCGATCGGACCGGCAAGAGCGGTCAAAGCTTTGACAAAGGGTATTGTTCTTTTAGTTAGTCCTTTATAAGAACGCTGTTTAGAAGGATATACTCAAAATAACAACGAAAGTCTAAATGCTGTCATTTGGTCTATGGCTCTAAAAGTGCATTACAGTGGCACAAAAATTGTCGAGATTGCATCTTATATTGCAGCTAGTATATTTAATGATGGATGGTGTATATTACAAATGATGCAATTTAGACAAGGCGAAATCGGCGCCATCGTTGGAAAAAATTTTCTAATTGAATTTTTTTTCATAACCTTCTCCAGGAGATGCCCCTGAAAGAGGATCAACATGTTGCCGGGCGGTAACCTGGTCCGAATTTGTTTAAAAAACAATTTTTTTTTTTTTAAACAAAGTCCAAAAATTGAAATTTTCGCCCCGGAACAAGTTTTTTTAGGTAAATTGGACCATTTTAAACAAAAAATGTCTCTTGTGAATTTTCTCTAAAATGCGCCGTTT
Source organism: Pachyrhynchus sulphureomaculatus (assembly GCA_019049505.1). Lineage (NCBI taxonomy): Eukaryota > Metazoa > Arthropoda > Insecta > Coleoptera > Curculionidae > Pachyrhynchus > Pachyrhynchus sulphureomaculatus. Next base: position 13,356,661 of record CM032446.1, read on the forward strand.
TCGAGATATCGGCGATTTTAGGTGCGAGAAAAACGCGAAAATGGCCACTTTCACCTCCCAATATTGGGGTCAAAAATTAAAATTTTCAATGTTGCCAAGTGTCCAAATTAAAGTTTGAGATCTCTTCTACAAATTACCGTAGGAAATATTGCAATATCTTTATTTTTAAACATTGTTTTTTAACAATTAACAAATTGCGTTCGAGCGCCCCGCGGCCGCATCGAAACTGTATACATAGATATATACGCAACGCCCGTACGTAGGCGCGCGGAACTGTATACGCGCTGCAACTCGCTGTAACGTGAAGTATCATGCAAAAAGTTCAAACATGCTATTGCTTAAATAAGAGTCGGACACTTTAATAGTTTATTCATTTCTTTTCCGCCCTTACAAGTATGTACATGTGTAATTATGTCTTTTTCTATTAAACGAATTAAATGTGATCATAAGTGCATTTTCTGTGGTAAGTGTGATGATGTTGTACAACAACCAAATTTTGAATCATTTCAAAAAAAATTCAACAAGCAGCTAATCGTCGGAAAGATGACATAAGTACAAAATTTAACGATTTATATAATCCAAGTAGCAGTGAACAAACTTTTTCTTGGCACAGAAAGTGTTATGCTTCCTATGTAAGTAAAGAAAAAATTGTACGTCGGGAAAATGCTCTCAAAAAACTGGAAGCAGAAAATAATGAAGCTGTTAATAATGAAAAAACAGTTATTATCAATTGAACCCGAAGAGAAAGAAAAACCAACATTGCGATCAAAAAGTGTGTCAAAAGCAGAGTGCATGATCTGTGAAAAAATTTATAAAAATAAAGACAGTACAACTTATACACTTTCTAATTATAATGTAGCGGAAAAGCTAATGGCAACAGCTCGTCTTAAAATGGACAAAGTCTAAGCAACAACGTAAGTTGTATACTCATGTGTGGGTGTAATTTAAATATTTGCGAAAATTCTATTAAATATATATAAGTTATATTTCATAAAATTGTTTTAATTCTTCTACCATCCTAATCGAATATTGAATTTTTATTTATATTCATTTGTTATAATAATTAAATTTGATATAACAATTACTCTTTAATAAATAAATATTTTTTACATACTTTTCAAATATATTAATTTTAATAAGAAATCAAGAAACAAAGCTTTATAGAGCATCGCAGTGCGTATACAGTTCCGTGCGCCTACGTACGGGCGTTGCGTATATATCTATGTATACAGTTTCGATGCAGCCGCGGGCGCTCGAAACGCAATTTGTTAACTGTTAAAAAACAATATTTAAAAATGAAGATATTGCAATATTTCCTACGGTAATTTGTAGAGGAGATCTCAAACTTTAATTTGGACACTTGGCAACATTGAAAATTTTAATTTTTGACCCCGATATTGGGAGGTGAAAGTGGCCATTTTCGCGTTTTCTCGCACCTAAAATCGCCGATATCTCGAAAACGGCGCATTTTAGAGAAAATTCACAAGAGACATTTTTTGTTCAAAATGGTCCAATGTTCCGGGGCGAAAATTTCAATTTTTGGACTTTGTTTAAAAAAAATTTGTTTAAACAAATTCGGACCAGGTTACCGCCCGGCAACATGTTGATCCTCTTTCAGGGGCATCTCCTGGAGAAGGTTATGAAAAAAAATTCAATTAGAAAATTTTTTCCAACGATGGCGCCGATTTCGCCTTGTCTAATTATTAAACCTTGTAATTGGCCCGAGCGCGCCGCAATTTACCGAGAACTTGGATTCTCAACGAATATCTATAGCCAACATGAGAGCAGGATACTAAAGAGGCCAGGAAATTGAAAAGAGCTGCTCAAAAGGAGTCGGAGGACATCGCGGCAACAATGGAAGACCTCATGTACGGTCCAGGAGTCTCAGATTGAAGGTAATTTAAAAAAAATATTTGGTTTCAAGACGCTGACGCCGTACGGTTTTTTCTTTTGCGTTTTTTTCGAAACTATTTTTTTCAAACTGGTATACAAGATATCTTAAGATCTACTTAACCAATTTTGTTAGAATTTACAACACATATTCTTTATAATATTATCTAAGATCTAGCATAGGATTTTTTTGATTGGGTGCCACGTTCATAAGTTATAAATTTTTTAAACTCAAAATTTCGATAAAAATCAGAGTTTTTGTTTTCAAACAGCTGTCATTTCTACAAAAAAGTTTTAAAATTTTTTTCCTACGCTACATCTTAGCTATTACCTTTCTAAATAAGAAAAATTAATTTTTTATTTTTCAGACGATGCCTGACAGAGAAAATAAGTACACCATCAGCAAGGATTTTCAAAAGAGGGCCCTACTTGATGGCTCATATCTCCGTCATTTTTTAATTTTTTTTATTCGTTATTATATCAAATTATTCACAAAACTACTATGTATATGTGTAAAAGAAAAATTATTTTATATATTTAATAGCTGCGTCAAAATTTTTTTTTAATTTTTATACCTATTTTTCCGAGTGCCAAGGTGATGTAACTCGTTAAAATTTTTTTGTATACCTGCGTTATTGAAGGTAATGCATTCGTGATAATTTTCGTTCAATCTACGCCTTGTGGAGAATATTCCAGAATTTTTTAAAAGTTTTTTGATCAGTACTTTTCGAGATAAAGAGGGAGACAGCGATTTTTCATAATTTTTTTAAAAATAATACAAATAAAAGTGTACGCAAGTATTACATTATATACACTCCTGGACAAAATTAACGCAACTATACATTAAATCATACAAATCTCTATAATGAATTAATTTTAATAATTTTTTATGAACATTGGTTACACTAAAAGTTAGAAAAAACTTATTCGGATACTTTAAAAGTGAATTAGCTACCAAATTTCTCTATAAGATTCGAATTAAAATTATTCTTAAGACCTAATAACAAAATCGTTGAAATTATGTAATAATGAAAAAAAATAAACTGGGACACTAGTAGCAAAATTAATGGTGTAACTGGGACACTAGTAGCGTGTGTGTTGCCTCCTCTACTTCGGATGACAGCGTTTATGCGCATAGGCATGCTTCTAATTAAATTTTGGATAAAATCTTGAGGAATTTGCTCCCATTCTGTGATAACTGCATTTTCAAGTTCCCTCGGGTTTCTAGATGCAGGTATGTGACGTTTCACATTTTTCTTAAGGTGATTCCATACATGTTCTATCCGATTCAGATCCGGGCTTTTTGGTGGCCATTGCATAATCGGTATACCAACTTGATTAAGATAATCGAATGCCTCCCTAGCCACGTGAGGTCGAGCGTTGTCTTGCATAAACAGGAAATTGGGCCCCACAAAATGACCGAAAGGCATCACATGTTCTATTACAATATTCTCAAGGTAGTAGTCAGCATTCATGGATCTCTTACGGACAGGAACTAACTCTGTGCGAGCATCAAAGCAGATGCCACCCCAGAACATAACAGAGCCACCGCCGAATGGAATCCTTGCAGATATATTGCAAGGAGCAAACCTCTCCTGGTCTTCGCCATACTCGCTCACGACCATCTGGATGTTTTAGACCAGGGGTGCTCAAACTTGAACTGCTGGGCGATCTACCTCAATATTGTTAGACTACGATCGATCGACTCTGAGAGGCTGCAAGTAAGTGTGATGCAGGATTGTCATCTACGTAGAGTGTATCGTGGCATAGATATTAGTTTTCCGTACAATATGCATTTTTTTAGTGAAGGTAAGTGTAGGTTTGCTCTAAAATGTCAATGAAAAACTCATAATTATTCAAAATTGCGAGTTTATTGGTTCTTACAAAACAAACGAGTTCTAGTGTCTAAACTTAACTAAAGAGTGACTTTGGATGTTGAAGCGTGGCACTGCATGTCCTCAGCATACTTTTCATAAGATGGTACGTAATTACCGAGTGCTAATCGCAAGCATGATGACATATGTTCGTCAGTTAGTCGATTGCGATATTTTGACTTAATTATCTTCATTTCAGAAAATGCAGACTCGCACAAGTAAGTTGACCCAAACATTGCGGTCAGTTGAAGGGCGATTTGCCTTAGATTCGGATATTTATCTTCAGATATAAAACACCAGAATTTTGTATCAGATGCTGTGGATTTGAGACGTATATCTGATATAATCTGCACTAACTCATTTTCAACAGAACATGAGTCCATGTTAAACTGACTTGCTATTTCAGTAGCTAATTCCTCAATGTTTTTACATGAAAAGGATAACTCATAAATGATGCGATATTTGCCAATTTACTGAAATCATAAAAATGTATTTCGAATTGGCCCAAAATATTTGATAATTCATAAATATCATAATTCAACTGAGGAATCCTTGCTTTCAAAGACGGAAAATTTTTCAGATCCTTTCTTTTCAGTTGATCTATCATAAGTTGCAATTTACTTTTGAATGCGTCTATTGCGCTAATCATCTCAATAATAGTTTTTTTTTTTCCTTTACCTTGAAGCTCCAAATTAATGGTGTTTAAATGCATTGTGATGTCTGTCAAAAATGCCAGATCAGTCAGCCATTTTCCGGTTTTCAGCATCTGAGTGTCATCACCTCTTTCGTCCAGAAAAGCTGTTATTTCGGGCAATAATTCTTGAAACCTTTCTAGAAATTTTCCGAAACTCAACCACCTGACGTCCGTATGAAGAACTAAATCAGTGTGTTCAGCTGACTCACTATCTTCCAACTGCAATTTAAAGAGCCGTCGTTGCAAGCTACGTCCACGGATAGAAATTCACAATTTTTATTGCAATGCCCATAATCTCCTCCATGTTTAGAACTTTTGAACACAAAACTTGTTGATGTATAATACAATGGAAGGAGAAAAATGAAAGGAAATCATCATTAGCTCGACACAATGCCACAAAACTGTTTTTGTTTCCAGTCATTGCTGGTGCTCCATCGGTTGTAATGAACACTAGTTTATTTATTGGTAGCTTGTAGTTTGTTACAAAATTAAAGAAAACGTCATATATATCTTCGCCACGAGTCTTTTCTTTCAGAGGAATCATTGTCAAAAACTCTTCCTTAGCCGACATGTCATTGAATACCATTCGAATAAAAATACACAGCTGGGCAGTGTCTATCATATCGGTGGATTCGTCGAACTGTAAAGAAAAGTATGTACATTCCATGATATCATGTTTTAGTTTATCTGCCATGTCCTGACTCATGACTTCAACACGCCTTGTGACAATCGGACGAGATAACTGAAGTTCTCTAATAGCAGACATAATCTCTGTTTTATTTTTAAAATCTCCAAATAAAGTCTCACCCGCTTCAATAAATGCTTCCTTCACAACCAATCCATCATCAAATGGTTTCTTGTATTTCGCCAATATATGAGATACTTTAAATGACGCGATCGTTGCAGCTTTTGATTGTTTGGCTGGTCTTGTGAACATGGTTTGTTCTTTTTTCAAACATGTTATCAAATCACGAACTTTTCGTTTTCTTAATTCACTCTGTGACGGAAAATCCTTTTCATAGTTTTTATGAACCGTTTTTATGATGCCTCTCTAAGTTCCCACGCTTAGGTATTGCAACTGACGCACGGCAAATGCGACAAATGCACTTATCCTTTACCATACAAAAGAAAAATTCTTCCTCCCAATCGTTATTAAAATGATAAGTTTTTACTTTTTTTCGCCGCACTCATTTTTGGACTATTTATTAATAAACTTTGTATCGATGTATCGCCTTCAAGTTACAATTTAGACTGACTCCTATTCCTGCAGGCGCAACATTTATATCGGCGCGAACGAAGTGTCGAATGTTCCCGTCAAACACGCTGCCCGAAGTTTCTAGAAAAATCGGCGGGAATCAAAAACGCGGCTTTTCTTTGACAAGTACCGCGCGTTCCTTTGATAAGGCCGCCTTTTGTCGCTAGCAGGGGGTTATTACGATGAAAGAAAGTGATGAGGAGGTTATTCTGGCCTAATTGTGGATCGAATAAATTTTAGTAGTTTATTCATTACATTTTGTTTTAGTTACCTAAAACAAAATCTGCGAATAGTTCTATATCGGAATTTTTTTCTCGAGATCGACTCAAAAAAGCACTCGCGATCGACTTGTCGATCGCGATCGACCGTTTGAGCACCCCTGTTTTAGACTAACCCTAGTTTCATCTGTGAAGAAAACTTGTTTCCAATCATCCACAGACCAGTTTTCGTGATTTCGAGCAAAACGTAACCTGGCAACTCTATTCTCTCTAGTAAGCAAGGGCGCAGTGGCTGGTCTCCTACTGTTTAATCCAGCTTCATTTAACCGTCTTCTAACTATTTTAGAAGAAATTGTGACATTGCGAACAGCTTCGAGTTCGTTTCTTATTATAGAACTAGCGACAGCCCTGTTTCTTAAAGCATATTCTCTTATAAAACGTTCATCTAGGTCGCTAGTGCATCGTTTTCGCCCTTGTCCTAGCCTTCTAGAATAAATTCCTACTTCATTCAAGCGTGTTACCATACGACTTATTGTGGAACGATGTTTGCCTAACAAATTGGCAACATAACTCTGACAATATCATTCGTCCAATTAAACTGAGGCTCGCACTACCTCGTATTCAGTTAAATTCCTTGTTCGATTCATTTTTCTAATTCTTCGGGGTCAAATATAAAACAGTCTACCACAAAAACGTATTACTTTGAAAAAGGGAACAATTTATAAGTTTACTTTTAAAGAAAATCTATCGCATTATTACAGAAAATTGTTTATCTTCTAAAAAATTCTTTAAAAAACTGTAAATCTAAACGAATTGTTTTGATTTCGGTCATGAACAACGAAACAAAATATGCATAGCCTACTATTCAAATACTCGATAAACTTTAAAACTGACATAAGAAAAAGATAAATTAATTTTCAGATTGTTACGTTAATTTTGTCCAGGAGTTTATATTCTTGAGCTCGTGCTTTTACATGCTTTCATTTGACACCCCACCCGATGACCTGGTAAAAAAAATTTTTAAATCAAAATTTAACTCTCAAAACTACACGGCTCTGATGGGGTCATCTATTCCTATATTAGAGCCAAAATTTCAACTTTCTATGTCAAATATCTTCGGGGAAAAATCGGGTGTGATACATGGACAGACAGACAGATGGACAGACACCGAAGTGATCTTTATATATTAAGTGTTCCGTATGGAACACTAAAAATAATCCATTTAATTTTCGATCACAGTAATAAACCATTCCCAAGAGTTTCCTAAATAACAATTAAAATTTAAAGCTTATTATGCAAAATGACCTATTCTCTTGAATTTAATGTTGATCAATACTATACTTTTATGTTTTTGATCTCATAATGGACCAACGAACTTATTATTTGGAGATACATATTAATTATGATTAAGAATTTCATATCAAATTTTTGCTCTCGATCTAGTAAAATCGATCCTTTATTACACCTTTGGTTTGCTATATCAAAAACGGCTTTTGCTTGAGTCTTATATGTAGGGTTTCCCAATTTTGCTGTTTTTTTTTTGGGAATCTAAATAGTGTTGTTACTTTGCATTTATTTATTTATTTATACATTCAATTCCAACAGGCCAGGGCCTAATTACAGGAATAACGTTTATACTAATGAGCTACATATAAAAGAAGATCATGATACAATTCAAATAATAACCAAAGTATACAAGTAAGAACATTCAACAGTTTAACAATCTCCAAATTAAAAAAAAAAGTAGTAGTAATAAAAAACTACAAATTTGAATAACCTGAGCAGAGAATCAATAAATACCGACAGCCTATTGCAATGGAAATCACTGGAGGTTCTAGTGACATTGCCGTTTTTGCACATTATGTAAATAGGGATCTGGAATAATATATTTGACCTAGCTCGGCCGAGGCTAAAAATAGGTGAGTGCCTTGCTTCAAGGCGTCGTACATGGAAAGATACATTGCTTAATAGGAAAGGGAAATCAATATGATGATTTAACAGCTTATATAAGAATTTGATGGAGTGAATGTTCCTTCTCTTTGCAAGAGGCAACTCATTAAACCTTGACGAGATTAGTGATCAATACCGCGATCCGGATAGACACCATCCTCCTTGTAAATAAGATATTTAATGAAGCGCCCCTGTATCGATTCGATTGAGTTGTTATGGCAATTGTATATTGGATACCAAACAATAGAAGTATAGTCAAACTTAGAGCTAACAAAGGAATAATAGAGAAGCTTGACTGCAAATATGTTAGTAAAGTCTCTACAATTTCTAATCAGGAAACCCGCATCCTTGATGCACCAGCAACCATTTGTTCAATATGGTCAGTAAAAGAGCATTTCTCGTCAAAGATGATACCCAAATCTCTAACTAAACGAAAATTCTGTAGAAATGTATCACCTACGGAATAATTGAAAAATATAGGGTTGTTACGATAGGAATATCGGACGACATTGCATTTGGAAACGTTTAAGGTGAGCCTGTTAGTAGAGCACCAGTTGGTGAGAGCATTAATGCTACTCTGTAATTCGTGGCAATCAGAAACCAAGTCTATGCGTTTCAAAAATCTTAAGGTCGTCGACATAAGCAAGCTTCCGGCAACCTATTTCACTCAGCAAGTCGTCAACAAACATATTGAAAAGAAGAAGTTCCAGATTGGAACCCCGGGGAACACCTGAAATGGGAATATGGAAAGGCGATCTAAACCCATTGATTTCTACGAAGAACCTGCAATCTAGGAGGTGTTGAATTTAAAAGAACAATCAGGTTATTTGAGAGCCCCATTTGTTCACGGTAAGCAGGCATTTGCGTCTGAAAATTTGTTTCCTCTGACGCCTACAAGAAGATTTAAGGCAGTTCAGTAAAATATCCTTTAATTAATATCGGTTTTCAACGCCCTCCGACGTTTTCCGACCTACCATCTCCATCTCTTTCAGTCGTTCCATAGGTCTTCCAGGTGTTCTTCCTCAATTTCCCTGTCTTTTCCTTTCTCCAACTTGTTCTCGGTCTACCTTGCTTTTTCCTGCCTTCTGATTGCCATTTTTGTATTTGTCTTGGGATTCGATCTTCGTCCATTCTTTGGATGTGTCAAAACCATATAAGTTGTTTGGTTAGAATGTCGTCTGAAGTATTGTGTTTGATTCCCCGTTCGTTGCTGACTCTTTCTCTTCTGGATATTCTTGCTGCTCTTCCCCAGAAATTCATTTCCGTTGCTCTCAGTGTGGCTAATGCTCTTTTCTTCTGAGGTCATACCTCACAGGTATATAATGATGTGATACTTGGTCACTATGGTTTCATATATCCTCTTTTTGTTGATTTTATTCATAGATTAATCCCACAGAATGCTGTTTAGCAGTTTAATGGGCTTTCTTCCTGCTGTATTTCTCTCTCATATTGCCCTGTCCAGTTTTTCATCCTCCGAAATTTCTATACTTGTCGCCGCATTGTTTTAACGTGGTTCGATCGTCCAGTATAAGATCTTTTTGTTGCCCTCCAATGCATAGATATTCTGTCTTCTTTATATTGACTTCTAAACCCCAATCTTTGTATTCGTCAAATAGTTTTCTCGTCACCTAGTTCAGGTCGTGGCGATCTTGGGCCATTACCACTTGGTCATCAGCGGAGCATAGCGTGTAAGTGTTAATTCATGGCATCCCCATTGGTCTACATTTCTACTTCCATCTCTTAAGTACACTTCCAGATATATCTTAAATAGGGCTGGTGATAAATAGCATCCTTGCTTCAGTTCTTTTGACGTAAAAAATCCTGGTGTTAATTGTGTTCCTGTGTTAATTTTTGTTATGGGTTGGTCGTATAGTGTTTTGACAGTTTTAATTAATTCCATGTTAATATTAGTACTTTCCAATGATTGCTACTATTTCTGCAGAGGAACGCTATCATATGCTTTTCTCAAGGCAACGAACAATAAGTGGGCTTCTTGGTTTCGTATCATTTTTTTTCTATTAATCGAACAGAAAATGTGGTCTATTATGGATAGGTCCATGCGAAAGCCTGCTTGTTTTTCTGCTTCGAAATCTTGATATTCCTTTTCCATTTTGTTCTTAAAAACCTTTCCATGGATTCTACTCATGGATGCCGTAACTGCTTTTCCTCGGTAATTATCGCAATTGTTTTTGTCCCCTTTCTTTCTTTAATTAATGCCCCGCTTAATAACATGCTAAAGTACCAGGTGTACAAGTATGAAATGCGGATCGAGATCAAAAGTGCTTTATGCAAAGTATGCTCCATCGCTTGGTATACATTTTTCCCATCTTTAGGGCAATTTGTGAATACCACGCCAGTAAAAATCTTCCCCTTTTGCTGCGAACTATTCATCGAGCCATTTTTTCACATCTTCGTAGGAACCAAAGCGCTGCTCAGCCCATCGATGCAAACAAGTGGTAATCGGAAGGAGCCAAGTCTGGTGAGTAACCCGCATGGGGTAGAATTTCCCAGCCGAGTGCTTCCAACGTGTCGCGAACTTGTTTTGCCGTATGCGATGGAGCATTGTCATGAAGAAACATTACTTTGTGTTGCCTCTTTCGTTATTCTGGCCTTTTTTCAAGCAGCGAACGGTTCAAATCGGTCAATTGTTGTTGGTAACGTTTAGTATTAACCGTTTCCCCAGGTTTTAACAGCTCATAATAGACCAAGCCCCTCTGGTCCCACCAAACACAGAGCATCGTCTTTCTGCCAAAGCGATTCGGTCTTGCGGTCGATGTGGATGGTGCGCCTGGGTCTACCCATTATTTTTTGCGCTTGCGATTCTCAAAATAAATCCACTTTTCATCCCCTGTAACTATACGATGCAAAAACGACTTCCTTTTGTACCGAGCGAGCAAAATGTCACACGTGTTGTTGCGCTTTTCCATTTGCCTATCGTTCAACTCATGTGGTACCCGGCTTCTGAATCTTTCCCATCTCTCGTAGCCGATTGGAAACAGCTTGTTGACTGACGCCTAATTGCTCGGCGAGTTGTTTTTGTGTTTGCGAATCATCTTCGTCCAACAATGCTTGCAATTCCACATTTTCGTATTTTTTTTGGCGGTTTTCCACGTTCCTTGTCTGCAACATCGAAGTCATCACTTTTGAAACGCCCGAAACCATCGTTCACACGTATCTTGCGATGGAGCATGTTCACCATAAGCTTCTCGAAGTAATCGGTATAATTCAGCAGCAGTTTTCACAACACTATGCACACACTTTTCCAATTTATCAGTCGTGCGCGTCTGACACTTGTTGATGACACAACAAAATGGCGCAGTGTCAAATCTTTATAGCACAAACTGCATTGGTGCACCATCTGTTGTCTGAAATCCGCATTTCATACTTGTACACCTGGTATTATTAAATAAATATTTGGAGCTTTGTTGCCAATATGATTTTATTATATTCGATAAAGAGAGGAACTGTTTGCCTTGTCGATGACTCACCAAGACGCTTGTTTTTCTGGAACGTCAGAGAAGGACACTGTTCAACTAATCTAGCTCTCTTGATTCAGGGGATTCAAAACAATGATCCATGATGTAAATCGCTTTCCACACTAACTGTTCTTGCAGTGATGTAAAACGGAAAGAAAATCGGGTTCTAAATCAGGTCGTGTCTTTCCCCTAAGTTCTTTATTCGTTAAAAAATAGTAAGATATCCTCGTAGGTTGCTAACAAGAGCTCTTAATATTGAAGTCATAAATTTATCAACAAAAGAAAAATATTACAATTGCTCTTAGAAAGAAAATAGCGATTTGGTATTGGCTTCATTCTTAATTCCGCATCCGCAGTAGTCAGAAGAAGGAACCACTGATTTGCCAGTTTCATCATCATCACAAACCCAAAACATCCATTGTTAGGTAAAGGCATCCCCTATGTGTCTCCACTGACGTCCGTCTTGTGCCGGAAACTGCTTATCATCCACCCATCTTTGTGGTGGATGGCCAGGTGCGCGTTTTAGAGTTCTAGGGCGCCATTCCATAATTTTCTTTATCCGCCTGTTATCAATAATTCTTGACACGTGCCCCGCCCAGTTCCAGTTTAACCCTGCTATGGTCTGTTTTACGAATATAATGTTCCTGTTGTATTCTGTTCTTTTGATTACCAGGTGTACAAGTATGAAATACCTATTTTTTTTCTAAAAAAAACATGTTAAATTCAGAAGAATGATAAAAAGTGCTTTATTCAAAGTATGCTCCATCGCTTGTTATACATTTTTCCCATCTTTCAGACAATTTGTGAATACCACGCCAGTAAGAATCTTCCCCTTTTGCTGCGATCCATTCATCGAGCCATTTTTTCACATCTTCGTACAAACCAAAGCGCTGCTCAGCAAGTGTGTGACCCCTCGATACAAACAAGTGGTAATCGGAAGGAGCCATGTCTGGTGAGTAAGCCGCATGGGGTAGAACTTCCCAGTTGAGTGCTTCCAACGTGTCGCGAACTGGTTTTGCCGTATGTGGTGGAGCATTGTCATGAAGAAAAATGATTTCGTGTTGCCTCTTTCGGTATTCTGGCCTTTTTTCAAGCAGCGAACGGTTCAAATCGGTCAATTGTTGTTGGTAACGTTTAGTATTAACTGTTTCTCCAGGTTTTAACAGCTCATAATAGACCACGCCCTCCGGTCCCACCAAACACAGAGCATCGTCTTTCTGCCAAAGCGATTCGGTCTTGCGGTCGATGTGGATGGTGCGCCTGGGTCTACCCATCCCCTGTAACTATACGATACAAAAAGGACTTCCTTTTGTACCGAGCGAGCAAACTGTCACACGTGTTTTTGCGCTTTCCATTTGCCTATCGTACCCATCTACCGGTCTTCTCAATCTTTCCCATCTCTCGTAGACGATTGGAAACAGCTTGTTGACTAACGCCCAATTGCTCGGCGAGTTTTTTTTGTGTTTGCGAATCATCCTCGTCCAACAACGCTTGCAATTCCACATCTTCGTATTTTTTTTGGCGGTTTTCCACGTTCCTTGTCTGCATCGAAGACACCACTTTTGAAACGCCAAAACCATCGTTCACACGTATCTTGTGATGGAGCAGGTTCACCATAAGCTTCTCGAAGTAATCGGTATGATTCAACAGCAGATCTCTTCAAATGAAAACAAAAAATTAATGCTGTCCGCGAATGCTCTTTGTTCGGTATAAATTTCGCACACTACGCACACACTTTTCTAATTTATCATTCGTGCGCGTCTGACACTTGTTGATGACACAACAAAATGGCGCAGTGTCAAATCTTTATAGCAGAAACTGCATTGGTGTACCATCTGTTGTCTGAAATCCGCATTTCATACTTGTACACCTGGTAAATACATTCAAATAACAAAAATATAATATATATAAGCTATTTTTATGATAAAAGTATCCTGGAAATATAATGAAACCATTGTTGCGTTTCTATTAACTTTTTGATGTTTGATGACGAAAAATTACCTTAAAATGTCATTTGAAGACCAAAATTTCTCGTGGATAGCGCCATTTAGATTGACTCTATAATCCCAACTCGTTGATTCTAACCCCTTTTAATTTCGTGCGTTGACTTCTTGCAGTCGCCACATGAAAATCATACAAGTTAACAATTGCATAATGATTATGACTATTCGACGGTTTTTAGCGCACAGCCGCCTTAGCGTAGCACAGATAACGCGTGTCGCGACCTTGACTGATCCTTTCAAAACAAACTTGACTTAATGTAACAGATCACCGCCAAGAGAGATATGAATATACGGTTTTAATGAAAAAGAGAGGAACGAGTTGAGATGTGTTAAGATTACACGAGCTGGGGGTAGACTGTGGAATATAAAATATAGTAGTGAGTAGGGGGTTTACTATGGTAGGGTTGTCGTTACAAGCACTCACTGATTATATTGCTATTTTTGTTCTTACTGAAGATAAGATAAAGATACAACTACAAAATGATTTATTTGGAGTGAAATATTTTTAAAAAGGTGTTTTAGAATATTACCGGCAGATATGCCGTGTTTACCTTATATTGCAAAATTTTTAGTCTCCCGCCCGTTTGAAATGGAAGTCTATAAATTTTGTGAAGTTTATATCAGATCTTTATTTGTGTTTACGTTGGGCTTATCGTGGTTTTCTATTTTTGAAATTTTGGCGGTTTTTCTTTTCGAAAAATAAATCGGTAATATCTGAGAGTTCATGTTGAATGGATAATGTTCTAAACATTTGTGTTTGGATTTAGGTATTTTGACTAATTTTTTTAAAAAGGTAAGTTCATGATTATTCGGTAAGAAACCTGAACATGTTTACGGTGCCGGTATTTTTACTTTTGATCCCCTTATATTTATTTATTTTTCATGAATTTTATTTTTAGTGTTCCGTACGGAACATTTATAAGATCACTTCGGTGTCTGTCCGTCCGTTTATCTGTCTGTCACACCCGATTTTCTTCGAAAATATTTGTCATAGAAAGTTGAAATTTGGTAATAATATAGGAATTGATGGCCTCATCAGAGCCATGTAGTTTTGAAAGTTAAATTTTGACTTAAAGGGTTAGCTTTGGGGGGTGAAATGGGAAGTGAAAAAAAAATTTTTTTACTAGGTCATTGACTGGAAGTGTCAAATGAAAGCTGCTAAAAAAACAAGATGAAAAATATATATAATATAATACTTGTGCACACTTTTCTTTGTATTATTTTTAAAAACATCGCGAACAATCGCTGTCCCCCTTTATCTCGAAAAGTACTGATCAAAAAATTTTGAAAAAATTCTGGAATATTCTCCATTGGGTTTCGGTGAAATGACTCCAAATTTTGCACAGAAGTAGATCGTATGCTCCTGAACAAAAGTCTTAATGGACACAACACGAGAAAATGCTTCCTACTCTCGCTATTCACCGAATCAACCCCAATCGAGCCCAAGCGAATCCATTCGATCATTTACTGAAAATCGAAAAAAAAAACTATGCTGCGATGCTCAAAATAGGATAATAATCTCACCCAATAAGTAAAATTGGATGCTCTTTCACATCGTGCTATCAGTTTTTTGCTATAACCTATAAAAACCTCGAATAACGGGGTCGTAAGGGGATGAAATATTAAAATTCATGTACAGTCGACGGCATTCTAGTAAGTCGGGTGTATCGTCTTAGCTGCGTTAAACTTTTCGGTTGTCATCCTTGTTAAAGTTACAGTCAGCATGAATTTAATTAATACCACGTAAAAAAATTGAAAAAGTCTAATAAGCTTTTCATGTCTGAGACAGAGAACCAACTATAATTTCCAGTGGCAAGCAACCATCTAAATATTTTGAGAAAAAACTCGTTCAGAATCGTTAAATTTTAAAAATATTAATGCGTTCAAACTTCAAATATTACTTATAAAATTTTTCAAAAAATGTTTAAAAGAATACACTGACAAAAGTAAAAATAATATTTTTCATATGCCATGGAACAATGATTGAATTATTTTATTTTATGATATAATGTACATAATATTTACATATTATTGAACTTAGAAGTTGCCAGCATTCAGAGCTTAACGAATAGGACTATACAGAATATTTTAGTAAAACCAAGGCAAAAAAGTACTAATTTATTTAATATTTGTAAAATATTCTTATAAATGTCTCTAAATCAGGGGTGCTCAAACGGTCGATCGCGATCGACAAGTCGATCGCGAGTGCTTTTTGAGTCGATCTTGAGAAAAAAATTCCGATATAGAACTATTCACAGATTTTGTTTTAGGTAACTAAACAAAATGTAATGAATAAACTACTAAAATTTGTTCGATCCACAATTAGGCCAGAATAACCCCCTCATCACTTTCTTTTATCGTAATAACCCCCTGCTAGTGGCAAAAGGCGACTTTATCAAAGGAACGCGCGGTACTTGTCAAAGAAAAACCGCGTTTTTGATTCCCGCCGATTTTTCTAGAAACTTCGGGCGGCGTGTTTGACGGGAACATTCGAGACTTCGTTCGCGCCGATATAAATGTTGCGACTGCAGGAATAGGAGTCAGTCTGAGTTGTAACTTGAAGGCGATACATCGATACAAAGTTTATTAATAAATAGTCCAAAATGAGTGCGGCGAAGAAAAGTAAAACTTATCATTTTAATAACCATTGGGAGGAAGAATTTTTCTTTTGTATGGTAAAGGATAAGTGCATTTGTCTCATTTGCCGTGCGTCAGTTGCAATACCTAAGCGTGGAAACTTAGAGAGGCATCATAAAACGGTTCATAAAAGCTATGAAAAGGATTTTCCGTCACAGAGTGAATTAAGAAAACGAAAAGTATGTGATTTGATAACTTGTTTGAAAAAAGAACAAACCATGTTCACAAGACCAGCCAAACAATCAAAAGCTGCAACGATCGCGTCATTTAAAATATCTCATATATTGGCGAAACACAAGAAACCATTTGATGATGGATTGGTTGTGAAGGAAGCATTTATTGAAGCGGGTGAGACTTTATTTGGAGATTTTAAAAATAAAACAGAGATTAGGTCTGCTATTGGAGAAGTTCAGTTATCTCGTCCGACTGTCACAAGGCGTGTTGAAGTCATGAGTCAGGACGTGGCAGATAAACTAAAACATGATATCATGGAATGTACATACTTTCTTTACAGTTCGACGAATCCACCGATATGACAGACATTGCCCAGCTGTGTACTTTTATTCGAATGGTATTCAATGACATGTCGGCTAAGAAAGAGTTTTTGACAATGATTCCTCTGAAAGGAAAGACCCGTGGCGAAGATATATATATGACGTTTTCTTCAATTTTGTAACAAACTACAAGCTACCAATATATAAACTAGTGTGCATTACAACCGATGGAGCACCAGCAATGACTGGAAACGAAAACGGTTTTGTGGCATTGTGTCGAGCTAATGATGATTTCCCTTCATTTTTCTCCTTCCATTGCATTATACATCAACAAGTTTTGTGTTCAAAAGTTCTAAACATGGAGGAGATTATGGGCATTGCAATAAAAATTGTGAATTCTATCCGTGCGCGTAGCTTGCAACGACGGCTCTTTAAATTGCAGTCGGAAGATAGTGAGTCAGCTGAACACACTGATTTAGTTCTTCACAGGGACGTCAGGTGGTTGAGTCGCGGAAAATTCCTAGAAAGGTTTCAAGAATTATTGCCCGAAATAAGAGCTTTTCTGGACGAAATAGGTGATGACACTCAGATGCTGAAAAACAGAAAATGAGTGCAGATTATATCAGATATACATCTCAAAGCCATAGAATCTGATACAAAATTCTGGTGTTTTATATCTGAAGATAAATATTCGAATCTAAGGCAAATCGCCCTTCAACTGACGGTAATGTTTGGGTCAACTTACTTGTGCGAGTCTGCATTTTCTGAAATGAAGATAATTAAGTCAAAATATCGCAATCGACTAACTGACGAACATATGTCATCATGCTTGCGATTAGCAGTGGGTAATTACGTACCATCTTATGAAAAGTATGCTGAGGACATGCAGTGCCACGCTTCAACATCCAAAATTACTCTTTAGTTAAGTTTAGGCACTAGAACTCGTTTGTTTTGTAAGAACCAATAAACTCGCAATTTTGAATAATTATGAGTTTTTTCATTGACATTTTAGAGCAGACCTACACTTACCTTGACTAAAAAAATGCATATTGTGCGGAAAACTAATATCTATGCAACGATACACCCTACCTAGACGACAATCCTGTATCACATTTACTTGCAGCCTCTCAGAGTCGATCGATCGTAGTCTAACAATATTGAGATAGATCGCCAGCAGTTCAAGTTTGAGCACCCCTGCTCTAAATGTTTTTGGAAGTTAACAATAAATCCAGCATTATTATGTCAATGTCAATGCCAATTTTTTTTTAATTTTCAATAGTGTCAAAAAATTTTATTATACATAATATAATGAAAGCCAAAAGGCGTTTTGTGGGTTTTTTAAATCCTCAGACGAAGAAAATGGACCTTAATTTAATAAGCTACTTTGAAAAGGAGAGAAAAAGATCTATCAAAGACACTAAGTTAATGAACCCGAAGTCCATCCAGAAACAAGTATCGGAAGCATTAAATTTTAGTACTAGAACTATACAAAGGATTGTTAATGAAGATCGCAGCCGTATAACCGCGAAAAAATGTGAAAAAAGGAAAAAGAAAAGGCCAAAAACTAAGGATTTAAGCGAATTCGTAAAAATGGATGTGAAACATGTATAAATCTAACATGAACATAACTCTTACGAGTTTAAAAGATACTTTATGGGATAGAAAGATTTTAGAAATTGGACTAAAGTCTTTGTCAAAATTAATGAAAAATTTTAGATTTCAATATAAAAAAGACTGCAACCGAAGATATTTGTGTGAACTCCCCAATATTGCCAGTCAACGAGTAATATTTTTAAGGAAGTATGTTGAAAATTCAAATTCATAGTTTAGAAAAGTTTTTTTTTTGGATGAAACATGGGACGGAAGTGGGTCGAAATCCTGGCAAGATAATTCGGCTAAATCAGAAAAAAGGAAGAAGGAGTACAGTTCTAGAAAGAGGTTTACTATTTTGCATGCTGGGGCCAGTTTAATATTTTCAAGTACATCGAAAAGCGCCGATTACCACGACAGCATGAATAATGAAACATTCGAAAAGTGGCTAAAATAAATGCTTATTCCAAATTTAGATCAACTCCTATTAATCGTTTTGGATAATGCTCCATATCATTCTAGAATTGTGAATAAACAACTAAATTCCTCGTGGAAAAAAAAAAAATGAAATATTTCAATGGTTAGTAGAGCAAAATCAAAACTCTTCTTCAAATTTATTAAAAACAGAATTACTCTTAGTGGCAAAGACTTTTAGAAAACTTAAAATATACGCGGTTGATGAAATTTTAAGGGAACAAGGTCATGAGGTTTTGCGTTTGCCACCTTACCATTTCTAATTTAATGCCATAGAAATAATATGGGCAGGCGAAAAGCATATTACTGAAGGACCTACATCTCATGAACCTGAAATGGTATGGCAAGACTCTCTAGACCAGGGGTGCTCAAACTTGAACTGCTAGCGATCTATCTCAATATTGTTAGACTACGATCGATCGAGAGGCTGCAAGTAAGTGTGATGCAGGATTGTCGTCTAGGTAGGGTGTATCGTGGCATAGATATTAGTTTTCCGCACACCTAGTCAAGGTAAGTGTAGGTCTGCTCTAAAATGTCAATGAAAAAACTCATAACTATTCAAAATTGCGAGTGTATTGGTTCTTACAAAACAAACGAGTTCTAGTGTTTAAACTTAACTAAAGAGTGACTTTGGATGTTGAAGCGTGGCACTGCATGTCCTCAGCATACTTTTCATAAGATGGTACGTAATTACCGAGTGCTAATCGCAAGCATGATGACATATGTTCGTCAGTTAGTCGAGTGCGATATTTTGACTTAATTATCTTCATTTCAGAAAATGCAGACTCGCACAAGTAAGTTGACCCAAACAATGCCGTCAGTTGAAGGGAGATTTGCCTTAGATTCGGATATTTATCTTGAGATATAAAACACCAGAATTTTGTATCAGTGGCTTTGAGATGTATATCTGACATAATCTGCACTAACTCATTTTCAACAGAACATGAGTCCATGTTAAACTGACTTGCTATTTCAGTAGCTAATTCCTCAATGTTTTTACACGAAAAAGGATAACTCATAAATGATGCGATATTTGCCAATTTACTGAAATCATAAAAACGTATTTCGAATTGGCCCAAAATATTTGATAATTCTGCCTCATAAATATCATAATTCAACTGAGGAATCCTTGCTTTCAAAGACGGACAATTTTTCAGATCCTTTCTTTTCAGTTGATCTGTCATAAGTTGCAAATTACTTTTGAATGCGTTTATTAATGATGTTTAAATGAATTGTGATGTCTGTCAAAAATGCCAAATCAGTCAGCCATTTTCTGTTTTTCAGCATCTGCGTGTCACCACCTCTTTCGTCCAGAAAAGCTGTTATTTCGGGCAATAATTCTTGAAACCTTTCTAGGAATTTTCCGCGACTCAACCATCTGACGTCCGTGTGAAGAATTAAATCAGTGTGTTCAGCTGACTCACTATCTTCCAACTGCAATTTAAAGAGCCGTCGTTGCAAGCTACGTGCACGGATAGAATGCCCATAATCTCCTCCATGTTTAGAACTTTTGAACACAAAACTTGTTGATGTATAATGCAATGGAAGGAGAAAAAGGAAGGGAAATCATCATTAGCTCGACACAATGTCACAAAACCGTTTTTGTTTCCAGTCATTGCTGGTGCTCCATCGGTTGTAATGCACACTAGTTTATGTATTGGTAGCTTGTAGTTTGTTACAAAATTGAAGAAAACGTCATATATATCTTCGCCACGGGCCTTTCCTTTTAGAGGAATCATTGTCAAAAATTCTTCCTTAGTCGACATGTCATTGAATACAATTCGAATAAAAATACACAGCTGGGTAGTGTCTGTCATATCGGTGGATTCGTCGAACTGTAAAGAAAAGTATGTACATTCCATGATATCATGTTTTAGTTTATCTGCCATGTCCTGACTCATGACTTCAATACGCCTTGTGACAGTCGGACGAGATAACTGAAGTTCTCTAATAGCAAACATAATCTCTGTTTTATTTTTAAAATCTCCAAATAAAGTCTCACCCGCTTCAATAAATGCTTCCTGCACAACCAATCCATCATCAAATGGTTTCTTGTGTTTCGCCAATATATGAGATATTTTAAATGACGCGATCGTTGCAGCTTTTGATTGTTTGGCTGGTCTTGTGAACATGGTTTGTTCTTTTTTCAAACAAGTTATCAAATCACGTGCTTTTCGTTTTCTTAATTCACTCTGTGACGGAAAATCCTTTTCGTAGTTTTTATGAGCCGTTTTATGATGCCTCTTTAAGTTCCCACGCTTAGGTATTGCAACTGACGCACGGCAAATGAGACAAATGCACTTATCCCTTACCATACAAAAGAAAAAATCTTCCTCCCAATCGTTATTAAAATGATAAGTTTTAATTTTCTTCGCCGCACTCATT
This sequence comes from Pachyrhynchus sulphureomaculatus, assembly GCA_019049505.1. Classification (NCBI taxonomy): domain Eukaryota; kingdom Metazoa; phylum Arthropoda; class Insecta; order Coleoptera; family Curculionidae; genus Pachyrhynchus; species Pachyrhynchus sulphureomaculatus. The sequence continues at coordinate 13,377,601 of CM032446.1, forward strand.
TTGGACTATTTATTAATAAACTTTGTATCGATGTATCGCCTTCAAGTTACAACTCAGACTGACTCCTATTCCTGCAGGCGCAACATTTATGTCGGCGCGAACGAAGTCTCGAATGTTCCCGTCAAACACGCCGCCCGAAGTTTCTAGAAAAATCGGCGGGAATCAAAAACGCGGCTTTTCTTTGACAAGTACCGCGCGTTCCTTTGATAAAGCCGCCTTTTGCCGCTAGCAGGGGGTTATTACGATAAAAGAAAGTGATGAGGGGGTTAGTTATTCATTACATTTTGTTTTAGTTACCTAAAACAAAATCTGTGAATAGTTCTATATCGGACTTTTTTTCTCGAGATCGACTCAAAAAGCACTCGCGATCGACCGTTTGAGCACCCCTGCTCTAGACCATATCACAGAAGAGTACTCGAAAGATGTAGTAGAGGATACAGAAAAAAATAATTTTAATATCGTTTTTAATGTAGCATTTTATTTTAACAACCGTTTTTTCAGTCTTTCTGTTTAAATTTATTGCTCCTGATATATTCTTTCTGGCTGGACTTCGGATTTATTAAGTTACCACCTTCTAAAGGTATTCTTTGCTCCTCTTTAGAGTAACTTAATAAATTAAGCACCATTTTTGAAATAAGTTGTTACCTACATACCTAAATGTAATAAATGCATAAGTTGTGTGTAGCTTGAACACACAGCGGCAGCGCGCAGCGTGTGCGTGATTTTCTTGCCCTCAAATGAAAAATTTTGGTCCTTTAAGTTTTGCGAATTTGCATAAAAATTTTTTGCTTGTTAAATAAATAAATATAATATTGAACGAATGGGAGAACATGCCAGCAGAAGTTACTGGAAAGCTGGTTGCAACATGACAAAAGGTTACAGGAGGTTATCAAGGCCAACGGCGGTCCCACTAAATATTAGTTTAAACGGAGTTGTTATTTTCCGTTAAACTCCGTCAAACTAATATTGGTAATTGTTAAGTGTACGGAGACTTTTTTGATATTAATTTTGTTTAAATTTTTATAACAATGAGCAACTTTTAAATAAAATGTTCTCGTTGGTTAAGTTTCAAATATTAATTTAAACATGTTTTCTCATAGTTCCAAATAATTAGTTAAACATAACTAGCATTCCTAATAACACGAGAAATAATGATCATGTCTATAACGACCCACCTAGCATAGTCACTGCCTTTAGTGATTGTTTTCACAGCGTATTTATTAAATCGGCTAGGCCTGAGGGGTATAGTTATTGGCGAGCCCCCCCTTTCTTTGTTGACGTTTCCGAAATTTCCGAGAGGGATATTGTAACTGCGGCTAGGTCTGTCAAGAATAAACTGACCTCCGGTTCCGACGGCATTCCCAGTTTTGTTGTCAAGGATTGCGTGTCCGCTCTATCCGATCCTTTACTCCATATCTTTATTCTAGTGTTGACGACTCATACGTTTCCTGCTATTTGGTGTGGTTGATAATTATCGACCCATATCTATTTTATGTAATTTCTCTAAAATTTTTGAAATTATTTTGCATAAATTTAGTTTCTCAAAAGTGAGAAATACGCTTTCTACTGACCAACACGGTTTTATGCCTGGCAGATCCACCACCACAAATCTTGCCTCATTCTCGCAGTTTGTGTGCGACGGTATTAATGATGGGAGCCAGATTGACGTGGTCGATACGGATTGTCGCAAAGCGCTTGATCGACTTGATCACAACTTACTGTTGGATAAGGTCGGATCTCGTTTCGGGCTCTCAAATAACCTGATTGATCTTTTAAATTCATACCTCCTGGATCGCAGGTTTTTTGTAGAAATCAATGGGTTTAGATCGCCTCTCCATGTTCCCACTTCAGGTGTTCCCAGGGTTCCAATCTGGGACCTCTTCTTTTCAATATATTTGTTGGCGACTTGCTGAGTGAGATAGGTTGCCGGAAGCTTGCTTATGCCGATGACCTTAAGATTTTTAAACGCATAGACTCGGTTTCTGATTGCCACGAATTACAGAGCAGCATTAATGCTCTCACCAACTGGTGCTCTACTAACAGGCTCACCTTAAACGTTTCTAAATGTAATGTCGTCCGATATTCCTATCGTAACAATCCTATATTTTTCAATTATTCCGTAGGTGATACGGTTCTACAGAATCTTCGTTCAGTCAGAGATTTGGGCATCATCTTTGACGAGAAATTCTCTTTTGCTGACCATATTGAACAAATGGTTGCTGGTGCATCAAGGATGCTGGGTTTCCTGATTAGAAATTGTAGAGACTTTACTATCAATCAAGCTTCTCTATTATTCCTGCGTTAGGTCTAAGTTTGACTATGCTTCTATTGTTTGGTATCCAATATACAATTGCCATAATAACTCAATTGAATCGATACAGAGGCGCTTCATTAAATATCTTATTTTCAAGAGGGATGGTGTCTATCCGGACCGCGGTGTTGATCACGGACTAATCTTCTCAAGGTTTAATGAGTTGCCTCTTGCAAAGAGAAGGGACATTTACTCCATCAGATTCTTATATAAGCTGTTAAATCACCATCCTTCCCTATTAAGCAATGTATCTTTCCATGTACCACGCCTTGGGGCAAGGCGCTCACCTATTTTTAGCCTCGGCCGGGCTAGACTATACTGGAATTATTTTGAGTATTCCAAACATAGTTTTTATTTATTAAACATGTTAAACAGTTTTTGAAAAAGTAACGAAATATTGTATTTTGAATATAAAATTATTAATGTAATCAGTTACTTGGAATGCATATTCTTCCTATAGTTTCCCTAATTTGAACTCAGATACGGTGTGCTTGGTATATTATATTTTTAGAAACAGGCCTTACCAAATATGATGTCAATATTACTGTATTGTTACATATATTATTATTAAAGGGTTTTCGTATAAAAATAAAAAATTCTGTATTAGTGGAAAGTCGAACTGTGTCAACAACTTGTTTCATTGTATTTTTTTTGGAGAAGGTAAAGATTATTGGGAAATTGTTAATATCAACAAATGTCGCGAATCTTTTATTTGTTGTTCTTGGATAAGGATTATTTAGTCGACAAAACCAGACAAAAGTATATTATTCCACAGCCCTGTTTATATAATGTGCAAGAACGGCAATGTCATTGCAGTAGGCTGTCGGTACTTATTGGTCCTCTGCTCAGTGTTTAGAGGTTGCTCAAATTTGTAGTTTTTTTATTTTGAAGATTGTTAAAACATTTTAATTTTATTTTAATTGTATCATGTTCTTCTTTTATATGTAGCTAGCTCATTAGTATAAACGTTATTCCTGTAATTGGGCCCTGGCCTGTTGGAATTGAATGTATAAATAAATAAATAAATAACAGAAAAATAGTATAGAAAGCTGGTGGTGTATGGAGACTTTCTGGACTGACTGTACATGTAAAAATGTTCTTTCTTTGTAATAAAATTTTTCAAATTTATTAGTTATACGTACAGGATTACAGTGGATCAAATAAGAATGTGTCGCCTATAACTTTCCCTATAAAGTTGTATTCGGTAACAGAAATTCTTTTTTTGAAATTATTGTTGGCTCTCCTGCAAAAAATGCTTTGTGGGAAGAGATTTATTTCTAACCTTATTTATGGTTAAATACAGTCCCTGGCCAAATTATTAGACGCACTGCAAGATTTCATGTAAAATATTAATTACCGAGTGATATTGTACCGTTTTATTATTTTAAATTGATTTGTTTTTTATTTTTATATTATCCAATCAATTACCTATTTATTTGACATAAATAAAACAGCATTAATTTAGAAAACCATAAGTTTATTAAGTTTTAAAGAAAAGTGAAATTAATGTTAGTAAAAGTCAATATTTAGTTGAGCCACCTTTAGCCGCTATCAAAGCTTTAATTCTGCGCGGCGGCATGCTATCAATGCAAGGTTGTACTGTCTCCTGCATTTGAGGATGATGATTCCACACATGAATAATCTTTTCTAGGAGTTGGGTTTTGTTGGTAATCACATCTTTAGCTACTTCTCTTTTTATCAGCTCCCACACATTTTCAATGGGGTTCATATCAGGGCCAATCCAACAGAGGGATATTTTTTTCTGCCAAAAAAGCTTTAACAGACCGAGCAGTGTGGCAGCGAGCTCCATCTTGCATGAAAGTGCATGGTTCCCCATTTGGAACGACGCACATACTGAGCTTTATTCTGCAAAATTTCGAATGTGCTTTCGTCACTGAAGCAGACCTGTCAAAAATAGGAGAAATATATAAACTTCCATGTTTATTTGCTTTATTTAACTGAAAATGATAATAATGTATCAATTATTGATTAAATTGCTGTATCTTACCGATCTCCAGAAGTCCACATCTTTGTCTTGCCATTGTTTGGCCCACTTCAGGCGCTTTGCTTTCATTGCAGCTGTTAACTTGGGCTTCCTAAAATCTAATTCTTTCAATTTTCTTCGAACAGTGCGCTCAGAAGCATTTACGCTAGCATCCTGGAGTTGTGATTTTATTACCTTTGTGGTAGCAAAGTTTTCTGTTTTCTACACAAATTTTCTTCAAACATCTCTGACCGTGGAGTGAAAATTGGTTTTCTTCCGCATCTTTTCTTTCTTTTCGGGCTTAATTCGTTCCCTGACTCAATTTTCTTTTTTATGCGTCGTACGCTAGCTTCAGAAACCTCCAATCTTCGTGATATTTCTCGGTTTGTAAATGTTTTCGCAATCACAAGGGCCTTCACTTCAGCTTTTTTACGTGGTGAAAGATCGCCTTTTCTACCCATAATGAAAATAGTCCAATTACTTTTTTAAAACACTGCATACAAAATAAACTAATAACTGAGTAGTATAAAACTGTTAAAACAAACAATCACAGTCCATAAAGCCACAGAAACACGTCCGTACCTGACTCGATTCCGATCGCGACTGATACAGGTTTGTACTTATTTACGTTCATGTATCACTTTGTCAACACAGTGTTGCCATATGTTAAAAATAAATACAAATATGTAGTCTACAACAATTCTTTTAAATAAAAATCAATAATATTGTAGTTTAAATATACCATTATTGCATAAAAACTCTTAAGAAACATAAAATTACTAAAAAAAATACAGTGCGTCTAATAATTTGGCCAGAGACTGTAGTATTGGCAATAGCTATATCTATCGTACATAAGCTTTTCCATCTCTAAAGATTAATTCAGGTTTGCTGTTTCGATCAAAATTTACTTGAAAATAAGATGAGCCCTCATTGCAGTACATCTGGGGCATTCTTTCATAAATAAAATTCGGTCCATTTTCCTCTTTAGTGAGAAACTTTGTCTCTCCTTTGAATTAATTTCGCTTATTTTTCGGAAGAAAAAAAATCGTAAAAACTGTAAAACGCAATGAACTCGTACCAAATTAGAATTTTGGTTTGTTGTAGCTTCTACTTGATGGAAATTCATTATAAATATATAATAAAAACTGTTTTTTAGTCAATTTCCACTGGTTTATTTAAATTGCGATGACGCGCTTCGCTGTCGATGCAGCTTCTTCAGACCTACATTTTACACTGTCAAGTTGGTTTAATATTCTCAGTTTTATATAATTTCTTAATTATAATATTACACCTAATTAAATTACATTGATAGTATTGGAAAATCCACACAGATTTGGAGTTAGGAGAAAAGTATTGAAACAATGATATTTAACAACTATAAGAACAATAGTAATAATTGTCTATACTGGTATCGATACGTAGACGATATAATTGTATGCTTTACAGGTACGGACAGACAATTAACTCACTTTTTACAGTATACTAATTCTTTACATAGAAATATCAGTTTTACAATGGAAGAAGAAGTCGAAGGGAAAATCAATTTCCTAGACTTAACATCAGTAAAGCCATGAAAAAACATGAATTTGCAATATATCACAAACCTTGTCATACATAGACCACAATTCACAATAGTTCTCACCACCCTTACCATCATAAACTTGCCGCTTATCATAGTTTTATACATAGACTAACTAATATCCCCTTATCAGAAGAAAATTTTACTAAAGAATTAAACTACATAAAACAAGTAGCCGTTAACAACGGTTATTCGGTTACTTTAATCAATAGTATCGTTAAGAAAAAACTTAGAAACAAGGCAATCTCAGAAATATACCCACGTTTTAAGGACAGAAATACCACTTTTAAATGCTTAACCTATTTCGGCAAACCAACGGAAAAACTGGGGAAATTTTTAAATCAAAAAAATATCAACATAGCTTACAAGACTAACAATACTATAGGGAAATATCTTAAAAACTACAAACCACAAATCAATAAAGACAATAAATCAGGGGTTTATCAATTAACATGTGGGTCATGTCCTAAAACATACATTGGACAAACTGGACGTACATTTAGACAAAGAATTACAGAACACGAAAAAAGTTTCATCCATAGAAAATCTAATTCAACACATGCTAATCATCTTTTAACAGAAAATCACACATTTAACAAGAATTTCAAAATTTTACACACCCAACAAAAAGGTTTAAAACTAAACCTTTTAGAGACAATGCAAATAAATCGATTAAGGACTACAGGTACTTTACTCAACGACCAGGTAGATTTAAGCAATTCACCATTATTGAATTTATTCTCCTAACTCCAAATCTGTGTGGATTTTCCAATACTATCAATGTAATTTAATTAGGTGTTATATTATAATTAAGAAATTATATAAAACTGAGAATATTAAACCTAACTTGACAGTGTAAAATGTAGATCTGAAGAAGCTGCATCGACAGCGAAACGCGTCATCGCAATTTAAATAAACCAGTGGAAATTGACTAAAATTAGAATATCTAGAATAAGCATATAAAGTCAAATTTATGGCCGAATGGTGCACTTTAAGAAACACCCCAGTACTTTAAAAAGGCGCAGTAGTTATTAAATTTCTTCTGTTATTTCCAGAAACCTATCAGAATGTCACGAGAAACGCAAGCAGTTTTACTTCGACTTCTTCAATCTATCAGGAGGCACCATTCTACATCAAAACCGTTTTTACCAGCTGTCTGTATCCATCAAAACTGTCCCATTTCGCCTAAATTATTAGAACAAAAATCGGACTCCCAAACCAAAAACTTTTATTCAGCGGATCGCCCTAGCCATACTTTAATAAAAGACAATCTATCAGCGCCAAACTCAACAGACAATCGGCAAGTTTCAGCAGAACGAAATTACTCGACCATACCCGAACATCAACCTATTCAACATTTGATCGAGAGTCGGCAAGTTTCGTCAGAACGAAACTACTCGACGGAGAGTAATCGTCAATTTTCAACTGCGATTGAAATTTTTCCGGAGATGTACGAAGAAGTTACGGTTGAGCCGAGGACTGTATCTAGGGTTGAAAATGTTGTTAAACCATATAGTGCGATACCAGGACCAAAAGAATTACCTTATGTTGGAAACTCTTGGAGATTCGCACCTCTTATTGGTAAGTGTTGGTCAGCACTAAGGTTGTACATCAAAGATAACGATATCTATAATATATATAAAATGCAACGTCTCTGTGTCTGTCTGTCTGTCTGTCTGTCGGTCCGTTAGTGACCTTATCACTGGAGAACCACTTATCCGATTTACGTACTTTTTTTTTTAAACATACATATGTTCTCTGGCCAGGTTATAGGCTGTATTTTATTACGATAGGTAGCATAAGGAATGAGCAGTGACGATAATAGTGAATGAAGTCGGAAAAAAGTTTATCGCTAGCGCGTTCCCTTGCAATACACAGTCTAAACCATTAAATATGGAACAATATTATGTAGTAGAGAATATCTAGAATCTCTAATATATATAAAATGCAATGTCTCTCTGTCTGTCTGTCTGTCCACTGGTGCGTTTCTCACGCGAGAACCACTTATCCGATTTACGTCTTTTTTTAAATTCATACATATATTCTTTGGTCAGGTTATATAACAATAATAATAATAATCTATACCTATAATATAAACAAATTGCAACCTCTCTCTGTCTGTCTGTCTGTCCGTTAGTGCGTTTATCCCTCGAGAACCACTTATCCGATTTACGTGATTGTTTAAATTCGTACATATGTTCTCTGACCAGGTTTTATATATATGTTTTATTACATCTATAATATATATAAAATACAACGTCTCTCTGTCTGTCTGTCCGTTAGGGCGCCTATCACTGAAGAACCACTTATCCGATTTACGTACTTTTTTTTTTTAAACATACATATGTTCTCTGGCCAGGTTATAGGCTATATTTTATTTCGATAGGTAGCATAAGGAATGAGCAGTGACGTAAAATAGTGAATAATGTCGGAAATAAGTTTGCCGCTAGCGCGTGCCTTTGCAATACACAGCCTAAACCATTAAATATGGAACAATATTATGTAGCAAAGAATATCGGTAATGTATAATCTATAATATATATATAAAATGCAATGTCTCTCTATCTGTCTGTCTGTCCATTAGTGCGTTTATCACGCGGGAACCACTTATTCCGATTTACCTGTCTTTTTTTAAATTCATGCATATATTCTTTGGCCAGGTTATATAATAATAATAATAATCTATATCTATAATATATATAAAATGCAATGTTTGTCTGTCTGTCAGTTAATGCGCTTATCCCTCGAGAACTACTTATCCGATTTACGTGATTTTTTAAATTCATACATGTTCTCTGACCAGGTTATAGGTATATATTTTATTACATCTATAATATATATAAAATGCAACGTATCTCTGTCTGTCTGTCTGTCCGTTAGTGCGCTTATCACTGGAGAACCACTTATCCAATGTTCGTACTTCTTTTTTTAAAAACATACATATGTTTCTCCGGCCAGGTTATAGGCTATATTTTATTACGATAGGTAGCATAAGGAATGAGCCGTGACAATAATAGTAAATGAAGTCGGACAAAGTTTGCCGCTAGCGCGTTCTCTTGCAATACACAGTCCAAACCATTACATATGGAACAATATTATGTAGCAGAGAATATCTATAATATATATATATATATATATATATATATATATATATATATATATATATATATATATATATATATATATATTATATATATATATATATATATATATATATATATATATATATATATATATATATATATATATATATATATATATATATATAATGCAATGTCTCTCTGTCCGTCTGTCTGTCTGTCTGTCTGTCCGACCGTTAGTGTGCTTATCACTGGAGAACCACTTATCCGATTTACGTGCTTTTTTTTAAACATACGTATGTTCTCTGGTCAGGTTATAGTATATATTTTATTAGGTGACATAAGGAATAAGCAGTGATGATAATAGTGAATCAAATCGAAGAAAAGTTTGCCGCTAGCGCGTTCTCTTGCAATACACTCCCTAAAGCATTAAATATGGAACAATATCATGTAGCAAAGAATACAATATATATAAAATGCAACGTCTCTCTGTCTGTCTGTCTGTCCACTGGTGCGTTTATCACGCGAGAACCACTTATCCGATTTACATGTTTTTATAAATTTATACATAAGTTCTATATAATTCGAGATAAGCCTCGATAATGAAGATAAGGTGAGATAATGGGAGATAAGTATAAATAATGGGAGATAAGTCGAGATAAGCCTAGATAATGGGAAATAAGGTGAGATAATGGGAGATAAGGAGAAATAATGGGAGATAAGGAGAAATAATGGGAGATGAGCAGAGATAAGCCTAGATAATGGAAATTATGTAGAGATAATGGGAAATAAGGAGAAATATTGGGAGATAAGGAGAAATAATGGGAGATATTTTATTACGTTGGGTAACATAAGGAATAAGCAGTGACGATAGTAGTGAATCAAGTCCACGCGTCTAGTGTTAATATAAAATATAGATGTTTCTTGAACATTCATTGTCAACATGGATTTAGTATCATGATGTTTACCGGTCGAAACGTTAGGGTTCAAATATTAAATTTGAAGCTGAAATTATAATGAAAAGAGGCATTTTTTATTAAAACAAGATATTTTCACGAATTGTATATTTTAGGTCAATACAAAATTCATGAACTGGATAAAGTTATGTGGTCTCTGTATGAAAATTACGGTCGGATAGTGAAAGTTGGCGGTCTTATTGGTAAGTAAATTAATCTTTCTTTTTTTATAAAGATTACGACGCTTTATTTTTTTTGCAGAATTTTAGATTAGTTTTTATACAAAATAACCTTGAATAATTTTAGTCAACATCAACGATCACCATTGTGGCTGAATTTCAGTCTTTGAGTTCGATATAATCAGAACCCAGATACGAAAAAGAATAGAGGACGCTATTTACAACATCCTTTTCCACCAAATTGATAATCCATTAGAGCACTGCAATGAATGCGGCAATGACAAGTAGAAAACACTGGACAAAATTTCCAATCTGTCTTATGCAAAAAATCACCATATCCCACGTCCGTGCAGCGCAGCTAAAACCACGAATTATTGCAATATTCGATGTGATCATGAGGACCCAATGAATCATTGTGTGTCTTTTTTTTAAAGAATAATGTAATATATTAGTTTTGTCAGGATTGATATTTAGTGCGTGAGTTGTAAACCAGTCTTTTGATTTAATTAGAGACGGCTTAATTATGTTTTGTGATATTATTAGCACATCTTCTTTCAAATGCTACATACCATATATTATATCGTGTCGCTGCCACCTCTATTGTTGCTCTTCACCCAGAGATATTTTTACTACCTCCAACTGCCTACTGTTCTATGTTTTATGTTGAGTTACATATTCTCATAGAAGATAGTAATATAATTCTTTAGTCTATTTATATATCTAATCTGGAATGAAGTTCTAGCAGTTCCTGTTAGTTTATTTCAACTTAATATTAATTCACCAACAATTTTATAGAAAATATGAAAATAAATTTGACTACTACTACACTAAACACTTTATTTTTGTGCTCGACGCGCGACCTCTTAATAGTGTAAACTTCAATAATGAAAGGAATTGTATTAGGAATATAGTGTATTAGAGTTAATAGTTATGACGACGACTTAATAAACAAGTCAAAAAATAGACGTAGGTCCAGGTTAAATATTCAGAATTCCTTTTTTACACGTGAAACAAATAAGACCAAGTATGTTACCTTATAATTCGAAATATAGCAGAGAACTTAATAAGGTATTTAATAAGATAGGCCCCACCTTAGTCTATAAGTCATCAGACAATTTGAGGAATATCTAAGAAATATCAAAGACAAGATCCCTAATTTTGAGAAAAGTGGCATTTATGAAATTAGTTGTAATGATTGCGACAAAAAGTATGTTGGAGAAACTAGAAGGTCAATAAAAACACGATTTAAAAAAACTATTTAGCCCATTTAAAATACCGTAGAACGGAAAAGTCTAGCGTTGGCCAACACGGCCTTGAAGCTGATTATACTGTAACATTAGATACTCTAAGATTAATTGAAGATGTATCTGATAGATTTGTCAGATTTCAGATTTCATTTATTGACAAATTAGCTAGTAACTGAAACTATAACTAATATACAATGAGTAGAATAAGCATGATTTACAATTTAGGTCTTAAGACATGTACATTGCAGGGACTTAACTACCGTAACCTAGGTATTCATAAACTTAAAATATTTCAGAACATAAACTTAAAAATTGAACTTAATAATTAAATTTAATATGAATTTTACCTAATCTTAAGACTATGCATGGTAGGGATCTAACTAACTTAGCCTAGGTATTGACTTAAGATATTTCATGAAAATCAACTTAAAATTAAAATGAATATTATACATAGTGTGAACTATGCTAATCTGGAGGCATGGGGTCGCTGGGTCTTAGCAGACGGCGGCGGGCATAGCGTGAAGGGGGGCGGTAGGTGGTGTTGGGATGGAGGGCGGCTTTGTCCAGGAATTTGAGGTGGGTGCTGCTGATAAATTCCCGGATTGTTGGCATTGATGTATCTGATAGGAAATCGTTGAACGCATACGAAATTAAGAAAATTATAAAATGTAATAGTAGTTTAAATAAAGACAGAGGACCTATTCTTTATAGTTCCCTCTACTGGTTACTTGACAGGAACAGATGGCATCGTCTATGCCATTAGTTCTGCCTGACTAATTCAAGGATTAGGCTAAGTATAAATAGGGTAGATTTGTAGTACAGCTTTAGTCAATCATCACTCCTGATGAAGCTAACATGGCTAGCGAAATGCGCGTCGAGTCCAAAAATAAAGGGTTTGGTGTAGTGGCAAAATACACTAAGTAGATTCATTTCTAAACAAATTATTTATATTTTCCAGATATTTTCTTGTTACCTTGGTATATATATATATATATATATATATATATATATATATATATATATATATATATATATATATATATATATATATATATATATATATATACAGTCCCTGGCCAAATTATTAGACGCACTGCAAGATTTCATGTAAAATATTAATTACCGAGTGATATTGTACCGTTTTATTATTTTAAATTGATTTGTTTTTTATTTTTTATATTATCCAATCAATTACCTATTTATTTGACATAAATAAAACAGCATTAATTTAGAAAAGCATAAGTTTATTAAGTTTTAAAGAAAAGTGAAATTAATGTTAGTAAAAGTCAATATTTAGTTGAGCCACCTTTAGCCGCTATCAAAGCTTTAATTCTGCGCGGCATGCTATCAATGCAAGATTGTACTGTCTCCTGCATTTGAGGATGATGATTCCACACATGAATAATCTTTTCTAGGAGCTAGGTTTTGTTGGTAATCACATCTTTAGCCACTTCTCTTTTCATCAGCTCCCACACATTTTCAATGGGGTTCATATCAGAGCTATTACCCGGCCAATCCAACAGAGGGATATTTTTTTTCTGCCAAAAAAGCTTTAACAGACCGAGCAGTGTGGCAGGGAGCTCCATCTTGCATGAAAGTGAATGGTTCCCCATTTGGAAACCATTCTCTGAGCTGCGGAATCAACCGATTTTGTAATACTTCTTTGTACTGATCTTGCCTCATTATTCCTTTGACGACGTACAGACGTCCAGTGCCCTTGCCGCTGATGACTGACCAAATCATCACTTTGGTGGGATGTTTAACCGTCGGGACGACACAATTAGGATGAAACTTTTCTCCATGACGACGACGCATATACTGAGCTTTATTCTGCAAAATTTTGAATGTGCTTTCGTCACTGAAGCAGACCTGTCAAAAATAGGAAAAATATATAAACTTCCATGTTTATTTGCTTTATTTAGCTGAAAATGATAATAATGTATCAATTATTGATTAAATTGCTGTATCTTACCGATCTCCAGAAGTCCACATCTTTGTCTTGCCATTGTTTGGCCCACTTCAGGCGCTTTGCTTTCATTGCAGCTGTTAACTTGGGCTTCCTGGCGGGGCGACAGGCCTTAAAATCTAATTCTTTCAATTTTCTTCGAACAGTGCGCTCAAAAGCATTTACGCTAGCATCCTGGAGTTGTGATTTTATTACCTTTGTGGTAGCAAATCTGTTTTCTACACAAATTTTCTTCAAACATCTCTCTGACCGTGGAGTGAAAATTGGTTTTCTACCGCATCTTTTCTTTCTTTTCGGGCTTAATTCCTTCCCTGACTCAATTTTCTTTTTTATGGGTCGTACACTAGCTTCAGAAACCTTCAATCTTCGTGATCTTTCTCGGTTTGTAAATGTTTTCGCAACCACAAGGGCCTTCACTTCAGCTTTTTTACGTGGTGAAAGATCGCCTTTTCTACCCATAATGAAAATAGTCCAATTACTTTTTTAAAACACTGCATACAAAATAAACTAATAACTGAGTAGTATAAAACTGTTAAACAAACAATCACAGTCCATAAAGCCACAGAAACACGTCCGTACCTGACTCGATTCCGATCGCGACTGATACAAGTTTGTACTTATTTACGTTCATGTATCACTTTGTCAACACAGTGTTGCCATATGTTAAAAATAAATGCAAATATGTAGTCTACAACAATTCTTTTAAATAAAAATCAATAATATTGTAGTTTAAATATACCATTATTGCATAAAAACTCTTAAGAAACATAAAATTACTAAAAAAAAAATACAGTGCGTCTAATAATTTGGCCAGGGACTGTATATATCAAGGATATGTGGTCTATACATGATTTTCCGGCCGTAAAGCCCGCTTGGTCTTCTCCAATATTTCCTTTTATATTTACCTCCACGATAATTTTAATAATTTTTCCATACTCGATATTATGCTTAGGCCCCTATAGTTTGTGCATTTTCTGCGGTCCCCCTTTTTAAATATAGATACTATATAGGCTTTTGACCATTCCTCTGGTATTTTTTTCTCCATTTATGGCTCTGTGGAACATGTTTCTCAGCATTCGATGTAATTTATTAGACCCGTACTTAATCATTTCATTTACGACACCTCCAGGCCCTGCAGATTTATTATTTTTGAATGTTTTTATTGTCTTCTTTACTTCTTCATAGCTTAGTTCTATCTCTTTTTTTCCTTATTCTGTTCTTCTACAGGGTTCCCTTCTTGGAATTCTTGTCTGTTTTCTGTTAGCAGCTTCTTATAATATTCCTCCCACTCGCTTTCTGGGATATACTCTATATACGTTTTCTCTCTATTGTTGGTCCTTAATGCTTTAATTATTCTCCATGACTCTGTGCTTCTAGTTCTTCCTATATACCTTGGTAACGACACATATAATTGGCGTAATTTAGTGTAGAGCGCCATTGTCTACCAACCATGTGCGAAAAGCTGACATTCACAAACAGTGGCGGTCGTTGGTGTATAAACCAATCTAAAAGTCTGAATGAAAGTTTTGTGAATTGTGTGAAAAAGAAAGGGTGAATTTTGTAATGAAATCAAAGTATTAATAAAAATATATCAGTGTAAATGAGCAACTCCGAAATAATTAACTCACTAAAGTCCGTTTGTTTGGAGTTGATAGCACACAACATGGTTTATAAACATTAAAATGTCATAAACCATAAGCGCGTCCGAAATTTCTCTGCCAATTATTTGCATTTTTAGTTTTAATCACCTTTACTTTCTATTTCTATACAACAGTGCGACCTTTTTCTAAAAAATATTTTATTACATGCCTTCTAAACTTTACAATAAGCTGTATAAATCAAACGCATTTCAAAGTTTATTTTAATGAGTAACTAAAAATCTTATTTGTATGATAAAGGCCTAAACGAGTACAGTTAAAAATTCTTAAAAACTAGAAATCTACAGTGTTATTAAGCTTAATGATAATAGGAACAATAATATTTGGGAATTTAGCAGTAATTGGAACATAATTAACCAAAGTACTTATCGGTAGGTAGGTGCCTAAGTACCTAAGTATGCAATAAAAATATTTTGTGTAAGTATAAAAATAAAGCAAAAACCTATAATATGCTTAGTTCAAATCAGAACAGCGATGGCTTCAACTTTCACTTTTGCCCCGGTCAAACTTCGCGGAGTCTGTAAATCTGTATTTTTCCTGCGAGAAAAAACAATGATACTTAACGTCTACGATGCCCTAGTGCAGAGGTTCCCAAACTTTTTTTTCTCGTAGACCACTTTCAAAATTTTACTGGTTTCGGTGGACCCCCTGCTGCTACATTTCTGCCATATTCCCAAAAAACTCGTCAAAAAATGAGAAGATTAGGTCTAACGATGGAAATTTTCATCGTGGCTGAGTTCCAACCCTAAATTCGGAGTGGTAAAAATAAAAATAATATATTTTCTTGTGTTCTATTTATTAAAATAATATGATTACAGACTTAATAGAATTAAAATTAAACATTAATAACGTACCGTAACTTCAACAATGCAAATCAACAATTAAAAAAAAGTCATAATTTTAATGGGAGGGATGTACTTGATGGATTGACAGCAAATTATCAATATTTGGCTTCAGGTTTGTAAGGAATAACAGCAAATCTCCCCGTTCTGTGATGTTCAATCTGCTCCTTTTTTTTGTTAATAGGTTTGTAACGACACTAAAACTTTTTTCGGCAAGGTATGACGAGGGAAACGCTATCAAAAGTTTTCTCGCAATTTTCCACAGCTCAGGATATTTTTCGAGTATTTCTGCCTGCAGCCAAAATGTTTGATAGCCTTTTTAAATTTCACCTTCAGCTCCTCATTGGTGCTAAGCTCGAGTAGCTCCTCTTGTAATACCACATTCGCCACTTCCGTTTCATCAAATGGATTTATGATCCATGGTGGTATTTCCATCATCAGAATATCTTCAAATCTATTTTTGAAGTCATCATGCAGGGCATTTAAATGTTGTACGTATGTCTGAATATCCTCATCAAGACATTCTGCCTGTGACAAGTTTGGGAACTGGGAGAATTCGCGCCGACTAATATTTTGCTTCATAAATTTCAATTTTCCAAGAAAAGCCAAAATTACTCCCTTTGTTTTTTTTTTTTAAAAATTTAGGCTGTCCCCTTGTAACTGCAAGTTAATGTCATTAAATTTTTTGAACAAATCTGTCAAATACGCGATGTCTGCTTTCAATTTGATCAGGTTTTCTTTTAAATCTGGATCTTTACTTTCCAGAAACTCTAAAACTGATTCAAAAAGTGAGTAAAAAATCTTGTTAAACATGCACCTTTCGACAACCAGCGTACTTCAGTATGTAAGAGCAATCGTTGGAAGTCTTCATCATTTTCGTCGCACAATTGTGCAAATAAACGGGTATTCAACGCATTGCTTCTTATTTTGTTAACTGCTTTAATCACAAATTGAAGCGATTGGTGCAATCTATCACTCAAATTTTTCGCTACCAGGTGTTGTCGGTAGATGACACAGTGCATTGCAGTTACTCCTGGTATAATTCTTTTAAGATGGCTTATAAACTCACGATATCGCCCGAAGATGGCAAGCGCTCCATCTGCTGCCACCGAAATAATGTTTGTAAATGGAATCGATTTTTCCTTAAAAATATCACTCAGGACATTAAATGTTGATTCACCCAAAGTTTTTCGCGAATAGCAGCTCTTCATAGATTTCTTCGTCCATAACAAATCAAACATATGCCAATAATAATGCTTCATTACCAGGTAAAGTTGACTCGTCCAGTTGAATAGAAAAATGAATTGTTTGCAGATAATTACACAAAAAGCTTTCAATATCAGAGCTCATTTCATCAATACGTCTTTGTACAGTGTTGTTACTCAAAGGAATTTTTTTACCAAATGGAGGTTTGTGCAGAACAGTTTTTAAAACCTCTTCAACAGCGGGTAAAATTAACTGTTCTCCGATGGTGTGCGGTTTTTCCAGATTTCGCTCTAAGCAATGAGATATTGTAAGATGCCCGCAAGCCATCATCGTTACTTTGAGACGTTGAAGCGAACATACGGTGCACGGTGGGTCTCTTTTCATATTTTTCCTTCAATGTTTGAAAACATTTTAAATCTTTACCTATTTTATCAGGATGACACCTTCTTAGATGATCTTCGAGCTTCGATGGTTTCATAGAGTCATTGCTCAAAACTTTGTTGCATAAAAGGCATATGGGCAATCGTTTGTCTGCCTTTGATGGAAGAAAACCAAATTTCAAATAATCAATACTGTACTGTCGACACTTCTTCTTAGATTCAACCATGTTTTATTAGTTACCTACCTGTAAAGAAAAAAATGTTTGTTTTAGTAATCATTAGACGAATTTAACAGGATATGGCTATTTTAACAGAATAAAATAGGATTAATTAATTATTGCAATGAAAAAACCAAAATGCCGGCGGCAAAACTGATTTTAATTATAAAAGCAATAAACTGCTAAGACCCATATAGAGGTTTTCACAAAACGGCTGAATCTATTTTAATGTAATATAAAATATTTTGATACATTTCTGTAAATTCGAGAGAAAATACTTTTAAAGAATATTTTGACATCAAAACTCAGCGATTTTAATGATTTATTTATTACTTTGATGTACGTTACGAGTGGTACATAAAGACACGTACAATTTATGAAAATATTTACTACTAAAAGTTCAATCTTTCTCGGCTGTCTGTTCTTTTATAGAAGTATCGAATAATGGCCCTGTTCAGTATTTAATTTTTATTATGTACCTACTACACGCAAACATAACAAATATAATATTATTACAATATAAAATAAAAGTATGAATAACAAATAGGCAGGTACTTACTTTTTCCTGCACTGCCAAACACTGTCATCGATTCACTCACACTTTTCTTTTCAAAATTCCGGAAACAAATGAGTAACGTTTGTCTTTGGGATTCGTATTTATATTGGTGAAGAATCAAACAAGTTCATGCAAGATTGCAAGCACAGCACAAGTCGTATTTCGTCCCTTTGCACTTCTGAACGGGTTGCGTTGCGGACAGGCGGGCGGCGCTTTGCAAGTCTCGACGCGCGTTGTACTGAATATCGAATATGCAAGTTTTTATAAGTAACAGTCGCTGACCTTCTTAAAATACACTACTCAAAAAAATTAAGGGAGGTTTTAAAACAAGGAAATTAATGCTAAATAAACAGGCTATCTGATCCATATGCCGGCCTAACTGAAAAAAAATTTTTTTCATGCCCGTGGACCAAAAAAAAAGCAAAATATTTGCAATATTATTTTTTCACGCTATTTGTTAGGATTGCATGAGAACCATAGCTCCTAAAAAATTTCAGCCAAAAAATCTGAAAATTAGAATCTTAAAGCTTCAAAATGCTTTTTTTTAAGTCTTAATACGACCATTTTTCACCGAAATACAGCCTGTTAAAAATCACCGAAAAATTTGGAATTTTTTTTTTGCTTCCTTAATTTTTTGAGTAGTGTATTATCTGCCTACATTGTTAGGTAAAGCCAAGCCAGCATTTTTATTCTTTACTATCGAAACCAGATAAATTTTCGTGGACCCCCACTTACAACTTGTGAACCCCCATTTTTTTTTACGCCAACGTGGATCCCTAGGGGTCCACCTGAACCACTTTGGGAATCACTGCCCTAGTGCATCAACAGCCAACAAGCCAAGTCCGTGAAATTGTGGAAACCTGTGCTAACATGACGGGAGTTGGAACAGCAATTATTTATAGATTTCTAACAGAGTGTAAACGCAGTCCTTGCAACGAACCTCAGAATTACAAAGGAAAGGAGTCCTTAGAGGTCGATGAAGACTCTAAAAAAGCAATAAGAAGAGAAGTATATTATTTTTTTATCAAGAAAGAAATACCTACACTACATATAGTTTTGCGAGAAATCAGAAAAGACCAGGACCAGATTTAAAAAATGGAAATTATCCTTTATAACCTGAATTCTCGTTGGGAAAAACACAATAGAAAAGTCTGTTCTTATCGATAAAACAGAAATAATTTGTTGGAGAAGAGAATATCTACGAGCAATCAGAAAATTTCGAGCCGAAGAAAGAAATATTTTTTATTTAGGTTGGGTTAATGAGGGACACACAGTGAAAAAATTCTAGATTGACAAAAACACAGGCTTTTATGGAAGGTTGGTCAACTGGATTACAACCCCCTTCAGGAAAAGGTCGCAGGCTAATTAAAGCACATATTGGTAGTGAAAACGGATTTCCCGACGGTGGCTTGTTGGAATTCCAATCAAAGTCAACTAAAGATTACCATGAGGAGATCACGGCTGATGTTTTTAAGGAGTACTTCCAACAAATGATTGAATGTATACCAGCAGAATCAGTTATAGTATTAGACAATGCCCCATACCATTCTCGATTATTATAAGACTCCCGACAAATTTATGAAAGAAAGCGGATATTCTTCAATGGATAAGAGACAAAAATCTCAAGCATAAAGGTGGTATGTTAAAAGCGGAACTTCTGAAAATTTTTTTTGAGATAATTTTGGTTATTAAACACTAAAAGCAGGTTACGCTCGGACGGCTATGCTACCGATGAACCGTCATTTACATTTTATGACTCTATTGTATAGCAGAGGTTTTTTGCCTAAAGATAATTCAAAACATGTAGCAAAATCCAGTAAAATGCATAAGAAATCTCTTTTTTTTGGGCGCACCTCAACATGTATTTGCATCTACAAATCACAAAAACTGCTATCAACTCCAAACAAATGCACTATATATTTTTTTAAATCTTTAAAAACTTCCTGCCGGACAAAATTTGTTATCATGTCCGGAATCTAGGTCTCAAAATACGACTATTCGGAAAATTTGAAGTAGGACAATATATCTGCAAAATTTTCTTGAATTTTTTTTTTACGCCTCTCTGCATATTAATATTTTAGGTCATCCAGATCTTCTGTTTGTCTTCAACGGTGAAGATATAAGAAAAATCTTCAGGAGGGAAGAAGCCATGCCTCACAGACCCTCGATGCCATCTTTACATTACTAT
Organism: Pachyrhynchus sulphureomaculatus; assembly: GCA_019049505.1. NCBI lineage: Eukaryota > Metazoa > Arthropoda > Insecta > Coleoptera > Curculionidae > Pachyrhynchus > Pachyrhynchus sulphureomaculatus. The sequence goes on from CM032446.1 coordinate 13,397,951, forward strand.
AAGCAAAAATTGAAGAAGGATTTTTTTGAAGGAAACGAAGGAGTTATTGGAGTGTAAGTTTTCTTTATATTACCATAAATTTACATAAATATTCCTACAAACAAATAATTATAATAATAAACGTATAGTTAGTTATTTATACAATAAAATACGTAATTGTTACATTCACTCGTGTAAAAGAAAATTTTGATGGATTTAAACTAACTTTGACACATTTTAAATTTGTTCTTACAACTTTAGTTACCGCAAAAAATTATTTAGGTGGGCGATATCAAAGGTGGTGGCCGAAGACCGATAATAGATTTACCTCTTTCATAGTTTCTGTCCTATCTAATACATCCCTGCCACCTCGTAGTACTACTGATCTTCGGTTGCCACTTAGGATCTCACCTAGCGGATCAGTTTCAACTTACCATTTTTCTGTTCGATTTTTAATGCATTTAACATAAAATATAGACAATTTTTGGTAAAAATTATGTTACTTTAAGGCCCGCTTCAGACCATCCAACTCTTCTGTCCACCGTGAACGGCGTGATGCAAAATAGGGTCGTGTTTTTTTTTCAATACATCGATAGTTATCGAAAGTTATAGATTTACCGAAAACAATAGGCGAATCTAAATATTATCGATATCTATCGATATATCGACAGTTGTTAATAATTATCGATATATCAAGAGTCATCATTTATGTCCAACTCCCGGTCATCAGAGGGCTCGTTTCTTGGAAGTCGCTTCGAGGTCCGTTGATGGATTTTTTAAAAATAACTAAAAAATGCGTCACCACAAATAAAACAGCTTTTTAAAGGGCATGTTTTTTAATGAAAAATGAATTTTGACAAAAAATCGTTTCACATGGCACTTAGGGCATCTATGTTATCAACGATCATTCAGTGTACCCCTATTAGCCTCCGTTCTCAGTCTAAAGCGCCGGCACGCCCTCTGTAATTCCGCGCTGTTCATACTGGCGAACGCTGTGTTAATAGCGGTCATGAAAGATGTCATATTGGGATACTGAAACTTGTTTGTGACCCTTTCAACTACGCTCTATACGTAGTAGTCCAAGGAATTCAAATCTGGACCATTAGGATGCTAGAATTCCTTGGATTAAAACAGGTCAAAGTTATGTGAGAGCAAGTTCTGGATCAAATGGCTCATGTGAGCTGAAAAACATATGGCTTCCCCTCACAATATCTTTTATTCACGCTTCACTGTATTGTTCAGAACTTTTAAACATACCTTTTCCCCTATGCGGTGGCATGACATCACCCTCTCTGGATATAACATAGTACGTGGACATTGGAGCAAACCAGCGATCATTTCTCAATCAATAGTTAAAATTTTCTCGTTGCAGAAGAATCTGATACGTTCCACTGCTTCGTGTTTTAAAGAATAGGTAAGCAAATTGCAGCAAGACACTCGCTTTGTCCTGGCATCTTCAGAGAGCATCTGTCTTATCTTAATTGTGTAAGAACACCCACAATTCACGCCAGTTTTCATGACGATTGTCCTGGGTCCTCCGAATCAGCGCTTGAGTTCATCTTTGCTGGCGCACTGGAACTTTCGTTGTACTGTTCTTGAGCCTTGTACTTGGCCAAACGTCACAAATAGTTGATTTCGAGCATCTGCAGGTGCTGATCGATCAGCACGAAAGCCTTCTATCATCGCGGCTCTTCGATTATACTCCGCACTTGTTTTTGACATCCTAACAATTTTGAGACTAACACTATTTTTACTTCAGTCAGTTTGATACTTGTACGCCAACAGCGACCTCTAGCGGAAGCATAATATGGCGAGAGATTTCAATTGACATTTGTCCGGATTTTGGTGACGTACGCTGTATATAATTATCGACAAGTTAAAATTTCGATAATGGTTGCCATAGACTCGACATTCATTAGCGTCCATTCCTAGCGCAAACAGGGGTCGATTTTAAAATAACAAATAATTATGCTGATAAAAACTGTAGACCAGGGATTTGGGTTAGTTCTCATTATATGAAAACACTGATTGCCCGACGAATCACCGGACGGCACTAGGATAGATGGTCTGAGATACGTGGGCTGTCTGAAAAGTTCTAGGCCTAACAATGAAAGAAAATTTTTTGTGACATGAAATATTTTTCAATATAATCTCCTTAAATTTCAATACATTTTTGAGACTAACACTATTTTTACTTCAGTCAGTTTGGTACTTGTACGCCAACAGCGACCTCTAGCGGAAGCATAATATGGCGGGAGATTTCAATTGACATTTGTCCGGATTTCGGTGACGTTCGCTGTATATAATTATCGATATATTGGTAATTATCGATATATCGACAAGTTAAAATTTCGATAATGGTTGCCATATACTCGACATTCATCAGCGTCCATTCCTAGTGCAAACGGGGTAGACGCCCGACGAATCACCGGACGGCACTAGGATAGATCGTCTGAGATACGTGGGCTGTCTGAAAAGTTCTAGGCCTAACAATGGAAGGACATTTTTTGTGACATGAAATATTTTTCAATATAATCTCCTTAAATTTCAATACCTTTATTTCAACGTTTTTCATCACTACACCAAACACTTTATTTTTGTGCTCGACGCGCGTTTCGCTAACCATGTTAGCTTCATTAGGAGCGATGATTCACTAAAGCTAAACTACAAATCTACCCTATTTATACCTAGCCTAACACTTGAATTACTCAGGTGGAACTAATGGCATAGGCGTGGCCATCAGTTCCGGTCAAGTAACCAGTAGAGGGGACTATAAAGAATAGGCTCTATGTCTTTATTTAAACTACTTTTACATTTTATAATTTCTATACTTTCGTAAGCGTTCAACAATCTCCTATCAGATGCATTTTTAATTAATCTTAGATTATCTAATGTTACAGTATGATCAGCTTCAAGGGCATGTTCGGCAATGCTAGACTTTTCTGTTTCACTATATTTTAAATGTTCTTTAGATCGTGTTTTAATTGACCTTTTAGTTTGCCCAACATACTTTTTGTCGCAGTCATTACAACTAATTTCATGAATTCCACTTTTCTCACAATTAGGAATCTTATCTTTGGGATTTCCTAAGATATTCCTCAGATTGTCTGATGACTTATAGACTAAGATGAGGCCTACGTTATTAAATTCCTTATTGAGTCCCCTGCTATATTTCGGATTATATGGTATGGAGACATACTTGATCTTATTTTCTTCGTGTGTAAAAAAAGGTTGAATTCTGAATAGTTAACCTGAACTTGTTTACTAACGTCATAACTCTAGTTATATTTATACGATTCCTTTCATTATTGAAGTGACCAAACGATGAACTTAAAAATGTAATGCGGCTAATTTGTGTTATTTGCAATGAAATGAATCATTAGGAATATATCTATCTGTTACAGTGTCTTTTCTATAGATATCAAATTCTAAGCTATTATTATTTTTAATAATTAAAATATCTAGAAAAGGCAGCTGTCCTTTGTTCCCAATTTCTTTAGTGAATTTAATGGAATTATATCGGCTATTTAATTTGGAAACTAAATCATCCATATTTGCTTGCTTTGTATTAAAAATCGCGAATACATTATCCACATACGTATACCATACCCTTGGGAAATACTCAAATTTGTGACTGGCTTCGGTTTCAAACTTACTCATGAATAAATTGATTATGAAAGGTGATAAGCAATTACCCATAGCTGTTCCTTCTTTTTGAACATAAAATTGACTGTTATATTGAAAATAATTTTGTTCCATACAAAGTTTAGATAATGTTAAGTATTCATGACTAATTTCGTCCTCAAAGTCATTCATCCTAAGTAATTCTTCGACATACGAGGCTGGTTTGAAAAGTCCGTGCAAAATTAGAAACTACTTATGTGTTTGGGATAAACCTTTTTTATTTTTCGACATAGTCTCCTTTTAGGCTTATACACTTCGTCCAACGATGTTCTAGTTTGTTGATCCCTTCCGAATAATAGGATTTGTCCAAGTCTGCAAAATATCCATTAGTGTCTGCAATCACCTCCTCGTTTGAATAAAATCTTTGTCCCGCCAGCCATTTCTTCAAATGGGGAACAAATAGTATTCCGAGGGAGCCAAGTCTGGAGAATAAGGGGGATGTGAAACGAGTTGGAATCCTATTTCCATTAATTTTGCGGCCACAACTGCTGAGGTGTGTGCTGGTGCGTTGTCGTGATGGAAAAGGACTTTCTTGTGGGCCAATCGCGGGCGTTTTTCTTGCAGCTCGGTTTTCAAACGGCCCAATAACGATGAATAATATTCACCTGTAATAGTTTTACCTTTTTCCAGATAGTCGATGAGGATTATCCCTTGCGAATCCCAAAAGACAGTCGCCATAACCTTTCCGGCCGAAGGAACGGTCTTCGCCTTTTTTGGTGCAGATTCCCCCTTGGTAACCCATTGTTTAGATTGTTCTTTGGTCTCAGGAGTATAGTAATGTATCCATGTTTCATCCACAGTGACGAAACGACGCTTAAAGTCCTCCGGATTCTTCTGAAACAGCTGCAAACCATCCTTGCAACACTTCACACGATTCCGTTTTTGGTCAAGCGTGAGCAATCGCGGCACCCATCTTGCCGATAGCTTTCTCATGTCCAAATGTTTATGCAAAATATTATGTACCCGTTCAGTCGAGATGCCCACAGCACTAGCAATCTCACGCACCTTAACTCTTCTGTCATCCATCAGCATATCATGGATTTGATCAATGATTTCTGGAGTCGTAACCTCCACAGGCCGTCCAGAACGTTCAGCGTCACTTGTGCCCATATGGCCAGTCCGAAAATTTTGAAACCACTTATAAACTCTTCTAATCGAAGGTGCAGAGTCATCATAATGTTTATCAAGCTTCTCTTTAGTCTCCTGAGGCGTTTTGCCTTTCATAAAGTAATGTTCAATCACCCACACGAAATTCTTTTTCGTCCATTTCTTGAAAATCACTCGACTTCCTTGATTCACACGAATACCAAACACAAAGAAATAGACCAATATGGCTGAAACTTGGGTGTGCGTTCATTCAAGAGATGCTACTAAGTAAACATGACCTCGATACGCGCCGGTGGTGCCATCTCTCGGACTTTGCACGGACTTTTCAAACCAGCCTCGTATTGTAAAGTTTGTGATATTGGCACACTTGGAAACAAAGAACTGACTTCAAAAGAAATTAAGATTTCACCTTCATCAAGAAATAGATTTTTTTGTTTTATTAATGAATTCCAAAGAATTCTTCATCGCCAAAGTATTTAATGGTAAATTCTCAAGTTCTTTTGATAACCATTTGGATATTAAATATGTGGGTGATCCTACCGATGAAACAATAGGTCGCATTGCTTTTCCAGGTTTGTGAATTTTGGGTAAGCAATACAACTTTGGCATGGTCGGATTGCTCACATTTAATTTAAATTTTAGCGAAGTAGGGGTATGCATATATGTATCTTTTTCCAGGCATGGTCCAAAATGGGAAGCTTTTAGAAAACAAGTTCAACAAATTTTGTTACCCCCAGCAACAGCCAAAAAATATGTGGAGCCATTAGATATCATTGCCGGTGACTTTCTATCTCTGTAAGTAATCTTATTATGAATATTATATATTTGATTGTGACATTCCGGGTTAAATTTTACAGATGTGTTGCCTCAGATGTTATTGCCCTTTTTAAAAAGTTAGGGTCAGATTCGGTACAGAGTTCGAACACATTTTGCTCATGTAAAAAATGTCATGTCAAATTTGCCGAACACTTTCTCTGTCAATATTTGTTTACCTACTGACAGTTGTTTTTCTCGATTATGGACGCCCAACGCGGGGATCGTCTGTGACATCTTGTCCTGTCTGTCATCTTTGAATCGTTTTATCCACTCGAAAACTTGAGTTAGTAATAAGCATTCATCACCATCACATCATACATTTCTTGCAGCAGATTTAATATTTCTGTACCAGACTTAATATTTCTGTAGCAGTTTAACGAGAAATTTTAACTACACCAAACACTTTATTTTTGCTCTCGACGCGCGTTTCGCTAACCATGTTAGCTTCATCAGGAGCGATGATTGACTAAAGCTAAACTACAAATCTATCCTATTTATACTTAGTCTAACCCTTGAATTACTCAGGCGGAACTAATGACATAGGCAAGGCCATCAATTCCGGTCAAGTAACCAGTAGAGGGGATTATAAGGAATAGGCCCTTTGTCTTTATTTAAACTACTTTTACGTTTTATGATTTCCAAACGTTCGTATGCGTTCAACAATCTCCTATCAGATACATTTTTTATTAATCTTAGATTATCTACTGTTACAGTATGATTAGCTTCAAGGGCATGTTCGGCAATGCTAGACTTTTCTGTTCTACTGTATTTTAAGTGTGCTAAATGTTCTTTAAATCGTGTTTTAATTGACCTTTTAGTTTGCCCAACACACTTTTTGTCACAATCATTACAACTAATTTCATAAATTCCACTTTTCTCACAATTAGGAAGCTTATCTTTGGGATTTCCTAAGATATTCCTCAGATTGTCTAATGACTTATAGACTAAGGTGAGACCTACTTTATTAAATACCTTACTGAGTCCCTTGCTATATTTCGGATTATATGGTATAGAGACATACTTGATGTTATTTTCTTCGCGTATAAAAAAGGTGGAATTCTGAATATTAAGCCTAAAGTTGTCTATTTATTAGCTTATTTACTAAGTCATCGTCATAACCATTAACTCTAGTTATATTTCTAATACAATTCCTTTCTTTATTAAAGTTTACCCTATTCAGAGGGAAAGTGACCAAACGATGAACTAAAAAATGTAATGTGGCTAATTTATGTCGTGTGCAATGAAATGAATCATTAGGAATATATCTATCTGTTTCTGTGTCCTTCCTATAGATATCAAATTCTATTCTATTATTATTTTTAATAATTAAAATATCTAGAAAAGGCAATTGTCCTTTGTTCTCAACTTCGTAAGTGAATTTAATGGAATCATACCGGCTATTTAATTTAGATACAAAATCATCAATATTTGCTTCGAAATTATTCGTGAATACTTAACATTATCTAAACTTTGAATGGAACAAAATTATTTCCAATATAACAATCAATTTTATGTTCAGAAAGAAGGAACAGCTATGGGTAATTGCTTATCACCTTTCATAGCCAATTTATTCATGAGTAAGTTTAAAATCGAAGCCAGTCAAGAATTCGAATATTTCCCAAGGGTATGATGTAGGTATGTGCATGATATTTTCGCGATTTTTGATACAAAGAAAGCAAATATTGATGATTTTGTTCCTAAATTAAATAGCCGGTATGATTCCATTAAATTCATTTACGAAGTTGAGAACAAAGGACCATTGCCTTTTCTAGATATTTTAATTTTTAAAAATAATAATAGATTAGAATTTGATATCTATAGGAAGGACACAGTAACAGATAGATATATTCCTAATGATTCATTTCATTGCAAACAACATAAATTATCCACATTACATTTTTTAGTTCATCGTTTGGTCACTTTCCCTCTGAATACAGTAAACTTTAATAAAGAAAGGAATCGTATTAGAAATATAACTAGGCTAAGTATAAATAGGGTAGATTTGTAGTTTAGCTATAGTCAATCATCGCTCCTGATGAAGCTAACATGGTTAGCGAACTGCGCGTCGAGTGCAAAAATAAAGTGTTTGGTGTAGTGGTGAGTGAGAGTAGAGAAATTTTAAATTAACTCGTTGCTCAACATTGACAATAAGTATCTGTTCGATTCAGAGTAAAATACATGATCCGATTTAAACTAGCGCTGTAGCCGAACTGGAGACTGCACGGTCATCAAAATGGCGGAATAGGTAGAGGGGATATTCAAGTTCAATGTCCCACCATAGCTAATCGCGTGGCATCAATATTATCGGCGTAACAAAATCAGTATTGTTATTTTCTAGCCACAGCTCGTATAGACATGAAAGCATATATTGAAAAGAAATAGAATGGTTACCACTATAATAAGTGCAACAATTAACAATAATAGAGAGATTTTGCGGCGCTTATTTTAGTAGGCCACTGTCTTTATCTTTATTTGACGCACGCGCTCACCGTTTGGAGCTTGCCTAGTAGTAAAGGGAAGAAATTAAATACAAAAGACTCAGCTATTATCGTTATATGAAGCATGCGCTTACTATTTGGAGCTTGCGCAGTATTGAAACAAAATAGCAGAACGATTTCCTTTATTTAGGAACTTATAAGAGAGGCTATTTAAAGTTCGGTATTCTTATCGCTATTATGGAAAGGCCTGTTTTTTCTACTTAGATCTACAAACCACTAAAAAATACAGTAAAATTGAAATTATAACACTAGTTTACAAAAAAATTACTTATTTTTGTTCAACGAATGAAACATATATTTTTTGAATAAGCCAAATAGGTTAGTTAATAAAGTATTTTGTTTTTCGCTAGCACGTCATAATTCTCAGATAAAACCGTTTCTGTTTCTCATCTACCCGCAATGATTGTAATGACTTCTTTGTTTGATTCTGTAACCAACGAAGTGAAGTAAATACGTCTAGAACGTGTAAAATTAATCCAAACCGTTTTTGCTACGTTTGTGGCAAAATTGTTCAGTTTAAATTGAGACTATCCTGTAATAAACTCACCGCAAAACGCCTATTTACATTATCTTGGATTTCCGGTGTCACATCAAGATGAAGACTAGGTTCCTTATGTAGTTTTTACAAACTGCAGGCTAGTCGTCAACTACTGGTATTCAGGTAAAAACAGATCTTTGAACTTTGGTAAATCAATGATGTGGTGAGAGTCAACTAACCAGGTAACCGACTGTTACTTTTGCTTAACTAAAACTTTTGGTTTCAACTCGAAATATAAAGATAAAATAGAATATGCAGATGTTCCATCATTGTCTAAGTCCGTGCCTCATTCAAAGGATTTGCCAGTTCCTACACCACCCGGCAGAAGTGACCAAATCCGAAATGTCACAGCTACATCGAGCAGCATTCTAGAGTAGTGACAGTGAGCACTCCAGCTCGGATAACTTTGTCGGCGATGAGGATAGTCACATTTAATAACTCAGTCTAAACTCAACGATCTTATAAGATATTTGCAGTTGTCTAAGTCTAAAAGTGAATTACTTGCTTCAAGGTTGCAGCAGTGGAAGCTGCTTGATCCTGATACCAGAGTTAGTATTTATCGCTCCAGGAATAACACCTATGCTATTTTTTTACAAAAGAAAGTGAATTTTGTTATTGTCATGATGTTAATCGACTATTCGAAGAAATGAAATAACCATACAACCCAGAAGAATGGCGCCTTTTTATCGATTCCTTGAAGGCAAGCCTCAAAGCTGTTCTTTTGCACAACGGAAATAAAAACCTATGAAAAAATGTCCATATTAATTAAATTAATCAAGTATGAATGTCACAATTGGTATATCTGTGGTGACCCGGTATTCTTTTGGGTTTGCAAGGCGGCTACACAAAGTACTGTTACTTCTTGAGCTTATAGGACTCGAGGGCAAAGAATCATCACTATAAAAAGAAATTTTAGCCTATTAGAACCGAATATGTTGCAGGTAAAATGAGCATTAAAAATACACCCAAAAAAAATTATATTACCACCGCTTCACATTAAGTTAAGCTAAATGAAAAATTTGGTCAAAGTTTTGAATAAGACAGGTCCAGCGTTTCTGTACTTATGGAGTGTATTAACGAATCTTTCTGAGGCTAAACTAAAAGAAAGAATATTTATAGGTCCTCAAATCAGGAAAATTTTGGATGATACAACATTTGAGAGCCATATGACGGACGTTGAAAAGGCTGCCTGGAATTCCTTCAAACTTGTCGTTCGAGATATTTTAGGTAATACGAGGCTGGTTTGAAAAGTCCGTGCAAAGTTCGAGAGATGGCACCACCGGCGCGTATCGAGGTCATGTTTAGTTAGTAGCATCTCTTGAATGAACGCACACCAAGTTTCAGCCATATTGGTCTATTTCTTTGTGTTTGGCATTCGTGTGAATCAAGGAAGTCGAGCGATTTTCAAAAAATGGACGAAAAAGAATTTCGTGTGGTGATTAAACATTACTTTATGAAAGGCAAAACGCCTCAGGAGACTAAAGAGAAGCTTGATAAACATTATGGTGACTCTGCACCTTCGATTAGAACAGTTTATAAGTGGTTTCAAAATTTTCGGACTGGCCATATGGGCACAAGTGACGATGAACGTTCTGGACGGCCTGTGGAGGTTACGACTCCAGAAATCATTGATCAAATCCATGATATGGTGATGGATGACAGAAGAGTTAAGGTGCGTGAGATTGCTAGTGCTGGGGGCATCTCGACTGAACGGGTACATAATATTTTGCATAAACATTTGGACATGAGAAAGCTATCCGCAAGATGGGTGCCGCGATTGCTCACGCTTGACCAAAAACGGAATCATGTGAAGTATTGCAAGGATGGTTTGCAGCTGTTCCAGAAAAATCCGGAGGACTTTAAGCGTCGTTTCGTCACTGTGGATGAAACATGGATACATTACTATACTCCTGAGACCAAACAACAATCTAAACAATGGGTTACCAAGGAGGAATCTGCACCAAAAAAGGCGAAGACCGTTTCTTCGGCCGGAAAGGTTATGGCGACTGTCTTTTGGGATTCGCAAGGGATAATCCTCATCGACTATCTGGAAAAGGGTAAAACTATTACAGGTGAATATTATTCATCGTTATTGGACCTTTTGAAAACCGAGCTGCAAGAAAAACGCCCGCGATTGGCCCACAAGAAAGTCCTTTTCCATCACGACAACGCACCAGCACACACCTGAGCAGTTGTGGTCGCAAAATTAATGGAAATAGGATTCCAACTCGTTTCACATCCCCCCTATTCTCCAGACTTGGCTCCCTCGGGCTACTATTTGTTCCCCAATTTGAAGAAATGGCTGGCGGGACAAAGGTTTTATTCAAACGAGGAGGTGATTGCAGACACTAATGGATATTTTGCAGACTTGGACAAATCCTATTATTCGGAAGGGATCAACAAACTAGAACATCGTTGGACGAAGTGTATAAGCCTAAAAGGAGACTATGTCGAAAAATAAAAAAGGTTTACCCCAGACACATAAGTAGTTTTTATTTTTGCACGGACTTTTCAAACCAGCCTCGTAGAAAAAATGACAATTATCAAGAGATCGTTGCAAATTTATTGCAGAATTACGAACTGATTATATTGTATACTAATGAATTGCCTAAAGTGTCGCATAAGTATATAGTGCTGTATGCCGATGATACTACAGAGGATAATAAACATCTCTTACTTCAAAAAATGGTTAATACACTAGACCTATTAAGGCAATATTTTACTTCGAACGATCTACTTTTAAATATCTCAAAAACACAGATCATTCAATTTTCTAACAGAAGTAATGAACGTGTAATAGTAACATATGACAACATTGATGTAGTTTCGGGAGATGAGATTTTATTTCTTGGAGTGATTGTGGACAGGAGACTTGACTGGAAGTGTCATGGCTAAGTATTGTTATGCGCTAAGAGTCATTTTAGATTATGTTGATGAAGACGCAGCACTGTCTTCAGGGTCAGGGTGTGAACAATGTCCCTCAAAATTTATTTTTTGCATTCCCATCTGGATTTTTTTCCCGGAAAGTATTAGTGATGAGTAGAGACCGGATTACATGCATTTGCATATTTTCATATGCATTTGTATATTTATTGCATATTTTACCCAGAATCTAGTAATGATGCATATTTTCCCTATATTTACAATATTTCTCGGTATTACTAGGCAATTGAATTGCTCAGGGTATTGTTAATGTCGCCGTCTGGAACCGATCTTATCGCCGGAACATTACCTGCAATAGTCTAAACATCGATTAGGTTATAGTGCCAAGGGAATACCCAAAATTACGACGGTATTTTATTCCTTTCCTTTGTTTCTGGGTCGGGATATTAAGTGATAAGTAGTTAGTTTCTAAGAATACTTGTTTGAGCGTGGATCAAATAAACAATTTTCTCGAAGACAAATTTTTATTTTAAAACAAGATATCAGTTTTAACATTATTGTTGACGCGCTTGCATCAGTGTAGTCTTTTTGTAATTGTTATATTGCGAATTTGATTGTGAGTGCATTAAGATTAGAGCCTTCTTCTTCCTATTTGGTGGCCTGCAAAGAACTTGACAAGACAAATCATTCTACGATCGCCAGATTTGTGAATGAGAGTATTAAAAAAATATTTCCTGAATCTTCTGCAGTTGAAAGGGTGTTTATATTTCTCTCAGATGCTGCTTCCTATATGTTCAAGGCAGCCAAAGTCCTCCAAGTATTTTATCCAAATTTAATTCATGTGACGTGCTTTGCTCACGTAGTCCATCGACTCGCTGAAGAAGTACGATCCACGTTTGGAAATGTAAATAAACTATTTCATCAGCTAAGAAAGTGTTTCTTAAGGCACCTGCCGCAATAACGCCTATGAAGAAAAACTGCCAAATGTGCCTTTACCTCCCGAACCAGTGGTAACTCGATGGGGAACATAGATTGAAGCTGTACTATTTTACAATGAACATTTCGAGGCCATCAAAGGTGTAGTAAATGACTTCGATAGTGCAGAGGCTATGGCAGTTCGTCAATCCAAGGAAGCATTTAACGATTCTGATATTAGAAAAAACATAGCGTTGACCGAATCAATTCAGTTAATGAATAAAATCCGTCAAATAAACTCCACATTGCCAGATGTATTGTAAGTTTAAAAACATTTTGTGCAATAACCCAGGCTTTGAACCTTTGTGCCAAATTGATAGTTTTATTAATGGGGCGGGTGAATTTTTGCCAGAAACAATAAGTGCTAACATAGCACCCAAATTCAAATACTGCCCAGTTACCTCAGTGGATGTGAAACGGTCTTTTTCCACTTATAAAAATATTTTAAGTGATCGAAGACACAATCTTACTACTCAACATTTGGAACAACACCTTATTGTTTACGTGTACAATGTTAAATAACACAGAGGAACAGCTGTTTTGGTGTCGAGGTTTTTTGAGCTGATTCTATATCAATTTGATGTCCTGAATTCAAATAACGTATTCATTTGTACCAAGGAGCTCAAATTTTTAAGATATACAATTTTAGAGAAATATAAGTTACATTATTGTAACTCAAATCCGTAAGTGTAGTAAACAAAAGTAGATACGAAATTTTTATTTTAGTTATACAAAATACAATATTATGTCGTACTTACAAACAAAAAAAAAACATTGAAGAAATGAAATAGTCACTCAACACTTGGAAAGCTTCTTTTCCGCGACATTCTTGAATGTTTTTTTAAACAGTCCCTTTTTAAACTCCAGCAGTAATCTGCCATCATGTGCATGTCCCATCTTCCTTGGTAGCGGTCCTCCATAACTTTAATATCATGGTGAAATCTTTCACCTTGTTCCTCACTCATGTCTCCTAAATTTTCTGGAAAACGGTCTAAGTGGCTGTGTAAATAGTGTATTTTAATACTCATATTGCACCCTAAGGATTTGAAACTATTAAGCATCTTGTTAACCATTTCAACATAGTTTTGAGCTTTATGTTTGCCTAGAAAATTTTCTACAACTGCAACAAATGATGTCCAAGCTTCTTGTTCAACTTGATTCATTGAATTTATGAAGGCAGGATCCTTAATTAATTGTCTTATTTATGGGCCGTCAAATATCCCTGCTTTGAGTTTTTCTGTGCTCAACTGATGCATTTTTACCCCTATATATGCAAAACAAGACCCATTCTTATCAAGAGCCTTTACAAATTGCTTCATTAAGCCCAACTTTATATGTAACGGAGGAAGTATGATTTTTTCTCTTTCAACCAAAGCGTCGTTAATGACATTCTCTTCCCCAACGTCCATGTTTTCTCTCTGAGGCCAATCTTTTCTAACCCAGTGGTGTGTTTTGTCCCTACTATCCCAGAGGCACAAGAACGGATATTTCGTGTAACCACTTTGCTGCCCAAGAAGAAAGTTTACCATTTTTAAGTCTACACAAATCATCCATTGATGTTCGTAATACTTTATCTTCTGCAAGACCAAAGCTATAGTATTATATTCTTCTTTCAGTTTCGTTGAGTGAGCTAGTGGTATTGAACCATATTTATTCCCATTATGTAGAAGGACACATTTAACTTCGCTTTGAACTGTCAATAAATAGGCGCCAATCATCTGGAATATATTCAGAAAGTCCCATTTCTTTCATGAGTCCCCTAATTTCGTGACAAAATACAAGATTGCCTTCTTGAGAAAAGAATGGTAGCAGATCTTTTTCTCTTGTACGGTAAAAGGTAATTTTGGTTCCTTGTTCCAGTAAATTTTTGTCGTTCAACCTAGAAGCCAGTACTTCAGAAGCTTTTTTCGATAAATTGAGATTCCTGGTGAGATCATTTAATTCATTTTGATTGAAGCGTTGAGGAACTGATGACGTCCCCTCATAGTCACTGTTAGTTTCATTAGCATCAGAACTTTTATTAGCATCAGAAGAGCGATCAGAGGGAAAATATTCGTCATCAGAGATATGTGGTAGCTGATGAAATGTTGGAATCGGTATTTCATCTGAGTGCGGGATAGGGCGTATTGCCGAGTCTAAATTGGGATAAGTCCACTTACTCCGGTTATTTCGATTGATTCCATTAGTATTTACTAAACAGAAATAACAATCATTGAAGTGGTTTTTTGGTTCTCTCCAAACCATTGGTACGCCGAATTTTAGACATTTTCTTTTCCCGGTAGTCCACTGCCGTAAATGCTCTGTACAAGTTTTACATACGAGATGCGGGGCCCACGTTTTGTCCTGATCACCAAGCTTAACTCCAAAGTATCCAAGATACGCTCGCTTGACAAAGTCAGTAATAGTTTGTCTGTTTTGTTGAAACATGTATTCTCCGCATATATAGCAAAACACATCAGGTTGATTTACACAACTTCTTCTTGAACTGGAACCTGAACTCATTTTAATTCTGTTCAATAACACAAAAACACTCTTTTCTTAACATAAAATAACACGCCGAATTCGATCTACTCTCATTAGTAAGAACGCACAAACTGACGAGACTTACCCGAGTTAGGTGATTAAAAGGGTCAGTTCAGGTACCTGATAGGCAATGATTCCACTATTTATAGATTTACCTGGAATTTACTCAATTACAGACTGACAATAAAACCATCGTACCTACATTAATGAATATATAATAATTTTAGAACTCTCATAAATGAATATACTGAATAAAAACCACATTGGTAGATAAGTATCTAAAAAAGTAGAGCTGATAGAGAAAAAACGGATTGCATGTATAGATTTAGCGTCCCAAATATAGTTAAAATCAGCTCTAAAATCCCAGGCACCAAAACCAAAATATTTTTTTGTTGCCCTGTGTAATTTTAAAAAATGTTAAATAATTGTTAATTAAATTTAAACATCGTCGATAACTTGTTAATTTTATGCTGATTTGACCTTTTTCATGCATATTTTAAGCATTTTTCATGCATATTTGCATGCATATTTCAAGATTTTTATGTTGCATATAATCCGGTCTTTAGTGATGAGCATGGCGAGGGGTTTCATCAGGATCTAAAATTATTTGAGCAAAATTATCAAGGTTTTTGGAACCAGGTAATGCTAGGAGACTACTATTGGTCTGTTGTAAGAGATACAGATACAAGTATTTACAAAAAAAAGAGTTAAAACTTATCATTTTTAATTGTTTATTCGTACTAAAAAAATCCCCTAGGTTTATAGAAAAGGAATACTAACCTTACCTTGCAATTCCTTCGCGTTAATACTGCGCATGCTTAAGATAACGATAGGGACAAAAGCATGTGAAAAATAAGCGCTGCAAAATCTCTGTAATATCTAAACATTTTCGTTAACAAACTGAATAATAACTATAAAATAGGTAGCACAGCTGCTTATAATAGAAATCATCGTAGATCTATTAATTTCAAAACAGTTCGCTGCGGCGAACCGTGGCTTTGTTCTTGCAACATATTCGGCCAAATATTCTAACTCTAAATATTCTTCCGAGTTAATACGAAAGCGCTTCTTTAATTGCGAGCAGGTGATCAGGATTTTTTGAGATTCGCGAACGGCGTAATCACAGCAGAATGTTGCTAATAAAATTGCACCCTAAAATGAAAAAAATATATTAAATGTTAGTGGGTCGAGGATTCAGATTCATGTAAAGATCGGTTCAATTCGTAATAGTTCGTTCTGCACGGTAATTTTCGGCTGTAAGCACGCGGAAAAGGCGCGTGAGTTTATTATCGTTAGTAAATAAATCGGTCTGTTTACTGTTTTATGTACCAAGTAAGACGAAGCCAAATTGACTCCGAATAAAACCTTTAACACAGTAAACCCGATACAATAGCGAAACTCAGGGGTAACCATATAGAAAAATTAGGTCTCAGTTTTCAAGAGGTAACATGGCAGTTCGCCATGTTAAAAAGGGGACAAGTGGAAGATTTTAAATATAAATAATGTTACTGTGCGAAGTTTAATCATTCAAAATCATAGATATTATACAAATGTTTGAAAATTTTTAATGTAATAAAATGTCAAATTAATGAGTAATATATAAAAAAAACAAAACGAATGGAGCGCTTTGTTATAAAAGAGATGAATACAAGTGAAAAACTTGACAGGAAAGCATTTTCAGAAAAAATGTTGCAGACCAAAGTTTTAACACTTGCTCCAGGGAATTGAATAGGCATATCAGATTTTGGGTCCAACGCTTTGTTGGGACTCTATAAGGTCCAAAAGTGACAACTGAAACTAGAACCCAAATTTTTAAATACATATTTGAATTGAGCAAGGAATTTTATGTCCGAATACAAATAAAATGTTTCTGGGGCTCATTATAACTACAATAAAATCCGACTCTCATAAGGATCTTCACCTGTGTTATTAGTAGCCTTTGACACACGAAGTATTCTTTTCTCATGGGTAAAATTATATTCAAACTAAGCCCGGCGAATTGGAAAAAAAATTTTTTTTTGACCACTCTAATAAATATGTTGTATACGAATGGTCGAAGATACAATGTTTCAAATCATTTTCAAACAATTCCGGAGAAAAATGTGAGGCGTATATTAAATAATTTTTGCACGAATTTCCAACTGGACAATTGATAACGCATTTGGTTGCTGCAAGCCAAATCTTTGCTCTATATCCAAAAAAACCGGTCAAGTGCAAGTTGAACTTGCACAATTAGTGTTCCGTTCGTTGATTGGTTTTGAAATAAAATTTTTTGTTAGGGTGGTATAAAATGATCAGTGACTTCACAAAACACAGCCCAAATGAGTTTTCAACAAAGTTTGTTTCCAATCTTTACTGAAAACTATTGACCTTGAAATTTTGTTTTTTTTTTATATACCAAATAAATTATTAAAGGTAATGCACTCGTGATAATTTTCGTTCAATCTATACCCCGTGGAGAATATTCCAGGATTTTTTCAAAAATTTTTTGATCAGTACTTTTCGAGATAAGGTAGGGGACAGCGATTTTTTCGCGATTTTTTAAAAGTAATACGAAGAAAAGTGTGCGCAAGTATTACATTATATATATATTTTTTACTCCTGTTTTCACAAGCTTTCATTTGACACCACACTCGATGACCTAGTAAAAAAATTTTTTTTTCACTTCCGTTTTCACCCTCAAAACGAACCCCTTAAGTCAAAATTTATGTTACGGTGGTATAAAATGATCAGTGACTTCACAAAACACACCCCAAATGAGTTTTCAACAAAGTTTGTTTCCAATCTTTACTGAAATCTGATGACCTTGAAATTTTTTTTTTTTTTAAATACCAGATAAATTATTAAAGGTAATGCACTCGTGATAATTTTTCATTCAATCTACCCCCCGTGGAGAATATTCCAGGATTTTTTCAAAATTTTTTGATAAGTACTTTTCGAGATAAGGCGCTGGACAGCGATTTTTCGCGATTTTTTGAAAATAATACAAAGAAAAGTGCGCGCAAGTATTACATTATATATATATTTTTTACTCGTGTTTTCACAACCTTTCATTTGACACCACACTCGATGACCTAGTAAAAAAATTTTTTTTTCACTTCCGATTTCAACCCCCAAAATTAACCCCTTAAGTCAAAATTTAACTTTCAAAACTACATGGCTCTGATGAGGCCATCAATTCCTATATTGTTACCAAATTTCAAGTTTCTATGACAAATAGTTTCTGAGAAAATCGGGTGCGACAGACAGACAGACAGACAGACAGACACCGAAGTGATCTTATAAGTGTTCCGTACGGAACACTAAAAATGTCATAAGAGAAATAGCTTCCCAGAATTACTCAATTTATTCGCATACGATTTCTTACGAAGTTGATATTCTTTAATTAAATTACACGACAGTTGGTTAAATGCTCAAGTAATTCTTCTAAAGAAAAAAAGGGACAAACTAAATATAGAAAACTATCATCCAATAAGTCTCCTCCCACACCCATATAAGTTACTAACAGAGATAATAACCGACAGACTAACAAACAAATTAGATGATTATCAACCACCAGAACAGGGGGGATTTCAAATAGGTTATAGTACCATCGAGCAGATACAAAACATCAAAATTCTAATCTAAAAATGCAATGAGTATAATAAATAAATATATTTATTTAGTACACGATAATCTAATATTGTAGTTTTTATCCAGTCTATTAACCCTATTACTGAGAAATCATGGTTCTTAGAATCCAACTTTGTAAAATTGGAGTGATTTTCCGACATTTTGCCTACCATTGCACACACAAAATCAGTGTTCTAGTTTCGAAGCGTGAAAAAATCCAAGAACAGGGATTTGATCAAATCTCTTTTTGATATTCGTCTTACTTTTTACTATGTTATTCTAACATATACGGTGGTGGAAAGTCTGGTAAGTTTCTACGATGATTATGATGAACCAGAGAAGGGTCAAGCAAACAAAAATTACAATTTTTTTACAAAATAAGA
The DNA here is from genome assembly GCA_019049505.1 of Pachyrhynchus sulphureomaculatus. NCBI lineage: Eukaryota > Metazoa > Arthropoda > Insecta > Coleoptera > Curculionidae > Pachyrhynchus > Pachyrhynchus sulphureomaculatus. The sequence goes on from CM032446.1 coordinate 13,416,949, forward strand.
TAAAACTTGATAAGATATGCTTCTATTTTAAATATTATTCTATGTATTTACTCTTTTTTAGTTGTTTCGTATTAAATGATTCGTTTTTAGTGTTCCGTACGGAACACTTATAAGATCACTTCGGTGTCTGTCCGTCTGTCACACCCGATTTTCTCCGAAACTATTTGTCATAGAAAGTTGAAATTTGGTAGTAATATAGGAATTGATGGCCTCATCAGAGCCATGTAGTTTTGAAAGTTAAATTTTGACTTAAGGGGTTAATTTTGGGGGGTGAAATCGGAAGTGAAAAAAAAAAAATTATTACTAGGTAATCGAGTGTGGTGTCAAATGAAAGCTTGTGGAAACACGAGTAAAAAAATATATATATAATGTAATACTTGCGCGCACTTTTCTTTGTATTATTTTTAAAAAATCGCGAAAAATCGCTGTCCACCCGCCTTATCTCGGAAAGTAGCTATCAAAAAATTTTGAAAAAATTCTGGAATATTCTCCACGGGGTGTAGATTGAACGAAAATTATCACGAGTGCATTACCTGTAATAATTTATCTGGTAAATAAAAAAAACAGAAATTTGAAAACTTATTTGGGGTGTATTTTGTGAAGTCACTGATCATTTTATATCACCGTATCATAAATTTTGACTTAAGGGATTCGTTTTGAGGGGTGAAATCGGAAGTGAAAAAAAAATTTTTTTACTAGGTCGTCAAGTGTGGTGTCAAATGAAAGCTTGTGAAAACACGAGTAAAGAATGTATATATGATGTAATACTTGCGTACACTTTTCTTCGTATTACTTTTAAAAAAATCGTGAAAAATCGCTGTCCCCTACCTTATCTCGAAAAGTACTGATCAAAAAATTTTGAAAAAATCCTGGAATATTCTCCACGAGGTGTAGATTGAACGAAAATTATCATTACCTTTAATAATTTATCTGGTATATAAAAAAACCAAAATTTCAAGGTCACCAGTTTTCAGTAAAGATTGGAAACAAACTTTGTTGAAAACTCATTTGGGGTGTGTTTTGTGAAGTCGCCACCCCAACAAAATTTTTTATTTTAAAAACAATCAACGTACGGAACACTAATTGTGCAAGTTCAACTTGCACTTGACCGGTTTTTTTTAATATAAATAATGTCCTGCTTCAGTAATTCGAATTATTTACTAATTCGGATCACCGCGGTTTTAATTACTCCGGATTATCGGGGTCGCACTGTATTTATTTATAGTTAGGGCAACAGGAAGGTATGTAAATAAAATAAGTTGACTTGGGAATAGATAGAACGCCTCTGTTCCAGGACCTCCGGTCAGTTCACTAGCATTTTTATTACTGTCAGTTTCAAATAAATAGAGTATAACTACATTACCGCTTAAGGGCAAGTATGAATTTAAATTTGCAAATTATTAAAACTAACTTACCAAAGGTAAACATAGATGAGTTACTACCGTTACAGCAACTACGTAATCTTGAAAAAACCATCCGGCTTGTACAAATTCCGGAGGTGGAAAAGGAATTCTAAGAGACGCTATTAAAACACAGCAAGAATAAAATAGTCCAAAGCATGCCAACTGACTTCCAAACAGTTTATTTATGATGTTTATACTATTATTTGCTCGAGAAAGAAGACATTTGCATTGCTTAATAATATGGTATTGATCTCTGCAGGATTTATTTTCATACAAGAGACATATCTCGTTTATATCGTTATATTTCGATTTTACAGCAAAAATACAATTGATTAATACGGACATCATAACTAAAAGCATGTTATAATTGTAACACTCGAACAGCTGTATTCCAATATCACTAATAGCTGGCGTATTATATTCGGATACCTGTACAACGACCATAGTTGTAATGTTTATAAAGATCAATGATGCATATATCACCAGTGTTTGATAAAAAGCACTTTTTATTGGATTACGGCGAACACTGGATTTTTTTATATAATTTATAACCTGATTTTCAATATTTGTCATGTGAATAAAAAAACATTTCCATAAATTCTTGTGAGTTAGGGAATTTTTAAAGGTTATAATAACATCCAAGAGACCTAAAAATAATACTTCTTAATGGTAAATAAGCGGTCAAGTGCTAGTTGAACTTGCGCAATTAGTTTCCGTACGTTGATTGTTTTTAAAATAAAAAAAAATTGTTACGGAAGTATAAAATGATCAGTGACTTCACAAAACACACCCCAAATGAGTTTTCAAAAATCAATTTCTAGGATTCGGACACAAACTTGTTTGTTTCCAATCTTTACTGAAAACTGATGACCCTGAAATTTTTGTTTTTTTATATACCAGATAAATTATTAAAGGTAATGCACTCGTGATAATTTTCGTTCTACACCCCGTGAAGAATATTCCAGAATTTTTTCAAAATTTTTTGATAAGTACTTTTCGAGATAAGGCCGATTTTCGCGATTTTTCGCGAATTTTTAAAAATAATACAACGAAAAGTGCGCGCAAGTATTACGTTATATATATATATATATTTTACTCGTGTTTTCACAAACTTTCATTTGACACCACACTCGATGACCTAGTAAAAATTTTTTTTTTTACTTCCGATTTCACCCCCCCAAACTAACCCCTTAGGTCAAAATTTAACTTTCAAAACTACACGGCTCTGATGAGACCATCAATTCCTATATTTGTACCAAATTTCAACTTTCTAGATCAAATAATTTCGGAGAAAATCGGGTGTGACAGACAGACAGATGGGCAGACAGACATACACCGAAGTGATCTTATAAGTGTTCCGTACGGAACACTAAAAATGACAAAATAAAATACAAAAACGGCCAGTTTCTCCCGACCAGAAGGTTCAAACGACTTACATAGACCCTTACATTTTTTTATTTTTAGTGTTCCGTACGGAACACTTATAAGATGACTTCGGTGTCTGTCTGTCACACCCGATTTTCTCCGAAACTAAGTTGAAATTTGGTAATAATATAGGAATTGATGGTCTCATCAGAGCCATGTAGTTTTGAAAGTAAAATTTTGATTTAAGGGGTTAGTTTTGGGGGGTGAAATCGGAAGTGAAAAAAAAAATTTTTTGTACTAGGTAATCGAGTGTGGTGTCAAATGAAAGCTTGTGAAAACACGAGTAAAATATATATATATATATATATATATATATATATATATATATATATGTATATATATATATATATATATATATATATATATATATATATATATATATACATATATATTAATACCGAAGTAAAACAATAGATGTTTTTTAGAATTCCACTATATTTATAAACCGTAACAATTGTTTCGACATACAATGTCTTCATCAGACGGATGATAACTTTAAACTAATTTTAAATTAGAACATATTAGCCCATATATACCTTTAGGAGTAGTAAATTACAAGATTAAATTATAAAAATAATAAACATTTAATATTATTGTACAAAAGAAATGGGTAATACCTGTCATTTGTGGGTTTTCACACAATTAAAATAAAGATAACAATAAATAAGTTGTACCATACTTAAATGATGGATTAATAATGGGTTATTCCGGATAAAGGTTTAATAATGGGGAATTGTTTGTTTCTATTTGTTGATTTAAGAGGAGATTTGAATTTTTGTATTTGTTTATTTCTAAGCTTTCTAAGTAATTTAATTTCTTGGATTTTTTGTCATAATGAAGTATTTTGAAATTATCGTCAAAGACGTGATTTGTTGAAATTAAATGTTCTGCATAATGGGATATGATATTTTGTTTGGTATAGCTTCTTTTGTGTTCGTTGATTCTTTTTTGAAAAGATCTGCCTGTTTGGCCTATATAAAATTTTGGACAAGAACCACAATTGAGTTTATAAATTCCCGATTTTGCTTTTTTGTTACTTTTATTTTTATTATTTTTTATTATGTTAGAGAGTTTATTATTAGTTCTGAAAGCAATATTTAGACCTATTTTAGTTAATTCTTTAGAAATAAACTGTGTAATTTGTCCGGTGTAAGTGATAGTTTTATAACTTTCTTTATTCTTTTTTGGTTTAGGATATAACTTATTGATTGCTAGTTGATATGTTTTTTTATTAATCATTCTGTCTAAGATATCTGGTTGGTATCCATTGTTAACCGCTATTTGTTTTATTATATTCATTTCTATAGAATAATTCTCTTCTGACATAGGTACATGTAAAAGTCGATGGATGAATGAATTAAAAGCTGCCATTTTGTGTGAATATGGATGATTTGAGTTATTATGTATTACTGTATCTGTATGTGATGGTTTATGGTAAATTGAAAAATTGTGTTTATTATTAATATTTTTAATTGTTAAATCTAAGAAGTTAATTGTTTTTTCTTGTTCAATTTCTATGGTAAATTTAATATTGGAATGGATAGTATTAATATGGTTGAGAAATTGTTGTAGTTGTCTATCTGTTCCAGAAAAACAAACTAATATATCGTCTACATACCTATGCCAGTATAGAAAATATTTACTAATTGGGTGTTTGAGAATTATGGATTCTAAATTATCCATGAAAATTTCGGCTAACAATGGACTTAACGGATTCCCCATTATTAAACCTTCCTTAGCCATATAAAATATGTCATTAAATTCAAAGTAATTTTGATCTAAACAAACTAATAGACAATCTAGGATTTCTTGTTTGATTATTATATTAATTCTATTTTTAGTGAGTAGACCTTCTACTAAACTTATTACTTCATTAGGTGGTATACTCGGAAATAAATTTTGGACGTCAAAAGATATAAGTTTTAGCGTTTTTTTTTTTTGGAATCTGTAAGTGTTGAATTTTATTGATAAGTTCGTAAGAATTAAGAATACTGTGTTGTGCTTGAAAGTTGCAATATTTTTGTATGATGTCTATTAGTTTGTTTGATAATTTAACAGAAGGAGCAGTAACAAAAGATACAACCGGTCTAATAGGGAAATTATTCTTATGGAGTTTAATTAGTGAATATAATTTAGGGGCCTGCGGATTCATTAGTATTAAGTTTCTTTTTTCGAAATCATTAAAAAGTGAAAGGTCTTTAATAACATTTTTGGTAAGTTTTTGAAAATGTTCTGTTGGGTCAAATTTCAAAATGTTGAAATTATTGATATTAAGAAAATTGATTGTTTTTGAGATATACTGTTCTTTTGTTACCGCTACTATCGATTTACCTTTGTCTGCTCTAGTGAGAATGATGTCTTCACTTTCTATTTTCCGACTTATTTTTCTTGCGGTGTTGTATTCACTGGAAGATTGGTCTCTGCGTTGTTCTAGAGGTTGTGTTTTAATTTGTTTTTGCTATAATATGTTTATCAGTGATGTTTAGGTTGTCCAGTGCAAGTTCGCATTCTACTCCTAGATATTCTCTACTACTATTGTCATCTCTAGGTTTTAAGTTATAAGAAAATCCTTTTTCCAGGAGATTGGTTTCTTCTGGTGAAAATGTGGTTTCCGTGAGATTAATAAAACGTTTATAAAACTGGTGGTCACTGAACTGTGTGTTTCTAGTTTTTGTTCCATTTTTTCTGGATTTCAACAATATATTAAGTTTCTTTTTCTGTTTTATAAATTTATTGTGGATAATTGGTTCGATTTTTTGTCTTGTGTGTGAATCGTGAATATCAAACTCTATGTTTGTGAGTCTATGAGCAAGTTCGCTATAAATCGTTTTTAAGTAAATATTGTAGATATCTCTTTTATTGTACTGAATTTTTACGTCTTCTCTTAACCATTTCTTCATTCCATGTTGTTGACCTTTGCTAGCAGATTTGGTGTTGTTGTTGGTCTTCAAATAAATATATTTGGGAAATACATTCAATCTAATGCAACTGTTTAAGAACCAGATGTTTTGTGTGCAAATTCTAGCTCTCAACAGGAGTTTAAAATACCATGTCATGGATAATTTAGAATCCATAATTCTCAAACACCCAATTAGTAAATATTTTCTATACTGGCATAGGTATGTAGACGATATATTAGTTTGTTTTTCTGGAACAGATAGACAACTACAACAATTTCTCAACCATATTAATACTATCCATTCCAATATTAAATTTACCATAGAAATTAAACAAGAAAAAACAATTAACTTCTTAGATTTAACAATTAAAAATATTAATAATAAACACAATTTTTCAATTTACCATAAACCATCACATACAGATACAGTAATACATAATAACTCAAATCATCCATATTCACACAAAATGGCAGCTTTTAATTCATTCATCCATCGACTTTTACATGTACCTATGTCAGAAGAGAATTATTCTATAGAAATGAATATAATAAAACAAATAGCGGTTAACAATGGATACCAACCAGATATCTTAGACAGAATGATTAATAAAAAAACATATCAACTAGCAATCAATAAGTTATATCCTAAACCAAAAAAGAATAAAGAAAGTTATAAAACTATCACTTACACCGGACAAATTACACAGTTTATTTCTAAAGAATTAACTAAAATAGGTCTAAATATTGCTTTCAGAACTAATAATAAACTCTCTAACATAATAAAAAATAATAAAAATAAAAGTAACAAAAAAGCAAAATCGGGAATTTATAAACTCAATTGTGGTTCTTGTCCAAAATTTTATATAGGCCAAACAGGCAGATCTTTTCAAAAAAGAATCAACGAACACAAAAGAAGCTATACCAAACAAAATATCATATCCCATTATGCAGAACATTTAATTTCAACAAATCACGTCTTTGACGATAATTTCAAAATACTTCATTATGACAAAAAATCCAAGAAATTAAATTACTTAGAAAGCTTAGAAATAAACAAATACAAAAATTCAAATCTCCTCTTAAATCAACAAATAGAAACAAACAATTCCCCATTATTAAACCTTTATCCGGAATAACCCATTATTAATCCATCATTTAAGTATGGTACAACTTATTTATTGTTATCTTTATTTTAATTGTGTGAAAACCCACAAATGACAGGTATTACCCATTTCTTTTGTACAATAATATTAAATGTTTATTATTTTTATAATTTAATCTTGTAATTTACTACTCCTAAAGGTATATATGGGCTAATATGTTCTAATTTAAAATTAGTTTAAAGTTATCATCCGTCTGATGAAGACATTGTATGTCGAAACAATTGTTACGGTTTATAAATATAGTGGAATTCTAAAAAACATCTATTGTTTTACTTCGGTATTAATTTACAATGAATTTCCATCAAGTAACGGCTACCTCAGTGAATAATATATATATATATAATGTAATACTTTCACGCACTTTTCTTTGTATTATTTTTTTAAAAAATCGCGAAAAATCGCTGTCCACCCGCCTTATCTCGAAAAGTACTTATCAAAAAATTTTGAAAAAATTCTGGAATATTCTCCACGGGGTGCAGATATAACGAAAATTATCATGAGTGCATTACCTGTAGTAATTTATCTGGTATATAAAAAAAAAACAGAAATTTTCCAGCCATCAATTTTCAGTAAAGATTGGAAATAAACTTTGTTGAAAACTCATTTGGAGTGTGTTTTGTGAAGTCACTGATCATTTTATACTTCCGTTACAACATTTTTTATTTTAAAAGCAATCAACGTTCGGAACACTAATTGCGCAAGTTCAACTTGCACTTGACCAGTTATTTTTCTCTAGAATCAAAATCTGTTAGAATTCTTAGTTTATTTTCCGTAAATTTATGATAAAATTGAAAAATATGCTGAAAAACCCAAAAATGGGCCAATTCTCCCATTTTTGAGGATGTTGCCCCAATTTTTCAGTTATCGCACTATTTTTTAATCCGACGATTTCTGCTTTTGGTCTGTTTTGATCGTATTCTGATTGAACTATAAGGAAGTCCAACAAGGGTTGCGAAGAACTACACCTCTCTACTACATGGGGTGAAAAGTCCCAAAATTTTCCGAGAGATGGCAGCACAACAAAAAACACCATAAAATTTTCAGTTAGTGTCAATTCCTAGAAGATTCGCGTAAAATTACTATGACATTTTGTCTAATAATTGCGAATTTCTAAATAAAATGAAACGAATTACTTTGTTACAGCGATTCAAGAACGACAGCGATTCAAGAACAACGTGAATTGTTTTTTTGCACACGTGCCACTTTAGGAACTTCCCTGCAGCACGTGTGCTAGACCCATAAAAAAAATTATGACTTATAACAAATTTCCAGGTACAATTTGGAATTACCCATCATTAAATTACCATTAAATGATATTATTGTTTCAAATTTGAAGAAATACTTTTCAATATTTTCTTAAAACTTTTTACAAAAATTCTTCTAAGATATATCTAAAAAAACTTCTAAAATACGCCAAACAGGGTTGAATTCTGAACATCTGTTTGATTATTTAATAGGATTGTATCTTTATTTTTTATTGTGCTTGTAGATCTATATAGCTTCTAAATTATTTAATTTACATCCTTTTTGTGTTTTATGTAATATTTGTAGATTATTCATGTCTGGAAAAATATGATTTGTTTGATGGAAGTGGTTAGCAAAGTTGAAGTTTTCTTTGTTTAATCTAAAAGATGTTTGGTGTTCTTTAAATCTAGTATCGAAATTTCTCCCTGTTTGGCCTATATAACAGCGATTACATTCAAAACATGACAGTTTATAAACTCCAGTCTTTGTATTTATGAGTTTTGTCTATTACATTGAAAAAAGAGGGAGGAAAGTTTTTGGGGTGATTTAAAAGCGATATTTATGTTGTCTTTTGCGAATATATATGCAATTTTATTAGAAATTGGTCCGAAATATGTTAATGAGGAAAAAGTTTGTTTTTCATCGTTTTTAACGTGTGGATAAATATGTCTTAAATTTAGTTGTTTTTGTTTATTTTTAATTAGGTTATCTATGGTTTTTTTTTTCTGAAATCCGTTATTGTGTGCAATATTCTTGATTATATCTAATTAATTCTCTAAATTTTTGTTTATTTGAAGGGATGGAGAATGTTCTGTGAATCATGGATCTATAGGCTGCGAGTTTATGTGAGTTCGGGTGGCATGAAATAGTGAGGATAGTGGTGTCTGTAAAAGTAGGCTTTCTAAAAATATAGAATGAGAGTTTGTTGTTATCTTTGGTGATGGAGAGGTTGTTTTTGAATCGCTGTAAATTGTACTCGGTGGGAAACACAGTCCTGGGCAAATTATTCCAAAGGGATGATGTTCTCCACATAAAAGACTGCTTAAAAAGCTTTGTACAAGGGGTAACAAGCTGAACCTCATACGGATATGAAGTATCAGCGAGACGTGTATTCCTAACATGCATCACTCTGGGAGGAATTAAACGGGCCACATCCTCCGAACACTTTCCATGAAGTGTGCCGCCTGGGTTTTTGTAGCGTTAAATTCCAATTGGTTACTGTCACCCCAAGATAGAATTTCTTCTAGGTGTTTGTTAAGTTGAACGACTTCCCGCTATCTGCGGACACTCGCCTGAGCAGCCGATGTCCGAGCGTTCAAAGTGAATGAAGAGATAAGCGTACTGACATCTGCAAAGCTGTCGATTGGATTTCCGGTCTTTTCTAGCAGATTGCTAATGTAAATGAGAAAGAGAGTATGAGTATAGAGCCTTGGGGCATACCGGCGTTGATAGTGAAGGTGTTAGAAAGAAATCCGTCGACCGCCACTCGTAAAGTACGCTCACTGAGGAAACATGAGAGCCACAAACAAAACTTTTCAGACATACCATAAGAGCGTAGCTTAGCCAACAGTCCATCGTGCCAGAGACGGTCGAATGCCTTGGATATGTCAAGAGCAACCGCTCGAGATTCTCCACAGTGTTTAATTGCGTTGTTCCAAACATGTGTTACATAAGTCAGAAGATCTCCTGTTGATCTATGCTTACAAAAGCCATATTGGTGATCGCTAATAATGTTGAATTCTTCAAGATATTTTAGATGTTGGGATTGGAGGGATTCGTCGTCTCCTTTAAAAACAGACCAATATGTCGTCTACATACCGGTACTATAAAACTATATCCCTTGCCTGCTGTGACTGTAGAAAATTATTTTCAAAATCTGACATTAAAATTTCGGCCATCAAGGGGCTTAGTGGGGATCCCATGGCAAGGCCCTCTTTCTGTTTCAGAAATTGGTTGTTGAGTTGAAAATAATTTTCTTCTATGCACAGCTCGAACATTATTATTTCTTGTATTATAATAGGACTTGTATTAAGTAGGTAGTATTCCGCTTGACAATGTAGTAAAGCTACGAAACTGTAGTAGCAGAAAAATAAAAAAAAATGATAAATAACAAAGTAATTCGTTTCATTTCATTTAGAAATTTAAAATGTACTGTCACAAAGTAACGGACACCTCAATTATACTACAATACAATATTAATTTGCGAGTTATACCTGTTTGAGTGAGGCTACTTTTGGTTTTTGCAAAAGGATGGGATAAAAAGGCAGAGCCCCAAAAAGGACTTGAGAAGTGTTATGGTACATCTGCTCCATCGTAAGCAACTATATATATATATACAGTCCCTGGCCAAATTATTAGACGCACTGCAAGATTTCATGTAAAATATTAATTACCGAGTGATATTGTACCGTTTTATTATTTTAAATTGATTTGTTTTTTATTTTTATTTTATCCAATCAATTACCTATTTATTTGACATAAATAAAACAGCATTAATTTAGAAAAGCATAAGTTTATTAAGTTTTAAAGAAAAGTGAAATTAATGTTAGTAAAAGTCAATATTTAGTTGAGCCACCTTTAGCCGCTATCAAAGCTTTAATTCTGCGCGGCATGCTATCAATGCAAGATTGTACAGTCTCCTGCATTTGAGGATGATGATTCCACACATAAATAATCTTTTCTAGGAGCTGAGTTTTGTTGGTAATCACATCTTTAGCCACTTCTCTTTTCATCAGCTCCCACACATTTTCAATGGGGTTCATATCAGGGCCAATCCAACAGAGGGATATTTTTTTCTGCCAAAAAAGCTTTAACAGACCGAGCAGTGTGGCAGGGAGCTCCATCTTGCATGAAAGTGAATGGTTCCCCATTTGGAAACCATTCTCTGAACTGCGGAATCAACCGATTTTTTAATACTTTGTACTGATCTTGCCTCATTATTCCTTTGACGACGTACAGACGTCCAGTGCCCTTGCCGCTGATGACTGACCAAATCATCACTTTGGTGGGATGTTTAACCGTCGGGACGACACAATCAGGATGAAACTTTTCTCCATGACGACGACGCACATACTGAGCTTTATTCTGCAAAATTTCGAATGTGCTTTCGTCACTGAAGCAGACCTGTCAAAAATAGGAAAAATAGATAAACTTCCATGTTTATTTGCTTTATTTAACTGAAAATGATAATAATGTATCAATTATTGATTAAATTGCTGTATCTTACCGATCTCCAGAAGTCCACATCTTTGTCTTGCCATTGTTTGGCCCACTTCAGGCGCTTTGCTTTCATTGCAGCTGTTAACTTGAGCTTCCTGGCGGGGCGACAGGCCTTAAAATCTAATTCTTTCAATTTTCTTCGAACAGTGCGCTCAGAAGCATTTACGCTAGCATCCTGGAGTTGTGATTTTTATTACCTTTGTGATAGCAAATCTGTTTTCTACACAAATTTTCTTCAAACATCTCTGTGATCGTGGAGTGAAAATTGGTTTTCTACCGCATCTTTTCTTTCTTTTCGGGCTTAATTCCTTCCCTGACTCAATTTTCTTTTTTATGCGTCGTACACTAGCTTCAGAAACCTCCAATCTTCGTGATATTTCTCGGTTTGTAAATGTTTTCGCAATCACAAGGGCCTTCACTTCAGCTTTTTAACGTGGTGAAAGATCGCCTTTTCTACCCATAATGAAAATAGTCCAATTGCTTTTTTAAAACACTGCATACAAAATAAACTAATAACTGAGTAGTATAAAACTGTTAAACAAACAATCACAGTCCATAAAGCCACAGAAACACGTCCGTACCTGACGCGATTCCGATCGCGACTGATACAGGTTTGTACTTATTTCCGTTCATGTATCACTTTGTCAACATAGTGTTGCCATATGTTAAAAATAAATACAAATATGTAGTCTACAACAATTGTTTTAAATAAAAATCAATAATATTTTAGTTTAAATATACCATTATTGCATAAAAACTCTTAAGAAACATAAAATTACTAAAAAAATACAGTGCGTCTAATAATTTGGCCAGGGACTGTATATACGGTCGTACAAGCAGCGATGATGACGTTCCGGACGCTCAAATGAGGCAATCACTCCAAAACATCCAAAGAAAATCTATCATATTGTTCAGAATGCCCGTGTGAAGATGAGAGAGATAGCTGACATCGTAAAGATATCAACAGAACGCGTGAGGCATATTATACCTGAATATTTACATATGAAACAGAACGCTGTTTGGCACTGTTTCGGGGGAGTTTTTGCGTCCATTCGTAATAATGGACGAAACGTGGGTCCACCACTACACGCCACGCCAACAGGCAGTTTGCAGAGTATCTGGAACCGCATGAAAGCCGACCAAAGCGTCCAAAAACACAAACAACGTTGCTCGACAAGTCGTAGTATATGAAAGGTATCTAAAGGTTGGAGTTCTCTGGAATAAGTGCCACAGTTCAGCCGATACCTAAAAAAGGCAAGAAGATCTTGCCAAATAACTACCGACCAATCGCACTGCTTTCAATAATATCGAAAGTCATGAAAAAGGCTATCAATCAGCATCTTCTAAAATATCTTGAAGGATTCAACATTATTAGCGATCACCAATATGGCTTTCGTAAAAATAGATCAACAGGAGATCTCCTGACTTATGTAACACATGTTTGGAACAACGCGATTGAACACCTTGGAGAATCTCGAGCGGTTGCTCTTGACATATCCAGGGCATTCGACCGTGTTTGGCACGATGGGCTGTTGGCTAAGCTACGTTCTTATGGTATGTCTGAAAGGTTCTGTTTGTTGCTCTCATATTTTCTCAGAGAGCGTTCTTTACGAGTGGCAGTCGACGGATTTCTTTCTAACACCTTCACTATCAACGCCGGTGTACCCCAAGGCTCTATACTGTCTCCTACTCTCTTTCTCCTTTATATTAACGATCTGCAGGAAAAGAGCGAAAATCCAATCTACAGCTTTGCAGATGACAGTACACTTATCTCTTAATTTACTTTGAACGCTCGGACATCGGCTACTCAGACGAATATCCGCAGACAACAGGAAGTCATTCAACTTAACAAAGACCTGGAAGAAATTCTATCTTGAGGTGACAGTAACCAAGTGAAATTTAACGCTACAAAAACCCCGGCGGCAGTTTTTTCTAAAAAAGTTAACGTTGCTGAACCCGACATAGTTATGTCGGGGCACTCCATTCCTCTAACATCGTCATTCAATTTGTTGGACGTTAATTTGGGAGCAAATATGTCCTGGCATGAACATGTTGCAGGCATAGCAAGGAGAGCTTTCCAAAAGTTGGGAATATTATTTCGAACCAGAAACCATTACATTCCACAACAACTGTTAATTCTTTACAAAGCTCAAATTCGATCAACTATGGAATACCGTTCCCATGTTTGGAGCTCCGCTCCCAAACATACACTGCATTTGTTGGATTTTATTTAGAGAAGAGCTGTTCGTCTGATTGGAGACCTGGAACTGAGCGGTGGCCTTGATTAGCTGGAACATCAAAGAACGGTGGGCGACTTGAGCCTATTCTACAAGTATTTTCATGGAAAATGTTAGAAGGATGTGGCCCGCTTAATTCCCCCCAGGTGTATGTTAGAAATACACGTCGCGCTAATACTTCACATTCGTATGAGGTTCAGCTTGTTACTCCTCGTACAACGCTTTTCAAGCAGTCTTTTATATGGAGAACATCATCCCTTTGGAATAATTTGCCCAGGACTGTGTTTCCCACCGAGTACAATTTACAGCGATTTAAGAACAACGTGAATCGCTTTCTCTGCACACGTGTCACTATTGTAGCGCTTTAGAGACTCCCCTGTAGGACGTGTGCTAGACCCAAAAAGAATCGTTCTAGAAAGAAACTATGTTGAAGAATAAAATCGATTTTTGGCGAAAACATTGCTTTTTTCTTCAAAAGTCTCGTGACTTTTCACCCCATGTGGTATAAGGAGGTGGAACTTTGGTTGCAAAGAATTATGTTTCTCTACAATAAGAAATACAGTATTTATATTTTTTATATATAAAAGGAAAAAATTGGAGAAGACCAAGCAGGCTTTACGGCCGGAAAATCATGTATAGACCACATATACACTATAAAAACAAACATTGGAAAAAAAACTGGCAAAGAATTGAGAAGTTCATCTAGCCTTCATAGACATAAGAAAGGCCTATGACTCAGTACCAAGACAAAGATTATGGAACGCAATGAAAGAAATAGGTATTGACAAAGAACTAATATACGCAGTAAAAGCTCTCTACGAAAACAACACAGTGAACTAAGTTGGGAATGTGGAATCTTTGGCACAATGATACTACTCAATATATATCACCACTACACCAAACACCTTATTTTTGCACTCGACGCGCGTTTCGCTAACCATGTTAGCTTCATCAGGAGCGATGATTGACATCGCTCCTGAAGAAGCTAACATGGTTAGCGAAACGCACGTCGAGTGCAAAAATAAAGTGTTTGGTGTAGTGGTGATATATACTAAGTAGTAACACAGTGAACATAAAAATAAGACATAAAATAGGGAAGAGACTTCAAACATCAAAAGGTCTATTACAAGGATGCTCTACATCCCCAACACTATTCAAAATATACATCGAACAAACATTAAAAAAATGGAAGCAAAAATGTAGTGGAATGGGAGTCCCAATACGAGAAGATTACTTATATATTCTAAGTTTCGCAGACAAGCAAGTAATCATAGCGCAAGATGAGGAAGACCTCAGTGATATGGTAAGAAAACTGAAAGAAGAATACACTAAAGCAGGATTAGCAATAAACTTTGAAAAAACGGAATATCTAACAACAAAGGAGGGAAACGTGGAGAATCTGGAAGTCGATAACGAAACAATAACACAGGGCAACAAAAAAATATTTTTGTTTTGGTGCCTGGGATTTTAGAGCTGATTTTAACTATATTTGGGACGCTAAATCTATACATGCAATCCGTTTTTCTCTATCAGCTCTACTTTTTTAGATATATCAACGTATCTACCAATGTGGTTTTTATTCAGTATATTCATTTATGAGAGTTCTAAAATTATTATATATTCATTAATGTAGGTACAATGGTTTTATTGTCAGTCTGTAATTGAGTAAATTCCAGGTAAATCTATAAATAGTGGAACCATTGCCTATCAGGTACCTGAACTGACCCTTTTAATCACCTAACTCGAGTAAGTCTCGTCAGTTTGTGCGTTCTTACTAATGAGAGTAGATCGAATTCGGCGTGTTATTTTATGTTAAGAAAAGAGTGTTTTTGTGTTATTGAACAGAATTAAAATGAGTTCAGGTTCCAGTTCAAGAAGAAGTTGTGTAAATCAACCTGATGTGTTTTGCTATATATGCGGAGAATACATGTTTCAACAAAACAGACAAACTATTACTGACTTTGTAAAGCGAGCGTATCTTGGATACTTTGGAGTTAAGCTTGGTGATCAGGACAAAACGTGGGCCCCGCATCTCCTATGTAAAACTTGTACAGAGCATTTACGACAGTGTACTACCGGGAAAAGAAAATGTCTAAAATTCGGCGTACCAATGGTTTGGAGAGAACCAAAAAACCACTTCAATGATTGTTATTTCTGTTTAGAGTAAATACTAATGGAATCAATCGAAATAACCGCAGTAAGTGGACTTATCCCAGTTTAGACTCGGCAATATGCCCTATCCCGCACTCAGATGAAATACCTATTCCAACATTTCATCAGCTACCACATATCTCTGATGACGAATATTTTCTGATGCTAATGAAACTAACAGTGACTATGAGGGGACGTCATCAGTTCCTCAACGCTTCAATCAAAATGAATTAAATGATCTCACCAGGGATCTCAATTTATCGAAAAAAGCTTCTGAAGTACTGGCTTCTAGGTTGAACGACAAAAATTTACTGGAACAAGGAACCAAAATTACCTTTTACCGTACAAGAGAAAAAGATCTCCTACCATTCTTTTCTCAAGAAGACAATCTTGTATTTTGTCACGAAATTAGGGGACTCATGAAAGAAATGGGACTTTCTGAATATATTCCAGATGATTGACGTCTATTTATTGACAGTTCAAAGCGTAGTTTAAAATGTGTCCTTCTACATAATGGGAATAAATATGGTTCAATACCACTAGCTCACTCAACGAAACTGAAAGAAGAATATAATACCATAGCTTTGGTCTTGCAGAAGATAAAGTATTACGAACATCAATGGATGATTTGTGTAGACTTAAAAATGGTAAACTTTCTTCTTGGGCAGCAAAGTGGTTACACGAAATATCCGTGTTTCTTGTGCCTCTGGGATAGTAGGGACAAAACACACACCACTGGGTTAGAAAAGATTGGCCTCAGAGAGAAAACATGGACGTTGGGGAAAAGAATGTCATTAACGACGCTTTGGTTGAAAGAGAAAAAATCATACTTCTTCCGTTACATATAAAGTTGGGCTTAATGAAGCAATTTGTAAAGGCTCTTGATAAGAATGGGTCTTGTTTTGCATATATAGGGGTAAAAATGCATCAGTTTGAGCACAGAAAAACTCAAAGCAGGGATATTTGACGGCCCACAAATAAGACAATTAATTAAGGATCCTGCCTTCATAAATTCAATGAATCAAGTTGAACGAGAAGCTTGGACATCATTTGTTGCAGTTGTAGAACATTTTCTAGGCAAACATTAAGCTCAAAACTATGTTGAAATGGTTAACAAGATGCTTAATAGTTTCAAATCCTTAGGGTGCAATATGAGTATTAAAATACACTATTTACACAGCCACTTAGACCGTTTTCCAGAAAATTTAGGAGACATGAGTGAGGAACAAGGTGAAAGATTTCACCAAGATATTAAAGTTATGGAGGACCGCTACCAAGGAAGATGGGACATGCACATGATGGCAGATTACTGCTGGAGTTTAAAAAGGGACTGTTTAAAAAAACATTCAAGAATGTCGCGGAAAAGAAGCTTTCCAAGTGTTGAGTGACTATTTCATTTCTTCAATGTTTTTTTTTTTTTGTTTGTAAGTACGACATAATATTGTATTTTGTATAACTAAAATAAAAATTTCGTATCTACTTTTGTTTACTACACTTACGGATTTGAGTTACAATAATGTAACTTATATTTCTCTAAAATTGTATATCTTAAAAATTTGAGCTCCTAAGTACAAATGAATACGTTATTTGAATTCAGGACATCAAATTGATATAGAATCAGCTCAAAAAACCTCGACACCAAAACAGCTGTTCCCCTGTGTAATCAAAGGAACCGATAGATTTAAATATTTAGGAACCATCATTTCAAAAAACGCAACATCAGAAGAAAAGATTAAAGCTAGATTAGGACAAACGCGGACATGCATAAGACAATTAAATTCGATCCTGTGGGACAAGCACAATACAAATCAATAATACAAAGCATAATGACATGCGGATCAGAAACATGGACGATCAACAAAAGAAATAAATCTAAAATTAACGCGGTAGAGATGGAGTATTGGAGAAGATGTTGTAGAGAATAACAAATTAAGAAATAAGAAGCAGAATGAACATCAAAGAGAACGCAATAAACACCATTGAAGCAAAACGATTAAAATGGTATGGACACATAAGACGGAGCGAAGATAATAGGTGGATAAAGAAAATAACGGAGTGGAGCCCTATAGGGAGAAGAAAAAGAGGAAGACCCAGACGATCGTGGAGAGACGATGTGGACGAGGCTATGGAGGACAGGGGTCTAATAGATGGAGACTGGGAAGATAGAAACGGATGGAATCAAAGGCTGAGAGAAGGAAGACAGCGTCAGCTGTAGAAAATCCTTGATATATATATATAACATATATATATAACATATATATATAACATATATATATATATATATATATATATATATATATATATATATATATATATATATATATATATATATATATATATATATATATTTTTTAAAATTATATAAAAACAACACTATGTTTTAATTTCCAATATATTTAAAGTCATTTGACAATTGTTTCACCATACAATGGCTTCTTCAGAAGTAAATTTACTTCTGAAGAAGCCATTGTATGGTGAAACAATTGTCAAGTGACTTTAAATATATTGGAAATTAAAACATAGTGTTGTTTTTATATAATTTTATCATGAATTTCCAACAAGTATCGGCTAACACAATCAAAGATTTATTTTTTTTTTTAACAGACCTGCTATATCTGCCGTAATAACCATAATATCATAGCTGTGCATTCGGTAGTAATCGGGTTCATTTCCATGTGCTTCCCACATAAGTAATCTCGCATGAAGCAAGTTTAAATATCCAATTATAATAAAAACAACATTAAAAATTATAATTATATAACACAGCCTCGACTTCATAAACGTACGATTTTGAAAATCATATTTAGGTAATAACAAAAAATAATGCAAGATATTTACGAGTGGTTCGAAAAATAAAATCGAACTTCTATTTAGATTGTAGGAAGTCATATTCAAGTACACGTATATACCTTGAAAATGCGAATAAACGATTAAAAAGAAAACGTTTTATTATTAACAAACCTTGTGGTTAACCTTTTGCATTATTTAGAATAGCATGACCTAAACGAACAATAAACATAATTATGCCCTCCTGCACCCCTTATTAGTAACCCACTATATTTAATTTTTCCGTAATTGTTAGTTCTTTATTTATTTATTTATTTTATTTCACTTGCGCTTAAAAGCTATAAAATGAAAAATCGAAACATTACAACTCAATACTGCGTAAGGTGTAAGGTCCAAAGACTTTACACCCCAGGTGGCAGTCACCGTCGCACTATACTCCACGGAGTGAACTTGTATGATTTTTCGAGAGATGGCAGTACAAACAAAGAAACTATAGGATTTTTGTAGTTAGCTTCAACTCTTAGAAGATTCGTTTAAAATTTTCATGACATTTTTGTCTATTAACAGGTTGACTGCCGATCTATATTTTTGAGTTTGTGGTTGACGCTGGTAAGATTTTTCCATATATTTTTATTTTATTGTGGTAAATATGAATTAAAATGAGTCTTGGATGTGTTTTTTTTTTATGTGCCATTCAAAATATTAGAAAAAAAAAATTTCACTCCGATCGGAGTAATCGGCATTGCAAGTGAAAATTTTTACTAGATGCCGAACACTCCGATCGGAGTGTCCAATTAAATAAGTAAAGAAATAATAAATCGAACTCATGAACTCAAAACATTTATTTCTAAATCATTTTTGTACATTTTTATGGTAATCCTCAATGCAATTAAGGCAAAAACCTGGTTGTCCAGGGCACATTTTGCATGCATACACTGTTTGCTTTCTTATTTTATTTTTCCTGCATTCTTTGCATTCCTTTCTGCTTACCCGTTTTGTTTCTTTAGTTCCTTTTTTTTCACTAACAATTTTTTCTACTTTGCTAATGCTGTGGACATTTATTTGGCCTGGAGGAATTTGCGGCAAATTAGTAATTGGTCGTCTGGCTAGTAAATTTCTTATGACATCCAATCGAAAGTCATATAATCGTAACTGGTCTGACCGCGAATATTTATTGTACAAAAAATAGGCGTTTATCATGCTCATTTGCAGCACATGCATGAATAACTTTTTGTACCACCGAATGGTTTTACGGCTGCAAGGATAATATGCCATCATTTGATCCTGTCTATCTATACCGGACATAAAAGCATTATATCCAATGATTGCGGAAGGTTTTTCAGATTCTTGATTTCTTTTGTTTTTAAAAATGCCCATTTCGCTTCCAAATTCTGTTGAAATGTATTGAACATTGCGTTTATCGCGCCATTTTCCGACATGCACTCCATTGCAAAACATAGATTTATTCTCACCACGTTTTAAGTTTGCACTCATTACCTCTTTCGGATTATCTTTCCTTTCAGCTCTCAGCGTACCAGTGCAGTATGTATTTTGATGAAGTAATTTCCTAGCTAAATTAACACTATTGTAAAAATTGTCTAGATAAACAGCATGTCCCACACCCAATTTTTCCTCCAATAAATGTAAAACAATCTTTTCAGTATGTCCGCTTCCACCATAAACATCTGTCGCACCTTCGTAGACACGAAATTTCAGAATAAGTCCATTAGGCTCTGTCAGCATGTATAACTTCATACCATACTTATGACGCTTATTCTTGATATACTGTTTAAACTGGAGACGACCCCGATAAAGTACCATAGCTTCATCCAAAGACAACTCTCTTCCAGGATAGTAAATTTCTCCGATCTTGTTGTTAAAAAAATCTGCCACAAATCTAATCTTTCCTAGCCGATCTGCCGGATCCATATCTGGAGATGTAAAATGCAAACACCTCAAGATAAGCAAAAATCTATTCCTTGACATATATTTTCTATAAACAGGTAGATTAAATAGCGGATCAGTTTTCCAATAATCGTTAAGACGGCTCAAGGATATTGTGCCAGTGTGAAGTAACAGGGCCAAAAAAATTTTTAGTTCGTCAAGAGTAAGATCTTTCAAATTAGTAATACGTGATTTTGTACTTGTTTCTGGGCGCAGCAAAACCTCGACTGCGTAAGAGTTCGTTCTTTCTACAATAGTTTGTAAAAAATCATCATCAATGATCATTTCGAAAAAAATCGATAGGTGCACCCTGTCCTGGAATTTGCACCAATAATTCCTGGGTTTTCTGGAACAAAATTGGTTTTAAAAACGCACCTCTGTCGTTCCATTTTATCTCATCAAGGCTAGGAAGTGTTTGATCTGGCCGAATAGGGTCTATAAAATTCTCTTCTTCGGACTCGGAGCTTGAATTTACATCACTATCGTCTGTGTCTGGTACGTAATGTTCGTCACTACTACCTCCGCTTTCTTCCAATAGCTGCAATAATTCAGTGTCAGTTAGCTTCTTTTTCTTATCATATACCTTTTTTTCATCACTACAATGTCTTTTTTTAATACCAGAAGGCCCAGGTTGATTGTCCATATTGTACGGCAGATTACAACCAAACAAAAAGCAAATCCGCGGAACCACTTAAGCACCTGTTAGAACTTGCGTTTTTAAGCAACGCCACCACTAGAAACACGTTTCATATACAACGCCGATGGAATACTAAAACGTTTCGTAAGAACGCATGTCGAACTCCGATCGGAGTAGACGGCGTTGGCGAAGAGACCCGACGCACTCCGATCGGAGTGGTCGGCAGTCAACCTGTTAATTTGCCATTTACAGCTATTTGCGTGGTGCTACTCTTGATTTTTACAAAATGATGGAACGAAAAGAATTTCGTGTGTTGAGTAAATATTCCATTTTGACGGAAAAAATACAGCTAGAATACAAGAATGGCTTGAGAAATATTATGGAACATTTGCTTCATCGAAAGCAACTATATGTCGGTTTAGTGAACTTAAATGCGATCGTATAAGTACAGATGTTGCACCACGCTCCATGCGCCCAAATTAGGTTCTCTCCAAGAAATACAAAAAAAATTCGCGCGGGATTCGCCCTAAATATTTTAAACTGTAATGCACATTATATGCATTTATTATTATATAAATGGTGTTTTTTATAGAGGTATAGAACTTTGAAATGGAATAAAACAAAGATGAATTTTTTAAATTGACATGAAATTTACTTTATTCGAAAGATAATCTTCTGGCATTATAATTTAAATATGACTTCTGGTATATGACCGCCACGGCTGGCTCGGACGTAGTCTAATCTGGAGGTCCAATTTTCGATGACTTTTTCCAACATTTGTGGCCGTATATCGGCAATAACGCGGCGAATGTTGTCCTCCAAGTGGTCAATCGTTTCGGGCTTATCGGCGTAGACTAGCCACTTCACATATCCCCACAGAAAATAGTCTAGCGGCGTTAAATCGCACGATCTTGGAGACCAATTCACGGGTCCGAAACGTGAAACTATGCGGTTACCAAACGTTACCTTCAATAAATCAATTGTGGCACGAGCTGTGTGACATGTTGCGCCGTCTTGTTGAAACCACAGCTCCTGCACATCATGGTTGTTCAATTGATGAACGAGAAAGTCAGTAATCATGGCTCTATAGCGGTCACTATTGACTGTAACGTTCTGACCAGCATCGTTTTTTAAAGAAGTACGGACCAACGATTCCACCAGCCCATAAAGCACACCAAACAGTCAGTTTTTTTGGATGTAACGGTGTCTCAACATCCACTTGAGGATTATCATCACTCCAAATACGGCAGTTTTGTTTATTGACGTATCCATTCAAACAAAAGTGAGCTTCATCGCTAAACAAAATTCGCTTATGAAAATCGGGATCAACGGCAATCTTGTTTTGGGCCCATTCACCGAATCTACGCCTTGCTAGGTGATCGTGTGGCTTCAATTGTGTTAATTGTATTAAGTGTGGTGTGAATGTTGTTGGTGTAAGGCCTGTGGCTGATGTTTGGAGGGCTAACTCGTTTGATTATTATATTTATTATATTATATTTTATATTTTTTATATATTTTATTTACATAAACGTTCGTGGTATATGACTGAATCAGTGAAGAAAAATTATATTTTACTAATGTAGAATATTCAATATATTTTGCAATACGAACAAGTACAAAGCTCACGTTGGCTCTTGCATGAAGAAATCTATAAATCACAAAAGTAAAAACCTCGCAAACACGGAGATATTCTGACACAGCTTTTCAATAACAATTTTTTCATCATCGATAGCTTCCAGAATATCGCTTTCACACGCCATGAGCATGCATGCTTCTAAGTTTTCATCATTCATGGTTGCTCTCAATCTATTTTTGATCATTTTTAATTTGGAAAAAGTTCTCTCGTAACTGATTGCGTCATAGGCAACGACAACAAAAATTTATAAACTATGTGCAGGTTTTTGTATTCAGAAACATACATTCTAAACTACAAACTCAACTAACAAGGTAACACAACTGAGACAACGATTATATATTTTTGACTTTTCGTTGCCGACGCCTGAACTTTGTTTGATATTCGCTCGATGAATTTTCGCTTTCCATTTCCAAAGAGGTGTGTGATTCATCATCACAAGAAGATGACTCACCATCATGTCTTTCCCGCGAGCTGTTTTTTGGGGTCTGCGACTAGATAATAGTCACTGAGGGCCAAAACTGGAGAATACAGTGGATGGGGAAGCAATTCGACGACGTACATTCATGCAATTTTGCCACCGTAACCGTTGACTTGGGACACTGTGCATTGTCTTGATGAAAGAGCACTTTTTTCTTGTTCATTTGGGGCCGTTTCTTTGCGATTTTTGCCTTCAAACGCGCCAATAACTTTATATAATATTCGCTATTGATGGTTTTTCCCTAAATCTTCTCAACCGACTGTTGTGTCCTTGATCGCTTTGGGTTGCTTTCACCAGCTGCTATCTACTCAGCTGATTGCCGATTTGATTCCGGTGTGTAGTGTTGGATCCATATTTCATCTATTGTCACATATTGCATGAAAAAATCCTTTTTATTGCACTTAAACAGGTCTAAACAGCGCTCAGAATCATCAACACGTTGTTGTTTTTGGTCATATGTGAGCAAACTCGGTACTCATTTCGAACGGAGCTTTCTTATGCCCAAATGTTAATGCAAAATATGACCAACGCGTTCTTTTGGGTGTCAGCTATCTCACGCAATTTCACTTTCCGGTCATCTAAAACAATTTTGTGGATTTTTTTATGCTTTCCGGTGTAACCGCCTCATTTGGGCGTCTAGGGCGTTCAGCATCATTTGTATCTGTACGACGCGTTTAAATTCAGCATACCAGTAAATAATGAGTGATTTTCCAGGAGCAGAGTCCCCGTAACACTTATCAAGCTATTGTTTTGCTTGAACGGTATTTTATCCTACCAAAAAACGGTGCTTATTCAACACAAGAAATTCGATTTTGTCCATTGTTTTGAAAATATGAAAAGTAGCATCACTAAAACTATTGTAACTTGTAAACTAAGCGTCGAAATGTCATGAAATTTTGACACCTATCGTTTGAAGATTGGTACTTCCTAAAAATCATATGGATTTTTTTAAACGGGCGACATCTATGTGTCAGACCAAAAACTTTTCAGCCTACGTGTTAATTTGAAGCAACTAGTCGCACATGTAACTTCTTCTGTTTTTCCTCCATCTTCTTGTACTTCTTTTTGAAAGGATTGTCCTCCACCGGTTTAATGAATTGTGTGTACCTAAAATTGTTATCCTATGTACGGATGTAGGCTTCCCACTCTTCGTTCTGTATCTCGAGAACGGTGAATTATATAAAATATCGCCTGAGATCACATTTGTAGAGAATTTTAGGCTCTATAAATTTTGTAATAGCTTCAAACATCATTCGAAGCATAGGAAGTAAAATAATTACAAAAAACGGTTTTCGCGACGTTCGACCTTGAATATTTTAACTCGTGAACACGATATTCTGTGAGACTCTTGAGCTAACTTTTAGAATGTCAAAACAAAGATTGAACTTGAACTTTCATTCCGAGGTTGAATCTCTATTTGATTGGACAATAGAAGTTCATGTTGTAGAATGTTTTTTTAGCCATCGCAAACAAGTTTGTGTCCGAATCCTAGAAATTGATTTTTGAAAACTTATTTAGGGTCTGTTTTGTGAAGTTAGTTGTTATTTTAAAAGCAGTGACGGTACGGAACACTAATTGCGCAAGTCCGACTTGCTCTCCGTCGGTTTTTTTAGCTAGGCTAAAAAATTCTACCTGAAAACTTCCAGTGATTTGTTACTGCAGCTAAACGTGTCGAGTTGCGTTATTATTTAAAGACTCCATAGAAGTGTTTTTATTGAATATCAAACAAAAACAACTTACCAATAGCGCAAGAATTTTAAATAATATAACAATGGAAATTTATATATATATATATATATATATATATATATATATATATATATATATATATATATATATATATATATATATATATATATATCCTAAATATGGGCTATCAGCTTTATAGGATGGAAAATAAATTATTAAAATTGCGACTAAAATATAACAAACAAAATACAATCCCAGCAACGCTAACTGGTTTCCGTAATTTTTTTTTATCGTTATCTACTATATTTGGGGGCACGGCAGTGCCCCCGCTAAATCGAGCAGAAAGCACAGCCATACCATTCTATTCTCGAAGCCACTCACGGCACTTTCGACCCCCCTGTAACTTCGTTGTGGATAAAGCTAGAAGTTTGAATTTTCAGTGATCAAGAGGACATACTATACTCGCTATGTTCCTAAATTACCTACTATTTATATATTATAGTTTACGAACTATCGCCAGTCGAAGTTCTTTAATTTTGACACACTCACCGATCATCAAAATTCTAAGGTAGTTCTAGCAGACACATAAATTTCAAATTTTGAATTTAGTTAGTGTTTAGCCTATAAAGGAAGGAAAAACTGAAACATCCAGAAATTTCAGTCCCGTTTTCTAAATGGTACAGTCACTTAAGCCAAAAAAGAGTCAACCTCGGAATGAGAGATAATAAGCTGTAAACTTGTATAAACCATTATTTTGGCATTCTAAAAGTTGTCTCAAAAGTCTCATAAAATCTCGTGTCCGCGTCTTAAAATATTCAAAGTCAAAGGTCACAAAAATCGGTTTTTCCCAAATATCTCGCTTCCTATGGTTTTAATGATATTTGCATTTATT
The DNA here is from genome assembly GCA_019049505.1 of Pachyrhynchus sulphureomaculatus. Classification (NCBI taxonomy): domain Eukaryota; kingdom Metazoa; phylum Arthropoda; class Insecta; order Coleoptera; family Curculionidae; genus Pachyrhynchus; species Pachyrhynchus sulphureomaculatus. The sequence goes on from CM032446.1 coordinate 13,442,754, forward strand.
ATGAAAATTGTAGAGCATAAAATTCTCTACAAATTTTGTTCTAAACATTTTTTTATACTCTTAACCGTTTTTGAGATAGAGCGAGGAGAGCGCGCAAGGCTCAGCCATACATAACATAATGCAAAGTCAGCCGTGAGTCCCGGTAAATAATACGTCGTATAAAGTTAATTAATCACTAAAAAATCCATAATTATGAGTAATTTGTATTATTTATTAATTAATATATTATATTTAATAATATTTTTCATTTATCAAATATATTCGTTTAATAATACTTACCTACTTCGTGTAATTAAAAAATTGTTAAGTGAAATACTTTAAGTATATTTTAGTTATAAAAAAGTATGAAGATGATGCTTCCATGACAGCAGGACTAGAAGATAATATAGTTATTAAAATAGGAGCAAAAGTCATGTTAAGACGAAATATTGACGTGAGTTTTGGCTTGGTGAACGGTTCTATCGGTATAGTACAACTATGCTACTACCATACACAAAAGTCAGGGGCTAAGTCTAAACAGTGCACTGATGGAGATCGGTTCTTCAGTGTTCACATGCGGTCAAGCATACGTGACACTTTAGAGAGTGACAAGTCTGGGCAGATTACATCTAATTAATGTCGACTTCGGTAGTATCAAAGCTCAGGAGTCCGCAATCGTTGAATATAATCGACTTAGAAGCACTTATCGTCCAGATTTGTTACATCATAGCCTTTGAGAAAAACCAATAGAGACAGGGAGTGGGCTTTAAGAAAATCCATAGCTGACGTACAAGAAATATTATCCGAGAAGAAAAAAAGAGAGGACTACCTACAAAAAGAAATGAGATCCCATCAAAAACACAAAATGTAAAAAATGCCAAGTCTCGCAACGCAGTCCTTCCACCACAAAAAGTTGTGAGATCTCATGTAAAACCAAGTCAGTTATTTTAGTTAGTATCTATGGAAGCACCTATTCAACAACTTTGTCATAAATTGTTATCTATTTAGTTACCTGCCAACATTTATAGTGACTGTATCAATATTAGACATCTTTACTTCTATAATAAATATACGAGGCTGGTTTGAAAAGTCCGTGCAAAGTCCGAGAGATGGCACCACCGGCGCGTATCGAGGTCATGTTTAGTTAGTAGCATCTCTTGAATGAACGCACACCAAGTTTCAGCCATATTGGTCTATTTCTTTGTGTTTGGCATTCATGTGAATCAAGGAAGTCGAGTGATTTTCAAGAAATTGACGAAAAAGAATTTCGTGTGGTGATTAAACATTACTTTATGAAAGGCAAAATGCCTCAGGAGACTAAAGAGAAGCTTGATAAACATTATGGTGACTCTGCACCTTCGATTAGAACAGTTTATAAGTGGTTTCAAAATTTTCGGACTGGCCATATGGGCACAAGTGACGCTGAACGTTCTGGACGGCCTGTGGAGGTTACGACTCCAGAAATCATTGATCAAATCCATGATATGGTGATGGATGACAGAAGAGTTAAGGTGCGTGAGATTGCTAGTGCTGTGGGCATCTCGACTGAACGGGTACATAATATTTTGCATAAACATTTGGACATGAGAAAGCTATCCGCAAGATGGGTGCCGCGATTGCTCACGCTTGACCAAAAACGGAATCGTGTGAAGTGTTGCAAGGATGGTTTGCAGCTGTACCAGAAGAATCCGGAGGATTTTAAGCGTCGTTTCGTCACTGTGGATGAAACATGGATACATTACTATACTCCTGAGACCAAACAACAATCTAAACAATGGGTTACCAAGGGGGAATCTGCACCAAAAAAGGCGAAGACCGTTCCTTCGGCCGGAAAGGTTATGGCGACTGTCTTTTGGGATTCGCAAGGGATAATCCTCATCGACTATCTGGAAAAGGGTAAAACTATTACAGGTGAATATTATTCATCGTTATTGGACCGTTTGAAAACCGAACTGCAAGAAAAACGCCCGCGATTGGCCCACAAGAAAGTCCTTTTCCATCACGACAACGCACCAGCACACACCTCAGCAGTTGTGGTCGCAAAATTAATGGAAATAGGATTCCAACTCGTTTCACATCCCGCCTATTTTCCAGACTTGGCTCCCTCGGACTACTATTTGTTCCCCAATTTGAAGAAATGGCTGGCGGGACAAAGATTTTATTCAAACGAGGAGGTGATTGCAGACACTAATGGATATTTTGCAGACTTGGACAAATCCTATTATTCGGAAGGAATCAACAAACTAGAACATCGTTGGACGAAGTGTATAAACCTAAAAGGAGACTATGTCGAAAAATAAAAAAGGTTTACCCCAAACACATAAGTAGTTTTTATTTTTGCACGGAGTTTTCAAACCAGCCTCGTAATGATTTGGCAATCGCACGGCAACATAATCACATAAGAATAATGTACTATTTAAAATACTTTATTCTTGAGTGCCCTGTTTAGACTTACGTAGCAATCGAAATAGTAGATTATTCTTATGTGATTATGTTGCCGTGCGATTGCCAAGTCATTATATTTGTTATAGAAATAAAGATGTCTAATATTGATACGGTCACTATAAATGTTGGTAGGTAACTAAATATATAACAATTTATGACAAAGTTTTTGAATAGGTGCTTCCATAGATACTAACTAAAATAACTGACTTGGTTTTACACGAGATCTCACAACTTTTTGTGGTGGAAGGACTGCGTTGGGAGACTTGGCATTTTTTACATTTTATGTTTTTGATGGGATTTAGTTTAGCTGGGCTAAAAATTCAACCAGAAAACTTTCTTTGATTGTGTTAGCCGATACTTGTTGGAAATTCATAATAAAATTATATAAAAACAACACTATGTTTTAATTTCCAATATATTTAAAGTCACTTGACAATTGGTTCACCATACAATGGCTTCTTTAGAAGTAAATAAGAAAGAAAAATATTTGGTAGTAATCCTGGTTATATAGTGCTTAAAACTATCTTTAATTACCTAAGATTATGCTAATTATTTTATTATATTATTTACAGACAGAATTATTTTAAGAATGCAAATCGGTGGTACTATTTCCGAGAACTAATAATGATTAAGTAAGGGTGAATGGTTTAAGTCTACCTGTTCGTTTAATAATTGATTGGAGTTTTTCCGTTTGTTAATTTCAAGGCATTCAAGCAAATTTAATTTTTTAGATTTATTTTCTACATGTAGGATTTTTAGCGTATCATCAAAATTATGGGATTCGTTTATTATATGGGTTGCGTAATGTGAATTGTTCTTATTTTTTTAAATAACTATGTTTATGTTCTTTAACGCGAGTTTCAAAAGATCTACCAGTTTGTCCAACGTAGGTTTTAGTACAAGATCCACAACTTTATAGATAAACTCCTGATTTTAAGGATTTCTTAGATTTGGTTTTGTTATTCAAAATTATACTCCCTAAGGAATTACTGGTTTTGAATGCTATTTTATTGTTCTTTTTTATTAAATGTTTGGAAATTGTTCTGGTTATTTTCCCTGTGTATGTGAGGGTACTAAATTTGTCATTAATTGTGGGATAAATTAGAGAGATTGCTTGTTTAAAGGATTTTTTATTCAATTATCTATACTGTTGGGGTCATATCTATTATTAATTGCTATTTGTTTGATTATGTTGAACTTTTTGTTAAAATTAGTTTTAGTCATAGGGATATGTAACAATCTATGTATGAAAGAGTTAAAAGCTGCCATTTTGTGAGGATAAGGGTGGGATGAACTATTGTGTATGATTGGGTCAGTATGTGAAGGTTTGTGAAAAATTGAGAAATCGTGTTTATTATTCACTTTTGATATAGATATGTCTAAAAAATTTATAGAGTTATTGGTTTCTAATTCTATGGTAAATTTAATATTAGGATGTAAATTATTTAGGAAGTTAAGGAGGATCGTTAGTTATCTATCTGTTCCCGTGAAACAGGAAATGATCATTTCACATTTAATAAAAAAGAACAATAAAATAGCATTAAAAAGGGGAGTATAATTTTGAATAACAAAACCAAATCTAAGAAATCCTTAAAATCAGGAGTTTATCTATTAAATTGTGGATCTTGTACTAAAACCTACGTTGGACAAGCTGGTAGATCTCTTGAAACTCGCATTAAAGAACATAAATATAGTTATTTAAAAAATAAGAACAATTCACATTACGCAACCCATATAATAAACGAATCCCATAATTTTGATGATACGCTAAAAATCCTACATGTAGAAAAATAAATCTAAAAAATTAAATTTGCTTGAATGTCTTGAAATTAACAAACGGCAAAACTCCAATCAATTATTAAACGAACAGGTAGACTTAAACCATTCACCCTTACTTAATCTTTATTAGTTCTCGGAAATAGTACCACAGATTTGGATTTTTAAAATAATTCTGTCTGTAAATAATATAATAAATCGATTAGAATAATCTTAGGTAATTAAAGATAGTTTTAAGCACTATATAACCAGGATTACTACCAAATATTTTTCTTTCTTATTTACTTCTAAAGAAGCCATTGTATAGTGAAACAATTGTCAAGTGACTTTAAATATATTGGAAATTAAAACATAGTGTTGTTTTTATATAATTTTAGAAAACTTTCAGTGATTTGTTTCTGCCGCTCGAGTTGCATTATTATCTAAAGAAATAGAAGTATTTTTATTGAATATCAAACAAAAAACTTACCAATAGCATAAGTATGTTAAATATTATCATAATGGAAGTTATATATATCCTAAATATGGGGCCATCACTGTCGGCTTTATAGGATGGAAAATATATTCTTAAAGTTGCGACTAACATATAACAAGCAAAATACAATCCCAGCAACGCTAAATGTTTTCCGTAAATTTTGTTTATCGTATCCACTATATTATTGCTTTTACAAACAAGTAATGTGATCTCTTTTATAACATAATTCAGTTCTTCTCCTGATTTGTTTTTGCACAACAAAAGTATCTTGTTAATATCGGTAAAACTCAGTTTTACAATAAGTGCACAATTAATTACCAAAATGATCATAATAACTATCATGTTGTAGTTGTAGGCTTCAACTAGTTGTCTTAATATATCAGTAATGAGGGAATTTCGGGCAACACTGTAAATTATATTGTTTTCCAAAAATGTAAATAAGTGCATAATTAGCGGATTAAAAAAAACTAGTGCTATAAATAACCAGTTTTTTTGTATAAAAGCACTCTTCAGGTAACTACAGGTACTAAATTTTGTTACAAACAAGGATATGTGACTTTCAACTTCCATAATTTGAGAAAAAAATTGCTTCCATAAATCCTTTTGAATCGTAGAGTTTTTGATGGTGATAAGAACATTCCACATCCCTGCTACATCAGCTGCGATAATCATGACAATATAACTGCGCATTCGGTTGCAATCGTTATTCACGGAGTGAGCTTGCCACAGAAGATATCTGTAACTCAACATCCCGAAATAACCAAGCATGACAAAAATTAAATTAGAAAATATCCATATATGACGTTTTTTCGCCTCTTCAAACGTGTTAGTTTCAAATTATAATTTGGCAGTATACAAAAATAATGTAAAACAGTTATAAGTGGTTGAAAAAATAAAATTGACCTTCTGCTCATATCGGGGGACATGTTTTCAGTAACTAGGAGGAAATAGAAACTGACGGTTATTCGTAAGCAAATATGCTTTTCATATAAATAATTGTTGCCAACCACATTAACTTATTAAAAGATATGAAAGAATACAAGGTGAAATTTTAAATAATAAATAATAATCATTAACCTAGAACAATTAAAGAAAATAGAAAATGAAAACCAGGGAGCGCACAGTGTCTCGACTAGTACAAGCTAGCGGGACAATATTATTTCTTCACTTATTTCAATTGTTTATGTATATTCCAGGTATCTTAAGCTATTTTAAGAAAAAAAAAGTTGAAAAATGTGTCCTGTATGTGTATTAATCGAAATATGTAGCTGCAAGACGGAAGTGGTTTACTAATGTGTCTCATTTGTTCACTATTATCGCTAATTGTTCTTTAATTAGCTACATACGTCTACCTACTCATTATGTGTGAAAAGCACAATTATGTTTGTTTACAAAGAAATTTCTAGGAAAAAAATAAAAATCATAATGATAGTACCTACATTTATTAATTTACAAAATATTATTTCTTTTAAAATAAATTAGTACAATAACAGTATCTATATATCAATTATTTACAATAACAAGGTGTATAAGTAAAAGAAATATAATATTAAATAACTTATATACTAAGGCATGAATTATAAGCAACTACAACACACAATAAAATAAGAATAATAATTACAATAAAAAAATACTTAAACCTACTAATTACCATCAGATGAGTCATCACCGCTCTCCCATTCAGTAGAATATTCAGAGAGTAAATAATCCTCCTCATTTAATTCGTGATGATGACTTACTGATGGTGTTTCGGATGGCAATGAAAGTGGGATAATCAACTGCAGAACCTCCGATGGCAAAGAAGTAAATTTTCTTCGCGGTAATTCTCTATACGAGTTGATAATAGGATCAGACGTAATTAAAAGCATTCTCAAAAGATCTGTATTTGTGGCAATACGTGACCGCTTCCTGGTGTGCCGTTCACGGAATCTACGACGGCCTTTATTTCTTGCCTCCTGGGCTTCTTCGGAGAGTTGTCCAATGAGAAGAAGAAAATACTTTATAACTTCCGCGCTGTGTACAAGAATTTTATGCACAGTAACGGGCATGGAATACCACGAATACAGATCAAGGTATAATTTTCTAGTATCAACACAAAACTTTTCGAATTCTATATAATTTATGTCATATCCCGATGACAAAGTTCTTAAAATTACATGAAATCTACGAATAAGGTTTACGTCTAATCCTGTAATTTCGCTGCTCAATTCAGCTTTGGAAAAAAATCTACGTGCTGTGTTTCCATCGTTTGTGTTACCATACCCAGGTTTTGGTTTATCTACAATGAGACCCATACGATCTTTAAACACTTTTTGTATCTCTTGTGAGCGTTGCTTCACAATAGCTTTGTCGTTATCTCCCCTGACTTGCCACTTTTTTATTTCTAAACGATAGCTGATGTGAAGCAAACATTCAAACGTGCGAAACCATGCATGTAAAGTAGATAAACCAAATGCAAGGCGTTCTTCGTTGCTGGGATATTTCTTTGACTCCTCGTTCATAGTAGACGGGGTGGCACCGCAAATATAACACTTTTGTGTTGAACTTGTGTCTGTTAAGGCATTGCACACTTTGCCATCAGTTATTGTCAACAACAAATCGTGTTTAACAGAGATTTGAGATCCAGCACCGTTACATAATGTTGGAAGAAGCTGACTTACTTCATCTAAAATTTTAGAAGTTTCTTCTTTCGTAAACTCTTTTGTCTCCTTGGCAAAAATAATCTTAATAGGACGGCAATATAAAGTAGAGGAAGGTCTTGGATTTTGCCAGATCACAGTTTCGCCATCAAGCAGTCTCAAAGGGACAAATGAGTATACGAACAAAAACTCGTCTGTAGCGTTAGTGTTCTCAAATTTCTGCTTATACGTGCTATGCCCCGAACTCCCATCACAGCCCCATTTGCTTACCAACGTATAATATGAACGAGGTAACACACTTCTAATGACTTCCGTCTGAGCTTTAACTAATCGTTCAGCCGTTTTTTTCTCCAAAATCGCGTGAAGTTTAATTTCAGCTCGAGATTCAGTCACAGAAATATATTCGTCAGAAGGACAACAAGAAGCTTTGGACTTACCTAAACTATAAAACGATGGATACACTTGATGTCCCGCTTTCATTGACCATTTTCTTGTTTGTTTATATGAGTGAGAAGCCGATTTCGAGTCCACATAATAGGCTAAAGCTTCGTCTGGTGTTAACTGCCGACTTTGTTCAGAACACTTATTCTTTTCTCTAGTTTCACTGACCGCGACGTTATGGATCTGTTTAGCAACACTTCGATGCCCTTCTTTTCGAGTAGCTAACTCAGCTCCTGTAATAAGCTCACTAGCACTTCGTGATTCCAAAAGATCTTCTACTCTCCGTCTCTTCGTTTTCGTTGATGAGTCTTCAAATGATTTTCTGGGTCGCCCTACGGAAAGAACCGCTGATGATGTTGAAGTGCACGGCTGGTTAAAACACACATCTTTATTTCGATTCCGGATCCCTCTAACCAATCTTTATGTTTGATTAGAAACATTTCTTTGTTACACTTTAAAGAAGTCGACTTTTGATTGAATTTTGCTGAAAGGCTTAATATTTTCATTTTGAGTCGTTTTAGAGAATCGTCAGAAACATCAGACATATTGAATTTTTCACTTATATAATAAAAAAGTCACTGTTTCGTTCAGTTTTGTCATGTTTTAACCACTCTTCAAAAAACTCCATTTTCGTCATAGTCACGACTCGTTCTGAAAAAAATAAAATAATTTTACTTTCGGGCCTTTTCGGAGTCTATAATATATATGAATCTGTGCCTGAATGTTGTAGGTATTACATATAGAAAAATCTAGGTGGATATATGTGGATAAAAAAAGTTGCTACTTTTAAAGTTTACAATTAATGTAAAATTTGCTGGATTTATCTATACATTTACAAATTGATATTACACCAAAAGTATACATATTTTTTTATAAAAAATATAAGTCATAATAGAGTACATACCTTCAACAGAATATTCCATCACAAAAAACTGGTTTCACTTTGCTACCAATTTTAAAATATGTTATCACAAGTGTGCATAAAATGCAACTGATTTGCAAATGAAAATGACCTCTCTTATAAGGGTTACTTTGACCTCCTGATAAGATACCTTTATGAGGTGATAAACAAATTAATTCTTGGAATTCGTTAAATGGGGGGGTTGTTCACAAGTCGTTATCAGTGGTTCCTGGAAATTACGTCATGAATATTGTCCCGCTAGCATGTTCTTGCCGAATCACTGTGGAGCGGAACGTGTAAAGGAAAATGCAACAAGATATAGTGAAAGTACCACTGAACAGGAAAAAGAAGAGAAAAGAACAAAGCGGAACGACATTGGAAGTGTAACTGGCACCAGACGGAATATAAAAAACTAGAGACGGGAAACCGAGACAAAGGAACAAACAGGACGACGACTAAGGCAATGAGGATGGATGATCGGAATTATGACCACAGTGAAAGGGAGGGCCAGAGAGGGACAAAGGGAAAAACAAAAACAAGAAAAACAGAATGAGGATAGGAACATGGAATGTGAGAACAGTGCTAATACCTGGAAAAATGTGGGAAATAGCAAGAGAAATAGAAAGATATAACATTGAGGTAGCTGCGATACAGGAAATAAGCTTGGCTAAAAAATCCATCCAGGGGAACGGAGAAATAAGTAAACCTAAATTTACATTAAAGTATTCTGGCGGCGAAATACAAGGACAAGGTGGCACTGCATTCATGGTAAGAGGGAAGTTGAAGGATAGGATGGTGGAGTTCAAACCAATGAACGAAAGGATGGCATACATAAGATTCGATACGAAGCCATTCAAAACGTCCATGCTTAATATATATGCACCGACAGAAAATGCACCTGATGAGAAAAAAGAGAAATTCTATGAAGAACTAGAAAACGAAATAGAACAAATCCCCAAAGAGGATACCATATTGGTAGTAGGAGACTTTAATGCGCAAATAGGTAAAGAGGATGATTTCGTACAAACAGTGGGAGGTGAACATACTATACATCAGGAGACAAACAAAAACGGACAGAAATTATGCAATATAGCAGCAAGCACAGACCTGATCATAAGCAGTACAAAAATTTAAACCCAAGAAAGCACACAAAGTGATATGAACGGCACCAAACCAATTAGTACAAACACAAATAGACCACGTGCTAATAAACCGAAGGAGACAATCCTCAGTGCAGGACGTAAGAACGTATAGAGGAGCCAATGCAGACTCTGACCACTTCTTAGTTGTGGCGGAGATAAAACAAGAATTAAAAAAGAAAATACCAAGTAGGAACAAAGAAAACAGATAGGATGTACAAAAATTGAACGAAGAACAAAAAAGAACCGAGTATGAAGAATCTCTAAGAAGAAAACTATTGACGCAAAAAACAGAAGAAAGCATTGAAAATAAATGGAGCGAACTGAAAAGATGCGTGAGAGAAGCAACGCAAGTAAGCATAGAGACAGAAAGAACAAATTGAAAGAATGATTTAATGGAACATGTAAAAGAATGACAAACAAAAAAATAAATGCCAGGATGAAATAGTTGAAAACAAATAATATTGAGGACAGACGGAAATATGAAAGTATTAGGACGGAATGTAATAAAATAATTAGAAGAACAAAAAGAGAATGGATAGATGAAAAAATTGGAGAAATGGAAACAGAAAGTCGGAATGTTAACGCAAAACAGTTTTACAATAAGATCAAAATACAGAACAAAACTTATAAAGGAAAAGTCAGAGGAATGAAAAACAGTATATTATTATATGGGAGGAACATTTCAAGCACCTCTTAAACGAATAAATATAGGAAGAATACATAACCGAAGAAAACGAGCAAGAAGAAAATGAAATGGAAACGATTCTAGAACCAACAAGAGATGAAATAAAATAAATAATACTAAGAAGTAAGAACGGAAAAAAGCCAGGCAGAGACGGGATAAACATGGAATTGTTCAAATACGGCGGAGAAGAACTCCGTGAAAGCATGTACGTACTAATTAAACAGATATGGAAAGAAGAACGCATGCCACATGACTGGAAAGGAGGTGAAATTGTAATAATACACAAGAAAGGCGACCAACGAGTATGCGAAAATTATCGAGGAATTACCCTGCTCAACACCGCCTACAAGATTTTGACAACGATGATACACGAAAAAAAAACTAAAATATGTAATAAAAAATGTAATAGGACAATACCAATGTGGATTTACACAAGGAACATCTACGGTAAATGCAATACATGTGGTCAAACAAGCATTGGAAAGAGCACAACAACATGCACTGAACTAATAGTTGTTCATTGCCTTTAAGAAAGCATTTGACTCGGTCAAGAGAACTGGATTAAATACAGTTCTAAAAGAACTAGGAGTACCGAGCAAGATAAGACGACTATGTATGATGACACTGAAAGAGACATTCGCCAATGTCAAAACACAGAAAAGAAGAACACAAGATTTCGAAATTAACAAAGTAGTTAGACAGGGAGATGCATTATCGGCAACGTTATTCAATCTAACACTACAATATGCACTAAGGAATATAAATCAGGGTTCAATACGAACAAGAGGCAGCCAGGTAGTGGCATATGCGGACGATGTAGTAATTATTGCAAAGAACCATAAAATAATGAAGGAAATGGTGAGAGAAATAAGCAGAGAAGGAGCAAAAATGGAGTTGAAGATAAATGAAAGAGAAAACCAAAATAATGAAAAATGGAAAAAAAAATGTTCAGGAAATGGAAAGGATTAGAATAAACGAATATACCTTCGCAAGAGTAGAGAAGATCAAATATTTGGGAGTGACGCTGTATTGTTATGGTAACAAGGAAATGAAAGTAAAGGAAATATTAATAATAGCAAATAACTTGTTCCATAGCAATAAGGAATTGTTAAGTAGTAAGATAACACAGTAAGATGATAATATACAAGACAATAATACTCCCAAAACTAATGTATGCTACCGAAGTTATAAGCATGACAAAGAAACAAGAGGAAGACATGAGAAGAATTGAACGAAGGATATTAAAAACGATCCTAGGGCCAATAAGAATATCTGAAGGAGTCTACAGAAGGAGGACTAATCAAGAAATTGTGGAAGAAGTGGAGGAGGACATAGTCAAAAAAATAAAACAGAAGAGATTTAATTGGCTAGGGCACATATGGAAAGCAGGCCCAGGAGCACCAATATATGAAATACTTCAGTGGGAACCAGGACGTAGAAGGAGAAGTAGACCGAGAATAGGATGGCTGCAGCAAGTCAAGGAAGACATGGCGGCGGCAGGGATTACGAACTGGAAGGAGAAGACGTCTAACAGGAAACTTTGGAAATACTTAAGAGGAGAAATATAACAACAAGGAAAACAGGTCTGATCAACCATAAACTAGATCTACAGAACCCAAATGGTGGCCCTACCCCAAGAGGGGTGTTTTCAGGCCATTTATTTATTTATTTATTTAACCAACAACTGGAAAATGCTTATTTATGCGAGAGCTATGATGGTTCTCTTAAGGGGTTACATACACCTGGGCGCTGTAAAAAGTACAGTACAATCCCGATTATCCGAATCGCGATTATCTGAAATCCGGCTTTTCCGAAATAAACTGTTAAAAAGCAAATTGTATTCCCATTAAACGAAAAAATCACCATTATTCGAAACACACGATGAGTGGTTTCCTTAACGCGTCGGGGACTCCCCGACCTCTAGAATTTCACAGCTGTCTATGTTTTGGTTAGTCGACGAGAGTTATAAGTTACTCATTACGTCTATTATTATCGCAGAGGTAATAGTTTCGTTTTAATAGATATTTTACAAAATGGAGCGTCATAATAATAAGCGTAAACGTGTTGTTATTACCTTAAAAGAGAAACTTGAAGCAAGTCAACGTTCAGATAATGGTGAACTTCTTAAAAATATACCGAAGAATTTAGTTGTAGCCGTGAGTACTATTTTAGAGTGGAGAAAAAATCGCGAAAAAACTTGAAAAATGGTGTGTTTTGTCATTGCCCACACAGGCACGAAAAAGTATGAAAAGCGGTGAATAGCAAAAAAGTGGATGATTCTTTATTTTTATGATTCAGGAACAATTTTAAAACATAAGGCAGTGCGTTTAAGCGAAGAGTTACCGGTTATTGAAGCTCCTGTAAATTTTTCTGCAAGTGATGGATGGCTAGACAGGTGGAAAAAAAGACATGGTGTACGGGAACTGAAAGTTTGTGGAGAGATTGTCGGCTGACGTATCTGCTGCAAAAAAATTTGCAGAGAATTTTGAGCAGCTTATAAAAGAACATGGTTTACAACCAGACCAAATCTATAATTGTGATGAAACAGGCTTGAACTACAAAATAAAGCCGTCAAATAACTTAGCTTCAAAAACGGAAGCTGCAGCACCTGGTTACAAACGTAGCAAAGAACGTATTACTATTCTTGCATGCAGTAATGCTTCTGGAAGACACAAACTGCCATTATTATGTATTGGTAAGTCAGCAAATTCACGAACCTTTAAGAATATTCGTCGCAATGCTTTTCCTGTTTTGTATAAAAATCAAAACAATGCCTGGAAAAACGCGACTCTATTTAAAGACTGGTTTTTTGGAGATTTTGTTCCCAAAGTGGAACTTTATTTAAAAGAACAAGGATTTCCTAGAAAATTTATTCTGTTATTAGATAACGCCCCCACTCACCCAAGTGCGGAGCAACTTGAAAGTGGGGAAATAAAAGCAATGTTTTTGCCTCCTGCTGTAACTTTTCTCATTCAGCCTTTGGATCAGGGTGTACCGGAAAATTTAAAACGCAGTTACAGGCGTTTGTTATTGGAGCATATTTTAGAAGAAGTAGATGAAGGTGGCAATCTTACAGATTGTCTAAAAAAGATAAATTTGAAAAATGTTATATATTGGATAGCTTCAGCCTGGAATCAAGTAAAGAGTAGTACTCTGGAAAAATCTTGGTCAAAAATTGATTCCACAAGAGGAGAGACATTACTCAGAGGCAGAAACAGAAGATAATGAAAGTTTACATCAAATTATTGCAAGAATATCAGGATGTGAAAGTGTTACGGAAACCGATGTTTGTGAATGGTTAAACAGTGATAGTGTGGAAGATGAAATGACTGACCAAGAATTAATTAAAAGTGTATGCAAAAATTCTAACAAAATAGACAGTCATGATGATGATGATAACGAAGTAGAAGCCACTGATAATATTCCAGTAAAAATGTCACATTCAGGAGGACTAGAGACCCTAGAAAAAGCGCTAACTTATGTAGAACAACAAGAAAATGCAACCGCCGCGCAAAAACAGAACTAACGCAAAACGAGTGTAGTTAAAAATTACCTCATTTTTAAGACAATAAAGTTAAGAATGAAACTGTTTTATTTTCGATTTTCCGTACATATACATAAAATAAGTAAACTAATTGAATAGAACAATTAGTTTGTTTTAATAAATACCTATGTACGTAATAGCATATCGTATAAATGCTTTTAAGTCAATCTACAATGTTGTATTCATTCTAAACTTCTATTTTATAAAAAAATTCGGATTAACCGAAATTTCGATTATCTGAAATCACTTTGGTCCATATTATTTCGGATAATCGAGATTCTACTGTATGTATATTTAAAAAAAATATTTTAAAGAACACTAAATAAATAATAGAAAAGAATGGCGATTATATATTTTTATTGTACTTTCATTTATAATATAACTGGGAAATGCTAGTTGTTTTTGAAAAGTAGGATGAAAAATCACAAGATAAGCAAAAATCCCCGGGTGGCAATCCACACCTTCGAAGAAGGGAGCCCCATCGGATACGGGGGGGGGGGGCAATTCTACTTCAAAGCGAATAGTTAACCCAAGCTTAAAACTCAGCCAAACGAAGAAATCCAGAAACAGAATAGCTGCTCTCGACACCGGGAATATACAGGGATGGAGGACAAAGAACATCGAAGTCATACAAGAGTTTAAGAAGATGAACATAGACATTTTAGTAATAAGCGAGACGAAGAAAAAGGGAAGTGGAATAGAAGAAATAGATGAAGTGATGCATTGTTGGAGTGGAGTAAAGAAGGAAGAAAGAGCAAAGGCCGGAGTTGGAATATTGGTAAAAAAGAAGTGGAAAAAGAAAATAACATCTTGGGAACCCATCAATGAAAGAATCATAAAACTAAATATAATAATGCTAGGAAAAGACATGGTAATATTGGGAGTATACGGCCCAACAGAAGACAGAACTAAAAGAGAAAAATATAATTTCATGGAAACACTAGAAATAGAAACACAAAAAGTAAAGAAAAACCAAGAATTAATAATAATGGGAGATCTGAATGGGAGAACAGGAAGGAAAACAAAGGACAATACCGTAGGACCATTCGGAGAAGACATTACTAACGACAACGGAGAGAGACTAATAGAGCTGTGTGAACTAAATGGCCTCAAAATAACAAACGGATTCTACAAACACAAAGACATCCACAAATATACTTGGATGCAAGAAACACGAAACTTAAAATCAATAATAGACTACATTATAATTAAAAACGATACCACTATCAAAAAAAAAAGACGTAGGAGTAAAGAGAGGGGCAAAATGTGGAACAGACCATAGACTATTAATAGCAAATATAAAAGTACCGTGGTACAAGACAATAAAGCAAAAAGAAACAATAGATAAAAAAAAACAGAAATACTAATGAGATAACAGGAAAAGCAGACAAAGAAATAAAATACAAAATACACTTACTGCAAGACGAAATGATAAGAGACCTATATAGACGACGATTAGATCAAAAATTTTATGAATTTAACTACGACAACCTCCAACAGATGTATGACCACATAAAAAAATGCATCTAACAGGCGTCCCTAGAAGCATTAGGTAAAGAAGACAACGAGAATGAGAAACATAAAATTAGAATCTGTGAAAAAACCAAAGAATCTATAAAGGAGAAAAACAGACAATACGAAAAAATGGCTGAATACAAAATCAGAAGAAGATCTACAGAAATATAAAGAGAAAAATGCAGAAACGAGAAGGATAATAAACAAAGAAAAGAACGAGAGATGGGAAAAATCGTGCGAACATGTAGAACAGTATATAGGAGGAACTAGAAGTACAGAGTCATGGAGAATAATTAAAGCATTAAGGACTAACAATAGAGAGAAGACGTATATAGAGTACATCCCAGAAAGCGAGTGGGAAGAATATTATAAGAAGCTGCTAACAGAAGATAGACAAGAATTCCAAGAAGAGAACCCCGAAGAAGAACAGAATAAGGAAATAAAAGAGATAGAACTAAGCTATGAAGAAGTAAAGAAGACAATAAAAACACTCAAAAATAATAAATCTGCAGGGCCTGGGGGTGTGGTAAATGAAATGGTTAAGTACGGGTCTAATAAATTACATCGAATGCTGAGAAACATGTTCCACAGAGCGATAAATGGAGAAAAAAATTCCAGAGGAATGGTCAAAAGCTTATATAGTATCCATATTTAAAAAGGGAGACCGCAGAAAATGCACAAACTATAGAGGCCTAAGCATAATATCGAGTATGGGACGTTTGTATGGAAAAATTATTAAAAATATCATGGAGGAAAATATAAAAGGAAAAATTGGAGAAGACCAAGCAGGCTTTACGGCCGGAAAATCATGTATAGACCACATATACACTATAAAACAAATAATGGAAAAAAAAACTGGCAAAGAATAGAGAAGTTCATCTAGCCTTCATAGACATAAGAAAGGCCTATGACTCAGTACCAAGACAAATATTATGGAACGCAATGAAAGAAATAGGCATTGACAAAGAACTAATATACGCAGTAAAAGCTCTCTACGAAAACAATACAGTGAACATAAAAATAGGACATAAAATAGGGAAGAGACTCCAAACATCAAAAGGCCTGTTACAAGGATGCTCTACATCCCCAACACTATTCAAAATATACCTCGAACAAACATTAAAAAAATGGAAGCAAAAATGTAGTGGAATGGGAGTCCCAATACGAGAAGATTACTTATATACTCTAAGTTTCGCAGACGACCAAGTAATCATAGCGCAAGATGAGGAAGACCTCAGTTATATGGTAAGAAAACTGAAAGAAGAATACACTAAAGCAGGATTAGCAATAAACTTTGATAAAACGGAATATCTAACAACAAAGGAGGGAAACGTGGAGAATCTAGGAACCGATAGATTTAAATATCTAGGAACCATCATTTCAAAAAACGCAACATCAGAAGAAGAGATTAAAGCTAGATTAGGGCAAACGTGAACATGCATAAGACAATTAAATTCGATCCTGTGGGACAAGCACATTACAAAGAGAAACAAAACACGCATATACAAATCAATAATACAAAGCATAATGACATACGGGTCAGAAACATGGACGTTCAACAAAAGAAATAAATCTAAAAAATTAACGCGGTAGAGATGGAGTATTGGAGAAGATGTTGTAGAGTGACACGTATGGAGAGAATAACCAATGAAGAAATAAGAAGCAGAATGAACATCAAAGAGAACGCAATAAATACCATTGAAGAAAAACGATTAAAATGGTATGGACATATAAGACGAAGCGAAGATAATAGGTGGATAAAGAAAATAACGGAGTGGAGGAAGAGGAAGACCTAGACGATCGTGGAGAGACGATGTGGACGAAGCTATGGAGGACAGGGGTCTAACAGATGGAGACTGGGAAGATAGAAACGGATGGAATCAAAGGCTGAGAGAAGGAAGACAGCGTCAGCTGTAGAAAATCCTTGTTATATATATATATATATATATATATATATATATATATATATATATATATATATATATATATATATATATATATAAGAATTTTTTTTTTAAATATGTTTTAAATGTTATCATTATATTTTGTCGAGTTAAATGAACCACTGATGAAAACTACGGCGTCTCCTTGTCCGCAGGATAACTTCACAAAAAAACAATCCAATGTGCAAAAATAAAAATTAATCTTGTAAAATAATGTAGTAGTTAAAAATTGTCGAAGGGTTTTTTTTTTAAATAAAAAAATTACAGTGTTTGTTAGTATGTAATTTTCGACCAAAGAATTTATGTGTAATTATTTATAAAGAAATTTATGTTACAAAAATTTAAAAAAACCTCTATAGAAAAAATAATTATTAAGATTTAAAAAAAAAGTTAAATAATATTAAAAACTGACTGAGTAATATTGCAAATAGTGTCTGAAAACATAGTTTCGAGAAAAACATGTTTAAACTTTCGGGTATAGTATTTTTCACGATCTAAGAAAGTGACTTAGCTACCTACACTCATTCAAAATTCAACAAGATTCGGCTGTTTAGTGACAAGGCGTCGTGCAGGGCCGCACTATACCTGATTGTATAATGTTAGGATTAAAATTTTATTGTGATGTGAATTTTAATGTTTTATGTACTGAATAAGACACAATATAGTAATTACACAAATATATTAAAGCAGTGTACAGTGTCCTCGCGTGCATTGGTTACAATTTTAGTTATTAATTAATATCTAGTACAATTTCGCTATCGCTACTATCTTGCAAATCAATAATAAGTTTTTTACAGGTTCTAAACTATTTATATTTAT
Organism: Pachyrhynchus sulphureomaculatus; assembly: GCA_019049505.1. Classification (NCBI taxonomy): domain Eukaryota; kingdom Metazoa; phylum Arthropoda; class Insecta; order Coleoptera; family Curculionidae; genus Pachyrhynchus; species Pachyrhynchus sulphureomaculatus. The sequence continues at coordinate 13,461,058 of CM032446.1, forward strand.
GTACTTACATCTACATGAGTTTTCAATTTTTTCAGCGTATTAAATACAGTTTCTCCAGTTTTCAGCGGTTACATTTTTGACTTCTGTCTTTATCAACTCAATCACACTACTGTTTAAAGTGGGTGTATTATTGTGAGCAAGTATATTAGACTTTATTTTGTACCATATCAACTCGATCGTATTAATGCGGTAGAAGCCTAATTATTTCGTGCGCTGCTTCCCTTGCAATTTTATCACAAACATATTCCTTTAAAAAATTGTAACCTTTTAAAACTTCTAACAATTGTTTAACTGTATAACTTTCATGGAATATATGTCACGTTAGCACAAAATGACTTGTATTTCCCTTTTTCTATAGGTGGAACATGGTACCTTATTCATTTGGCGACTATGATAGGATGCATTATCCATCACAATACAGCTATTCGGTGGTATCTTCGGCATTAATTTGTTTTTAAATCCAATTTTCAAAACGTCAGCGGTTGTATCACAGTGATAATCCAAGCTGGAATCTGAAATATTCTCGGCTGCTAGAAATGGACATTCTGGTATCCAGCCTTCTTCTGACCTCGCATGAAAAATAGTTATTCTTTTACCTTTATTTGATGGAGCTTTGGTGTGTCGTGGGTGTCATACCAAGTCTCATAGATAGATTATCGTTCGATTTTCCGATTTAGCTGTATTTATTTTTTCAAGATATTCCATTCTGAGTTGTTGTAAGCGCCGTGATTCCATTATAAATTGCCTTTTATCTATTTTTTTGAACAAAAACCCCAAACGACGTAGAATACGCCATAAAGTTGTAGTGGAACATTTTTTGTCACATCTAGGTAGATTATCGTTCGATTTTCCGATCTAGCTGTATTATTTTTTCAAGATATTCCATTCTGAGTTGTTGTAAGCGCCGTGATTCCATTATAACTTCCCTTTTGTCTATTTTTTTTAACAAAAACCCCAACCGACGTAGAATACGCCATAAAGTTGTAGTGGAACATTTTTTGTCACATCTGTCATTGGACAGCCTCCGTGAAAGTGACAATAACGTAGGAACTTTTTGTTCTGCATACATTTCATAAATTTTGCGGCAGAATAAGTCTTCTTGACAGAAATCAATACATTTCGACACACCTTTGTCTTTTCGTGTTTTTTTAGGCGCTGTCGAATTACACAGGTCAACATTTTATCTAGGCTTGTACTCGGTAAACCAACTAGGTATCTTAGGGTTTTTGGGGTCGCTAATCACGATGAATGGGTCGGTTAACCTTCATCAGGTCAGGTTCAAGGTCATTTAAAGGTCAAATTGAGCCAATGCAGCCAAAAAATCTGAAAACATTCATACGTATGTTTTTTGGGTCACTGAATCCCAATTCGGTGTTATTTTTTTCATATAAGGTCTCCTGAAGGTCACTAGAGGTTACTTCCAGGTCATTCTGAGGTTATTTGGAATAAAACAGTTATGAGCAGGCCAAAAAATTTGAAAAAAATGGTGTTTACGTTTTTTAGGTCTCTGGTTCAGAATTGGAGGTCGGTTACCGTTCATCAGGTCGGTATTAAGGTCATTTGGAAGTCAAATCATTGGATAGCCGCCAAAATAAACCGTTGCACGTGTTTGTTGGAATTCTGAATCGGAATGTTTGTCTTCTTCTCACTCGTGTCTCCAAGAATACACCGGAAGTTATGTCTACTTTAATACTTTGTAAGATTCTGGAACTTCATCGGAACGTTCTGACAATATTCTCATGTTGATTTGTGCCAGTAAGGTCCTCCACATTTCCCGTTATGTGCATCTGTACTTGAAGAGGGAGTAACTTTATAGCATAGCATCTACTATATATAAAAACAACGAAACGGAATTGTTTAAAAATCCAAGAGTCACCCTATTTTCAAAAAAGGTAAAAATATCACACTGTAAAGACAGTGAAATCGTTTTTTCTTGTGAAATATTAAAATATTATTCTGATCATCCAAGAATTTTCTCTCTTCGCTTCACCCTTCTGATCGCTCCGTTGACCAATCCTCCATCTCAAGTCTGAAGTTTATCGAGAATTGTAAAAAACGTTGCCAATTAAATTTACAAGAGACCTAGCGTGTTCCCAGAATTCTTAGAATTTGCTGACTTATAATTCGTTTAAATGCACACGCACACGCACGCACACGCGCGCACACACACACACATACGCAGTAATACACACTCACACACACACACACACACACACACACACTCATACACACGAAATAAAACACACAGACATACACAGTAATACACACACACACACACACTCATACACACGAAATAAAACACACAAACATACACACATAATCACACACAGTGATCCACACACGCACAGGCACACACACACACGCACACAAAGACACACACATCCACACGAACTCAACAATACACACAGGCACACCCATATAAATAAAACATACACACACAAACTCTGTGACACACACAGTAATATATACACAGACACATACAAACACAGAGTAGTACATACGGAGTCGCACAGATACAGTAATACACACACACACACACACACGCACACACCATAAGACACAGTAATACACACAGAAGCACAACAGTTACGTACCCACGTAGGCACACACATCAATACACAAACATACGCACACAGACACACACATATAAATTCAGTAATTCACACCCATACACACGCAGGCACTCACGGATTCATTTGTGAAGAGGGATTCACTTTTGGAGGGTCATTAACTTTTGGAGGGGGCTACTGACAGCGGCGGCGGCGACGACAAAAATGATTTTAATATATAGTCAGGAATTAAAAATTTACATAAAAAATTAATGTCCTAATCTTTGGTATAACTAAATATACTAAGCTAATCATCAATTCGAGCACGTTTGCGTTGGGATTCAAATGACCTCCGAATTGATTTTCTTTTATGGTTTACATTTGTGTCTCTTTTAAGGGTCCAACAGTAGTCAGCTAACATATTCGTACCCCAAACTCCTTGATATCTTTGTTCAAATACTTTCAGATCTTGATGCATACGTTCTCCCTGCTCTTCACTGAAGTCTCCTAGATTCTCGGGAAAGTAGTCAGTGTGAGAATCTAGGAAATGAACCTTGAGATTCATCAGACATCCTAGTTCCCTGAAGTTATTTACCATTTTCGCAACGATTTCTTTATAATTTGGATCTTTATTGTTTCCCAAAAACTTTTTTGAAACTTCTCCAAGCTGCCTTTTCTTTGTCAGTCATCTTTCTTTCGAATTCTACATTTTTGAAAAGTTCTCATATATCAGGTCCGGTAAAGACACCTTCATTTATTTCCGCCTCCGAAAGTTTTGGCAATACTTCAAAGATATGCATGAAAGCATCGCTCTGGTTTCTACTCATTACTTTAACAATTTGTTTTGCCAGACCTAACTTTATGTGCAATGGTGGTAATAGAACTTTATGAGGAGGTACCAAACTTTCTGCTAAAACATTTTTCTCACCTGGGATTAGATTTTTTCTTGGTGGCCAAACTTTTACTACGTAATGTTTATCTCTAGCACGACTGTTCCATTCACAAAGGAAGCATGGATATGACACAAACCCTGATTGCAAACCGAGCATGATCGTTATGATTTTTAAATCACCGCAAAGTTCCCACTTATGAGAACCATATTTCAATTTTTCTAGTACGAGTTCTAAATTGAAATATTCTTCTTTTAAAATGACCGAATGAGCAACAGGCAAAGGGGCATACGTATTCCCATTGAAGAGCAAGATCGCTTTCAAACTTCTTTTCGATGAATCGATAAAAAGGAGCCAATGACTAGCTGTATATTCGATACCATATTCTTTGACTATTCCACTAACATCATTGCAATAAATTAAATTACCAGATTTTGTAAAATACTTTTTGAATGGTTTTTCTCTTGAACGGTAATATGTTACTTTTGTCTCAGGTGCTAAACAATTTTTTCCTTTTAATCTCGATGCTAAAAGTTCAGAACCTTCTTTTGAAAGTCCTAAGTCTCTACAGAGATCATTCAGGTCACCTTGGTTAAAATGTGTTTGTTGTGACATACCTTTATCTTCCGAGCCTGAAGATACATTGTAGGCTTCACTTTCACCATCTTGCGATGTATCTAATGATTCATCATGCATTTCTGTATCATCAGAAACTTCAAAATGCTCTGCATTGCTATGTCTGCTGTCATCATTATCAGGTGCAGTTTCTATATATATGGGCAATGTTACAGATTCTACACACGGATAAGTTACAGAGTTTTTGTTATAACGATTATATCCTTTGAGATTCGTTAAGCAGAAATAACAATTAGACGTATGGTCTGATGGATTTCTCCATTTCATCGGTGCAGAAAAATATTTGTGCCCTTGTTTCAAACAAAATATTGCGGCATTTACTACAGATGACATTCGGAGTATAAGAGTTGTTCAAGGAACTCGTGCCGATATTAAACAAACTTTTATATTTTGTTTTCAAAGTCTCAGAAAATTTAAATTTATTTTTGGGCGTATACAGCCCACAAACGATACAAAAACAGTTCACATTATTCTTACAAAATCCTTGACTTGTAGCATTAAACTCTTCAAAAGCCAAGTTTCCCACTGTTGAAGAGCTACGGTCGCTGGATGACGACGGCTGCGGGCCCGCTTTCCCACCCTGACCAACCGCCGATTCTGGGGTTCCGAGCCCCTGTCTCGTAGAAGTTTTATTTGTAGTTGCCATGACGGTATGGAAGCCATAACCCAGGGACTTCGCCGGATAGTGGAACAACTCCGTTGCCCACCGTCACGGCGTGGAGGTGCCCTGGGTGCAACTACAAGTATTAGTTCATTAGCCCACATTTATTAAATATGCATATCAAATAACTTTATGGAAATGTTAGTGGAGTTTTAAGATTGAGACAAAAACTTTCTGTATAAAATAAACCGATCTCGAAGCAAGTATAATGCTGAAATATACTAGTAGCACTTGATCATAACCTTTTCCTCTACCCATGTTCTTGTATTCCTGCTTGAAACGATCTATGGAAGAAATGGTAGGGAAGAAAAGAACACAGATTAGGAATTAGTGACCCAAAAAAGGTGGGTATCGTTTTTTTAGATTTTTCAGCCGCTATCAATTAAATTGACCTTCAAATGACTTTGAGCCAGATTTGATGGAGGTTAACCGACCTCTAATTCTGAACCAGAGACCTAAAAAACGTATACACCATTTTTTTCAGATTTTTTGGCCTGCTCATAACTGTTTTTATTCCAAATAACCTCAGAATGACCTTGAAGTAACCTCTAGTAACCTTCAGGAGGCCTTATATGAAAGAAATAACACCGGATTTGGATTCAGTGACCCAAAAAACATAAGTATGAATTTTTCAGATTTTTTGGCTGCATTGGCTCAATTTGACCTTCTAATGACCTTGAACCTGAACTGTTGGAGGTTAACCGACCTCTAATTCTGAACCAGAGACCTAAAAAACGTATACACCATTTTTTTCAGATTTTTTGGCCTGCTCATAACTGTTTTATTCCAAATAACCTCAGAATGACCTGGAAGTAACCTCTAGTGACCTTCAGGAGACCTTATATGAAAAAAATAACACCGGATTCGGATTCAGTGACCCAAAAAACATACGTATGAATTTTTTCAGATTTTTTGGCTGCATTGGCTCAATTTGACTTTCAAATGACCTTGAACCTGACCTGATGAAGGTTAACCGACCCCTTCATCGTGATCAGCGACCCCAAAAACCCTCAGATACCTAGTTGGTTTACCGAGTACAAGCCTAGATAAAATGTTGACCTGTGTTATTTACAATTTTCCAAAATGTACTTTCAGGGATGCTTGTTAAAGCTGATATCTCCATCAATGAAAAGTACTTTTCGCGGCCTTGTTCCACTAACTTTATATAAACACTTTTAACTATCACTTTTGCCTCAACGGGCAAACATTTGCAGCTTCTGACCGAAAGGGCTTCGGACATTTTAAGACACTATTACACTTTATAATACACACTATTTCAGTATAATACTGCAGATAAAATGAAGAATATTCTTTATATTTATAAACACAAAGTAGCCAATAAAATGTTAGATTGAAAGGGAGGTATATATATATATATATATATATATATATATATATATATATATATATATATATATATATATATCTTCTTCCTTCAGCCGCTCTCTACCCACTGTCGGGTATAGGCCTCTCTCAAATCTTTCCATTTTTCTCTATGTTGTGCTTGTTGATACCAGTTAAGCCCTCCGACTCTCTTCAGATCGTCGCTCCATCTCTGTTGAGGCCTTCCTATGCTTCGCTTTTCACTCCATGGTCTCCACCTAGTGATCTTGCCACTCCACTTATACGTCGCTCTTGCTACATGGCCGGCCCAGCTCTATTTCAGAGATGTTATCCGTTTGGTGATATCATCCACCTTTGTTTGTTGTCTAATCCATTTATTAGTTTTCTTGTCCTTCAAAGTAACACTCAACATCTTCCTTTCCATTGCTCGTTGGTGAACTTGTAGTTTTTCTATTGTTGTTTTAGTTAAAACTCATGTCTCGGCTCCATACGTTGTAGCTGGTAAGATACATTGATTACAAATTTGGGTTTTTGATCTTTGAGGAATATTCATATTTAGTACATATTTCAATTTTCCATATGCTGCCTATTCCATACGTATCCTTCTTTCTATTTCAAGCTGCTGGTTTTCCTTTCCTATCGTTATTATTTGGCCCAGATAGATGTATGTGGTTACTTTTTCTATTGTTGAATGTTCAATCACTATATTTTCATCATTGGTGTCTTCGTTACTCATGTACTTTGTCTTGGAGTCCCACTTTTCTTGCTTGGTGGTGGAGATCTGTGATCATCTGGATCATTTCATTCTTATTGTTTGCTATAATTACAATGTCATCTGCGAATCTCAGGTTGTTCCTTGTTTTTCTCTATAAGATATTTAACCATGTTTTCTTTGTATTTGTTTATGTCTTCTTTAGCCGCTTTTCGTACTGTCTTATTCAATTCTGCATATTCGACAGTTAATCTCTTTCCTTCGTATATATATATATATATATATATATATATATATATATATATATATATATATATATATATATATATATATATATATATACAGTCCCTGGCCAAATTATTAGACGCACTGCAAGATTTCATGTAAAATATTAATTACCGAGTGATATTGTACCGTTTTATTATTTTAAATTGATTTGTTTTTAGTGTTCCGTACGGAACACTTATAAGATCACTTCGGTGTCTGTCTGTCTGTCTGTCTATCTGTCTGTCACACCCGATTTTCTCGGAAACTATTTGACATAGAAAGGTGAAATTTGGTAATAATATAAGAATTGATGGCCTCATCAGAGCCATGTGGTTTTGAGAATTAAATTTTGACTTAAGGGGTTAGTTTTGGGGGGTGAAGTCGGAAGTGAAAAAAAAATTTTTTTGCTAGGTCATCGAGTGTGGTGTCAAATGAAAGCTTGTGAAAACACGAGTAAAAAAATATATATATAATATTATACTTGCGCGCACTTTTCTTTGTATTATTTTGAAAAATTCGCGAAAAATCGCTGCCCCGGGCCTTATCTCGAAAAGTACTTATCAAAAAATTTCGAAAAAATTCTGGAATATTCTCCACGGGGTGTAGATTGAACGAAAATTATCACGAGTGCATTACCTTTAATAATTTATATGGTATATAAAAAAACAAAAATTTCAAGGTCATCAGATTTCAGTAAAGATTGGAAACAAACTTTGTTGAAAACTCATTTGGGGTGTGTTTTGTGAAGTCACTGATCATTTTATACCACCGTAACATAAATTTTGACTTAAGAGGTTCGTTTTGAGGGGTGAAATCGGAAGTGAAAAAAAATTTTTTTACTAGGTCATCGAGTGTGGTGTCAAATGAAAGCTTGTGAAAACACGAGTAAATATATATATATATATATATATATATATATATATATATATATATAATGTAATACTTGAGCACACTTTTCTTCGTATTACTTTTAAAAAATCGCTGTCCCCTACCTTATCTCGGAAAATACTGATCAAAAAATTTTGAAAAAATTCTGGCATATTCTCCACGGGGTATAGATTGAACGAAAATTATCACGAGTGCATTACCTTTAATAATTTATTTGGTATATAAAAAAAAAAAAATTCAAGGTCACCAGTTTTCAGTAAAGATTGGAAACAAACTTTGTTGAAAATTCATTTGGGGTGTGTTTTGTGAAGTCACTAATCATTTTATACCACCCTAACAAAAATTTTTATTTTAAAAACAATTAACGTACGGAACACTAATTGTGCAAGTTCAACTTGCACTTGACCGGTTTTTTTTTTATTTTTATATTATCCAATCAATTACCTATTTATTTGACATAAATAAAACAGCATTAATTTAGAAAAGCATAAGTTTATTAGGTTTTAAAGAAAAGTGAAATTAATGTTAGTAAAAGTCAATATTTAGTTGAGCCACCTTTAGCCGCTATCAAAGCTTTAATTCTGCGCGGCATGCTATCAATGCAAGATTGTACTGTCTCCTGCATTTGAGGATGATGCTTCCACACATGAATAATCTTTTCTAGGAGCTGGGTTTTGTTGGTAATCACATCTTTAGCCACTTCTCTTTTCATCAGCTCCCACACATTTTTTGGGGTTCATATAAGGCTATTACCCGGCCAATCCAACAGAGGGATATTTTTTTCTGCCAAAAAAGCTTTAACAGACCGAGTAGTGTGGCAGGGAGCTCCATCTTGCATGAAAGTGAATGGTTCCCCATTTGGAAACCATTCTCTGAGCTGCGGAATCAACCGATTTTGTAATACTTCTTTGTACTGATCTTGCCTCATTATTCCTTTGACGACGTACAGACGTCCAGTGCCCTTGCCGCTGATGACTGACCAAATCATCACTTTGGTGGGATGTTTAACCGTCGGGACGACACAATCAGGATGAAACTTTTCTCCATGACGACGACGCACATACTGAGCTTTATTCTGCAAAATTTCGAATGTGCTTTCGTCACTGAAGCAGACCTGTCAAAAATAGGAAAAATATATAAACTTCCATGTTTATTTGCTTTATTTAACTGAAAATGATAATAATGTATCAATTATTGATTAAATTGCTGTATCTTACCGATCTCCAGAAGTCCACATCTTTGTCTTGCCATTGTTTGGCCCACTTCAGGCGCTTTGCTTTCATTGCAGCTGTTAACTTGGGCTTCCTGGCGGGGCGACAAGCCTTAAAATCTAATTCTTTCAATTTTCTTCGAACAGTGCGCTCAGAAGCATTTACGCTAGCATCCTGGAGTTGTGATTTTATTACCTTTGTGGTAGCAAATCTGTTTTCTACACAAATTTTCTTCAAACATCTCTCTGACCGTGGAGTGAAAATTGGTTTTCTACCGCATCTTTTCTTTCTTTTCGGGCTTAATTCCTTCCCTGACTCAATTTTCTTTTTTATGCGTCGTACACTAGCTTCAGAAACCTCCAATCTTCGTGATATTTCTCGGTTTGTAAATGTTTTCGCAATCACAAGGGCCTTCACTTCAGCTTTTTTACGTGGTGAAAGATCGCCTTTTCTACCCATAATGAAAATAGTCCAATTACTTTTTTAAAACACTGCATACAAAATAAACTAATAACTGAGTAGTATAAAACTGTTAAACAAACAATCGCAGTCCATAAAGCCACAGAAACACGTCCGTACCTGACTCGATTCCGATCGCGACTGATACAGGTTTGTACTTATTTACGTTCATGTATCACTTTGTCAACACAGTGTTGCCATATGTTAAAAATAAATACAAATATGTAGTCTACAACAATTCTTTTAAATAAAAATCAATAATATTGTAGTTTAAATATACCATTATTGCATAAAAACTCTTAAGAAACATAAAATTACTAAAAAAAAATACAGTGCGTCTAATAATTTGGCCAGGGACTGTGTATATATATGTATATCAATTATGGACCTGTTACGGCCAGGTACGTGCGAAGATCCTAACGGTCGTTTAGTGTTTTTATTGCATCAATTTGCCAAATCACTTTCTCAGATCTTGAGAAATACTATACCAGCGATCGAACTAAGTATAGAGTTATTCAACTGACTTCTGTGGAGTTCAACATTCCGACGGTCGTTCCTTACAACTTGTGACGTCTGTGGTAATGGTGGGAGTTGGTCAAATCGACCCTACGACTACTAAAGTGACAGGCCCTTGTTCATATAAAGATAAGAAATTAATACGCGGTTAACGACATGATCTGACTGAAATTCCATGTAATCAGTACAATAAAATAAATGTAACACTGTAAGGCCAAGACAATAGTTTTACTCGTTTTTATTGAATTTAACAAACTTACCAATAGACCAAGCCTGTAAACTATAACAATCACAGACATCACATACATTTTCAAAATAGGGCCATCTCTGTCAGTTGTAGATGATGGAAAATTAATTAGGAAAGTTGCGATTAAAATACAACATGAAACATACAATCCCATTAGTGCCAAATTATTTCCGAAGATTTCATTTATTGTATTTACTATATTATTCATTTTACAAAGAAGAAATTTGATTTCTTTTATAATATGGTGCAATTCTTGGCCCGATTTATTTTCACACAAGCAGAGTATCTTGTTAATATCTGTAAAACTCAGTTTAACAATGAGTGTACAATTAACTAACAACATGATCATAATGATTATCATGTTATAATTATAGTATTCAACTATGTCTCTGAAAACGTCAGTAACAAGCGATTTTGATAAAACATTGTAAATTTTATTCTCTTCTTGTACAGCAAATATATCCATAATTACTGGACTTAAAAGGACTATTAGTACAATTAACCAATTTTTCTCTATAAAGTTACTTTTTAGATATCTGCACGTACTAAATTTTTGTAGAAACAAGGATACGTGATCTTCGACTTCAATATTTTGGGAAAAGAACCGCTTCCATAAATCCTTTTTAATTGTGGAATTTTTGAAGATGATGATAACATTTAACAGCCCTGCTACATCGGCTACTTGAATCATGACGATATAACCAAGCATTCGGTGGCAATCGTGAGCTTTCCACAAGAGAAACCTGTAACTAAGTAACACAAAAATCAAATTAAAAAATGTCCATATGTAACGTTTTTTCGTCTCCACAATCGTGTTAGTTTGAAAATTATAATTTGGAAATATACAGAAATAATGTAACACATTTATAAGCGGTTTAAAAAATAAAACCGATCTTCTGCTTAAATGTGGTGACACGTTTTCCATAGTTAGGCAAAAATCGAAACTGGTGTTTGTGTAACTGACTCTCCATTTCATTAACTTAGCCAATATTAATCTAAGAAAAAAAATTGTACAGGACGGACGCGTTTTTAAAGGAAAATAGTTTGAAATCCGAAAATGCCTAATTTAACGAATTCCGTTTTTTAAGCTGCTAAAAGAAAGTACCGTATTTGTAAAAAAATCACCTTCTGAAATTTTTGCAACGACAAGCCTTGGTTCGATAGAAAATGTGAAATGCTATTTTTTTCTAAATATCTTGCCCAACGACAATGATGTGAAAAGCCTAACAGAATTAAAGCATTAAAAACTCTGTCAAGTTCAACGTTCCGACGGTTGTTTTACTCCCTTACAACTTGTGACGTGTGTGGTAATGGTGGGAGGTGGCCAAACCGACCCTACGACTATTAATGTGACAGGCCCTTGTTCATATAAAGATAAGAAATTAATATAAGTTAGCGGTTAACGATATGGTCTTACTGAAATTCCATGTAATTAAAACAATAAAATAAATATAACATTGTAAGACCAAGACAACCGTTTTACTAGCGGAAATATTTTTACCGAGTTTAAAAAATTTACCAGTAGACCAAGCCTGTAATATGTAACAATAAGAGACATCAAATATATCTTAAAAATGTCAGTCGTGAAATTCACAAACAGAAAAATATTACTTTTGATTGACAACTGTCTAGCGCAGCCTGAAGTTGACCTACAGCAAATAAAATTGGTTTTTATGCCTCCGGACACAAACTCCAGCCTACGGATCAAGGTGTGATACATTCTTTAAAGTGTAATTATAGAAAGATTTTACTTATGAAAATGTTAGATCCTATCGATAAAGGTAACATTTTTTTCTATAACTCTCTTGGACGCTATAAACTTTATCCATATGGCTTGGCAAAGAGTCAGTAGAGTAACCGTTGCAAACTGTTTTAAGCCTGGTGGATTTTTAAGGAAGGAATGTAGATATGATTCAGATGATGAGCTACCATTGATTCAGTGGACTGAAAAACATCGAGAAGATCCTACTGATTGTCTAGAATTTGTTTACAATGCTGACATTCAACAAAGTACAGTACAACATTTCGAAATAACTAAGTAACACAAAAATCAAATTAAAAAATGTCCATATGTAACGTTTTTTCGTCTCCACAATCGTGTTAGTTTGAAAATTATAATTTGGAAATATACAGAAATAATGTAAAACATTTATAAGCGGTTGAAAAACTAAAAACCGATCTTCTGCTTAAATGTGGTGACATGTTTTCCATAGTTAGGCAGAAATCGAAACTGGTGTTTGTGTAACTGACTCTCCATTTCATTAACTTAGCCATTTTTTTTTTTTTTTTTTTTTTATGGGTCTAGTACACGTGCTACAGGGAAGTTCCTAAAGCGCTACAGGAGCGACACGTGTGCGGAGAAGGCGATTCACGTTGTTCTTGAATCGCTGTAGATTGTACTCGGTGGGAAACAGTCCTGGGCAAATTATTCCAAAGGGATGATGTTCTCCATATAAAAGACTGCTTGAAAAGTGTTGTACGGGGAGTAACAAACTGAACCTCATACGGATGTGAAGAATTAGCGCGACATGTACTTCTAACATGCACCGCTCTGGGAAGAATTAAGCGGGCCACATCCTTCGAACACTTTCCATGAAAGTACTTGTAGAATAGGCTCAAGTCGCCAACCGTTCTTCGATGTTCCAGCGAATCAAGGCTGACGGTCAGTTCCGGGTCTCTAATCAGACGAACAGCTCTTCTCTGAATAGAATCCAACAAATGCAGTGTATGTTTGGGAGCGGAGCTCCAAACATGGGGGCAGTATTCCATAGTTGGTCGAATTTGAGCTTTGTAAAGAATTAACAGTTGTTGTGGAGTGTAAAGCTTTCTGGTTCGAAATAATATTCCCAACTTTTGAGAAGCTCTCCTTGCTATGCCTGCAATATGTTGATGTCAGGACATATTTGCTCCCAAATTAACGCCCAACAAATTGAGTGACGATGTTAGAGGAATGGAATGCCCCGACATAACCATGTCGGGTTCAGCAACGTTAACTTTTTTAGAAAAAACTGCCGCCTGGGTTTTTGTAGCGTTAAATTCCACTTGGTTACTGTCACCTCAAGATAGAATTTCTTCCAGGTCTTTGTTAAGTTGAACGACTTCCTGCTGTCTGCGGATATTCGTCTGAGTAGCCGATGTCCGAGCGTTCAAAGTGAATGAAGAGATAAGTGTACTGTCATCTGCAAAGCTGTTGTTGGATTCTCGGTCTTTTCCAGCAGATCGTTAATGTAAATGAGAAAAAGAATAGGAGACAGTATGGAGCCTTGAGGTACACCGGCGTTGATAGTGAGGGTGTTAGAAAGAAATCCGTCGACTGCCACTCGTAAAGAACGCTCTCTGAGGAAACATGAGAGCCACAAACAGAACTTTTCCGACATACCATAAGAACGTAGCTTAGCCAACAGCCCATCGTGCCAAACACGGTCGAATGCCTTGGATATGTCCAGAGCAACCGCTCGAGATTCTCCAAAGTGTTCAATTGCATTGTTCCAAACATGTGTTACATAAGTCAGAAGATCTCCTGTTGATCTATTTTTACGAAAGCTATATTGGTCATCGCTAATAATGTTGAATCCTTCAAGATATTTTAGAAGATGCTGATTGATAGCCTTTTCCATGACTTTCGATATTATTGAAAGCAGTGCGATTGGTCGGTAGTTATTTGGCAAGGTCTTCTTGCCTTTTTTAGGTATCGGCTGAACTGTAGCGCATTTCCAGCAGGAAGGAAATATTCCCTTTCTGTAGGATAGGTTGAAAAGTCTACAGAAAACTGATGTTAGTTCCCTCGCACAGATTTTAAGAACTATGGCAGGTATTCCGTCAGCGCCAGAAGCCTTTTTAGTGTCTAGCTTCATCAGAATAGGCTTTATAATACGCTGTCTGAAGACAACATCGGGCATCCTTGACTGCACTATGGGAATAGTAGGTGGTGTTTTTCCTTGGAAATCGACAGTAGAATGTGAAGCAAAGTGTTCAGCCAACAAGTTCGCTTTCTCAACAGGTGTCGTTGCAATAGAATTATCGGGCCGTGTGAGTGGTGGTATGATGGATTTGGTGAAATTTTGACTAACTGCCTTAGCGACCGACCAAAAGGACCTTGAATTGCCGGGACAGGCGAGAAGTTTGTTTCTAATCCGTTGATTGTGTACCTCCTTGGTTTCGTCGATAATTTCTTTGTATCTGTTCCTGGCACGAACACGATTACGATTTATGGTGTTAGGATTTTCGCGCCATTGTCGGTATGCAAGATGTTTAGAAGCAACAGCTTCCTTGCATTTTCGGTCAAACCAATGCTTGCAGTTGGAAGGGCATTTCTTCGAAAAAGGGATGTAAGCCTCCATACCGGCCAAAATAACATCGGAAACCTCTCTGGCGCAGTCAGATGGGTCGTCGGATCGAAAACAAACGTCCAACCAAGGGAAAGTTCGAAAATATTCCATGAGATCTTCCCATTTAGCAGACTTGTAGTGCCAAATCTTGCGCGGTTTAGGCGCCTCTCTGTCATTGATTGGTAGAATACTCGATGTCGAAAGTAGTTTATGGTCGGAAGAACCTAACGGCGGATTTACGCTGACTGTGTAAATCTCCGGATTGGTGGTTAAAAAGAGATCAAGAAGACTGGTAAACTCTCCGTCTCGATCAGGGATCCGTGTTGGTTCGTCAATAAGCTGAGTTAAGCCACACTGATTGAAAATGATTCGGCTTCACGACCTTGTTCATCGGTAGTATTTCAATATTTAAGCCAGTTGATGTTGTGGACATTAAAGTCGCCCAGGATGGCAATTTCGGCATTTGGATAGTTAATTTGTAAATGATATTAAACTAAGAAAAAAAATTGTACAGGACGGACGCGTTTTTAAAGGAAAATAGTTTGAAATTCGAAAATGCCTAATTTTATAGGTATTAGAATTCCGTTTTTTAACGTGCTAAAAGAAAGTATTGTATCTGTGAAAAAATCAGCTTCTGAAATTTTTGCAACGACAAGCCTTGGTTCGATAGAAAATGTAAAATGCTATTTTTTCTAAATATCTTGCCCAACGACAATGATGTGAAAGCCTAACAGAATTAAAGGATTAAAAACTCTGTCAAGTTCAACGTTCGGACGGTTGTTTTACTCCCTTACAACTTGTGACGTGTGTGGTAATGGTGGGAGGTGGCCAAACCGACCCTACGACTACTAATGTGACAGGCCCTTGTTCATATAAAAATAAGAAATTAATATAAGTTATGGGTTAACGACATGGTCTTACTGAAATTCCATGTAATTAAAACAATAAAATAAATACAACATTGTAGGACCAAGACAACCGTTTTACTAGCGGAAATACTTTTACCGAATTTAAAAAATTTACCAGTAGACCAAGCCTGTAATATGTAGCAATAAGAGACCTCAAATATATCTTAAAAATGTCAGTCGTGAAATTCACAAACAGAAAAATATTACTTTTGATTGACAACTGTCTAGCGCAGCTTGAAGTTGATCTACAGCAAATAAAATTGGTTTTTATGCCTCCGGACACAAGTGCAAAGCTCCAGCCTACGGATCAAGGTGTGATACATTCTTTAAAGTGTAATTATAGAAAGATTTTACTTATGAAAATGTTAGAGACGATCGATAAAGGTAACATTTTTTCTGTAACTCTCTTGGACGCTATAAACTTTATCCATATGGCTTGGCAAAGAGTCAGTAGAGAAACCATTGCAAACTGTTTTAAGCCTGGTGGATTTTTAAGGAAGGAATGTAGATATGACTCAGATGATGAGCTACCATTGACTCAGTGGATTGAAAAACATCGAGAAGATCCTACTGATTTTCTAGAATTTGTTTACGATGCTGACATTCAACAAAGTACAGTAGATTTCATTTATTGTATTTACTATATTATTCATTTTACAAAGAAAAAATTTGATTTCTTTTATAATATGGTGCAATTCTTGGCCAGATTTATTTTCGCACAAGCAAAGTATCTTGTTAATATCTGTAAAACTCAGTTTTACAATAAGTGTACATTTAACTAACAACATGATCGTAATGATTATCATGTTATAATTATAGTATTCAACTATGTATCTGAAAACGTCAGTAACAAGCGATTTTGATAAAACATTGTAAATTTTATTCTCTTCTTGTACAACAAATATATCCATAATTACTAATTAACCAATTTTTCTCTGTAAAGTTACTTTTTAGATATCTGCACGTACTAAATTTTTGTAAAAACAAGGATACGTGATCTTCAACTTCAATATTTTGGGAAAAGAACCGCTTCCACAAATCCTTTTTAATTGTGGAATTTTTGAAGATGATGATAACATTTGTGTTAGTTTAAAAATTATAATTCGGAAATATACAGAAATAATGTAAAACATTGATAATCGGTTGAAAAAATAAAACCGATCTTCTGCTTAATTGTGGTGACATGTTTTCCATAGTTAGGCGGAAATCGAAACTGGTGTTTGTGTAAGTGACTCTCCATTTCATTAATTTAGTCAATATTAATCTAAGAAAAAAATTGTACAGGACGGACGCGTTTTTAAAGGAAATTAGTTTAATATTCGAAAATGCCTAATTTTACGAGTGTTAGAATTCCGTTTTTTTAAGCCGCTAAAAGAAAGTACTGTATTCGTAAAAAAAAATCACCTTCTGAAATTTTTGCAACGACAAGCCTTGGTTCGATAGAAAGTGTAAAATGATATTGGTTCCAAATACCTTGCCCAACGACAGTGACGTGAAAAGCCTAACGGAATTAAAGCATTAAAAACTCTGTCGAGTTCAACGTTTCGACGGTTGCTTTATTCCCTTACAACTTGTGACGTGTGTGGTATTGGTGGGAGGTGGCCAAACCGACTCTACGATTACTAATGTGACAGGTCCTTCTATAATAAAGTAGAATCTCGATTATCCGAAATAATATGAACCAAAGTGATTTGAGATAATCGAAATTTCGGTTAATCTGAATTTTTTTTATAAAATAGAAGTTTAGAATGAATACAACGTTGCAGATTGACTTAAAAGCATTTATACGATATGCAGTTTCATTCTTAACTTTAATGTCTTAAAAATGAAGTAATTTTTAACTGCACTCGTTTTGCGTTAGTTCTGTTTTTGGCTGCAGTGTCTCTCCAACGTTTGATAAGCAAAACGTCCGCGGCGATTGCATTTTCTTGTTGTTCTACATAAGTTAACGCTTTTTCTACGGCCTCTAGTCCTTCTGAATGTGACATTTTTACTGGAATATTGTCAGTGGCTTTTACTTCGTTATCATCATCGTCATCACTGTCTATTTTATTAGCATTTTTGCATACACTTTTAATCAATTCCTGGTCAGTCATTTCATCTTCCACACTAACACTGTTTAACCATTCACAAACATCGGTTTCCGTAACACTTTCACATCCTGATATTCTTGTAATAATTTGATGTAAACTTTCATTATCTTCTGTTTCTGCCTCTGAGTAATGTCTCTCCTCTTATGGAATCAATTTTGACCAAGATTTTTCCAGAGTATTACTCTATACTTGATTCCAGGCTGAAGCTATCCAATATATAACATTTTTCAAATTTATCTTTTTTAGACAATCCGTAAGATTGCCACCTTCATCTACTTCTTCTAAAATATGCTCCACGAACAAACGCCTGTAATTGCGTTTTAAATTTTCCAGTACACCCTGATCCATAGACTGAATGAGAGAAGTTACAGCAGGACGCAAAAACATTGCTTTTATTTCCCCACTTTCAAGTTACTCCGCACTTGAGTGAGTGGGGGCGTTATCTAGTAACAGAATATATTTTCTAGGATATCCATGTTCTTTTAAAAAAAGTTCCACTTTGGGAATAAAGTCTCCAAAAAACCAGTCTTTAAATAGAGTCGCGTTTATCCAAGCATTGTTTTGATTTTTATACAAAACAGGAAAAGCATTGCGACGAATATTCTCAAATGTTCGTGGATTTGTTGATTTACCAATACATAATAATGGGAGTTTGTGTCTTCAAGAAGCATTACTGCATGCAAGAACAGTAATACGTTCTTTGCTATGTTTGTAAGCAGGTGCTCCAGCTTCCGTTTTTGAAGCTAAGGTATTTGACGGCAACATTTTGTAGTTCAAGCCTGTTTCATAGCAATTATAGATTTGGTCTGGTTGTAAACCATGTTCTTTCATAAGCTGCTCAAAATTCTCTGCAAATTTTTTTGCAACAGATACATCAGCTGACAATCTTTCTCCACAAACTTTCAGTTGACGTACATCATGTCTTTTTTTCCACCTGTCTAGCCATCCATCACTTGCAGAAAAATTTACAGGCGCTTTAATAACCGGCAACCCTTCGCTTAAACTCACTGTCTTATATTTTAAAATTGCTCCTGAAATTGGTATTTCACGTTCTCGATTCTGTGTAAACCATAAAAATAATCATCCACTTTTTGGTATTGACCGCTTGTGTGGGCGATAACAAAACACTACACCATTTTTCAAGTTTTTTCGCGATTTTTTCTCTACTCTGAAACAGTACTGACGGCTACACCTAAATCCTTCGCTATATTTTTAAGTTCACCAATATATAAACGTTGAATTGCTTCAAGTTTCTCTTTTAAGGTAATAACAACACGTTTACGCTTATTATTATGAGGCTCCATTTTGTAAAATATCTATTAAAGCGAACTTATTACCTCTGCGATAATAATAGCCGTAATGAGTAACTTATAACACTCGTCGACTAACCAGAACATAGACAGCGGTGAAATTCTAGACCTCGTCCCCGACGCGTTAAGGAAACCACTCATCGTCTGTTTCGAATAATGGGGATTTTTTCGTTTAATGGGAATACAATTTGCTTTTTAACAGTTTGTTTTGGATAAGCCGGATTTCAGATAATCGCGATTCGGATAATCGAGATTGTACTGTATATATAAAATGCAACATATCTCTCTCGATTTTAAAAAAAACTTACATATGTATGTTCTTTGGCCAGGTTATAGGATATATCTTACTGTGTTAGGTAACATAAGGAATAATCAGTGACGATAATACTGAATCAAGTCGGAAAAAAAAATTGCCGCTAGAGCGTTCTCTTGCAAAACGCTGCCTAAACCGTTAAATATGGAACAGTAGCATGTAGCAAAGAATATAATCTATATAAAATGCAACGTCTTTCTGTCTGTCTGTCTTTTCGTTGGTGCGCTTTTCACTCGAGAACCACTTATCCGATTTACGTATTTTTTTTTTTCATATATATGTTCTCTGGTCAGGTTATTTATCACTCGAGAACCACTTATCTGATTTACGTGTTTTTTTTTTTGTTTAAATTCTTAAATTAATATTATACGGATGTGAGTCCTGGGCGAATGTAAACAAACACGAGAGTGCGGTGACAGCAGCAGAGATGAAACAACTGAGAAAATAGCAGGAAAGATAAGGATGAATAGAATAAGAAATGAGGACATCAGGCAGCAACTAAATCAAGGAGACATAGAAGGGAAGAAAAACGAGAGAATATTGAACTGATTTGGACACGTAATAAGAATGGACAACAACAGATTGGAGAGAAAACACCATTGGAAGCAAGGTCGGGGGGGGAGGAAGAGGAGAGGGAGACCGAGAAAGACATGGATACAACAGGTGGAGGAGATAGGAAGCCGAAAGGGAAAAACACTAAATGAAATGAAGATGCTGGCGGGTGATCGGAAAAACTGGAAGAGATGAGTGGAGGAATGAACAAGGAAAGTCCGACGCCCTCATGGGCAAAAGGAATAGAAGAAGAAGAACTTAATATTTATCAAAAAAATCTGTAATATATATAAAAAGCAACGTCTCTCTGTCTGTCTGTCCGTTAGTGCGCTTAGCACTCAAGAACCACTTATCAGATTTATGTGTCTTTTTTAAATTTATACATATATTCTTTGGCCAGGTTATAGGATATATTTTATTACGTTAGGTAGCACAAGGAATAAGCCGTGACGATAATAGTGAACCAAATCCACGCGAGCGGAGCCGCAGGTACGGTAGTGTGCGGTCCGCACCGGGTGCCACCTGTTTGGGAGTGACACCCGATAGTGAAACAAAAAAAAATTAACACGAAATTCTTTACACCATACACGAGACCATGTTTTTTTTACAGTGTACACACTGTCTGTTTTTTTTTGATGTTGGTAGCCCCGTAGTTCTATGGCTCGTTCGGTCGAGGATTCCCCTGAAATATTCGTTGCTTGTCGCCTGTGTCATTTCATTTCTCATTTCTTTCGTGATTTGTGATTGACGTAAAGTGAATTGTTGTTATTTTAAAATTGTTTTGCAAAAGACTTAAAAAGATATCTTACAAAATCACAAGGTAAGTTCAATATTTTTTTGTAATAAACGCTAACGAATAAATGCAGAATCGATCGATAACTGACTGAAAAAGATCAGTTAAGTAACAAAATAAATTCGAAAAAACCTTTAAATTATTTTGTTCAATATTAGGACATATATCCAAAATCTGGTTTGAGGGTTACCAAAAATAAAGATGGTATCTTTGATGATATTTTTCAGTAATACCTGTATAACCTGAAAATTGTGTTCAGATTGCAATGCAAAGTAAAGGCTTGAGTATTGATCAAGTAGCTATAAAAATAGAGGCACTTCGTCTTTATATTGAAGAAAAACGAAGTCATATTGTAGAAGAGGCAATAGATCTTGCTGTCAAAAAATCGACATTCCAATAGAAAGACGAATTCATCGTAAAAAACAAATGGCCGGTGAGTTGGCCATTGATGCAAGACTCACACTGAGAGCTGAACTTCAAAAGGATATGTTGGAATGTCTTGACCGATTCAGTATTGAACTCCGAACTAGCACAAAGTCCATTCAAGATGTAGCTTCATTGTTCGGGGTTGTGCAGACAAAAAACTCTTGGCAAACACTGAAGAGTTGAAATTAGCTGTATCAAAATTTACTGGTTTTTATGATGAGGTATCAGAAACAGAACTCTTAGAGATACCAAGATTGAGAAGACATTTAAAAGCGGCCAATGTTACAGTTTCTAATTGGGTGTCTCTAGACTTTTTGAAGTTCATCGTGGAATGGGATTTTACAGAATCTCTTCCGAATCTTATTGTCGCACTAAATTTATTTATGACAATTTGCGTATCAGTTGCTTCGGGTGAGAGGAGTTTCAGCAAACTAAAATTAATTAAAAATTACTTACGGGCAACAATGACCGAAACGAGACTTAACGATCTTGGCATATTAACAATAGAACACGAGGCAACACAAAATATAAATTTTGACGATGTGATTTCCGAGTTTGCAGCTGTTAAAGCTAGAAAGAAGAGATTTTAAGCGTTTGTTTTTTGTGTTTGTTAATTATACTCTCATTCTTCTTTTGCCATACCTATCTTTCACTTTCATGCATCAATGTGAAAGAATGTATAATCGAAGCAGTATTATTATTATCATAATATTGTAACTTAATTATACAATACTCTCATTTTTATTAATTAAATAAAAATTATGGAATTTTTATTAATTTTAACAGTTTTCATTCTTGGGGTGACACCTAAATATCCGCACCAGGTGCCATCCATGCTAGCTACGCCACTGGTTAGCGGTTAACGATATGATCTGACTGAATTCCGTGTAATTAAAATAATAAAATGAATATAGCTTTGTAAGGTCAAGACAACAGTCTTACTAGCGGAAATATTTTTATTGAATTTAAAAAACTTACCAATAGACCAAGCCGGTGAAATATAACAATAACAGACATCACGTACACCTTAAAAATGGAGCCATCGCTGTCAGTCGTAGAAGATAGAAAATTAATTTTGAAAGCTGCTACTAACATACAACAGGAAACATACAATCCCATTAGTGCCAAATTGTTTCCGAAGATTTCATTTATTGTATTTACTATATTGTTCATTTTAGAAAGAAGAGATTCGATTTCTTTTATAATATGGTATAATTCTTGGCCCGATTTATTTTCGCACAAGCAAAGGATCTTGTGAATGTCTGCAAAACTTAGTTTTACAATAAGTGTACAATTTACTAACAGCAGGATCATAATAAGTATCATAATATAACTGTAGTGTTCAGCTATATGTCTAAAAATATTAGTAACAAGCGACTTTGAAATAGCATCGTAAAACATATTTTCTTCTTGTGCCACAAACAAAGGTATAATTGATAGATTGAAAATAACTATTAATATAACTAACCAATTTCCTTGCATAAATTTACTTTTTAGACATCTGCACGTACTAATTTTTTTTAAAAACAAGGATACGCGATTTTCAACTTCAATATTTTGGGAAAAAAACTGCTTCCATAAATCCCTTGTAATTGTCGAATTTTTAAAGGTGAGAAAAACACTTAACAGCCCCGCTGCATCAGCTACTATAATCATGACTATATAACTAAGCATTCGGTTGCAATCTTGAGCTTGCCATAGCAGAAATCTGTGACTGACCAGTTTGACGTAAACAAATGTAATAAACACTGAATTAAAAAATATCCATATATAACGTTGTTTTGTCTGTACGAAAGTGTTAGTTTGAAAATTATAATTTGGAATTATACAAAAATAATGTAATATATTTATAAGCGGTTGAAAAAATAAAATTAATCTTCTACTCAAGTCGGAGGACATGTTTTCAATAACTAGAAAATAAGCGATGGCTATTAGTACGTAAATAAGCTCTTTGTATAATGAACTGTTGCCACCCCATTAATTGATTAAAAGATATGTATTTTTATTTATTTATTTATTTATTTAATACAACTATCCTACAGAATAATCCAATTATAGGATAGGAACATTCAAATATAACAAATACAAATAGATAAGTGTTTATCAAATAGTATTTTAATAATTCTAATAACTACACTACAAGCTAATGAAAAACAAAAGAAAAGAGAGATCTAATCCACAGTTAAACATAACCTACGTAAATATGTTATACTGCAACAGAAAATATCAACTATAATAGCCGTGCCCGCGGATCCGCTCGCGTAGACTTGGTTCACTACTATCGTCACTGTTTATTCCTTATGTTACCAACGTAATAAAATATCTGCCATTAGTTCCCCTTATCTCCCATTATTTCTCCTTATCTCCCGTTATTTCTCCTTATCTCCCATTATCTCACCTTATCTCCCATTATCTGAGCTTATCTCGACTTATCTTGCAATATTTCTCCTTATCTCTCATTATCTCACCATTATCTAGACTTATCTCTGCTTATCTCCCATTATTTCTCCTTATCTACCATTATTTATACTTATCTCCCATTATCTCACCTTATCTCCCATTATCTAGGCTTATATCGAATTATATAAAACATATGTATAAATTTATAAAAACATGTAAATAGAATTAGCGCATTAATGGACATACAGACAGACAGAGAGACGTTGCATTTTATATATATTATATTCTTTGCAACGTGATATTGTTCAATATTTAATGGTTTAGGCAGTGTATTGCAAGAGAACGCGCTAACGGTAACCTTTTTTCCGACTTGATTCACTATTATCGTCACTGCTTATTCTGTATGTTACCTAACGCAATAAAATATATCCCATAACATGGCCAGAGAACATATGTATGTTTTTAAAAAAAAGCACGTAAATCGGATAAGTGGTTCTCCAGTGATAAGCGCACTAACGGACAGACAGACAGATAGGCAGAGAGACGTTGCATTTTACATATATCGGGTCTTCCATTAAGGACTTGACAACTTTTTTTTGAAATAAAACACAACCCATTTGAGACATTTCGAAAATTTTACTATCGGCTTGAAGTATAATCAAAACATTTATGTATGGAATTCGACTTCATTTATATGTCCACCACGGGCACGTTTGCAGCGGTCGATTCGTTGAACCCAATTTTCGATGACTCGGCCACACATTTCGACGGAAACGGCCGCTATCTCTCTTTCAATATTGGCTCTCTGAGCTCCTCTAACGACGCAGGCTTGTTAGCATAGACCAATGATTTAACGTACCCCCATAAAAAGAAATCTAGAGGTGTTAAATCACACGATCTAGGCGGCCATTCGACGGGACCATTTCTCGATATAACACGTTCACCGAATTTAGATTGCAGTAATTCGATTGTTACACCCGTTGTGTGGCTTGTGGCGCTGTCTTGTTGAAACCACATATCATTAATGTCTAGCCCATGCAATTGATCAAAGAAATAACGTTGCAACATGCCTCTGTAGCAATCTCCATTGACTGTAACGTGACGGTTATTTTCATCAACGAAAAAGAACGGCCCAATGACACCACCGGCATGAAAACCGCACCAAACAGTATTTTTTTGTGGATCAAGTGATGTTTCTTCAAGCACATGAGGGTTTTCACCTGACCAATAAATAATGCATATTCTGTTTGTTGACGAAGCCGTTTATCCAAAAATGCGCTTCATCACTAAAGATGATTTTGCGATAAAATTGGTTATCTTCTTCCAACATTTCTAGAGCCCAATTCGAGAACGTACGTCGCTTCATATGATCGAGTGGCTTTAGTTCTTGAGTTAACTTTAACTTATAAGGGTGCAGGCCAAGATCCTTTCGCAAAATTCGCCATAGTGTGGTCTGAGCGATGCCCAATTCTTGAGATCGCCGTGAAATCGACTGTTTTGGTTCGTTTGAGATGGACGCTTGAACGGCAGCAATATTCTGGCCACTTCGACCAATCTGTTGTCTCACTGGCACGGGAACATCCAGCAGCGAATATGTTAACTCAAATTTTTTCACTAGACTATGAATTGCTTGTCTACTGTGACGAGAATTACGACCAAAAATTGGCGTTAACGCTCTTAAAGTTGCAGTCACCGACTCCAAATTTTGGTAGTAAATTTTAATTATTTGTAAACGTTGTTCGTTCGTGTACTTCACTATGATGAAAATGTTGACTTTACTGAATGTTTTGACGTTGACAGTTCGGTGATTGGCTTAAGGGTGCGTTCACAGTGAAATTTCAAAGTTGTCAACTCCCAAATGGAAGACCCTTTATATATATATATATATATATATATATATATATATATATATATATATATATATATATATATTATAGACAAAAGATTATAGATAACCTGGCCAGAGAACAAATGTATCAATTAAAAAAAAAAACACGTAAATTGGATAAGTAGTTCTCGAGCGATAAACGCACTAACGGACAGCCAGACAGACAGAGAGACGTTGCATTTTATCTACATTATATTCTTTGCTACATGATGTTGTTCCATATTTAATGCCTTAGGAAGTGTAATGTAAGAGAACGGCAAACTTTTCTCCGACTTCATGCACTATTATCGTCACTGCTTATTCCTTATGTCACCTTACGTAATAAAATGTATCCTATAACCTGGACAGAGAACATATGCATGTTTAAAAAAAAAGCACGTAAATTGGATAAGTGGTTCTCCAATGATAAGCGCACAAACGGACAAACAGACAGAGAGACGTTGCATTTTATATATATTATAGATATCCTTTGCTACATCACATTGTTCCATATTTAGTGGTTTAGGCAGTGTATTGCAAAAGAACGCGCTAGCGGCAAACTTTTTTCCCATTTGATTCACTATTATCGTCATTGCTTTTTTCTTATGTTACCTAACGTAATAAAATATAGCCCTTAACCTGGCCAGAGAACATATGAGGCTGGTTTGAAAAGTCCGTGCAAAGTCCGAGAGATGGCACCACCGGCGTGTATCGAGGTCATGTTTAGTTAGTAGCATCTCTTGAATGAACGCACACCAAGTTTCAGCCATATTGGTCTTTTTTTTTGTTTGGCATTCGTGTGAATCAAGGAAGTCGAGTGATTTTCAAGAAATGGACGAAAAAGAATTTCGTGTGGTGATTAAACATTACTTTATGAAAGGCAAAACGCCTCAGAAGACTAAAGAGAAGCTTGATAAACATTATGGTGACTCTGCACCTTCGATTAGAACAGTTTATAAGTGGTTTCAAAATTTTCGGACTGGCCGTATGGGCAGAAGTGACGCTGAACGTTCTGGACGGCCTGTGGAGGTTACGACTCCAGAAATCATTGATCAAATCCATGATATGGTGATGGATGACAAAAGAGTTAAAGTGCGTGAGATTGCTAGTGCTGTGGGCATCTCGACTAAACGGGTACATAATATTTTGCATAAACATTTGGACATGAGAAAGCTATCCGCAAGATGGGTGCCGCGATTGCTCACGCTTGACCAAAAACGGAATCGTGTGAAGTGTTGCAAGGATGGTTTGCAGCTGTTCCAGAAGAATCCGGAGGACTTTAAGCGTCGTTTCATCATTGTGGATGAAACATGGATACATTACTATACTCCTGAGACCCAACAACAATCTAAACAATGGGTTACCAAGGGGGAATCTACACCAAAAAAGGCAAAGACCGTTCCTTCGGCCGGAAAGGTTATGGCGACTATCTTTTGGGATTCGCAAGGGATAATCCTCATCGACTATCTGGAAAAGGGTAAAACTTTTACAGGTGAATATTATTCATCGTTATTGGACCGTTTGAAAACCAAGCTGCAAGAAAAACGCCCGCGATTGGTCCACAAGAAAGTCTTTTTCCATCACGACAACGCACCAGCACACACCTCAGCAGTTGTGGTCGCAAAATTAATGGAAATAGGATTCCAACTCGTTTCACATCCCCCCTATTCTCCAGACTTGGCTCCCTCGGACTACTATTTGTTCCCCAATTTGAAGAAATGGCTGGCGGGACAAAGATTTTATTCAAACGAGGAGGTGATTGCAGACACTAATGGATATTTTGCAGACTTGGACAAATCCTATTATTCGGAAGGGATCAACAAACTAGAACATCGTTGGACGAAGTGTATAAGCCTAAAAGGAGACTATGTCGAAAAATAAAAAAGGTTTACCCCAAACACATAAGTAGTTTTTATTTTTGCAAGGACTTTTCAAACCAGCCTCGTATGTATGTTTTTTTTAAAAAAAAGCACGTAAATCGGAAAAGTGGTTCTCAAGGGATAAGCGCATTAACGGACAGACAAACAGACAGAGAGACGTTGCATTTTATATATATTATAGATATAGATTATTATTATTATATAACCTGGCCAAAGAATATATGTATGAATTTAAAAAAAGACACGTAAATCGGATAAGTAGTTCTTGCGTGATAAACGCACTAATGGACAGACAGACAGACAGAGAGCCATTGCATTTCATATATATTATAGATTATAGATATTCTTTGCTACATAATATTGTTCCATATTTAATGCTTTAGGCTGTATATTGAAAGGGAACGCGCCAGCGGCAAACTTTTTTCCGACTTCATTCACTATTATCGGCACTGCTCATTCCTTATGCTACCTATCGTAATAAAATATAGCCTATAACCTGGCCAGATAACATATGTATGTTTAAAAAAAAAAGTACGTAAATCGGATAAGTGGTTCTCCAGTGATAAGCATTTTATATATATTATAGATGTTTGATCCTTTCATAATTCATGCACATAACGCATAGCGGCGAGTACATCAAGTTTGTGCTTGGAACAGGCATGTAGAAAATGGAAGGGCTTAGGCGAGCGTGTTGAAATGGCACACGGAACCTAATACTTGAGAGGGTGTAAGGGCATTCGATTCTATTGTTTAAGATTTTATATAAAAACAAGGTTGTAGCATATTCTCTACGCCAAGAAAGGCTAACAATATTGAATCTTCTCAATAGAATGTCATTAGGGAAACCCAGTGGTGGATAAATACCATCTAATTTAAACCAGAGGAACTTCACAAATCGTTTATGGATTTTTTCAATGTGATTACTGTGGATATCATATGTTGATAACTGAACCATATTCCAATTTAGAACGAACCAAAGTATTGAATAAAGTGATAAGGGTTTTAATGTGTGAAAGGTCTCTAGAATTCCTCATGATGAAACCCATAAGAAGGAGCAATAGTCTCATTTATATGGTCCACAAAACTGAGTTTAGCATCAAACGTTATACCAAGATCTTGGAAACGATAATATTTTTCAAGATCGTTATGGTTTAAGTTATATAAAAAATTTACTGGTAATTTTTGTCGGGTGAATGACATAGAAAAACATTTTTTTGTGTTCAAATATAAGTTATTACGAATACATCAACGATTTAAAGTATCTAGATAATCCTAAAGAGTTACACAATCATGGAGAGAGTCTATGCATTGGTATATTTTCAGATCGTCAGCATAAAGCAACGAGGACGAGGTAAGGCCACTGGTGACGTCATTTATAAATACGTTAAATAATAACGGTCCTAGGATAGACCCTTGAGGAACACCAGAGGTAGCATTAATAATGACCGACTCAAAACCACGCTAATCAGTTGACGACCAATTAAATAAGATTTCAGCAGGTTTAATAAATTGTCATTAACTCCACAGCTTGAGAGTTTTTCAAGCACAATACCATAGTCAAGCCGGTCAAAAGCCTTTGAGAAGTCTGTATAAACTACGTCGACTTGTCCTCCATTGCCCATACTTTCGGAAATAAATTGAGTAATTGTAACTAAATTGGTAATGGTTAAACACCCTGGAAAGAATCCATGTTGGCTTTCAGTTATGAAAAGTTCCACATGACTAAATATAATGTCATATAGTACAATTTCGAAAATCTTTAAAAAGTTGTTCAATATTACCACAGGTCTATAATTTTCAATGAGGCTCTTATTACCCTTTTTGAATACGGGACATATTTTAGACTTTTTCCAAATTTGTGGAAAGGGCGATGATTTTAAACACAGATTGAAAAGAAACGTGAGAGGCTTGGACAACACAGCTGCGCAGTCCCGAATAAAATAACCGGTCAAGTGCAAGTTGAACTTGCGCAATTAGTGTTTCGTATGTTGATTGCTTTTAAAACAAAAAATTTTATAACGGAAGTATAAAATGATCAGTGACTTCACAAAACACACCCCAAATGAGTTTTCAACAAAGTTTGTTTCCAATGTTTACTGAAAATTGATGACCTTGAAATTTTTGTTTTTTTATATACCAGATAAATTATTAAGGGTGATAATTTTCATTCAATCTACACCCCTTGGAGAATATTCCAGAATTTTTCAAAATTTTTTGATAAGTACTTTTCGAGATAAGGCGGGTGGACAGCGATTTTTCGCGATTTTTAATGTTCCGTACGGAACACTTATAAGATGACTTCGGTGTCTGTCTGTCCGTCTGTCTGTCTGTCACACCCGATTTTCTCCGAAACTATTTGTCATAGAAAGTTGAAATTTAGTAATAATATAGGAATTGATGGCCTCATCAGAGCCATGTAGTTTTGAAAGTTAAAATTTGACTTAAGAGGGGTGAAATTGGAAGTAAAAAAAATTTATATAATAGGTAATCGAGTGTGTGAAAGCTTGTGAAAACACGAGTAAAAAAAATATACGAGGCTGGTTTGAAAAGTCCGTGCAAAAATAAAAAACTACTTATGTGTTTGGGGTAAACCTTTTTTATTTTTCGACATAGTCTCCTTTTAGGCTTATACACTTCGTCCAACGATGTTCTAGTTTGTTGATCCCTTCCGAATAATAGGATTTGTCCAAGTCTGCAAAATATCCATTAGTGTCTGCAATCACCTCCTCGTTTGAATAAAATCTTTGTCCCGCCCATTTTCTTCAAATTGGGGAACAAATAGTAGTCCGAGGGAGCCAAGTCTGCAGAATAGGGGGGATGTGAAACGAGTTGGAATCCTATTTCCATTAATTTTGCGACCACAACTGCTGAGGTGTGTGCTGGTGCGTTGTCGTGATGGAAAAGGACTTACTTGTAGGCCAATCGCGGGCGTTTTTCTTGCAGTTCGGTTTTAAAACGGTCCAATAACGATGAATAATATTCACCTGTAATAGTTTTACCCTTTTCCAGATAGTCGATGAGGATTATCCCTTGCGAATCCCAAAAGACAGTCGCCATAACCTTTCCGGCCGAAGGAACGGCTTTCTCATGTCCAAATGTTTATGCAAAATATTATGTAGCCGTTCAGTCGAGATGCCCACAGCACTAGCAATCTCACGCACCTTAACTCTTCTGTCATCCATCACCATATCATGGATTTGATCAATGATTTCTGGAGTCGTAACCTCCACAGGCCGTCCAGAACGTTCAGCGTCACTTGTGCCCATATGGCCAGTCCGAAAATTTTGAAACCACTTATAAACTGTTCTAATCGAAGGTGCAGAGTCACCATAATGTTTATCAAGCTTCTCTTTAGTCTCCTGAGGCGTTTTGCCTTTCATAAAGTAATGTTTAATCACCACACGAAATTCTTTTTCGTCTATTTCTTGAAAATCACTCGACTTCCTTGATTCACACGAATGCCAAACATAAAGAAATAGACCAATATGGCTGAAACTTGGTGTGCGTTCATTCAAGAGATGCTACTAACTAAACATGACCTCGATACGCGCGTATATATAGTGTAATACTTGCGCGCACTTTTCTTTGTATTATTTTTAAAAAATCGCGAAAAATCGCCTTATCTCGAAAAGTACATATCAAAAAATTTGGAAAAAATTCTGGAATATTCTCCATGGGGTGTAGATTGAACCAAAATTATCACGAGTGCATTACCTTTATTAATCTATCTGGTATATAAAAAAACCAAAAATTTCAAGGTCATCAATTTTCAGTAAAGATTGGAAACAAACTTTATTGAAAACTGTCCAGCGCACCCTGAAGTTGATCTACAGCACATAAAATTGGTTTTTATGCCTCCAAACACAAGTGCAAAGCTCCAGCCTACGAATGAAGGTGTGACGCATTCTTTAAAATGTCATTATAGAAAGATTTTACTTATGAAAATGTGAGAGACGATCGATAATGGTAACATTTTTCTGTAACTCTCTTGGACACTATAAAGTTTATCCATATGGCTTGGCAAAGAGTCAGTAAAGAAACCATTGCAAACTGTTTTAAGCCTGGCGGAATTCTAAGGAAGGAATGTAGATATGACTCAGATGATGAGCTACCGTTGACTCAGTGGATTGAAAAACATCGAAAAAATCCTACTGATTGTCTAGAATTTGTTAACGACGCTGACAATCAACAAAGTACAGTGGAAATTGAGATTAAAAAGATGTTTAATCATTTTAATTTTGAAGAAGATGTATGTGCTGATAATGAATTAATGACGAGAGAAATATTAACTGATGATTAAATTGTGACATCAATGACTTCTGAAAAGATTTTAAACGATAATGACGACGAAGACGCGCTTGGAGAAGGAGATAATATTTTTGTTCCATCCGTTTCAGAAATGACTAAGAAAATTACTGAAACTCGCAATTTTTTGGAATCTCGTGAAGTTCCTGAACATATATGAAGTAGTTTTTGTGACCTTGACAATTATATAAACACCATTTCTTTTTCAAGTAAAATTGTACAAACGAAAATTACCGATTTTATTGTATAAACTACGTATTTTAATGTTTTCGTTTATACTCGTATATACAGTGCCGGCCAAAAGTGGAGAAATTTTTAATTTATTTTCTAATTTTATAATATATTCAAAATTTTTGTGCGACTATGTATTAAAAATGTTTATCTTAGCCTGAGTAATAAATGCACATAAAAGCAACTTAGAATTTTATCAAAGGAATGTGATTAGTAAACAATGTTTCTTTTTTTTGCGGACATAAATGGAGAAACTTTTTATGTATAAATTATAAATTGAATAGTTCTCGTTCGAAGCAGTTCGTTTTGCAGTGTTGCGAAGCTCAATTACTTACCAAAATGCCTCGAGGTATAAACTTATCACAACAAATAAAAAAACTTATAATTGAGAAGCACAACGCGGGAGTGAAACAAGTGACAATTGCTAAGGACTTAAATCTACATAAAAGTGTTGTTTGTAAACAAATCAAATTGTGGCAAGCTAGGGGCACTACTACGAGCACTCCTAAGCCAGGTAGACCTAAAAAATCTACATCTGGAGCCGATAAGCTGATTAGAAGATGTTCTATAAAATATCCATTTTTCTCTGCTGAGGATATAAAAAAGGCATACCCCAAGATTCCTCTTTCAATTCGATCTATTCGAAGACGTTCATGCGAAGCAAACTTAAAGGCCAGGAGACCAGTCAAAAAACCTTTTATTTCAACGAAAAATAGACAAGCTCGTTTGAGATTCGCAACAGAGCATTTACACTGGACCTACAATCAATGGAAAAACGCCTTATGGTCGGATGAGAGTAAATTTAGTTTATTTGGATCAGATGGTATGAGATGGGTTAGACGTCCAGGGAATGAAAAATTTAACCCTAAGTACACTACACCCACAATCAAACATGGAGGTGGTAATGTCTTGGTGTGGGGATGTTTTTCTGGCCGCGGCGTTGGCCCACTGGTGAGGATAGAGGGGATCATGGATAGCCAATATTATCTAAACATCTTAAGGAATATTATGCTTCCATATGCCGAGGATAATTTGCCGTTAATTTGGAAATTTCAGCACGATAACGATCCGAAGCACACTTCAAAAATTGTTAAAAATTTCT
Organism: Pachyrhynchus sulphureomaculatus; assembly: GCA_019049505.1. NCBI lineage: Eukaryota > Metazoa > Arthropoda > Insecta > Coleoptera > Curculionidae > Pachyrhynchus > Pachyrhynchus sulphureomaculatus. Next base: position 13,493,946 of record CM032446.1, read on the forward strand.
TCACCTCTCAACAAATGCAGGTTCTGAGGTGGCCAGCTCAAAGTCCGGACTTGAATCCTATCGAGAACATGTGGGAGCACCTAGACAGAAAAGTTAGACAAAATAATCCCAATAAGTTCCGAAATAAAGATGAATTATTTCAAGCCTTGGAAGAAGCATGGAATGAAATTTCCGAAGATGTCATTCACAATCTTCTTGAGTCCATGTTAAGAAGATGTGCTGAAGTTGTGAAGAATAAGGGTTATGCCATAAAGTACTAGTATGTTTTTTTTTTTTTAATTTCCTATCTAATAATACATAATATGGCATAAAACTGGAAAGTTTCTCCATTTTTGTCCCTAGAATAAATACATTTTATTTGTACATTTCACAATGAATTATTTGTTTTCGAAATTTGTTGTTTCATTAATTAGGTGAGGTTTATAGGTAACCATAAATATTATTTAAAATTGCTTCGAATCCACTCCAATAAGACAAAAATAATAATATTAAAAGTTTCTCCACTTTTGGCCGGCACTGTATATACCAACATACATAATAATAACTTGAGTGTGACTTGTTTTATTTTCGTTTCACCGTTTTCTTTTAATTTGATAATTATTATTCATTTTTCCAAGCATTAGCGCCTAATCTAAATAATATAGAGTCACTCAACTGATTTCTGTCGAGTTCAGCATTCTGATGGTTGTTTTACTCCCTTACAACTTGTGGGGTCTGTTGTAATGGTGGGAGGTGGCCAAATTGACCCTACTACTACTAACGTGTCAGGTTCTTGTTCATATAAAGATAAGAAATTAATATAAGGTACCGATTAACGATGTGGTCTGACTGAAATTTCGTGTAATTAAAACAATAAAATAAATATAACATTGTAATGCTAAGATAACAGTTCTACTAGCAGAAACATTTTTATTGAATTTAAAAGACTTACCAATAGGCTAAGCCTGTAAAATATAACACCAACAGACTTCAAATATATCTTAAAACTGGGGCCATCTCTGTCAATCGTAGATGATAGAAAATTAATTTGAAAAGTTGCCATTAAAATACAACCAGAGACATACAATCCCATTAGTGCCAAATTATTTCCGAAGATTTCATTTATTGTATTTACTATATTATTCATTTTACAAAGAAGAAATTTGATTTCTTTTATAATATGGTATAATTCTTGGCCCGATTTATTTTCGTACAAGCAAAGTATCTTGTTAATATCAGTAAAACTCAATTTTACAATAAGTGCACAATTAACTAACAACATGATCATAATAATTATCATTATATAATTGTAGTGTTCAGCTATGTGTCTAAAAATATCAGTAACAAGCGAACTTGAACTAGCATTGTAAAAAGTATTTTCTTCTTGTCCGTCAAGCATAGGTATAATTGATAGAATGAAAAGAACTGTTAATATAATTAACCAATTTCCTTGCATAAATTTACTTTTTAGACATCTGCAAGTACTGATTTTTTTTAAAAACAAGGATACGTCATTTTCAACTTCAATATTTTGGGAAAAAAACTGCTTCCATAAATTCCTTGTTATCGTCGAATTTTTTAAGGTGATAAAAACACTTAAAAGCCCTGCCACATCAGCTGCTATAATCATCACTATATAACTAAGAATTCGGTTGCAATCTTGAACGTGCCACAGGAGAAATCTATGACTAAACAGTTTGAAGTAACCAAATGAAATAAGCACTGAATTAAAAAATATCCATATATAACGTTGTTTCGTCTGTACGAAAGTGTTAGTTTGAAAATTATAATTTGGAATTATAAAAAAATAATGTAATACATTTATAAGCGGTTGAAAAAATAAAATTGATCTACTCAAGTCAGAGGACATGTTTTCAATAACTGGAAAATAACCGACGGTTATTAGTAAGTAAATAAGTTCTTGGTATAATGGAGTGTTGCCACCTCATTAATTGATTAAAAGATGTGACTGATAAATGGTGAAATTTGTAAATTTAAAATTGGAGAAGTTTATATTCTTTTATTAAGTAGCTCCGAAAGTTGGGAGCATTACGATCACTTTTATAGTGGAGTGCCCAAAGAAGATTGAGCAAAACAACGCGTATCCATACTAATACACAGAAAACTGAGGAAATTCATAACCACCTGGGAACCGATTAGTGAAAGAATCATAAAGATGAATCTCAAAATACTAGGTAATAACACAACCTTACTGGGGGTATACGCTGTCAACGACGACGATCTGGCTAATAACAAGGATTCATTTTTTGAACAACCAAATGAGAAAATACGCAAAATTGGAACATCAAGAGAGATATTACTTTTGGGTGATCTAAATGGAAGAATAGGAAGGAAAGAACACGATAAAGTGGTAAAAAAATATGGCGAAGAAGTTACTAACGACAACGGAAGAAGAATTATAGAGATATGTGAACAAAACAACCTTACAATATTAAACGGACACTACCAGCATAGAGATATTCATAAATATATGTGGAGACAAACAACAAGAGATTTAAAAAGTATTATCGACTATTTGATAATACGACAGAGATCTAGATTAAACTTCCTAGATGTAAGAGTCCAAAGAAGGGCTTCATGTGGCAGCGACCACTACCTTGTGAAAGGAAAGATAACCTCACTAACAACACGGGAAAGCAAACTGGAAGATACAAGTACACAGCACACAACAAGTGAAACAACAATAAGATATAATACAGATAGCTTACAAAATGAAAGTATCAGAAATCTATACAAGAGTAGACTGGACCAAAAGATACAACGGACGGGATTTGTTAATATAGAAGAAGAATATAAGTAAGCATTAGGGTACCAAGAGAAAAGGGAAAAACAGCAAAAACCATATTGGTGGGATGAAGAAATTAAATACGAAATCGAAGAAAAACGGAAAAGCTATCACAAATACTTAAGTTCAAAGAGCACAAACGACAAAGTAAAATACAAAGAATCCCCAGCTAGAGTACGCAAAATGATTAGTGACAAAAAAGAACAACCAATGGGAAAAGACATGCTCACGACTCAACACTTACATAGGAGGAAGAAAAAGCACAGAAAGCTGGAGACTTCTTAAAAATATGAGAACAGAACGGAAAAGAGAAATCTTCTCACCAATAACACCAGAAAAATGGAACCAATATTTTACAAATATTCTAACAGAAGATAGACCAGAGTTCAAAAGTACCCAACATGGAAACCCAAATATAGTTATACGAGGATCCCCAATAAGGATAACAACATCAGAAGTTAAAGAGGTATGTAAAACGCTAAAAAATGGTAGAGCTCCAGGACCAGGAAACATCCCAGGAGAGATAGTAAAATACGGAACTGAAAAGCTATTTAGCGATTTAAGGAAGTTATTCCAAAGATGCATTAACACATCAGAAGTACCTGAGGAATGGAAAATATCATACATATCAACAATTCATAAGAAGGGAGACAAAAATAATTGCGATAATTATAGGGGAATAACGGTTACAGGACCTATTAGCAGAATATACGGAAAAATACTTAAAAATAGAATAGAAACGGAATACGCGGACGTAGAAGCTGAAGAACAGGTGTGCTTTAGAGCAAGAAGATCCACAATAGACCATTTCTTCTCACTGACTCAAATCCTAGAAAAGAAAACCGCATTTGATCAGGAAGTCCATGTCTTGTTTGTTGATTTAAAAAAGGCCTACGACAGCGTGCTCCTAGTGAGATTGTGGGAAACACTACAACAGAGTAAAGTAAGCACCGAAATAATTAAAGCCGTAAAATCCTTATACCAAGATGCAAGAAGTAGTGTGAAAACCAAATATGGTATAACAACAGGGTTCCAGGTCACAAAGGGTCTCAAACAGGGCTGCTGAATATCCCCAACGCTATTTAAAATCTATTTGGAGAGTGCACTGAAGAACTGGAAAAGGAAATGCAGCAGTATCGGATTACCACTGGATGACGATACTACATTGTACACGCTATCATTTGCAGACGACCAGGTAGTAGTCGCGCAGGACATCGATGATATGGAATACATGACACAAAAACTTATGGAGGAATATGAAAAATGGGGCCTAGAAGTCAATATTAAAAAGACCGAGTACATGTGCGTCGGAGGACAACAGCAGGACTTGAAACTGGCCACAGGACACACCATCAAACACTGTGCCAGTTATAAGTATTTGGGAACGAGAATATCTAGGGACGGAACACTGGAAGAAGCAATATTCGAGAGGAATATCCAAGGAAGAAAAGCGATTGCAATGCTTAATAGTATACTATGAGACAGAAACATAACCATTGAAAATAAGAAGAGAATTTACAACTCAATAGTGAAAAGTATAATAACTTACAGCTCCCAGGTGTGGCCATTGAAGGAAAGAACAGAAAAAATACTAAAAGCTACAGAAATGGATTTCTGGAGACGAGCAGCCAGAAAATCCAGAAAAGACCGCATACCAAATGACACGATAAGACGAGCTTTAGAAATAAAGCACGATATAGTGGACGAAATCAGAACCCAACAGTTGGTATGGTACGGACATGTACAGAGAATGTCACAAGACCGACTACCTAAAAAGATTTTAAATTGGAACCCTCATGGAAAAAGAAAGCGAGGAAGACCACGCCAAAGCTGGAGAGCAGGAATCAACAAGGAAGTACTAGAGAGAGATCTAGAGGAGGAGGGATGGAGAAACCGGGAGGAGGGATGGAGAAACCGGGAGGAGTGGGAATTAGGCATCGGAAGACGGAAGACGTTATAAAAACGATTGATATATATATATATATATATATATATATATATATATATATATATATATATATATATATATACATATATATATATATATATATATATATATATATATATATATATATATATATATATATATATATTAAGTAGCATGTAAATAGGTGTAAGAAGAGCGCTTTCTAGCAAAGCCATTATTTAAGACAGCAATAAAGAGGCTGTTTGCGTTCAAGTTAGAATTCAAATAACTGGTCAAGTGCAAGTTGGACTTGCGCAATTAGGGTTCCGTACATTGATTGCTTTTAAAATAAAAAAAATGTTACGGGGTATAAAATGATCGATTACTTCACAAAATACACCTCAAATGAGTTTTCAACAAAGTTTTCTTGCGATCTTTATTGAAAACCGATGACCTTCAAATTTTTGTTTATTATTTAATTAAAGTAAATCCCAAGATATAAGATCCTGCCTTTTTGCTTTTTCAATGGGGAATAAACGACCCTATTAAGGTTTTGTGCATAGTTGCCACGTATTACGATAAACGTATTTTTATTTTACCTGCCTTGTATACCTCCCTCACTTGCACCTGCAATCATATTGGATCTATTTTTACCTTTATATTTACTACTAGATAATATTTCCAATCTGTTTATAAAGCAGTGCATTTATTCAATCCCTGTACCACTGCAAATTATTTTCAATAAGTCTCTGGACTCTTGTGCTTTTCCATGTAGGTGGAAGCACAGCTTCATATCTCCCATCATCAAATCGGGTGATATGGAGAGTATCAGCAACTATAGAGGAGTGTGTATAGAGTCTGCCATGCCCAAACTATTCGATAGTTTAATATGCGACGAGTTAAACTGGTCCTGGGAATGATCAATCCCTACCAGTTTGGCTTCTGTCCTGGAAAATCAATCACAGAAAATTTGGCACTATATGAAGTTGCTCTGCTGGAGGCGTTGGAGAGGGGTGATCAGGTCGATGTTATCTGACTCTCCAAGGCCTTTGACAGAGTTAACTTCAAGATCTTATTGAGCGAACTTTTTTCCGTGGGATTCTCTGAGCAGATCATAGCTTGGTTAGAGTGTTTTCTCTTGGGCCGTACCCAGACTGTCAGAATCGATGGTTTGTCATCCAGTATTATTCATGTTACATCGGGCGTCCTCCAGGGTTCGCACGGCGCTTCTCTGGTCTTTATTTTGTTTGTAAATGATCGGTTATCGGCACTGCGTCGCTCAACGGGGCTTATGTTTGCAGATGATTTGAAGATCTATCGACAAGTTGCTAGTGTTGAGGACGTTGTGGCGCTCCAAGATGACCTTGATCTGGTTTGGCAGTGGACCCAGTCCAATCATCTATTTTTAAATGTAAGCAAATGTTTTACCATTAGCTTCTATAGAGGGAAACATAGAGTCCCATCCTCATATACAATCGAAGGTGTTCAACTTCCTTACAGGAGTTCAGCAAGGGGGCTTGGGGTTGTTTTCGATGAAAGACTTACTTTTACAAGGCATATATCTTCCATTAGCCAGAAAGGGCTAAGCATGCTGGGTTTTGTTTTGAGAAATTGCGGGCAGTTATCTATGACTGTTTTGAGAGTGTTGTATTGTGCTCTTGTGAGAGCAAACTTGGAATATGCGACGGTAATTTGCTCTCCATTTTATAAGTTGCATAAGAAAATAATCGAAAGAGTGCAAAATAAATTTTTGAGATTTTCCTCACTCAGGTGCAACGGTACACTTCTGAATTATCATAGGACTAACATGCGGAGGACTTTAGGGTTACATACTTTGGAAATGAGAAGATCTCTTTATGATGCATGTTTTATCTTCAAACTTATTAATGGAATCACTGACTGTCTTCAGCTACTCGCTAAAATAAACTTTAATATACCCAAACGCAATCTTCGCCATCATGATCTCTTTTGCATCCCCTTCCATCGCACGAATTATGGGATGCACTCTCCCATTCATAGAGCTTTGAGGACTTGGAATTCCTTGGATGGGCGGCTCGATATGTTTAACTGCTCTGTCCCACCTGCTGAGGGCTCTGTAGAGGCTCTACTTGATCAGTGTTTATTATTGTCAATACTATTATTAAGTTGAGAATGTGGAATCTTTGGCACAATGATACCACTCAGTATATATCAGCACTACACCAAACACTTTATTTTTGCACTCGACGCGCGTTTCGCTAACCATGTTAGCTTCATCAGGTCAGGTCAATCATCGCTCCTGATGAAGCTAACATGGTTAGCGAAACGCGCGTTGAGTGCAAAAATAAAGGGTTTGGTGTAGTGGTGATATATACTGAGTAATACTATTATTGTTTTTATATTTCTGAGGTTAGTTTTTTGTCAAGACCTGTATCTATTTTATATATTTTGCTATTGAGGATGTTTATGTGTTTGTTGAATATTTTTATTTAGATATAGTTTTTGTCACGTTTTTTTTTTCTCGTAAAATTTGTATAAATAAACGAATAAGTAGCCCCATAAAAAAAGTCTAGAGGGGTGATGTCTGGAGACCTTGGGAGCCAAGTAAACTGCACATACCTCTCTATTATTCTACCATTAAAATTGATGTGAAGGAGATAATTTCGAAAATTTTTCGTACTGTAACATGAAGCACCATCATGTTGGTACCATATACGTTGTCTTTCAATTATTGGTAGGCGATTAAGAAACTCATTATTTAAAAATTCTAGGTAACGTTCAGCATTCATATTACGAGGTATATCCACAAAGTAAGTTCCGTTTCTATTTCTATCCGCGGCAGCGCTGTGATCGCAGTTCCGAGCATGCGTGGCAGTTACTCTGACTCAAGCAGAAGAAATGTACGCCATTTTCAGATCGCTGCTGCCGACGTGTTCTTTGTAGTGCTTCTTTATGATGTCAGCCTTAATTGAAAATGCCGCCGCTTGTGAAATCAGATCTGTGATTCGTTTTCTAAATGCAAAGAAAGTTAAACCAAGTGAAATTTATCGGCAAATCTGCGAGGTTTACGGACAAACTGCTATGAGTGATTCAATGGTTAGAAGATGGGTCAGACAGTTCAATGAAGGACGTGATCAAGTGCACGATGAAGAACGATGGGACGCCCGTCTTTGGTTACTGATGAACTGGTTCACGCAATTGAAGAGAAGCTTAAGCAAAACCGTAAGTTTGCAATTAGTGCTCTTGCTATGGAATTTCTGCAAATCTCACGATCACTAATTCATGAAATTGTTAATGAAATGACTGAAAAACTGAAATTTCGAAAACTTTGCTCACGTTGGGTACCCAAAATTCTTACTGAACAACACAAAAAACAACGGATGGGCAGTGCACTTCAGTTTTTGACACGCTACAATGAAGACGGTGATGATTTTCTTTCTCGGATAGTCACGGGGGATGAAACTTGGGTATCTTACGACACCCCAGAAACTAAACGGCAATCAATGGAATGGAGGCACACTTCGTCCCCAACGAAAGTTAAGCCTAAGCAAATCTTGACACCTCGAAAACTCATGTGCACCGTTTTTTGGGACAGAAAAGGCATTTTGCTGATTGATTTCTTACCACGAGGCCAAACAATCAATGCACATGTTTACTGCGAGACCATTAAGAAATTGCGCCGCGCAATACAGTACAAGCGCCGAGGATTACTGTCGAAAGGTGTTGTTTTTTTTCACGATAATGCCCGACCTCACACTGCGAACGTGACAAAAGAACTCCTACAGGAATTTGACTGGGACGTGTTTGATCATCCTCCGTACAGCCCGGACCTCGCTCCTAGCGACTTTCATCTCTTTTTACACCTAAAATCTTTTCTTGGTGGTCGACACTTCAACGATGATGACGAGCTGAAAGAACATGTTACCACATGGTTGAAAACACAGGCGGCAACCTTCTATGAAGAAGGCATACAAAAACTTGTGCCACGCTATGACAAGTGCCTACAAAGTTTGGGAAGCTATGTAGAAAATTAGTTTAACAGTTGTAGATTTTTGTACAATAAATATTTTTTCTGTATCTGTACACGTTTTTTTTTATATAACCAAACGGAACTTACTTTGTGGATATACCTCGTATTTCGAAAAAAAAAAAACGAATGGTCCGACTATTTTATCTTTAAAAATTCCCACACACATTGGTTTTAAATGAGTATTGATCTCGTGTTTGGATATTGAAGTTAAAATTAACATCGCTTCACCACTTACTGTATTAGACGTAAATGTCGCTTCGTCAGAGAAAAGTATTTGTCTTGCCAAAAACCTGTCATCTTCCAAGTTTCCTTGAAAACTAAGCACAAAAGTCAAATCGTCGTTCAAAATCTCCTGCTTTTAAAGTAAATTTAGTAGTAGTAGTAAATTTAAATTGAGATTTGTATGGTTTAAATTTATTTGATCTTAGAATTCTCGCAACTGCAGTTTTACTCACATTCAATAAAGCTTATCTTTTCCGAAGTGAATCTTTTGGCTTTTCTACTACCGACAGCATTACATTAAGTGAATTATCTTCATTTGAAACCCATGCCCGATATTTCTTTTTAAATTCATTTTCAACACTCCCATGAATCTTGAATTTATTTATTAGATATCCTAAAACTGTGAAGTGTAGAGTTTTATCAGGGTGTCTATTATTAAAGATTTCTACTGCTTCTCTAAAAGTTTTATAATTATCTCCAACTTTGAGAACAATTTCAATTCTATCTTTAACACTCAATTTTACTGGCATTTCTAACTATTGCAAATACAGACTGACGTTAGCTTTGAAGTTTATTGACAGTACAGTAGAATCTCGATTATCCAAAATAATATGGACCAAAGTGATTTCAGACAATCGAAATTTCGTTTAATCCGAATTTTTTTTATAAAATAGAGGTTTAGAATGAATACAATTTTGCAGATTGACTTAAAAGCATTTATACGATATGCTATTACGTACACAGGTATTTATTAAAACAAATAATAGAACAGTTAGTTTACTTATTTTATGTATATGTACGGAAAATCGAAAATAAAACAGTTTCATTCTTAACTTTAATGTCTTAAAAATGAGGTAATTTTTAACTGCACTCGTTTTGCGTTAGTTCTGTTTTTGGCTGCAATGTCTCTCCAACGTTTGATAAGCAAAACGTCCGCGGCGGTTGCATTTTCTTGTTCTACATAAGTTAACGCTTTTTCTAGGGCCTCTAGTCCTTCTGAATGTGACATTTTTACTGGAATATTGTCAGTGGCTTCTACTTCGTTATCATCATCGTCATCACTGTCTATTTTATTAGCATTTTTGCATACGCTTTTAATTAATTCTTGGTCAGTCATTTCACCTTCCACACTATCACTGTTTAACCATTCACAAACATCGGTTTCCGTAACACTTTCACATCCTGATATTCTTGTAATAATTTGATGTAAACTTTCATTATCTTCTGTTTCTGCCTCTGAATAATGTCTCTCTTCTTGTGGAATCAATTTTGACCAAGATTTTTCCAAAGTACTACTCTTTACTTGATTCCAGGCTGAAGCTGTTTTTACACAATCAATAAGATTTCCACCTTCATCTACTTCTTCTAAAATATGCTCCAATAACAAACGCCTGTAACTGCGTTTTAAGTTTTCCAGTACACCCTGATCCATAGGCTGAATGAGAAAAGTTACAGCAGGAGGCAAAAACATTGCTTTTATTTCCCCACTTTCAAGTTGCTCCGCACTTGGTGAGTGGGGGCGTTATCTAGTAACAGAATATATTTTTTAGGATATCAATGTTCTTTCAAAAAAAATTCTACTGGGGAACAAAATCTCCAAAAAACCAGTCTTTAAATAGGGTCGCGTTTATCCAGGCATTGTTTTGATTTTTATATAAAACAGGAAAAGCATTGCGACGAATATTCTTGAAGGTTCGTGGATTGGCTGACTTACCAATACATAATAATGGGAGTTTGTGTCTTCCAGAAGCCATGTTCTTTCATAAGCTGCTCAAAATTCTCTGCAAATTTTTTTGCAGCAGGTACATCAGCCGACAATCTTTCTAGACGTAATGAGTAACTTATAACACTCGTCGACTAACCAAAACATAGACAGTGGTGAAATTCTAGACGTCGGGGAGTCCCCGACGCGTTTAGGAAACCACTCATCGTCTGTTTCGAATAACGGAGATTTTTTCGTTTAATGGGAATACAATTTGCTTTTTAATAGTTTGTTTCAGATAAGCCAGATTTCAGATAATCACGATTCGGATAATCGGGATTGTACTGTATTTCCAAAGATATGTTCATTTATTTTCAGCCTAAAATTTGTAGGGATTTGGTTTCCTTTTATTCAATAAATAATCTAATAGTTACTGACGTGTTTCCTGGAGTTTTTTTTTAAATAGAAAGGGCACAAAAGTGAGCACAATTTTTTAGTTCCTATTAACATTTTCAATTAATATTTTGCTCTGTATTTAAATTTAAACACACTTTACTCTTCATTATAAATCATTATTTTTTATTTTCCCTGTATACCATCAAATATTTTAAACTTATGATGCTTGATTATGGATTTCCATGTGATGCAGAATTTTTTATCAAGAATATTTTTTTTTTTTAATATGTAAGATGAACCTTTTCTCAGTTTGTATAAAACATTTTGGGACACACTGTATACCAGATAAATTATTAAAACCAATACACTCGTGATAATCTTCGTTCAATCTACACCCTGTAGAGAATATTCTAGAATTTTTTCAAAATTGTTTATCATTACTTTTCGAGATAAGGGGAGGACAGCGATTTTTCGCGATTTTTTAAAAAGAATACAAAGAAAAGTGTGCGCAAAATTACATTATATATATTTTTGCACTCCTGTTTTTACAAGCTTTCATTTGACACCCCACTCAATGACCTGGTAAAAATTATTTTTTTTCACTTCCGATTTCACCCCCAAAACTAACCCTTTAAGTCAAAATTTAACTTTCAAAACTACACGGCTCTGATCATCAATTCCTATATTAGTACCAAATTTCAACTTTCTATGTCAAATAATTTCGGAGAAAATTGGGTGTGTCAGACAGATAGACGCCGAAGTTATCTTATAAGTGTTCCATACGGAATACTAAAAAAACTTCAGACCGGGTAGATAACTTAAAGAAAATACCTTCGTATTAAATATAATAGTTATGTTACCAGCAATCGAACTACAATGAAGCCTGCTCATAACGAACCCGTTTATAGCGAATTTCCGGTTAAAACGAACTATTTTGCACGAAAAAACTTCCATAAGATCAATGCCAATTTTTATCGGTTATAACGAACCCAGTTATAACGAACTTCCGGGTAAAGCGAATCAAAGGTTTTGTGTCTGTTTATAACGAGCTTGCCACTCTCTGTGCTCGACGTCGCGCGATTTGATCTAGGGAATTCACCGAAACTCGCCGGGAAACCCTATTCTACTTGTTTCCGCCGCGTCGCTAGTTCGAGCAGTATTATTTTCAATTCACTTGTTGTGTTATGCGGTTCTAATGCATATTTGGTCAAAGTAGCAAAGTAAATGTTTAAATTTTTATCTTAAAATGAGTACACTAAAACGTAAAGTATTTACTTTAAAAGACAAACACGATATTATAAGGAAAAATAGAAAATGGAGTTAAACAAAGTGATGTTTGCAAACAGTTGAATTTAACTATATCTACGGTTTCTACCATATGGAGGAAGAGGCAAGAAATCTTATCAATCTATGATAAAAGAAACTTTAGTTGTAAAAAAGTAAAAAAAATTATACATCACCAAGTCGATAAAGGACTCCCTAAATGGTTTAGTCAAAAACAACATGAACATGTTCCTATTACCGGCTATACTTTACAAGAGAAAGTTAGTGAATTGGGAAGGAAACTAGAGAACACCGAGTTTAACTCTGTGGTCACAGGGAATAAGTTGTTAACTATAAAATCAGGCCAGCACTTTTTACTTTTGAACTATTGAACTAAGCAGTTTTTGAAAAAATATAAAACCCACATCTTTACAACTCAGAAAGTATTAGAATCCCGAGTTACCAATTTCATCACATTGTGGGAGATGATTACAGTACACTTGCTTGGGAGATGATCACAGTATACTTAACTCATCTTGGCCATTTTTCGACTTAACAACTTATTCCCTGTGACCACAGAACTGTTCTAGAAGTTGGATTGAACGATTTAAAAAACGACATAATATTAGTGGGGGTAAGATAGTAGGAGAAAGTGCAGGAGCGGTTATGACTGTTGTTAATCAGTGGTTGGCCAATGTATGGCCGGAAATTCGAGAAAGTTATTAATATGTTGACATTTTTAATGCGGATGAAACGGGTTTGTTTTACAAGATGAAGCCTGATAAGACATTAAAGTTTGTCGAAGAGAATTGGGAGTAGGGATTACTGTATTGGTAACTCCAAATATGTCTGGAACAGAGAAAAGAAAATTGTTGGTAATAGGAAAGTCCGCCAATCCCAAGTGTTTTAAAAACAAACATTTGCCAGCAAATTACAAATCAAACAGTAAAGCCTGGATGACATCAGAAATTTTTAAAAACGAACTGATCGAATAGGACAAAGAATTAAACTTCACAAACAGAAAAATATTACTTTTAATTGACAACTGTCCAGCGCACCCTGTAATTGATCTACAGTAAATAAAATTGGTTTTTATGCCTCCAAACACAAGTGCAAAGCTCCAGGCTACGAATCATTCTTTAAAATGACATTATAGAAAGATTTTACTTATGAAAATGTTAGAGACGATCGATAAAGGTAACATTTTTTCTGTAACTCTCTTGGACGCTATAAACTTTATCCATATGGCTCGGCAGAGTCAGTAGAGGAACCATTGCAGACTGTTTTAAGCCTGGCGGAATTTTAAGGAAGGAAACGTAGATATGACTCAGATAATGAGGTACCGTTGATTCAGTGGATTGAAAAACATCGAGAAGATCCTACCGATTGTCTAGAATTTGTTTACAATGCTGACATTCAACAAAGTACAGTGGAAATCGAGATTAAAAAGATGTTTAGTTACTTCAATTTTGAAGAATATGTATGTGCTGATAATGAATTAATGACCAGAGAAATATTAACTGATCATCAAATTGTGACATCAGTGACTACTGGAAAGATTTTAAGCGATAATGATGACGAAGACGAGGATGGAGAAGAAGATAGTATTATGTTCCATCTATTTCAGAAATGACTAAGAAAATGACTGAAACTCGCAATTTTTGGAATCTCGTGGAGTAGTTTTTGTGACTTTGACAATTCTATAAACACCATTTCTTTTTCAAGTAAAATTGTACAAACGAAAATTACTGATTTTATTATATAAACTACGTATTTTATTGTTTTCGTTTATATTCGTATATGTACCAACATACATAATAATAACTTTAGTGTGTTGTTTTATTTTCCTTTGAACGTTTTCTTTTAATTTAATAATTATTATTATTCATTTTTCTAAGCATTAGCGCCTAATCTAAATAATACAGAGTCACCCAACTGACTTCTGTCGAGTTCAGCGTTCCGACGGTTGTTTTACTTCCTTACAACTTGTGGGTTCTGTAGTAATGGTGGGAGGTGGCCAAATTGACCTTACTACTACTAACGTGTCAGGCTCTTGTTCATATAAAGAGAAGAAATTAATATAGGGTACCGATTAACGATGTGGTCTGACTGAAATTCCGTGTAATTAAAACGGTAAAATAAATATAACACTGTAAGGCTAAGATAACAGTTCTACTAGCGGAAACATTTTTATTGAATTTAAAAAACTTACCAATAGACCAAGCCTGTAAAATATAACAATAACAGACATCACATATATCTTAAAACTGGGGCCATCTCTGTCAATCGTAGATGATAGAAAATTAATTTGAAATGTTGCATTTAAAATACAACCAGAGGCATACAATCCCATTAGTGCCAAATTATTTCCGAAGATTTCATTTATTGTATTTACTATATTATTCATTTTACAAAGAAGAAATTTGATTTCTTTTATAATATGGTATAACTCTTGGCCCGATTTATTTTCGTACAAGCAAAGTATCTTGTTAATATCTGTAAAACTCAATTTTACAATAAGTGTACAATTAACTAACAACATGATCATAATAATTATCATGATATAATTGTAGTTTTCAGCTATGTGTCTAAAAATATCAGTAACAAGCGAACTTGAACTAGCATTGTAAAAAGTGTTCTCTTCTTGTCGGTCAAGCATAGGTATAATTGATAGAATGAAAAGAACTGCTAATATAATTAACCAATTTCCTTGTATAAATTTACTTTTTAGACATCTGGAAGTACTGATTTTTTTTATAAACCAGGATACGTGGTTTTCAACTTCAACATTTTGGGAAAAAAACTGCTTCCATAAATCCCTTGTAATCGTCGAATTTTTTAAGGTGATAAAAACACTTAAAAGCCCTGCTACATCAGCTGCTATAATCATCACTATATAACTAAGAATTCGGTTGCAATCTTGAGCGTGCCACAGGAGAAATCTGTGACTAAACAGTTTGAAGTAACCAAATGTAATAAACACTGAATTAAAAAATATCCATATATAATGTTGTTTCGTCTGTACAAAAGTGTTAGTTTGAAAATTATAATTTGGAATTATAAAAAAAATAATGTAATACATTTATAAGCGGTTGAAAAAATGAAATTGATCTTCTACTCAAGTCAGAGGACATGTTTTCAATAACTAGAAAATAACCGACGGTTATTAGTAAGTAAATAAGCTCTTGGTATAATGGACTGTTGCCACCCCATTAATTGATTAAAAGATATGATTGATACACGGTGAAATTTGTAAATTTAAAATTGGAGAAGTTTATATTCTTTCATTAAGTAGCATGTAACCAGGTGCAAGGAGAGCGCTTTCTAGCAAAGCCATTATTTAAGACAGCAATAAAAAGGTTGTTTGAGTTCAAGTTAGAATTCAAAAAAACTGGTCAAGTGCAAGTTGGACTTCCGCAATTAGTGTTCAGTACGTTGATTGCTTTAAAATAAAAAAAATTGTTACAGAGGTATAAAATGATCCATGATTTCACAAAATACACCTCAAATGAGTTTTCAACAAAGTTTTCTTGCGATCTTTATTGGAAACCGATGACCTTCAATTTTTTGTTTATTATTTAATTAAAGTAAATCCCAAGATGTAAGATCCTGCCTTTTTGCTTTTTCAGTGAGGCAACAAACGACTCTATTAATTTTAAAATTTTATTTTGAACACTCCTATGAATCTTAAATTTATTTATTAAATATCTTACAACTGTGAAGTGTAAAACTTTATCAGGGTGTCTATTATTAAAGATTTTTGCTGATTCTTTAAAAGTTTTATAATTATCTCCAACTACGAGAACAATTTCAATTTTATCTTCAACACTCAATTTTACTCGCATTCCCAATTATTGCAAACACAGACTGACGTTAGCTTTGAAGTTTATTGACAGTTGTTAATTATTTCCAAAGATATGTTCAGTTCTCTCTCTCTCTCTCTCTCTGTGCTTTTTACGACCACAGTTGCCAGGACTATTCGGTCGGGTGACGGTTTATTTTTCAAAACCCTTATCTTTTCCTGTTCTATTAAATGGTCTCAGACAAGGTCCACCTTAAAGTGTGTCTGGAATGTTCATTTATTTTCAGCCTAAAATTTGTAGGGATTTGGTTTTCGTTTATTCAATAAATAATCTAACAATTACTGGCGTTTTTACTGGATTTTTTTTTAACTAGAAAGGCCACAAATCTAAACGTGAGCACAATTTTTTAGTTCCTGTTAACATTTTTAATTAATATTTTGCTCTGTACTTAAATTTAAACACACTTTACTCTTCATTATAAATCATTATTTTTTATTTTCCCTGTATACCATCAAATATTTTAAACTTTTGTTGCTTGATTATGGATTTCCATGTGATGCAGAACTTTTTATCAAGAATAAATTTTTTTGTAATATGTAAGATGAACTTTTTCTCTATTTGTATAAAACCTTTTGGGACACACTATATACCAGATAAACTAGTAAAGGCAATACACTCGTGATAATTTTCGTTCAATCTACACCCTGTAGAGAATATTCCAGACTTTTTTCAAAATTTTTTGATTAGTACTTTTCGAGATAAGGGGTGACAGCGGTTTTTCGCGATTTTTAAAAATAATACAAAAAGTGTGCGCAAATATTACATTATATATATTTTTGAACTCCTGTTTTTACAAGCTTTCATTTGACACCCCACTCAATGACCTGGTAAAAAAATTTCGATTTCACCCCCCAAAACTAACCCCTTAAGTCAAAATTTAACTTTCAAAACTACCCGGCTCTGATGAGGCCATCAATTCCTATATTAGTACCAAATTTCAACTTTCTATGTCAAATAGTTTCGGAGAAAATCGGATGTGACAGACAGACAAACGCCGAAGTTATCTTATAAGTGTTCCGTACGGAATACTAAAAAACTTCAGACCAGATAACTTAAAGAAAAATACCTTCGTATTAAATATAATAGTTATATTACCAGCAATCGAACTACAATGAAGCCTGCTCATAACGAACCCGTTTGTAACGAATTTCCGGTTAAAACGAACTATATTGCACGAAAAACTTCCATAAGATCAATGCAAATTTTTATCGGTTATAACGAACTCAGTTTTAACGAACTTCCGGGTAAAGCGAACCAAAGGTTTTGTGTTTGTTTATAACGAACTTACCACTCTCTGTGCTCGACGTCGCGCGATTTGATCTAGGGAATTCACCGAAACTCGCTGGGAAACCCTATTCTACTTGTTTCCGCCGCGTCGCTAGTTCGAGCAGTATTATTTTCAATTCACTTGTTGTGTTATGCGGTTCTAATGCATATTTCGTCAAAGTAGCAAAGTAAATGTTTAAATTTTTATCTTAAAATGAGTACACTAAAACGTAAATCATTTACTTTAAAAGACAAACACGATATTATAAGGAAAATAGAAAATGGAGTTAAACAAAGTGATATTTGCAAACAGTTGAATTTAACTATATCTACGGTTTCTACCATATGGAGGAAGAGGCAAGAAATCTTATCAATCTATGATAAAAGAAACTTTAGTTGTACAAAAGTAAAAAAAATTTATACATGACCAAGTCGATAAAGGACTCCCTAAATGGTTTAGTCAAAAACAATATGAACATGTTCCTATTACCGGCTATACTTTACACGAGAAAGTTAGTGAATTGGGAAGGAAAATAGAGAACACCGCGTTTAACTCTGTGGTCACAGGGAATAAGTTGTTAACTATAAAATCAGGCCACCACTTTTTACTTTTGAACTATTGAACTAATCAGTTTTTGAAAAAATATAAAACCCACATCTTTACAACTCAGAAAGTATTAGAATCCCGAGTTACCAATTTCATCACATTGTGGGAGATGATTACAGTACACTTGCTTGGGAGATGATCACAGTATACGTAACTCATCTTGGCCATTTTTCGACTTAACAACTTATTCCCTGTGACCACAGAACTGTTCTAGAAGTTGGATTGAACGATTTAAAAAGCGACATAATATTAGTGGGGGTAAGATAGTAGGAGAAACTGCAGGAGCGGTTATGACTGTTGTTAATCAGTGGTTGGCCAATGTATGGCCGGAAATTCGAGAAAGTTATTAATATGTGGACATTTTTAATGCGGATGAAACGGGTTTGTTTTACAAGATGAAGCCTGATAAGACATTAAAGTTTGTCGAAGAGAATTGGGCTAGTGGAAAATTATCAAAAGTTGGGATTACTGTATTGGTAACTCCAAATATGTCTGGAACAGAGAAAAGAAAATTGTTGGTAATAGGAAAGTCCGCCAATCCCAAGTGTTTTAAAAACAAACATTTGCCAGCAAATTACAAATCAAACAGTAAAGCCTGGATGACATCAGAAATTTTTAAAAACGAACTGATCGAATGGGACAAAGAATTAAAATTCACAAACAGAAAAATATTACTTTTAATTGACAACTGTCCAGCGCACCCTGTAATTGATCTACAGTAAATAAAATTGTTTTTTATGCCTCCAAACACAAGTGCAAAGCTCCAGGCTACGAATCATTCTTTAAAATGTCATTATAGAAAGATTTTACTTATGAAAATGTTAGAGACGATCGATAAAGGTAACATTTTTTCTGTAACTCTCTTGGACGCTATAAACTTTATCCATATGGCTCGGCAAACAGTCAGTAGAGGAACCATTGCAAACTGTTTTAAGCCTGGCGGAATTTTAAGGAAGGAACGTAGATATGACTCAGATAATGAGGTACCGTTGATTCAGTGGATTGAAAAACATCGAGAAGATCCTACTGATTGTCTAGAATTTGTTTACAATGCTGACATTTAACAAAGTACAGTGGAAATCGAGATTAAAAAGATGTTTAGTCACTTCAATTTTGAAGAATATGTATGTGCTGATAATGAATTAATGACCAGAGAAATATTAACTGATCATCAAATTGTGACATCAGTGACTACTGGAAAGATTTTAAGCGATAATGATGACGAAGACGAGGATGGAGAAGAAGATAGTATTATGTTCCATCTATTTCAGAAATGACTAAGAAAATGACTGAAACTCGCAATTTTTTGGAATCTCGTGGAGCAGTTTTTGTGACTTTAACAATTATATAAACACCATTTCTTTTTCAAGTAAAATTGTACAAACGAAAATTACTGATTTTATTATATAAACTACGTATTTTATTGTTTTCGTTTAACACATGGGCTGAAAAGTCCC
Organism: Pachyrhynchus sulphureomaculatus; assembly: GCA_019049505.1. Lineage (NCBI taxonomy): Eukaryota > Metazoa > Arthropoda > Insecta > Coleoptera > Curculionidae > Pachyrhynchus > Pachyrhynchus sulphureomaculatus. The sequence continues at coordinate 13,513,422 of CM032446.1, forward strand.
GGGCCTAACACATAGATGGCGCTAGTTTTATTGCAGTCACCTTTTTTTCAGTTAATACTAACCTTCAAAAGACAGCTGTTAAAATTTCATGATATTCTATTCATTAGTTTGTGAGTTATTGTGCTAAGAGTGACGCTACTTTTGTTATTTTCAAAACAATGGATCAAAAACAATTTCGTGTTTTAACATAATTTTACACTGCTTCTTGATGGGAAAAAATACCGTTCAAGCGAAGCAATGGCTTGAAAAGTGTTATGGGGACTCCGCTCCATCAAAAACAACAATAAAACGTTGGTTTGCTGACTTCAAACGTGGTCGTAGAGACACCGATGATGCAGAACGCAGTGGACGTCCAAATGAGGCGGTAACACCAGAAAATATCAAAAAAATCCATAAAATCGTTTTGAATGATCGAAAAGTGAAGTTGCGTGAGTTAGCTGACATCGTAAAGATATCAAAAGAACGTGTTGGCTTTATATTGCATGAGCATCTGACTATGAGAAAGCTCTGTTCAAAGTGGATGCCGCGTTTGCTCACTGTTGATCAAAAACAAGAACGTGTTGATGATTCTGAGCAGTGTTTGGCCATGTTTAAACGTAACAAACCGGAATTTTTGCGTCGATATGTGACAATGGATGAAACATGGATCCATCACTTCACTCCGGAATCAAAACGATCGTCATCTGAGTGGACAGCAACTGGTGAACCTCGTCCAAAGCGCCCGAAAGCACAACAATCGGCTGGAAAGGTTATGGCCTCGGTATTTTGGGATGTGCGTGGTGTAATATTCATCGACTATCTTGAGAAAGGAAATACCATCAACAGTGAATATTATATAGCGTTATTGGAGCGTTTGAAGGCCGAAATTGCAAAGAAACGACCGCATATGGCAAAGAAAAAAATTTTGTTTCATCAAGACAACGCATCGTGTCACAAGTCAATCAAAACAATGGCAAAACTACATGAATTGAACTTCGAATTGCTCCCACATCCATCGTATTCGCCAGATTTGGCTCCCAGCGACTACTGGCTGTTCGCAGACCTGAAAAAAATGCTCGCCGGTAAGAAATTTCGCACGAATGAAAAGATAAATCGTTCTACAAAAGTGGTATTGAAATGTTAGAGCGGCGCTGGAATGATTGCGTTGCTCTTGATGGAGGTTACGTTGATGAATAAAGCTAATTTTGAACCAAAAAAACCGTGTTTTCTTTGTTAGGCCCGGGACTTTTCAGCCCATGTGTTATATTCGTATATGTACGTAACATACATAATAATAACTTTAGTGTGTTGTTTTATTTTCCTTTCAACGTTTTCTTTTAATTTAATAATTATTATTATTCATTTTTCTAAGCATTAGCGCCTAATCTAAATAATACAGAGTCACCCAACTGACTTCTGTCGAGTTCAGCGTTCCGACGGTTGTTTTAATTCCTTATAATTTGTGGGGTCTGTAGTAATGGTGGGAGGTGGCCAAATTGACCCTACTACTATTAACGTATCAGGCTTTTGTTCATTTAAAGATAAGAAATTAATATAAGGTACCGATTAACGATGTGGTCTGACTGAAATCCCGTGTAATTAAAACAGTAAAATATATACTATAAACACTCTAAGGCTAAGATAACAGTTCTACTAGCGGAAACATTTTTATTGAATTTAAAACACTTACCAATAGACCAAGCCTGTAAAATATGACAATAACAGACACCACATATATCTTAAAAATGGGGCCATCTCTGTCAATCGCAGATGATAGAAAATTAATTTGAAATGTTGCATTTAAAATACAACCAGAAACATACAATCCCATTAGTGCCAAATTATTTCCGAAGATTTCATTTATTGTATTTACTATATTATTCATTTTACAAAGAAGAAATTTGATTTCTTTTATAATATTGTATAACTCTTGGCCCGATTTATTTTCGTACAAGCAAAGTATCTTGTTAATATCTGTAAAACTCAATTTTACAATAAGTGTACAATTAACTAACAACATGATCATAATAATTATCATGATATAATTGTAGTTTTCAGCTATGTGTCTAAAAATATCAGTAACAAGCGAACTTGAATTAGCATTGTAAAAAGTGTTCTCTTCTTGTCGGTCAAGCATAGGTATAATTGATAGAATGAAAAGAACTGCTAATATAATTAACCAATTTCCTTGTATAAATTTACTTTTTAGACATCTGCAAGTACTGATTTTTTTTATGAACAAGGATACGTGGTTTTCAACTTCAACATTTTGGGAAAAAAACTGCTTCCATAAATCCCTTGTAATAGTCGAATTTTTTAAGGTGATAAAAACACTTAAAAGCCCTGCTACATCGGCTGCTATAATCATCACTATATAACTAAGAATTCGGTTGCAATCTTGAGCGTGCCACAGGAGAAATCTGTGACTAAACAGTTTGAAGTAACCAAATGTAATAAACACTGAATTAAAAAATATCCATATATAATGTTGTTTCGTCTGTACAAAAGTGTTAGTTTGAAAATTATAATTCGGAATTATAAAAAAATAATGTAATACATTTATAAGCGGTTGAAAAAATGAAATTGATCTTCTACTCAAGTCAGAGGACATGTTTTTAATAACTAGAAAATAACCGACGGTTATTAGTAAGTAAGTAAGCTCTTGGTATAATGTACTGTTGCCACCCCATTAATTGATTAAAAGATATCATTGATACACGGTGAAATTTGTAAATTTAAATTTGGAGAAGTTTATATTATTTTATTAAATAGCATGTAACCAGGTGCAAGGAGAGCGCTTTCTAGCAAAGCCATTATTTAAGACAGCGATAAAGAGGCTGTTTGAGTTCAAGTTAGAATTCAAATAACTGGTCAAGTGCAAGTTGGACTTGCGCAATTAGTGTTCCGTACGTTGATTGCTTTTAAAACAAAAAAAAATGTTACGGAGGTATAAAATGATCAATGACTTCACAAAACACACCCCAAATGAGTTTTCGACAAAGTTTTCTTGCGATCTTTATTGAAAACCGATGACCTTCAAATTTTTGTTTATTATTTAATTAAAGTAAATCCCAAGATATAAGATCCTGCCTTTTTGTTTTTTCAGTGGGGCAGTAAACGACCCTATTATGGTTTTGTGCATAGTTGCCAGGTATTAGGATAAACGTATTTTTATTTTACCTGCCTTGTATACCGCCCTCACTTGCACCTGCAATCATATTGGATCTATTTTTACTATCTGGTAATCCGGTTTGGAGCCCTTAAAGTATCTGATAATATAGGCCTAATGACCACAGGTCCCCATTATGATACTTTTTATTATTTTTATTTTTAGTTTTACTTACAACGTAACGGTTCTATTTCAATTATGTGGCGTCCGTGGGAAAATTGCAATAGTGGCTATCTCAAGAGAAAACATTTACCACTTGACGCTAAACAAATAGTGAAAAATGTTTACGATAGTTTGGTAAAAAGAAATTTGAATAAACAAAGTGCTTTGCAAGAATCCAGTGAACTACCAAAAACCCCAATTTCTACGATTAAGGGTATTGTAGGAAAACCATCACTCAGGAACAGGAAAAAACGGAAAGATTTTCAAATGCATCATGTAGACCAGGGGTGCTCAAACGGTCGATCGCGATCGACAAGTCGATCGCGAGTGCTTTTTGAGTCGATCTCGAGAAAAAAAATTCCGATATAGAACTATTCACCGATTTTGTTTTAGGTACCTAAAACAAAATGTAATGAATATACTGCTAAAATTTATTCGATCCACAATTAGGCCAGAATAACCCCCTCATCACTTTCTTTTATCGTAATAACCCCCTGCTAGCGGCAAAAGGCGGCTTTATCAAAGGAACGCGCGGTACTTGTCAAAGAAAAGCCGCGTTTTTTATTCCCGCCGATTTTTCTAGAAACTTCGGGCGGCGTGTTTGACGGGAACATTCGAGACTTCGTTCGCGCCGATATAAATGTTGCGCCTGCAGGAATAGGAGTCAGTCTGAGTTGTAACTTGGAGGCGATACATCGATACAAAGTTTATTAATAAATAGTCCAAAATGAGTGCGGCGAAGAAAAGTAAAACTTATCATTTTAATAACGATTGGGAGGAAGAATTTTTCTTTTGTATGGTAAAGGATAAGTGCATTTGTCTCATTTGCCGTGCGTCAATTGCAATACCTAAGCGTGGGAACTTAGAGAGGCATCATAAAACGGTTCATAAAAACTATGAAAAGGATTTTCCGTCACAGAGTGAATTAAGAAAACGAAAAGTACGTGATTTGATAACTTGTTTGAAAAAAGAACAAACCATGTTCACAAGACCAGCCAAACAATCAAAAGCTGCAACGATCGCGTCATTTAAAATATCTCATATATTGACGGAACACAAGAAACCATTTAATGATGGATTGGTTGTGAAGGAAGCATTTATTGAAGCTTGTGAGACTTTATTTGGCGATTTTAAAAATAAAACAGAGATTATGTCTGCTATTAGAGAACTTCAGTTATCTCGTCCGACTGTCACAAGGCGTGCTGAAGTCATGAGTCAGGACATGGCAGATAAACTAAAACATGATATCATGGAATGTACATACTTTTCTTTACAGTTCGACGAATCCAGCGATATGACAGACCCTGCCCAGCTGTGTATTTTTATTCGAATGGTATTCAATGACATGTCGGCTAAGGAAGAGTTTTTGACAATGATTCCTCTGAAAGGAAAGACCCGTGGCGAAGATATATATGACGTTTTCTTCAATTTTGTAACAAACTACAAGCTACCAATATATAAACTAGTGTGCATTACAACCAATGGAGCACCAGCAATGACTGGAAACGAAAACGGTTTTGTGGCATTGTGTCGAGCTAATGATGATTTCCCTTCATTTTTCTCCTTCCATTGCATTATACATCAACAAGTTTTGTGTTGAAAAGTTCTAAACATGGAGGAGATTATGGGTATTGCAATAAAAATTGTGAATTCTATCCGTGCACGTAGCTTGCAACGACGGCTCTTTAAATTGCAGTTGAACACAATGATTTAATTCTTCACACGGACGTCAGGTGGTTGAGTCGCGGAAAATTCCTGGAAAGGTTTCAAGAATTATTGCCCAAAATAACAGCTTTTCTGGACGAAAGAGGTGATGACACTCAGATGCTGAAAAACGGAAAATGGCATTTAAACACCATTAATTTTGGAGCTTCAAGGTAAAGGAAAAACTATTATTGAGATGATTAGTGCAATAAACGCATTCAAAAGTAAATTGCAATTTATGATAGATCAACTGAAAAGAAAGGATCTGAAAAATTTTCCGTCTTTGAAAGCAAGGATTCCTCAGTTGAATTATGATATTTATGAGGCAGAATTATCAAATATTTTGGGCCAATTCGAAATACGTTTTTATGATTTCAGTAAATTGGCAAATATCGCATCATTTATGAGTTATCCTTTTTCGTGTAAAAACATTGAGGAATTAGCTACTGAAATAGCAAGTCAGTTTAACATGGACCCATGTTCTGTTGAAAATGAGTTAGTGCAGATTATATCAGATATACATCTCAAAGCCACAGCATCTGATACAAAATTCTGGTGTTTTATATCTGAAGATAAATATCCGAATCTAAGGCAAATCGCCCTTCAACTGACGGCAATGTTTGGGTCAACTTACTTGTGCGAGTCTGCATTTTCTGAAATGAAGATAATTAAGTCAAAATATCGCAATCGACTAACTGACGAACATATGTCATCATGCTTGCGATTAGCACTCGGTAATTACGTATCATCTTATGAAAAGTATGCTGAGGACATGCAGTGCCACGCTTCAACATTCAAAGTCACTCTTTAGTTAAGTTTAGACACTAGAACTCGTTTATTTTGTAAGAACCAATAAACTCGCAATTTTGAATAATTATGAGTTTTTTCATTGAAATTTTAGAGCAGACCTACACTTACCTTGACTAAAAAAATGCATATTGTGCGGAAAACTAATATCTATGTCACGATACACCCTACCTAGACGACAATCCTGCATCACACTTACTTGCAGCCTCTCAGAGTCGATCGATCATAGTCTAACAATATTGAGGTAGATCGCCAGCAGTTCAAGTTTGAGCACCCCTGATGTAGACGATTGTGAAAAAAAACGTCATCAGGAGAAAAATATATTCTATGTATGAAGAGCAGTTGGTGCCGACACTAGACAAAATAAAATTAAGACTGGTGCAGGACGGGACCAATATACATTGTGGCCGATCAACTCCTCACAGAATTCTCTTAAGAATGGGATTCACATTCCGAAAAATCAACAAAAGGCAAGTAGTGATGGAGTCACAAAGATTACGAATCTTGCGACATATTTATTTACAAGAAATTAAAAAGTATCGATCAGTAATTTATCTTGACGAAACATGGTTCGATACCCATGACACTGTGCAAAAAGGGTGGGTTGATAGCAGTACAAAATGTCAGACTAACGCACCTTCAAATAAAGGTAAACGAATAACCATTTTGCATGCTGGATCTGAAAAGGGCTGGGTTTCAAATTGTCTACTATTATCTGCAAAAAACATGAAAGATTCTAGTTTGGACTATCACGAAGACACGACCGCAGAACTATTTGAAAATTGGTTTCAAAATTCCCAAATTGCCAAATGTTCCCGAACAGAGTATTATAGTTATGGACAATGCAAGTTACCATAGTCGCCTACTAAATAAGGTTCCTAATGCAGCACACCAAATCGGAAATACAGGAATATATGTTAGAAAATGACATTTATTTTGACTTTAGTTTTAAAAAAGTGATCTTTTGAAGGGAAAAGAGGTGTGAGGCGTCGAAAATGTTCCTGGCTGAAAAATATACGAGATTGGACAGGTCTGGATACCCATACTTTATTAATAATTGCCCAGGATAGGGAAGAATTCGCCGTGATTACAGCCCAACTTCAGTAATGAAGATGGCACTATCAGAAGAAGACTATATGCCTTCTTCCTCTTGCATCTTGGTGTTATTTATATAAGTATAGAGAATAAAAATCCGTAAAAAAAAAAAAAATCGAATTTTTGAAAATTTGAAGTGTAAATCTTTGTCAGTTGTTGATGGTGATCGAAAATTAATTTGTACATTTTAACATTACAAATTCGAGACAACAGATTTACCAATAAAAAGGTCGTTATTAAATTTTGAAAAAACTTACCAATAGCTTAAGCCCCTGAAATATTGCAATAACAGACACAACATATATCTTAAAAGTGGAGGGGCCATCACTGTCGCTTGTAGATGATGGAAAATAAATTCTTATTAAAATCATCACTAAAATACAACCAGAAACATACAAACCCATCAGTGCTAAACGATTTCCAAAGATTTCGTTTATTGTATTTACTATATCATTCATTTTGCAAATTAGTAGTTTGATTTCTTTTATAATATGGTTTAATTCTTGGCCCGATTTATTTTCGCACAAGCGAAGTATCTTGTTAATATCTGTAAAACTCAGTTTTACAATAAGTGCACAATTAACTAACAACATGATCATAATAATTATCATGTTATAATTGTAGGTTTCAACTATGTGTTTAAAAATATCAGTAACAAGCGACTTTGATAAAGCATTGTTAATTATATTCTCTTCTTGTAAAACAAATATATCCATAATTACTGGAGTTAAAACAATTGTTAGTATAATTAACCAATTTCTTTGCATAAAGTTACTTTTTAGACATCTGCACGTACTAAATTTTTGTAAAAACAAGGATACGTGATTTTCAAATTCAATATTTTGGGAAAAAAACCTCTTCCATAAATCCTTTTTGATTGTAGAACTTTTAAAGGTGATTATAACATTTAATAGCCCAGCTACATCAGCTACTAGAATCATAACTATATAACTAAGCATTCGGTTGCAATCGTGAGCTTTCCATAAGAGAAATCTGTGACACAACATTCCGAAATAGCCAAGTAACACAAAAATCAAATTCAAAAATATCCATATGTAACGTTTTTTCGTCTCCACAAACGCGTTAGTTTGAATATTATAATTTGGAAATATACAAAAATAATGTAAAACATTTATAAGCGGTTGAAAAAATAAAATTGATCTGCTTAGATGTGGTGACATGTTTTCGATAGTCGGCAGAAATAGAAACTGATGTTTATGTAACTCACTCTACTCCATTTCATTTAACTTATCAAGTATTTAATCTAAAGTATAAAATTATACAAGACGGAGGCGTTTTTTTTTTAAAAAAAATAGTTTGAAATTCGAAAATACGTAATTTTACGAGTGTTATAATTTCATTTTTTTTAAGCCGCTAAAAGAAAATATTGTTGTATTTGTAAAAAAAATCACTTTCTGAAATTTTTGCAACGGCAAGCCTTAGTTCGATGGAAAGTGTACGAGGCTGGTTTGAAAAGTCCGTGCAAAAATAAAAACTACTTATGTGTTCGGGGTAAACCTTTTTTATTTTTCGACGTAGTCTCCTTTTAGGCTTATACACTTCGTCCAACGATGTTCTAGTTTTTGTTGATCCCTTCCGAATAATAGGATTTGTCCAAGTCTGCAAAATATCCATTAGTGTCTGCAATCACCTCCTCGTTTGAATAAAATCTTTGTTCCGCCAGCCATTTCTTCAAATTGGGGAACAAATAGTAGTCCGAGGGAGCCAAGCCTGGAGAATAGGGGGGATGTGAAACGAGTTGGAATCCTATTTCCATTAATTTTGCGACCACAACTGCTGAGGTGTGTGCTGGTGCGTTGTCGTGATGGAAAAGGACTTTCTTGTGGGCCAATCGCGGGCGTTTTTCTTGCAGCTCGGTTTTCAAACGGTCCAATAACGATGAATAATATTCACCTGTAATAGTTTTTACCCTTTTCCAGATAGTCGATGAGGATTATCCCTTGCGAATCCCAAAAGACAGTCGCCATAACCTTTCCGGCCGAAGGAACGGTCTTCGCCTTTTTTGATGCAGATTCCCCCTTGGTAACCCATTGTTTAGATTGTTGTTTTGGTCTCAGGAGTATAGTAATGTATCTATGTTTCATCCACAGTGACGAAACGAAGCTTAAAGTCTTCCGGATTCTTCTGGAACAGCTGCAAACCATCCTTGCAACACTTCACACGATTCCGTCTTTGGTCAAGCGTGAGCAATCGCGGCACCCATCTTGCGGATAACTTTCTCATGTCCAAATGTTTATGCAAAATATTATGTACCAGTTCAGTCGAGATGCCCACAGCACTAGCAATCTTACGCACCTTAACTCTTCTGTCATCCATCACCATATTATGGATTTGATCAATGATTTCTGGAGTCGTAACCTCCACAGGCCGTCTAGAACGTTCAGCGTCACTTGTGCCCATATGGCCAAGCCGAATATTTTGAAACCACTTATAAACTGTTCTAATCGAAGGTGCAGAGTCACCATAATGTTTATCAAGCTTCTCCTGAGGCGTTTTGCCTTTCATAAAGCAATGCTTAATCACCACACGAAATTCTTTTTCGTCCATTTCTTGAAAATCACTCGACTTCCTTGATTCACACGAATGCCAAACACAAAGAAATAGACCAATATGGCTAAAACTTGGTGTGCGTTCATTCAAGAGATGCTACTAACTAAACATGACCTCGATACGCGCCGGTGGTGCCATCTCTCGGACTTTGCACGGACTTTTCAAACCAGCCTCGTAAAAAGCTATTGGTTCTAAATATCTTGCCCAACGATAATGACGTGAAAAGCCTAACGGAATTAAAACATTAAAAACAAATGTCTTGCTTGTTCTAACAATTTGAGTCTTTTTAGTAGGTAGCTAAGGCCACCTTCGTATTAAAATATAATATATATAAAATGCGACGTCTCTCTGTCTGTCTGTCCGTTAGTGTGCTTATCACTCGAGAACCACTTATCCGATTTACGTGCTTTTTTTTTTAAACATACATATGTTCTCTGACCAGGTTATAGACTATATTTTATTACGTTAGCTAGCATAAGGAATAAGCAGTGATGGTAACAGTTAGAGACCGGATTATATGCATATGCATATTTTCATATGCATTTTGCATATTTAGACCATTCTCACCGATTATTGCATATTTATCTAAAATCTAGTAACGATGCATATTTTCCCTATATTTACGATATTTTCTCGGTATTACTAGGCAATTGAATTGCTCAGGGTATTGTTAATGTCGCCGTCTGGAACCGATCTTATCGCCGGAATATTACCTGCAATAGTCTAAACATCGATTAGGTTATAGTGCCAAGGGAATACCCAAAATTACAACGGTATTTTATTCCTTTGTTTCTTGGTCGGGATATTAAGTGATAAGTAGTTAGTTTCTAAGAATATTTATTTGAGCGTGGATCAAATAAACAATTTTCTCGAAGACGAATTTTTATTTTAAAATAAGATATCAGTTTTAACATTTATTGTTGACGCGCTTGCATCAGTGTAGTCTTTTTTTGCAATTTTTAACGTGTTGTGAATGAGGGTATTAAAAAAATATTTCCTGAATCTTCTGCAGATGAAAGAGTATTTATATTTCTCTCAGATGCTGCTCCCCTATATGATTAAGGCAGCCAAAGTCCTCCAAGTATTTTATCCAAATTTAATTCATGTGACGTGCTTTGCTCACGGAGTCCATCGACTCGCTGAAGAAGTACGATCCACGTTTGGAAATGTAAATAAATTGATTTCATCAGCAAAGAAAGTGTTTCTTAAGACACCTGCTCGCAATAACGCCTATAAAAAAAACTGTCAAATGTGCCTTTACCTCCCGAACCAGTGGTAACTCGATGGGGAAAACAGATTGAAGCTGTACTATTTTACAATGAACATTTTGAGGCCATCAAAGGTGTAATAAATGACTTCGATAGTGCAGAGGCTATGGCAGTTCGTCAATCCAAGGAAGCATTTAACGATTCTGATATTAAAAAGAACATAGCTTTGATTAGTACTCACTTTTCCCACATACCTGCAGGTATTAAAAAGCTTGAAACTCGAGGTTTGGCGTTGACCGAATTAATTCAGTTAATGAATAAAATCCGTCAAATAAACTCCACATTGCCAGATGTATTCCCTCGTAGAGTTAAAGAAAAGTTTGAAAACATTTTGTGCAATAACCCAGGCTTTGCACCTTTGTGTCAAATTGATAGTTTTATTAATGGGACGGGTGAACTTTTGCCAGAAACAATAAGTGCTAACATAGCACCCAAATTCAAATACTGCCCAGTTACCTCAGTGGATGTGGAACGGTCTTTTTCCACTTATAAAAATATTTTAAGTGATCGAAGTCACAATCTTACTACCCAACATTTGGAACAATACCTTATTGTTTACGTGTACAAGAATACAAATGTTAAATAATTTTAAAAAATGTTAAATAATTGTTAATTAAATTTAAATATCGTCGATAACTTGTTAATTTTATGCTGATTTTGAAATAAAAAACTAAAAATTACTACTTTTATTATTATTTAATATTGCATATTTTGACCCTTTTCATGCATATTTTAAGCATTTTTCATGCATATTTCAAGATTTTTATGTTGCATATAATCTGTTCTCTAATTATTTTACTTTTAAACAGGCTATGTTTGTTGAAGAGGTCTCTACTACTACTCTAAAATTGACTGAGTAATATTGTACAGTGTCTGAAAACTTATGCCTAGTCTCCCATTCCAGCTTCATACTGTACGCCTTCTTCCTCTTGCATCTTCCTGTTATTTATATAAGCATAGAGAATAAAAAATCGTAAAAAAATCCAATTTTTGAAAATTCGAGGTGCATATAAAATTTAAATCTGTCAGTTGCAGTTGATGATCGAAAATTAATTTGTACATTTTAACATTACAAATTCGAGACAACAGGTTTACCAATAAAAAGGTCGTTATTAAATTTTGAAAAAACTTACCAATAGCTTAAGCGCCTGAAATATTGCAATAACAGACACAACATATATCTTAATAAAAACCGGTCAAGTGCAAGTTGAACTTGCACAACTAGTGTTCCGTACGTTGATTGTTTTTGAAATAAAAATTTTTGTTAGGGTGTTATAAAAATGATCAGTGACTTCACAAAACACACCCCAAATGAGTTTTTTTTTTCAACAAAGTTTGTTTCCAATCTTTACTGAAAACTGGTGACCTTGAAATTTTGTTTTTTTTTTATATACCAAATAAATTATTAAAGGCAATGCACTCGTGATAATTTTCGTTCAATCTATACCCCGTGGAGAATATTCCCGAATTTTTTCAAAATTTTTGATCAGTAACTTTTCGAGATAAGGTAGTGGGGGGGAAAGAGCGATTTTTTTAAAAGTAATACGAAGAAAAGTGTGCGCAAGTATTACATATATATATATTTTTTTACTCGAGTTTTCACAAGCTTTCATTTGATACCACACTCGATGACCTAGTAAAAAAAATTTTTTTTTCATTTCCGATTTCATCCCTCAAAACGAACCCCTTAAGTTAAAATTTATGTTACGGTGGTATAAAATGATTAGTGACTTCACAAAACACACCCCAAGTGAGTTTTCAACAAAGTTTATTTCCAATCTTTACTGAAATCTGATGATCTTGAAATTTTTGTTTTTTTTATATACCATATAAATTATTAAAGGTAATGCACTCGTGATAATTTTCGTTCAATCAAAAACACCCCGTGAAGAATATTCCAGAGTTTTTTTCGAAATTTTTTTGATAAGTACTTTTCGAGATAAGGCCCGGGACAGCGATTTCTCGCGAATTTTTTAAAATAATACAAAGAAAAGTGCGCGCAAGTATAATATTATATATATATTTTTTACTCGTGGTTTCACAAGCTTTCATTTGACACCACACTCGATGACCTAGTAAAAAAAATTTTTTTCACTTCCGACTTCACCCCCCAAAACTAACCCCTTAAATCAAATTTAATTCTCAAAACTACATGGTTCTGATGAGGCCCATCAATTCCTATATTATTTACCAGATTTCACCTTTCTATGTCAAATAGTTTCGGAGAAAATCGGGTGTGACAGACAGACAGACAGACAGACAGACACCGAAGTGATCTTATAAGTGTTCCGTACGGAACACTAAAAAATGGAGGGGCCATCTCTGTCGCTCGTAGATGATGGAAAATAAATTCTTATTAAAATCATCACTAAAATACAACCAGAAATATACAATCCCATCAGTGCTAAACGATTTCCAAAGATTTCGTTTATTGTATTTACTATATCATTCATTTTACAAATAAGTAGTTTAATTTGAAGGGAAAAGAGGTGTGGGGGGCGTCGAAAATGTTTCTGGCTGAAAAATATACGAGATTGGACAGGTCTGGATACCCATACTTTATTAAGAATTGCTCAGGACAGGGAAGAATTCGCCGTGATTTACAGCCCAACTTCAGTAATGGAGATGGCACTATAAGAAGAAGAACTGTATGCCTTCTTCCTCTTGCGTCGTGGTGGTATTTATATAAGTATAAGAATAAAAATCCGTAAAAAAACGAAATCGCATTTTTGAAAATTTCGAGGTGTAAGACTTTGTCAGTTGTAGATTGGTGATCGGAAAAATTACTTTGTACATTTTAACATTACAAATTCGAGACAACAGGTCGTTATTAAATTTTGAAAAAAACTTACCAATAGTTTTTAAGCGCCTGAAAATATTGCAGTAATAGACGCAACATATATCTTAAAAATGGAGGGGCCATCACTGTCGCTTGTAGATGATGGAAAATAAATTCTTATTAAAATCATCACTAAAATACAACCAGACACGTACAATCCCATCAGTGCTAAACGATTTCCAAAGATTTCGTTTATTGTAATTTACTACATCATTCATTTTGCAAATAAGTAGTTTGATTTCTTTTTATAATATGGTTTAATTCTTGCATGCCCGATTTTTATTTTCGCACAAGCGAAGTAATCTTGTTAATATCTGTAAAACTCAATTTTACAATAAGTGCACAATTAACTAACAACATGGTCATAATAATTATCATGTTATAATTGTAGCTTTCAACTAATGTGTTTAAAAATATCAGTAACAAGCGACTTTGATAAAGCATTGTCAATTTATATTCTCTTCTTGTACAACAAATATATCAAATATATCCATAATTACTGGATTTAAAGCAACGGTTTAGTATAATTAACCATTTTTTTTTGCATAAATTTACTTTTTAGACATCTGCACGTAGTAAATTTTTTTAAAAACAAGGGATACGTGATGTTTCAACTTCAATATTTTGAGAAAAGAAACCGCTTTCCATAAATCTTTTTTGATTGTAGATCCCCGCTACATCGGCTACTAGAATCATAACTATATAACTAAGCATTCGGTTGCAATTGTGAGCTTTCCATAAAGAAATCTGTGACACAACATTCCGAAATAGCCCAGTAACACAAAAATCAAATTCAAAAATATCCATATGTAACGTTTTTTTTCGTCTTCACAAACGCGTTTAGTTTGAATATTAATAATTTGGAAATATACAAAAAATAATGTAAAATATTTTATAAGCGGTTGAAAAAATAAAAATTGATCTGCTTAGATGTGGTGACATGTTTTTTCGATAGCCGGCAGAAATAGAAACTGAATGAAATATTTAATTTAAAGTATAAAATTATACAAGACGGAGGCGTTTTTAAAAGAAAATAGTTTGAAATTCGAAAATACATATAATTTTTTTTGGGAGTGTTTTTTTTTTCGTTTTTTTAAGCCGCTAAAAGAAAATGTTGTATTTGTAAAAAAAAAAAAATCACCTTCTGAAATTTTTGCAACTTCAAGCCTTAGTTCGATGGAAAGTGTAAAAAGCTATTGGTTCTAAATATCTTGCCCAACGATAATGACGTGAAAAGCCTAACGGAATCAAAACATTACAAACAAATGTCTTGCTTGTTCTAATTAAATCCTTTTATTCGGTAGTTAAGGCCACCTTTGTATTAAATATAATATATACATATATATACATTATATATATATATAGAATATATATATATAAATATATATATATATATATATATAATATATATATATATATATATATATATGTAATATAAAATGCAGCGTATCTTTGTCCTTTAGTATGCTTATCACTCGAGAACCACTTATCCGATTTACGTGTTTTTTTTTTAAACATACATATGTTCTCTAGCCGGGTTATAGGCTATATTTTATTACGTAAGCTAGCATCAGGAATAAGCAGTGACGGTAATAGTGAATCAAGTCGGAAAAAAATTTGCGCTTAAATTAAATATGGAACAATATCATATAGCCAAGAATATCTACAATATCTGTGAAGTGCAACGTCTCTCTGTCTGTCTGTCTGTCCGTTAGTACGCTTATTACTCCAGACCAACTTATCCGATTTACGGTTTTTTTTTTTTTAATTCATACATTTGTTCTCCTGGCCAGGTTATCTATAATCTTCTGTAATATATAAAACTAGCCGTGCCCGCGGCTCCGCTCGCGTGTACTTGATTCGCCTTTATCGTCACTGTTTATTCGTTTTTGTTTATATTATTATATAGCTCTGCGGCAAAAATCACGATCTTATATTTTGGGACAGGCTTATACCAGATAAATTATTAAAGATAATGCACTCGTGATAATTTTCATTCAATCTACACCTTATGGAGCATATTCCAGAACTTTTTCGAAATTTTTTGATTAATACTTTTAGAGATAGGAAGGGGGGCAGCGATTTTTTTGCAATTTTTTTTAAAAATAATATAAATAATAATAAAGAAAAGTTTTCGCGAGTATTACTTCATATATATTTTTGAATTCGTGTTTTAACAAGCTTTCATTTGACAGCTCATTCGATGACCTTGAAAAAAATTTTCAAATAAGATTTTTTTTTTTTAAATATGTTTTAAATGTTAACATTATTTTTTATCGGGGTTAAATGGACCACTGATGAAAACTACGGCGTCTCCTTGTCTGCAGGATAACTTCACAAAAAATAATCCAAATAAAAATTAATCTGGTAAAATAATGGAGTAGTTAAAAATTTGTCGAAGGGTTGAAGCTACGGTGTTTCAAACTTTGGAATGCAATTTTCGCCCAAAAATTTTTTTTATGTTTAATTATTTATGAAAAATTGTCCATTAGAAAAATTCACTCCTCTCGACGTTTTGTAAAAAAAGGAATTATTAGGTTTTAAAAAAAAAGTTAAAAAATTTTAAAAATTGACTGAGTAATATTGCAGACAGTGTCTGAAAACTTACGGCTAGTCCTCTCTCCCATTCCAGCTTCGTGTTATTTATATAAGTATTTATAAAAATCCGTAAAAACGGCAAGCCTTAGTTCGATGGAAAGTGTAAAAACTTATTGGTTCTAAATATCTTGCCCACCGATAATGATGTGAAAAGCCTAACGGTCTCAGACAGTGTCTGAAAACTTACGACTAGTCTCCCATTCCAGCTTCGTACTGTATGCCATGAAAGTAAACGTTAACAAAACGAAAGTAATGGTCATTTCAAGAACACCCGGGTTGCAAACAGATATTCGTGTTTACGATCAATTGACAAACGAGTAAACAAATTTAAATAGTTAGGGTGTTGGATAAACTAATGATTTGAATCCTGAAGTTGAGGTACGAGTTCGCATTGAAATGGCTACAGCGGCTTTGTCAAAATGAGATACCTCCTCACAGAAACTCAACCTTTTCTTTGGATACTCGTCATCGTTTTGTAAAGATCTATATATATCCAGTGCTTTTATATGGAATTGAGGCCTGGACCTTGGGAGTATGATCAATGAATCGTTTGGAGTCTTTCGAATTATGGGTCATGCGCAGAATATTGAAGATCTCTTGGACAGAGCGTGTTACTAATGAAGATGTAATTCGTCGAATGGGTAGAGAAAGAGAACTATTGTCATTTATTAAAAGACAAAAACTCGTTTACTTGGGACATGCTTATAGGGGTCCACGTTACTCACTGCTCCGGTTTGTTGATGGAAGGGAAAATTGAAGGGAAAAGAGGTGTGGGGCGTCGAAAATGTTTCTGGTTGAAACATATACGAGATTGGACAGGTCTGGATACCCATACTTTATTAAAAAATTGCCCAGGATAGGGAAGAATTCGATGTGATTACAGCCCAACTTCAGTAATGGAGATGGCACTGTAAGAAGAAGACTGTATGCCTTCTTCCTCTTGCATCTTGGTGTTATTTATATAAGTATAGAGAATAAAAATCCGTAAAAAAATCGAATTTTTGAATTCATTAGTAACACGCTCTTGGAAAGAGCGTGTTACTAATGAAGAGGTACTTCGTCGCATGGGTAGAGAAAGAGAACTATTAACCTCATTTATTAAAAGACAAAAAACTCGTTACTTGGGGCATATTTATAGGGGTCCACGTTACTCACTGCTCCGGTTTGCTGATGGAAGGAAAAATTGAACGGAAAAGAGGTGTGGGGCGTCGAAAATGTTTTCTGGCTGAAAAATATACGAGATTGGACAGGTCTGGATACCCATACTTTATTAAGAATTGCTCAGGGACAGGGGAAGAATTCGCCGTGATTACAGCCCAACTTCAGTAATGGAGATGGCACACTAAGAAGAAGACTGTATGTCTTCTTCCTCTTTGCGTCGTGGTGGTATTTTAATAAGTATAGAGAATTAAAAATCCGTAAAAAAATCGAATTTTTGAAAATTCGAGGTGTAAGTCTTTGTCAGTTGTAGATGGTGATCGAAAATTACTTTGTACTTTTAACATTACAAATTCGAGAACAACAGGTCGTTATTAAATTTTGAAAAAAACTTACCAATAGTTTAAGCGCCTGAAATATTGCAGTAATAGACGCAACATATATCTTAAAAATGGAGGGGCCATCACTGTCGCTTGTAGATGATGGAAAATAAATTCTTATTAAAATCATCACTAAAATACAACCAGACACGTACAATCCCATCAGTGCTAAACGATTTCCAAAGATTTCGTTTATTGTATTTACTACATCATTCATTTTGCAATAAGTAGTTTGATTTCTTTTATAATATGGTTTTAATTCTTGGCCCGATTTATTTTCGCACAAGCGAAGTATCTTGTTAATATCTGTAAAACTCAATTTTACAACAAGTGCACAATTAACTAACAACATCGTCATAATAATTATCATGTTATAATTGTAGCTTTCAACTATGTGTTTAAAAATATCAGTGACAAGCGACATTTGATAAAACATTGTCAATTATATTCTCTTCCTTGTACAACATAATATATCAAATATATCCATAATTACAGGATTTAAAACAACTGTTTTAGTATAATTAACCAATTTTTTTTGCATAAATTTACTTTTTAGACATCTGCACGTACTAAATTTTTTTTAAAAACAAGGATACGTGATGTTTCAACTTCAATATTTTGGGAAAAGAAGCGCTTCCCATAAATCCTTTTTGATTGTAGAATTTTTGAAGGTGATTATAACATTTAAGATCCCTGCTACATCGGCTACTAGAATCATAACTATATAACTAAGCATTCGGTTTGCAATCGTGAGCTTTCCATAAGAGAAAATCTGTGATACAACATTCCGAAATAGCCAAGTAACACAAAAATCAAATTAAAAAATATCCATATGTAATGTTTTTTTTTTTTTCGTCTCCACAAACGCGTTAGTTTGAATATTATAATTTGGAAATATACAAAATAATGTAAAACATTTATAAGCGGTTGAAAAAATAAAATTGAACTGCTTAGATGTGGTGACATGTTTTCGATAGCCGGCAGAAATAGAAAACTGATGTTTATGTAACCTGACCTCTACCCCATTTCATTTAACTTATGAAATATTTAAATTTAAAGTATAAAATTATACAAGACGGAGGCGTTTTTAAAAGAAAATAGTTTGAAATTCGAAAATACGTAATTTTACGAGTTTTTGTTTTTTCGTTGTTGTTTTTGAGCCGCTAAAAGAAATTTTTGTATTTGTAAAAAAAAACACCTTCTGAAATTTTTTGCAACGGCAAGCCTTAGTTCGATGGAAAAAGTGTAAAAAAGTTATTGGTTCTAAATATCTTGCCCACCGATAATGATGTGAAAAGCCTAACGGTCCTCAGACAGTGTCCCCCTGAAAACTTACGACTAGTCGCCCATTCCAGCTTCCGTAACTGTTTATGCCATGAAAGTAAACGTTAACAAAACGAAGTAATGGTCATTTCAAGAATTCGGTTGCAAACAGATATTCGTGTTTACGATCAATTGATAGAACAAATAAACAAATTTAAATATTTAGGGTGTTGGATAACTATGATTTGAATCCTGAAGTTGAGGAACGAGTTCGCATTGAAATGGCTACAGCGGCTTTTGTCAAAAAATGAGATACCTCCTCACAGACTCAACCTTTTTCTTTGGATACTCGTCATCGTTTTGTAAAGAATCTATATATATCCAGTGCTTTTATATGGAATTGAGGCCTGGACCTTGGGAGTATGATCAATGAATCGTTTGGGAGTCCTTTCGAATTATGGGTCATGCGCAGAATATTGAAGATCTCTGTGGACAGAGCGTGTTACTAATGAAGATGTTAATTCGTCGAATGGGTAGAGAAAGAGAACTATTGTCATTTATTAAAAGACAAAAACTCGTTACTTGGGACATGCTATATAGGGGTCCACGTTACCTCACTGCTCCGGATTGTTGATGGAAGGGAAAATTGAAGGAAAAAGAGGTGTGGGGCGTCGAAAATGTTTTCTGGTTGAAACATATACGAGATTGGACAGGTTCTGGATACCCATACTTTATTAAAAATTGCCCAGGAATAGGGAAGAATTCGATGTGATTACAGCCCAACTTACCAGTAATGGGAGATGGCACTGTAAGAAGAAAGACTGTATGCCTTCTTCCTCTTGCATCTTTTTGTGTTAATATATATAAGTATAAGATAATAAAAATTCCGTAAAAAAAATCAAATTTTTGAATTCATTAGTAAAACACGCTCTTGGAAAGAGCGTGTTTTACTAATGAAGAGGTACTTCGTCGCATGGGTAGAGAAAAGAGAACTATTATCATTTTATTAAAAGACAAAAAACTCGTTACTTGGGACATATTTATAGGGGTCCCACGTTTTACTCATTGCTCCGGTTTTGCTGATGGAAGGAAAAATTGAAGGGAAAAGAGGTGTGTGGGGCGTCGAAAATGTTTTTTAGCTTTTCTGGCTGAAAATATACGAGATGGACAGGTCTGGATACCCATACTTTATTAAGAATTGCCCCAGGATAGGGAAGAATTCGCCGTGATTACAGCCCAACTTCAGTAATGGAGATGGCCTAACTATAAGAAGGAGACTGTACATATGCCTTCTTCCTCTTGCATCGTAAGTGGTATTTAATAAGTATAGAGAATAAAAATCCGTAAAAAAAATCGAATTTTGAAAATTCGAGGTGTAAGTCTTTGTCAGTTTTTTGTAATGGTGATCGAAAATTACTTTTTTTATACATTTAACATTACAAATTCGAGACAACCAGGTTATATCAGTACAAAGGTCGTTATTAAATTTTGAAAAAACTTACCAATAGCTTAAGCGCCTGAAAAATTGCAGTAATAGACCGCAACATATATCTTAAAACTGGAGGGGCCAATCACTGTCGCTTGTAAGATGATGAAAATAAATTCTTATTAGCAATCATCACTAAAATACAACCAGACACGTACAATCCCATCAGTGCTAAACGATTTCCAAAGATTTCGTTTATTGTATTTACTACATCATTCATTTTGCAAAATAAGTAGTTTGATTTCCTTTTATAATATGGTTTAATTCTTGGCCTGATTTATTTTCGCACAAGCGAAGTATCTTGTTAATATCTGTAAAACTCAATTTTACAATAAGTGCACAATTAACTAACAACATCGTCATAATAATTTATCATGTTAATAATTGTGGCATTCAACTATGTGTTTTAAAATATCAGTGACAAGCGACTTTGATAAAACATTGTCAATTATATTCTCTTCTTGTACAACATATATATTAAATATATCCATAATTACTGGGATTTAAAACAACTGTTAGTATAATTAACCAATGTTTTTTTTTGCATAAACCTTTACTTTTTTAGACATCTGCACGTACAAATGTTTTTTTTTAAAAACAAGGATACGTGCTGTTTCAACTTCAATATTTTGGGAAAAGAACCGCTTCTATAAATCCTTTTTGATTGTAGAATTTTTGAAGGTGATTATAACCATTTAAGAATCCCTGCTACAATCGGCTACTAGAATCATAACTATATAACTAAGCATTCGGTTGCAATCGTGAGCTTTCCATAAGAGAGATCCTGTGATACAACATTCCGAAAAATAGCCAAGTAACACAAAAAATTAAATTAAAAAATATCCATATGTAATGTTGTTTTTTTCGTCTTCACAAACGTGTTAGTTTGAATATTATAAATTTGGAAATATACAAAAATTAATGTAAAAAACATTTATAAGCGGTTGAAAAAATAAAATTGATCTGC
>CM032446.1:13534967-13572476 GCA_019049505.1 Pachyrhynchus sulphureomaculatus
AGTTATTGGTTTTAAATATCTTGCCCACCGATAATGACGTGAAAAGCCTAAACGGTCTCAAACAGTGTCTGAAAACTTACGACTAGTCTCCTATTCCAGCTTCGCACTGTATGCCATGAAAGTAAACGTTAACAAAACGAAAGTAATGGTCATTTCAAGAACACCCGGATTGCAAACAGATATTCGTGTTTACGATCAATTGATAGAACAAGTAAACAAATTTAAATATTTAGGGTGTTGGATAACTAATGATTTGAATCCTGAAGTTGAGGTACGAGTTCGCACTGAAATGGCTACAGCGGCTTTTGTCAAAATGAGATACCTCCTCACAGACTCAACCTTTTCTTTGGATACTCGTCATCGTTTTGTAAAGGTCTATATATATCCAGTGCTTTTATATGGAGTTGAGGCCTGGACCTTGGAAGTATGATCAATGAATCGTTTGGAGTCTTTCGAATTATGGGTCATGCGCAGAATATTGAAGATCTCTTGGACAGAGCGTGTTACTAATGAAGATGTAATTCGTCGAATGGGTAGAGAAAGAGAACTATTGTCATTTATTAAAAGACAAAAACTCGTTACTTGGGACATGCTTATAGGGGTCCACGTTACTCACTGCTCCGGTTGCTGATGGAAGGAAAAATTGAAGGGAAAAGAGGTGTCATTTTTTGACAATGTTACATTTACAGGAACCTGACAGTTGTTTGAAATATATGTGGTTGGTAGCTCCACCAAGTTGGACCTTGAAAAAATAAGAAAAAATATTGTATCCATCTTCAGTATTCTGACACAAATAATTCCTAAAACTCAATACATTTCTTCATTAAAATTTTAAAATTATATAATAAATACTGACCTTATTCAGCAACAATCATACTTGGTCTCATGCCACCCCTTAAAATCATACTCCAATTCCATATTTTCATATTCAGTGCACTTATTGTACTTTTTCGGAGTTAAAGTCTTCATTTCTTTACATTTTTTCCTACATGATTCATTCGTTTCACTCCTAGACCTCCTCCTTGGGGAACTCTTTTCACATGTGGCACACCAAGAGCTATACGAGTATTTACAGTACTTTTCTTTAGTTTCAGGGACATTACAAACAAATGTCTTGCTTGTTCTAACAATTTTAAATCCTTTTACTCGGTAGTTAAGGCCACCTTTGTATTAAATATAATATATACATATATATATACATTATATATATATATATATATATATATATATATATATATATATATATATATAATATATATATATATATATATATAATGCAGCGTATCTCTGTCCTTTAGTATGCTTATCACTCGAGAACCACTTATCCGATTTACGTGTTTTTTTTAAAACATACATATGTTCTCTAGCCAGGTTATAGGTTATATTTTATTACGTAAGCTAGCACCAGGAATAAGCAGTGACGGTAATAGTGAATCAAGTCGGAAAAAGTTTGCGCTTAAATTAAATATGGAACAATATCATATAGCCAAGAATATCTACAATATCTGTGAAGTGCAACGTCTCTCTGTCTGTCTGTCTGTCCGTTAGTACGCTTATTACTCGAGACCAACTTATCCGATTTACGTTTTTTTTTTTTAATTCATACATTTGTTCTCTGGCCAGGTTATCTATAATCTTCTGTAATATATAAAATTAGCCGTGCCCGCGGCTCCGCTCGCGTGTACTTGATTCACCTTTATCGTCACTGCTTATTCGTTTTGTTTATATTATTATATAGCTCTGCGGCAAAAATCACGATCTTATATTTTGGGGACAGGCTATACCAGATATAAATTATTAAAGATAATGCACTCGTGATAATTTTCATTGAATCTACACCTTATGGAGCATATTCCAGAACTTTTTCGAAATTTTTTGATTAATACTTTTAGAGATAGGGGGTAGGGGGCAGCGATTTTTTGCAATTTTTTTAAAAATAATATAATAATAATAAAAAAAGTTTTCGCGAGTATTACGTCTATAATATATATAAAATGCAACGTGTCTCTGTCTGTCTGTCTGCCCGTTAGTGCGCCGATCACTGAAGAACCACTTATCCGATTTACGTACTTTTTTTTTTAAACATACATATGTTCTATGGCCAGGTTATAGGCTATATTTTATTACGATAGGTAGCATAAGGAATGAGCAGTGACGTAAAATAGTGAATGATATCGGAAATAAGTTTGCCGCTAGCGCATGCCTTTGCAATACACAGCCTAAACCATTAAATATGGAACAATATTATGTAGCAAAGAATATCTGTAATGCATAATCTATAATATATATAAAATGCAATGTCTCTCTGTCTGTCTGTCTGTCCATTAGTGCGTTTATCACGCGGGAACCACTTATCCGATTTATCTGTCTTTTTTTAAATTCATACATATATTCTTTGGCCAGGTTATATAATAATAATAATAATCTATATCTATAATATATATAAAATGCAATGTTTGCCTGTCTGTCTGTCTGTCCGTTAAAGCGCTTATCCCTCGAGAACCACTTATCCGATTTACGTGATTTTTTTAAATTCATACATATGTTCTCTGACCAAGTTATAGGTATATATTTTATTACATCTATAATATATATAAAATGCAACGTATCTCTGTCTGTCTGTCTGTCTGTCCGTTAGTGCGCTTATCACTGGAGAACCACTTATCCGATTTTCGTACTTTTTTTTTTAAAATATACGTATGTTCTCCGGCCAGGTTATAGGCTATACTTTATTACGATAGGTAGCATAAGGAATGAGCAGTGACAATAATAGTAAATGAAGTCGGACAAGTTTGCCGCTAGCGCGTTCTCTTGCAATACACAGTCCAAACCATTAAATATAGAACAATATTATGTAGCAGAGAATAACTAAAATATATATAAAATGCAATGTCTCTCTGTCCGTCTATCTGTCTGTCTGTCTGTCCGTCCGTTAGTGTGCTTATCAGTGGAGAACCACTTATCCGATTTACGTACTTTTTTTTAAAACATACGTGTGTTCTCTTGCCAGGTTATAGGATATATTTTATTAGGTGACATAAGGAATAAGCAGTGACGATAATAGTGAATCAAGTCGGAGAAAAGTTTGCCGCTAGCGCGTTCTCTTGCAATACACTCCCTAAAGCATTAAATATGGAACAATATCATGTAGCAAAGAATACAATATATATATAATGCAACGTCTCTCTGTCTGTCCGTTAGTTCGCTTATCACTCGAGAACCACTTATCCGATTTACGTGTTTTTATAAATTTATACATATGTTCTATATAATTCGATATAAGCCTAGATAATGGGAGATAAGGTGAGATAATGGGAGATAAGGAGAAATAATGGGAGATAAGTCGAGATAAGCCTCGATAATGGGAGATAAGGTGAGATAATGGGAGATAAGTATAAATAATGGGAAATAAGGAGAGATAATGTGAGATAGGCAGAGATAAGTCTAGATAATGGGAGTTATGGTGAGATAATGGGAGATAAGGAGAAATAATGTGAGATAAGAAGAAATAATGGGAGATAAGTCGAGATAAGCCTAGATAATGGGAAATAAGGTGAGATAATGGGAGATAAGGAGAAATAATGGGAGATAAGGAGAAATAATGGGAGATGAGCAGAGATAAGCCTAGATAATGGAAATTATGTAGAGATAATGGGAAATAAGGAGAAATATTGGGAGATAAGGATAAATATTGGGAGATATTTTATTACGTTGGGTCACATAAGGAATAAGCAGTGACGAAAGTAGTGAATCAATTCCACGCGAGCGGAGCCGCTGGCCCGGCTAGTCATATATATTTTTGAATTCGTGTTTTAACAAGCTTTCATGTGACAGCTCATTCGATGACCTTGAAACAAATTTTTAAATTATAAGATTTTTTTTTTAAATATGTTTTAAATATTAACATTATTTTTTATCGGGTCAAATGGACCACTGATGAAAACTACGGCGTCTCCTTGTCTGCAGGATAACTTCACAAAAAATAATCCAAATAAAAATTAATCTGGTAAAATAATCTAGTAGTTAAAAATTGTCGAAGGGTTGAAACTACGGTGTTTCAAACTTTGGAATGCAATTTTCGCCCAAAAATTTATGTTTAATTATCTATGCGAAAAATTGTCCATTAGAAAAATTCACTCCTCTCGACATTTTGTAGAAAAAGGAATTATTAGGTTTTAAAAAAAAAGTTAAAAAATATAAAAAAATTTCTGAGTAATATTGCAGACAATGTCTGAAAATTTACGGCTGGTCTCCCATTCCAGCTTCGTGTTATTTATATAAGTATTTATAAAAATCCGTAAAAAAAATCGAATTTTTGAAAATTCGAGGTGTAAATCTTTGTCAGTTGTAGATGTGGTGATCGCAAATTAATTTGTACCTTTTAACATTACAAATTCGAGACAATAGGTTTACCAATAAAAAGGTCGTTATTAAATTTTGAAAAAACTTACCAATAGCTTAAGCGCCTGAAATATTGCAGTAATAGACGCAACATATATCTTAAAAATGGAGGGGCCATCACTGTCGCTTGTAGATGATGGAAAATAAATTCCTATTAAAATCATCACTAAAATACAACCAGACACGTACAATCCCATCAGTGCTAAACGATTTCCAAAGATTTCGTTTATTGTATTTACTACTACATCATTCATTTTGCAAATAAGTAGTTTGATTTCTTTTATAATATGGTTTAATTCTTGGCCCGATTTATTTTCGCACAAGCGAAGTATCTTGTTAATATCTGTAAAACTCAATTTTACAATAAGTGCACAATTAACTAACAACATCGTCATAATAATTATCATGTTATAATTGTAGCTTTCAACTATGTGTTTAAAAATATCAGTGACAAGCGACTTTGATAAAACATTGTCAATTATATTCTCTTCTTGTACAACATATATATTAAATATATCCATAATTACTGGATTTAAAACAACTGTTAGTATAATTAACCAATTTTTTTGCATAAATTTACTTTTTAGACATCTGCACGTACTAAATTTTTTTAAAAACAAGGATACGTGATGTTCAACTTCAATATTTTGGGAAAAGAACCGCTTCCATAAATCCTTTTTGATTGTAGAATTTTTGAAGGTGATTATAACATTTAAGATCCCCGCTACATCGGCTACTAGAATCATAACTATATAACTAAGCATTCGGTTACAATCGTGAGCTTTCCAGAGAAATCTGTGATACAACATTCCGAAATAGCCAAGTAACACAAAAATCAAATTAAAAAATATCCATATGTAATGTTTTTTTCGTCTCCACAAACGCTTTAGTTTGACTATTATAATTTGGAAAATATACACAAAATAATGTAAAAACATTTATAAGCGGTTGAAAAAATAAAATTGATCTGCTTAGATGTGGTGACATGTTTTCGATAGTCGGCAGAAATAGAAACTGATGTTTATGTAACTGATTCTACTCCATTTCATTTAACTTATGAAATATTTAATTTAAAATTGTACAAGACGGAGGCGTTTTTAAAAGAAAATAGTTTGAAATTCGAAAATACGTAATTTTACGAGTGTTTTTTCGTTTTTTTTAAGCCGCTAAAAGAAAATGTATTTGTAAAAATAATCACCTTCTGAAATTTTTGCAACGGCAAGCCTGAGTTCGATGGAAAGTGTAAAAAGCTATTGGTTCTAAATATCTTGCCCAACGATAATGACGTGAAAAGCCTAAAGGGTCTCATTGTCTTTATTGATTACCAAGATAGACAAAGCCTCTTTCTTACAATTTTGAAAGTATAAAAAATAATTCCTAATACTGAATGTATACTTATTCTATCTTAACCTAAGCTCTTATACTAGTGTTCCTATATTAACTTAACCTAGGAAATGTGTTTATATATACATGAGTTTCTTAATGCTAGGATTTAAAACTAAGACTAAAACTACCTTAGCCTAAGACTTACGCTAACTTAAACTAGGATGTAACATTTACTTAAACTAGGACTAATTTAAACTCCTCTCGACATTTTGTAGAAAAAGTAGTTATTAAGATTTAAAAACAGAAATTAAAAAATATTAAAAATTGACTAAGTAATATTGCAGACAGTGTCTGAATCTTACGACTAGTTGCCCATTCCAGCTTCGTACTGTATGCCTTCTTCCTCTTGCATCTTGGTGTTATTTATATAAGTATAGAGAATAAAAATCCGTAAAAAAAAATCGAATTTTTGAAAATTCAAGGTGTAAATCTTTGTCAGTTGTAGATGTTAATCGAAAATTAATTTATACATTTTAACATTACAAATTCGAGACAATAGGTTTACCAATAAAAAGGTCGTTATTAAATTTTGAAAAAAACTTACCAATAGCTTAAGCGCCTGAAATATTGCAATAATAGACACAACATATATCTTAAAAATGGAGGGGCCATCACTGTCGCTTGTAGATGATGGAAAATAAATTCTTATTAAAATCATCACTAAAATACAACCAGAAACGTACAATCCCATCAGTGCTAAACGATTTCCAAAGATTTCGTTTATTGTATTTACTATATCATTCATTTTGCAAATAAGTAGTTTGATTTCTTTTATAATACGGTTTAATTCTTGGCCCGATTTATTTTCGCACAAGCGAAGTATCTTGTTAATATCTGTAAAACTCAATTTTACAATAAGTGCACAATTAACTAACAACATGATCATAATAATTATCATGTTATAATTGTAGTTTTCAACTATGTGTTTTAAAAATATCAGTAACAAGCGACTTTGATAAAGCATTGTCAATTATATTCTCTTCTTGTACAACAAATATATCAAATATATCCATAATTACTGGATTTAAAGCAACTGTTAGTATAATTAACCAATTTTTTTGCATAAATTTACTTTTTAGACATCTGCACGTACTAAATTTTTTGAAAACAAGGATACGTGATGTTCAACTTCAATATTTTGGGAAAAGAACCGCTTCCATAAATCCTTTTTGATTGTAGAATTTTTGAAGGTGATTATAACATTTAAGATCCCTGCTACATCGGCTACTAGAATCATAACTATATAACTAAGCATTCGGTTGCAATCGTGAGCTTTCCATAAGAGAAATCTGTGATACAACATTCCGAAATAGCCAAGTAACACAAAAATCAAATTAAAAAATATCCATATGTAATGTTTTTTCGTCTCCACAAACGCGTTAGTTTGAATATTATAATTTGGAAATATACAAAAATAATGGTTTAAAACATTTATAAGCGGTTGAAAAAATAAAATTGATCTGCTTAGATGTGCTGACATGTTTTCGATAGTCGGCAGAAAATAGAAACTGATGTTTATGTAACTCACTGTACTCCATTTCATTTTACTTATGAAATATTTAATTTAAAGTATAAAATTATACAAGACGGAGGCGTTTTTAAAAGAAAATAGTTTGAAATTCGAAAATACGTAATTTTACGAGTGTTTTTTCGTTTTTTTAAGCCGCTAAAAGAAAATGTTGTATTTGTAAAAAAAATCACCTTCTGAAATTTTTGCAACGGCAAGCCTTAGTTCGATGGAAAGTGTAAAAAGCTATTGGTTCTAAATATCTTGCCCAACGATAATGACGTGAAAAGCCTAACGGAATGAAAACATTACAAACAAATGTCTTGCTTGTTCTAACAATTTTAAATTCTTTTAGTCGGTAGTTAAGGCCACCTTTGTATTAAATAAATATATATATATATATATATATATATATATATATATATATATATATATATATATATATATATTAATTTCTTGGGCTTTATGGTTCTTTTATTTCAAGGATAGAGAAATTACATCACGTTTTAGTTAGAGGTTTATTGAAAACGTTTCGCCTAATTTGTAGGCTTCTTCAGTTCATCTAAAAATTGAAATTTTCGATCAATATACATTTTCCTCCCTTCTTTTATGATTTTAAATTTTGATTTTACAGGATTGTTTTGGATGTTCAATAGGAAGCACAAATTTTTTAATTATGAATATACAAAATTCTTAAACTTACAATACAATGTAGAAGGTGAAATAATAAAAATACACACAAAAATATATGTAAAAACTTACATGTGTGGGTTGAAACGAAGGTACACTTAACATTCTTTAAAAGGTATTACTAAGGGACGGTCACATTTTGTAAAATAATTTTAGACATGTATAGGGAACGAAAGTCATTCTTTGGTTTGTTTATGTGTTTTTATTTATTAACTGCTATTGAGTTATTATGAGAAGAGTCCGAAATAAATATGACTCAGACCCCTAACGTCGCTTTTGCCATTTATATTGTTTTTCTCTTTATTAATACAAATCATTTCATGGATTGATCTTTTAAAATAATTTGATTCTTTTTTTAAGATTCTTGTATTTTTTTTAAAATCAAAAGAGTGTTTGGTTTGTAAAATGTGTTTTGATAGAGCTGTTGGGTTATTCTTATCATACTTATGGCCATTCAGTCTAGTTTCTAGATGTTTAGTCATGCCTATATAGCAGCCGTTGCATTTTGACAAGGAATGAAATATATCAGGTTTGATTGTTTCAGTAGTAGTGTTTTTGGATTCTAGGGGGGTAAAAAGGTGTTTTAATGAGTTATGCGTTTTGTGGCAAACAGTTAAATTACGTTTTTTGAGGACTGCCTTAATTTTTTCTGAAAGTCCTTGAATATATGGCATGGATATGTACGAGGCTGGTTTGAAAAGTCCGTGCAAAAATAAAAACTACTTATGTGTTTGGGGTAAACCTTTTTTATTTTTCGACATAGTCTCCTTTTAGGCTTATACACTTCGTCCAACGATGTTCTAGTTTGTTGATCCCTTCCGAATAATAGGATTTGTCCAAGTCTGCAAAATATCCATTAGTGTCTGCAATCACCTCCTCGTTTGAATAAAATCTTTGTCCCGCCAGCCATTTCTTCAAATTGGGGAACAAATAGTAGTCCGAGGGAGCCAAGTCTGGAGAGTAGGGGGGATGTGAAACGACTTGGAATCCTATTTCCATTAATTTTGCGACCACAACTGCTGAGGTGTGTGCTGGTGCGTTGTCGTGACGGAAAAGGACTTTCTTGTGGGCCAATCGCGGGCGTTTTTCTTGCAGCTCGGTTTTCAAACGGTCCAATAACGATGAATAATATTCACCTGTAATAGTTTTTACCCTTTCCAGATAGTCGATGAGGATTATCCCTTGAGAATCCCAAAAGACAGTCGCCATAACCTTTCCGGCCGAAGGAACGGTCTTCGCCTTTTTTGGTGCAGATTCCCCCTTGGTAACCCATTGTTTAGATTGTTGTTTGGTCTCAGGAGTATAGTAATGTATCCATGTTTCATCCACAGTGACGAAACGACGCTTAAAGTCTTCCGGATTCTTCTGGAACAGCTGCAAACCATCCTTCACACGATTCCGTTTTTGGTCAAGCGTGAGCAATCGCGGCACCCATCTTGCGGATAGCTTTCTCATGTCCAAATGTTTATGCAAAATATTATGTACCCGTTCAGTCGAGATGCCCACAGCACTAGCAATCTCACGCACCTTAACTCTTCTGTCATCCATCACCATATCATGGATTTGATCAATGATTTCTGGAGTCGTAACCTCCACAGGCCGTCCAGAACGTTCAGCGTCACTTGTGCTCATATGGCCAGTCCGAAAATTTTGAAACCACTTATAAACTGTTCTAATCGAAGGTCCAGAGTCACCATAATGTTTATCAAGCTTCTCTTTAGTCTCCTGAGGCGTTTTTGCCTTTCATAAAGTAATGTTTAATCACCACACGCAATTCTTTTTCGTCCATTTCTTGAAAATCACTCGACTTCCTTGATTCACACGAATGCCAAACACAAAGAAATAGACCAATATGGCTGAAACTTGGTGTGCGTTCATTCAAGAGATGCTACTAACTAAACATGACCTCGATACGCGCCGGTGGTGCCATCTCTCGGACTTTGCACGGACTTTTCAAACCAGCCTCGTATGCTGTAGCTGTTCTTTGTTTTGGTTGTTAAACATGGAGAAAAAGATCAACAAAGGGGAAGAGGTACACCTCGGATTCATAGACCTGGAAAAAGTATACGCGTCACCTTCTGAAATTTTTTACAACGACAAGCCTTGGTTCGATCGATAGTGTAAAAAGCTATTAGTGCAGTAAAAAAAGAGGTCAAAATAATGATGAGATAGGCAAAGTTTAGATACAGAAATATTACGATTTTATCCTCTCCGGGGTATCACCAGGATTATTGTCCTGAGTTTTGGACCTCGAAAAACCTGCTCTTCTGTTTATAAACAATTCCAATTTTCAAAACGCTTTTTTGAGCTTAAAACGTGTATAACTCTGGTTATATAAGTTGGATCGAGAAAAAAAAACAAACTCTTGTAATGAAGTGCGTACATAATTCACAAAATTGAAAAAACCGGCAAAAAACTGTTTTTTCTGTCATTTTATTGTACAGGTTGACTAAGTGAACCAATCGGCTTGAAATTTTCAAAAAATATGTCTTTTGTTATGCCAAAAATACCCTGAAATTTTGGTACAAAAATACTGAACCCAGTGGGCACGATTGAATTTGTTATTTAAAAAAATTTGAATTGCCTGCCATTTTAAGCCATTTAGTCCAAAATGTATGCCATCAAAAATTTTTTTTTGGA
The DNA here is from genome assembly GCA_019049505.1 of Pachyrhynchus sulphureomaculatus. Classification (NCBI taxonomy): domain Eukaryota; kingdom Metazoa; phylum Arthropoda; class Insecta; order Coleoptera; family Curculionidae; genus Pachyrhynchus; species Pachyrhynchus sulphureomaculatus. The sequence goes on from CM032446.1 coordinate 13,545,592, forward strand.
GTCATTTTAACTGTTTATAGTTACTTGACCGACTGTAACTTCGCCATTGCATTTTCTAATTTATTGCAATAGTTTTGATTCAGTCTAAAAACCACGTAAACTGCATGACATGATGCCAATAAAAAAATTAACATATTCAATCACGTAATGCCGACTAGTAACGATTCTAATTACGCAAATAAACCCAAGAAAATCTATCTCGTGTCCCACTTTTATTTATGAAGTAATATAATATTAATTATTTATTTAATTTTCTCATTGATTCAATTAAAAGTTTAAATAAAATTGTAATATACAGGTAAATAGATAATCCGAGAGCCAATCTGTTTTTTCAAGCTAGTATTTGGTTTTTAAATTAAAAGTTAAGATTGCAAAGGTGTATTCCTATGACTTGTTATTGTTTCGGTACGATAATCCAATTGAAATAAGCACTGAAAACATAGTTATCGCTACATAACGATAAACACGTAAAATAAGAGGTCGCCGCTACCGCCCGCCGGATCGTTAACCGCTTAACGACTGTACCCGAGATAACTCGGGCACGGTCAACGTTTCGATTTTCCTATGCCCGGGCCTAACTCGGGCATCTCTAATTTTTATGGATGTTATGCGCCATCACCCGAACTGTCTCGTGAAAAGCGGGAATACGCATTTTTACACATTTAACTCAAACCCCTCGGGTCTTGTCGGATTTTTGTGACTGTTTATTTGATCTTGAGGCAAAATAAGCTGTCAGCGGATAAATTTAGTTTGTGTTGCGACTTGATAAGTTTTGTTGCGCTGCTTCTGTGAATTAAATTTTACGTGAGTTTTTGTCTACAATAAGTAAATAATATTTATTATACCTGTTATTTACATTTTAGTAGCTGAAACCCAAGTACTTAGTATATCATGGACAGGCACGATTATGATCTGTCAGATGAGTCAGAAGTTGACGAACCGATAGACGAAAGTGGCTCTGATACATCTTACGGCAATATTTCAAGTAGTAGCTCGAATTCAGATAATTCGGCGGATTTACTTGAAGCACGTGATTGGTTTGAATTGCAACCTGATTCCCCAGCCCCACCATCATTCCCTTTTACGGCTTGTACCGTCTATAAATTGTGTATCCTGCAATGATTGGAACATGTTGGATTTTTTTGAACAGTTTGTTGACGACGATCTGGTTGGCCATATAGTAACAGAAACCAACAGGTATGCTGAGCAAAAAAAAAGAGGAAAAAATGTGGTACCCTGTGACTAGCGAAGAAATTAGAGTCTTTTTAGGATTGACAATTTTACAAAGCGTTATAAAAAAACCAGAATTGCGTCAATACTGGTCAACCGATCCTCTTTTGGTGACGCCCTTTTTTGCCAGTTGTATGAGCAGAAATAGATTTGAGGCTATCCATCAAAACATCCATTTTTCTAATAATGATGAATTTGATGAAGTAACTCATCCAAACCCAAAACTTAATAAAATATGGCCAGTATACGAAAAATTGGTTAGCAAGTTTCAAGAACTGGTCGTACCTGAAAAAAAACCTGTCTATTGACGAAAGTCTCCTTTTATATAAGGGTAGACTTGGTTGGATCCAATACATTCCACTAAAAAAGAGCTCGATTTGGTATAAAAACCTATTTACTGTGTGAATCTAAAAGTGGTTATGTATAGAATTTTATCATCTACACTGGAAAACAAATCAACCTTGACAAAGACTATGAAAATCTACCAATTTCGTCGCAAGTTGTCATGACGCTGTCTAAGCCATTGTTAGAGAAGGGCTATTGCATAACGATCGATAATTTTTATAACTCCCCCCACCTTGCCGATTTACTTATTACAAAGAAAACCGACGTTTATGGAACACTAAAATTAACGCGGAAAGAAGTTCCTTCAGAGCTAAAAAAAAAGAAGCTGAAAAAAAGGAGAAGTTGTAGCCTTTCAAAGAGGTAAAGTTTGTGTCCTAAAGTGGAAAGACAAGAAAGATGTTTCTTTGATTTCAACCATTCATACGAACACCTGTGTAGAGGTAGAAAAACCAAGAGAGATTATAATAAAGCCGAAAGTTGTCATCGATTATAACGACACCATGGGCGGTGTTGATCGGGTGGATCAACACTTAGCAGACTACAACCTTTCAAGAAAGCGTGGAAAAAAGTATTACAAAAAAATATTTTTTCATTTATTAGATTTGGCACTGTGGAACTCTTTTGTGTTATATCGAAAAACTGGAGGAACAAAGTCAGCACTAGTTTATAGGTTGGATCTAATCAAACAGATCATGGAAAAATATCACCGCACGGAATTTTCTTCTAGAAAAAGGACGACCTTCAAGCCAACCTACACCACTTAGACTGACAGGTCGTCATTTCCCTGAGTGTATCCCGGCAACCGAAAAAAAACAATTTCCAACTCGGCAATGTGGTGTATGCTGTAGAGTGCGTGATGCCCGCGGCAAAAAAGTTCGAAAGGAAACACGCTACTACTGCCCTATTTGTGACGTACCGCTCTGTGTTACACCCTGCTTTAGAGTATATCATACAGTTAGTACTATTTAGTTGATAAGATAAGCCACTTTTTTGTTATTTGGCTCAAATTTTGTTTCAAATTAGCATTTCTTTGATCGCCCGAGTTAATTCGGGTGATGTCAAGAACAGAATTAAAATGTTTTATTTTTTGTGAAAACACTTGTTTTTTTGAAACTTTGAAAAAAAAACATATTTGGTAAGTCCTATTTGCAGATTTAACACATACCATAAAAAAATCGGGCATTTTGGTCCTACTTTCCCAAATAAATTCGGTCGTGAAGAGGTTAAAATGCACAACGTCGAGTTTCTTATTATTGCATATAGTAAAATGTTGAGAAGATTGCCGAAATGAAGTGGCAAATGGACTGGACATGTCGCAAGACAGCAAGATGAAAGATGGCCACTGAAAATCATACAGAGAGACAAAACGAAGTAGAGATAGACCGCAATTGAGATGGATAGATGATATCAAGGCTGGTAGAGACTGGCACCAAAAAGCACAAGACAGGGCAAAATAGAAAATATTAGGAAAGGCCTATGTCCAGAAGTTGACGAATTAAAGGCTGAAGAAGAAGAAGTCTCAAAATGACCTGAATTTATTAATAAAACGTATTATAACCGTGGCATATCGGGTTCACTGTTGGGCTGGATTAGAAGTTATTTGTGTGGCAGAGTTCAGGTGGTTCGAGTTAATAATTTTAAGTCTGTCAACATTACTGTGCCCTCGGGAGTCCCTCAAGGCTCTCATATGGGGCCTCTGCTGTTTATCCTGTTCTTGAAAGATGTGGCCGACTCCTTTCGGTATTCCAGGTTCTTGCTCTTTGCTGATGATTTGAAGTTGTATATGGTGGTTGGATCGATTGAAGATTGTGTGGGATTGCAGGGTGATTTGGATAGACTTAGTGTCTGGTGTCAGTTAAAAGGTATGGTTTTAAATACTTCTAAATGCTTCTCTATGTCTTTCTCGAGATCGCGTAATCCATTGTTTTTTGATTACAGCATAAATGCGACTTCCCTTGAGTCCGTGGTTAGCGTAAGGGATCTGGGGGTTAAGTTTGATTCGATACTGAATTTTATTTCTCATATAACCGAGGTAACGTCTGGGTCTCTGAGGATGCTTGAGTTTATCAGGCATTGCTCATGAGAATTTTCATCCATTACCTCTATTAAAATGCTGTATTGCTTGTTGGTTAGGCCTTTCGAGGAATATTGCTCGTATGTGGAACACACCTTTTGCTTGCCATGCTAGGAGCTTGGAGCTTGTTTAGAGTAAATTTCTACGTCATATTAATTATAAATTCTTTAACAATGATTCTTTTAGTTATTCAAAACTGACATCTATATTAAACTTGAATACCTTGTCTAATCGGAGACTTCAGCGAGATCTTGTATTATTCTTTAAAATTTCAAATTCCATTTTGTAAATTGTCCAGAACTTTTATCTCAGATGAATTTGTATGCATCTTCTAGACCACGGGTGCTCAAACGGTCGATCGCGAGTGCTTTTTGAGTCGATCTCGAGAAAAAAATTCCGAAATAGAACTATTCACAGATTTTGTTTTAGGTAACTAAAAGAAAATGTAATGAATAAACTACTCAAATTTATTCGATCCACAATTAGGCCAGAATAACCCCCTCATCACTTTCTTTTATCGTAATAACCCCCTGCTAGCGGCAAAAGGCGGCTTTATCAAAGGAAACGCGCGGTACTTGTCAAGAAAAGCCGCGTTTTTGATTCCCGCCGATTTTTCTAGAAACTTCGAGCGGCGTGTTTGACGGGAACATTCGAGACTTCCTTCGCGCCGATATAAATGTTGCGCCTGCAGGAATAGGAGTCAGTCTGAGTTGTAACTTGAACGCGATTACATCGATACAAAGTTTATTAATAAATAGTCCAAAATGAGTGCGGCGAAGAAAAGTAAAACTTATCATTTTAACAACCATTGGGAAGAAGAATTTTTCTTTTGTATGGTAAAGGATAAGTGCATTTGTTTCATTTGCCGTGCGTCAATTGCAATACCTAAGCGTGGGAACTTAGAGAGGCATCATAAAAACGGTTCATAAAAACTATGAAAAAGGATTTTCCGTCACAGAGTGAATTAAAGAAAACGAAAAAAAAAGTACGTGATTTGATAACTTGTTTGAAAAAAGAACAAACCATGTTCACAAGACCAGCCAAACAATCAAAAGCTGCAACGATCGCGTCATTTAAAATATCTCATCTCATTGGCGAAACACAAGAAACCATTTGATGATGGATTGGTTGTGAAGGAAGCATTTATTGAAGCGGGGGTGAGACTTTATTTGGAGATTTTAAAAATAAAACAGAGATTATGTCTGCTATTAGAGAACTTCAGTTATCTCTACCGACTGTCACAAGGCGTGTTGAAGTCATGAGTCAGGACATGGCAGATAAACTAAAACATGATGTCATGAAATGTACATACTTTTCTTTACAGTTCGACGAATACACCGATATGACAGACCCTGCCCAGCTGTGTATTTTTATTCGAATGGTATTCAATGACATGTCGGCTAAGGAAGAGTTTTTGACAATGATTCCTGTGAAAGGAAAGACCATGGGCAAAGATATATATATATGACGTTTTCTTCAATTTTGTAACAAACTACAAGCTACTAATATATAAACTAGTGTGCATTACAACCGATGGAGCACCAGCAATGACTGGAAACAAAAAAACGGTTTTCTGGCATAGTGTCGAGTCTAATGATGATTTCCCTTCATTTTTCTCCTTCTATTGCATTATACATCAACAAGTTTTGTGTTCAAAAGTTCTAAACATGGAGGAGAATATGGGCATTGCAATAAAAAATTTGTGAATTCTATTCGTGCACGTAGCTTGCAAATGACGGCTCTTGAAACTGCAGTTGGAAGATAGTGAGTCAGCTGAACACACTGATTTAGTTCTTCACACGGACGTCAGGTGGTTGAGTCGCGGAGAATTCCTACAAAGGTTTCAAGAATTATTGCCTGAAATAACAGCTTTTCTGGACGAAAGAGGTGATGACATTCAGATGCTGAAAAACGGAAAATGGCTGACTGATTTGGCATTTTTGACAAACATCACAATGCATTTAAACACCATTAATTTGGAGCTTCAAGGTAAAAGAAAAACTATTATTGAGATGATTAGCGCAATAAACGCATTCAAAAGTAAATTGAAACTTATAATAGATCAACTGAAAAGAAAGGATCTGAAAAATTTTCTGTCTTTGAAAGCAAGGATTCCTCAGTTGAATTATGATATTTATGAGGCAGAATTATCAATATTTGTGGGCCAATTCGAAATACGTTTTTATGATTTCAGTAAATTGGCAAATATCGCATCATTTATGAGTTTTCCTTTTTCGTGTAAAAAAACATTGTGGAATTAGCTACTGAAATAGCAAGTCAGTTTAACATGGACTCATGTTCTGTTGAAAATGAGTTAGTGCAGATTATATTATATATACATCTCAAAGCCACAGCATCTGATACAAAATTCTGGTGTTTTATATCTGAAGATAAATATCCGAATCTAAGGCAAATCGCCCTTCAACTGACGGCAATGTTTGGGTCCACTTACTTGTGCGAGTCTGCATTTTCTGAAATGAAGATAATTAAGTCAAAATATCGCAATCGATTAACTGACGAACATATGTCATCATGCTTGCGATTAGCACTCGGTAATTACGTACCATCTTATGAAAAGTATGCTGAGGACATGCAGTGCCACGCTTCAACATCCAAAGTCACTCTTTAGTTAAGTTTAGACACTAGAACTCGTTTGTTTTGTAAGAACCAATAAACTCGCAATTTTGAATAATTATGAGTTTGTTGACTAAAAAAATGCATATTGTGCGGAAAACTAATATCTATGCCACGATACACCCTACCTAGACGACAATCCTGCATCACACTTACTTGCAGCCTCTCAGAGTCGATCGATCGTAGTCTAACAATATTGAGGTAGATCGCCAGCAGTTCAAGTTTGAGCACCCCTGGCATAGGCTATACTCGTACATATCGGAAACTGTTCGCGATGAACATAAGCTCTATTAATAATTTCAAATTTAGTTTGAGCACCCCTGATTTCTAGACATACTAGACCTACGTTGTCCTCCTTCAAACCTTATCACAAGACAACCTATGGAGCTAATACCTTCATACCTCCAGTTCCTTGTCTCTTTTTAAGAGGCAGATTGGGGTTCTTTTCTGAATTTCTTAGTTTTAGCCTTTAGTTTTAAGTGTCATTTATAGATGTAAACTTTTTTATTTTGTCTTTACGAGTTGAATGGGCATGTCCCGTAAATAAATAAATAAATAAATAAATTATTAATTTGAAAAGTACAAATAGTTTTCTTCGAAAAATCACCAACGATTTGTTGATGCTCCAATATCCAATTGGCGATTGTACGGCGCTACGCATAGTCTGCTGGCTGCAGTTCTTGTGCCAATTGGATCTTGTAAGCTTGCAAATGCAGATCTTTCGTCAAAATTCGCTGCACAGAGCATCTTGAAATGTTCAATTGCTGAGCACGATGGCGAATCGAGGTGGAAGGACTTTCGTCAACACTCGCACTCACTGCGGCTATGTTTTCATTCGACCGGCCGGTACCAGGACGGCCACTGCTTTTCGCAGTCAGAATTGAACCACCAATCTCAAATTTTTTGATTAACTGCACCACAGTGTTGCGAGATGGTGTGTTATGATGACTAAAAACGGTGCGGACTTTTCGAACCATCTATGCAAAATTTTCACCATTTTTGTAGTAAATTTTCACAATTTCTATGCGTTGCTCCATCATGTAATTCTCTATGACTGAACCTCAATACTTCCTGATGCCAGTTGTCAAAAATTAGTACTTTATGTTCGCTATAAAAAAAAATGGCGCGCAATTTAAAAGGTCATTTTAAGACACGCTACACTATATGCGGTGAAAAATCCCGAGATTTTTGGAGAAAGAACAATGGCGATCTTCTGGCATTGATAATAACTTTATCCGTGACTTAGTGAATAATAATGCCACTGAAGAGATTGCCGAGAGACTAAATGTTAACAATTCGAGTGCATTTCGTCATTTAAAGCAACTTGGTTACATTTTGAAATTCGATATATGGTTTCCGCACGTTTTGACAGAGCGGACCAAACTGAATCACGTTTCCACGCCCATTTCTCTCCTTGCCCGTCAACTAAACGATCCTTTTTTGGATTAATTCTTAACTGGAGATGAAAAATGAATTGTGTATAACAACATAATACTGTCCTCGCTTTCTCCCTTGGTTGTGCGAGGAAGAAAGCGAGGACAGTATTCACATTTTGTGCGAATGTCCTGCATTAATGTTTAAAAGATACAGATACTGGGGTCAACTATTCTGTGAACCCAAAGATCTACAAGAGGTCAGGATGAGTAGCCTATGTCTCTTGGCAGAAAATACCGGACTGGGACTGCGACCCTGATTCGGCAGTGGGGAGTCACAGAAGAACTCTTAGATCCAGGTGACATTAGGGACTCAAGGTACCACCCACTCTTTTTACTACTGCTACTACTAACAACATAATAAGAAAAAGAAGCTGCAAGTATGGAAGTAAAAGAGCGGAATCTATGGCACAGGCTGCATAGCATCCAATGACGATGTTGTTATGAATCTGGTGGGATTGCAGATGAATGATTTTTTACAAGCTTCTTCCGCGTGGCCAAACAGTAACTGCGGAGAAATACTGTGAACAACTCATCCAACTCGATGTTGGAATCTAAGCAAAACTTCCAAATTTGGTCAATCTTTCACCATGACAATACTAGACCAGATGTAGCTCAACAGATACTACAAAAACCTAGGGAGTTAAAATGGGAAATCCTTCAGCACCCGCCGTATTCTCCTGACCTTGCATCTGCAGATTTTCATCTGAATGGCAAAAAATTTAATTATATGGAAACAAGTCAAAAACTACCTTACGACTTTCTTTGAGAAGGAAAACTACGCTGTTTCTATGAAGAGGAAATTTAAAAACTTGTAAAACGATGGAAGATGATGGGGAGGAGTACATTATTTATTAATAAATACTATTTTTCATGAAAATGTGTTGTAATTAATTTGAAGTCTAATCGGGCACGAACTTTTCCAATTACCCAATATATGAGAAAAACCTGCAAAACGCAACCATTTCAGACGGTTTTTTTTTGAGCAGGAGGAGGACTGATTGGATGGTATTTTTGTGCCATTGATAGTTGAAGACGGAATTTTGGTAAATAAATGTAGAATGCGAGTTCTTTTTCTTCTAATTTAGTCAGAATGGATCTTTGGAATAAGCAGTATTTCGTATATATTTAAAAAATTGTTACATAAGTAATCAATTTGAAATACTATAATCATGAGTTGAAAAATTGTACATCAGAACGAATACTAAACTATTAAAATACCTTCAACATCATAAAAACGCTAACTTATATTGCATAAAGTGTGGTTCAGTGAACTTAATATCGAGGGATCTCAAGGTCTTTCCTCTTTCTTTTGGTGCATGAACTAGTTCTTACAATCAAAAATAATTATTTTTCCTGAAATGTTAATAGACAAGGCGCGAAATCGGCGCCATCGTTGGAAAAAATTTTCTAATTGAATTTTTTTTTCATAACCTTCTCCAGGAGATGGCCCTGAAAGAGGATCAACATGTTGCCGGGCGGTAACCTGGTCCGAATTTGTTTAAACAAATTTTTTTTAAACAAAGTCCAAAAATTGAAATTTTCGCCCCGGAACAGGTAAATTGGACCATTTTGAACAAAAAATGTCTCTTGTGAATTTTCTCTAAAATGCGCCGTTTTCGAGATATCGGCGATTTTAGGTGCGAGGAAAACGCGAAAATGGCCACTTTCACCTCCCAATATCGGGGTCAAAAAATTAAAAATTTTCAATGTTGCCAAGTGTCCAAATTAAAGTTTGAGATCTCCTCTACAAATTACCGTAGGAAATATTGCAATATCTTCATTTTTAAATATTGTTTTTTAACAGTTAACAAATTGCGTTCGAGCGCCCGCGGCTGCATCGAAACTGTATACATAGATATATACGCAACGCCCGTACGTAGGCGCACGGAACTGTATACGCACTGCGATGCTCTATAAAGCTTTGTTTCTTGATTTCTTATTAAAATTAATATATTTGAAAAGTATGTAAAAAATATTTATTTATTAAAGAGTAATTGTTATATCAAATTTAATTATTATAACAAATGAATATAAATAAAAATTCAATATTCGATTAGGATGGTAGAAGAATTAAAACAATTTTATGAAATATAACTTATATATATTTAATAGAATTTTCGCAAATATTTAAATTACACCCACACATGAGTATACAACTTACGTTGTTGCTTTTGCAATTACATGCATTAGTTTTACAATTTTTTGTACATTTACATTGCCTAATTAACGAATCTGATATCGAATTTTTTAACATGAATTTGGGTAACAATTCACCTGTTTCTATAGTGTAACCAAATTCTGTTGCATCTAAATGTCGATACCGAGAATACAATGACATTTTCCATATGTACGTTTGTAGTGAAAGCTCGTGAAATGTGCAATTTTAAAGCATCGGATGTACATGAAATTTTTCCAAAATTAATACCCATCCCACAAGAACGTTCTAAAATTATTTGTCTAGCATTATCTGCTGTTTCTCCAGCTTTATTCAAAATTTTCAAATACAATTTTTCTAATGCATTGAATTCCATGGCATTTAATTGTAAGCCAGTACCAAGTGGGGTTAATGCATTTTGAGTATCTAAATCAAAGACTAAATCTAAAGCTTTATTTTTAGTACCTACTTTACTAGTAGTATCACAGCCTGTAAACGCATGTAAAGCAGGCAAAACTTGACAAACTTGACTAGTTAAATATTCAGCAGCTACATTACAAGACAATAATCTTGGCTTCTGACCAACTACTTTAAAATACAATCCTGTACAACCAATTAATTTGAAAAAGCTCCAATAATGAATTGCTAATATAAAAACGTCGGTATCAACGGAATGAATTATTATTTCAGGAATTATAAGGTAACATATATCGAGCATGACAAAATATCCTTGTATCAGCCTCTAAGTGATTGTTTTCTAACTCAATAATTTCATGTATATTATTTCCCTGTATACAATAGCACTTTTCAATGTTATAGAATCCACCTGATATTATTAATTGTTGAGTGTGACTTGTACTTATGTCATCTTTCCGACGATTAGCTGCTTGTTGAATTTTTTGAAATGATTCAAAATTTGGTTGTTGTACAACATCATCACACTTACCACAGAAAATGCACTTATGATCACATTTAATTCGTTTAATAGAAAAAGACATAATTACACATGTACATACTTGTAAGGGCGGAAAAGAAATGAATAAACTATTAAAGTGTCCGACTCTTATTTAAGCAATAGCATGTTTGAACTTTGCATGATACTTCACGTTACAGCGAGTTGCAGCGCGTATACAGTTCCGCGCGCCTACGTACGGGCGTTGCGTATATATCTATGTATACAGTTTCGATGCGGCCGCGGGCGCTCGAACGCAATTTGTTAACTGTTAAAAAACAATGTTTAAAAATAAAGATATTGCAATATTTCCTACGGTAATTTGTAGAAGAGATCTCAAACTTTAATTTGGACACTTGGCAACATTGAAAATTTTAATTTTTGACCCCAATATTGGGAGGTGAAAGTGGCCATTTTCGCGTTTTCTCGCACCTAAAATCGCCGATATCTCGAAAACGGCGCATTTTAGAGAAAATTCACAAGAGACATTTTTTTGTTCAAAATGGTCCAATTTACCTGAAAAAACTTGTTCCGGGGCGAAAATTTCAATTTTTGGACTTTGTTTAAAAAAAAATTTGTTTAAACAAATTCGGACCAGGTTACCGCCCGGCAACATGTTGATTCTCTTTCAGGGGCATCTCCTGGAGAAGGTTATGAAAAAAAATTCAATTAGAAAATTTTTTCCAACGATGGCGCCGATTTCGCCTTGTCTATAATACAATTGCAACGTGCAGAATTTCTCAATGTAAAGGGTTTATCTTAATAATACTAAATTATTTATTAATGATACAAACATATACGAATGTCCTATTCCATTCAAGGCATTTCGTTAAAAAATAACCGGTCAAGTGCAAGTCGGACTTGCGCAATTAGTCTTCCATACGTTGATTGTTGTTATGGAGGTATAAAATGATCAGTGACTTCACAAAACACATCTCAAAGGAGTTTCTAACAAAGTTTTTTTCCGATATTTTTTACTGAAAACTTGATGACCGTTAATATATTTTTTTATGTACCAGATAAATTATTAAAGGTAATGCACTCGTGATAACTTTCGTTCAATCTACACCCTGAGAAGAATATTCCAGAATTTTTTGATTAGTATTTTCCGAGATAGAGGGGAGAGGACAGCAATAATACAAAGAAAAGTGTGCGCAAGTATTACATTGTATACAAACCCCCTAAACTAACCCCTTAAGTCAACATTTTATTCTCAAAACTACACGGATCTGATGAGGCCATCAATGCCTAAATTAGTGCTAAATTTTAACTTTGTACGTCAAATAGTTTCGGAAAAAATCGGGTGTGGCAGACGGATAGACAGACATCGAAGTGATCTTATAAGTGTTTCAGACGAAACACTAAAAAAAGTATTGAATGATTAAAAAACTACATCCCTCTGTTCTAAAATCACATCAGACAAACTGCATGTTCTCTGGCATATTACATTAAGGTATTTGTTACGAGAAGACAGAGAGCGCATTATATTAGAGAAAGACGCGAAATAATTTAGTTTTCAGGGTAAAATAAATGTGGTAACGTAGCTTCTCGCTTGCTTCCCGCCGCACGCAATCACGCCTGATGTATAATAATCTTGATACTTTTAAATGATATACAATACCACCACATACAACCACCAAGCGATACTAACTTTAGAACACTTTTCGCTTCTCTTGCAGACACCATCGATCATTTACAAATTAACTATCCAAATGCCGAAATTGCCATCCTGTCCACAACATCAACTGGCTTAAATATTCAAATACTACCGACGAACAAGATCGTGAAGCCGAATCATTTCAATCAGTTGTGGTTTGACTCAGCTTATTGACGAACCAACACGGCGTAAATCCGCCGTTAGGTTCTTCCGACCATAAACTACTTTCGACATCGAGTATCCTACCAATCAGTGACAGAGAGGCGCTTAAACCGCGCAAGATTTGGCACTACAGATCTGTTAAACCGGAAGATCTCATGGAATATTTTCGAACTTTCCCCTGGTTAGACGTTTGTTTTCGATCCGACGACCCATCTGACTGCGCCAGGGAGGTTTCCGATGTTATTTTGGCCGGTATGGAGGCTTACATCCCTTTTTCGAAGAAATGCCCTTCCAACGGCAAGCCTTGGTTTGACCGAAAATGCAAAGAAGCTGTTGCTTCTAAACATCTTGCATACCGACAATGACGTGAAAATCATAACACCATAAATCGTAACACCTTTGTTCGTGCCAGGAACATATGCAAAGAAACTACCGACCAATCGCACTGCTTTCAATCGAAAGTCATGGAAAAGGCTATCAATCAGCAACTTCTAAAATATCTTGAAGGATTCAATATTATTAGCGATCATCAATATGGCTTTCGAAAAAATAGATCAACAGGAGATCTTCTGACTTATGTAACACATGTTTGGAAAAACGCAATTGAACACTTTAGAGAATCTCGAGCGGTTGCTTTTGACATATCCAAGGCATTTAACCGTGTTTGGCACGATAGGCTGTTGGCTAAGCTATGTTCTTATGGTATGTCTAAAAAGTTCTATTTGTGGCTCTCATGTTTCCTCAGAGAGCGTTTCTTAACGAATAGCAGTCGACGGATCTCTTTCTAACGCCTTCACTATCAACGCCGGTGTACTCCAAGGCTCCATACTGTCTCCTACTCTCTTTTTCATTTATATTAACGATCTGCTGGAAAAGACCGAGAATCCAATCTACAGCTTTGCAGATGACAGTACACTTATCTCTTCATTCACTTTGAACGCTCGGACATCGGCTACTCAGACGTATGTCCGCAGACTGAAGGAAGTCATTCAACTTAACAAAGGCCTGGAAGAAATTCTATCTTGCGGTGACAGTAACCAAGTGGAATTTAACGCTACAAAAACCCAGGCGGCAGTTTTTTCCAAAAAAGTTAACGTTGCTGAACCCGACATAGTTATGTCGGGGCACTCCATTCCTCTAACATCGTCACTCAGTTTGTTGGGCGTTAATTTGGGAGCAAATATGTCCTGGCATGAACATGTTACAGGCATAGGAAGGAGAGAGCTTCTCAAAAGTTGGGAATATTATTTTGGACCAGAAAGCTTTACACTCCACAACAACTGTTAATTCTTTACAAAGCTCAAATTCGACCAACTATGGAATACTGCTCCCATGTTTGGAGCTCCGCTCCCAAACACATACTGAGGAAATTCGAGAAACTTATGAATATGTGGACATTTCTAATGCGGATGAAACGGGTTTGTTTTACAAGATGACGCCTGATAAGACATTAAATTTTGTCGGAGAGAAATGTGCTGGTGGAAAATTATCAAAGGTTAGGATTACTGTGTTGGTAACTGCAAACATGTCTGGAACAGATAAAAGAAAATTGCTGGTGATAGGAAAGTCGCCAATCCCAAGTGTTTTAAAAACAAACATTTACCAGTAAAGTACAAATCAAATAGTAAAACCTGAATGACATCAGAAATTTTTAAAAACTAACTGAACGAATGGGACAAAGGATTAAAATTCTCAGGCACAACACCGAGTGCAGGTCACTGGATGGATTGAGTAGCTTAGTGGCCTGTTGCCGGTCTCAAGCCCGGGTAAAGGAGGAGGATTCCCAGATCAGGCTAGCAACCTACCTGGGATTAAAAAACCAAGAACGCTCACAGAATGGATCGGAAAATAACTTTGTTGAAAACTCATCTGGGATGTGTTTTGTGAAGTCATTGATGATGACGATGATTTTATACCTTCGTAATCAAAAGTTTTATTATAAAAGCAATCAACGTTCTGAATACTAATTGCGCAAGTCCGACTTGCACTTGGCCGGTTAATTACCTATACCAATTGCGCAAATCCGAGTTGCACTTGGCCGGCTATATTAATTTAAAATGGAACAGTAACTTTAGCAAATTAGATACTAAATTAACCGAATGCCAATTGCAAAATCACGTCAATTATGTAAATTAACCTTAACCTAAACATTTTTCCTGGTTAGAAAAAAAAATGTAGTTTATGTTCTAGAGATAATTGCTAGCAAGGTTGGTGCAGTCTAATTACTTGGAACTATTGCTTAATATAATGTGCAGTTTGTGTGTAATATTTTTGCCTAAATTACACAAGTCTAGAGCAATATTATATGCATTTAGTTTATGATTGATTGGATCAGTATTATTTTAAAAAATATTTAGCTGAGTTAAATAACATTCTGTCGTATATTAGTCACAGTATTGCAACAGTATGGATTAAACAATGTATAAAAAAGGAAAAACTAGTAAATCAAGCCTGCTGCTTTAAGGGTTTTATTTAATTGTAACGTAGAAAAGAAAAATTTCTGTTTAAATCAATTGATTCATTAATTTCATAATTTATAATGCATATGTATGTATGTATATATATATATATATATATATATATATATATATATATATATATATATATATATATATAATTAGTTGGAGAACTCGGCAAAGGGCGTGATAAATGTTCACATAATGTTCATTTAGCCAATAATTCGGTCCTAGGTTGGGACCTTCTTCAGGGCAAAAACTGAAAAGGAGAATGAGTCTACTAATTGAGAGAACTTGGGCAAAAAATTAAATTATTTATATATATCATTAATAAACTGGTGTAGAAAATATAATAAAAATATATAACAGAAGGTATAATAAAAGACAAAAACACTCACATGAAGAGTGCGACGTTGAGTTAACTTGAATGGCCATAATTAGCTTATAACATAAAGAAGACTAACAATCCATTAAAATAAACACTATACACTAGTACATAAAATTCAAAAGATTATATTATAACAGGGATGTCATTGAAAACCCTGGATGCTCAAAAAACATTTTTAATTAATTCACCCCAAACAATCACCTGTGGCCGGCACCATGCACGAAATGATTGACATCAGCTGACAAATGACAGCTACCTAAAACCGAATACCATAAACAACCGGAAGAAGAACTGGTCCACTGAAAAATGTATAAATGGTCAAATTTATAGAATTGGTAGCGGAAGAAAATACCAATTATACCGATATGGAAATTAGAATCAAAAAACAACCTCAATTTTTGGGTAAAAAACGGGAGGTGAGAAGGGGAAGCGCCGAGTTCCTCAACTAATTTTATATTTAAGAATTTTGTTAGATACGGCAACCTTTGCTTTTTTTCTTTATTTTATATTTTTTTATATATATATATATATATATATATATATATATATATATATATATATATATATATATATATATATATAGTCCCTGGCCAAATTATTAGACGCACTGCAAGATTTCATGTAAAATATTAATTACCGAGTGATATTGTACCGTTTTATTATTTTAAATTGATTTGTTTTTTATTTTTATATAATCCAATCAATTACCTATTTATTTGACATAATAAAACAGCATTAATTTAGAAAAGCATAAGTTTATTAAGTTTTAAAGAAAAGTGAAATTAATGTTAGTAAAAGTCAATATTTAGTTGAGCCACCTTTAGCCGCTATCAAAGCTTTAATTCTGCGCGGCATGCTATCAATGCAAGATTGTACTGTCTCCTGTATTTGAGGATGATGATTCCACACATGAATAATCTTTTCTAGGAGCTGGGTTTTGTTGGTACTCACATCTTTAGCCACTTCTCTTTTCATCAGCTCCCACACATTTTCAATGGGGTTCATATCAGGGCCCAATCCAATAGAGGGATATTTTTTTCTGCCAAAAAAGCTTTAAACAGACCGAGCAGTGTGGCAGGGAGCTCCATCTTGCATGAAAGTGAATGGTTCCCCATTTGGAAACCATTCTCTGAGCTGCGGAATCAACCGATTTTGTAATACTTCTTTGTACTGATCTTGCCTCATTATTCCTTTGACGACGTACAGACGTCCAGTGCCCTTGCCGCTGATGACTGACCAAATCATCACTTTGGTGGGATGTTTAACCGTCGGGACGACACAATCAGGATGAAACTTTTCTCCATGACGACGACGCACATACTGAGCTTTATTCTGCAAATTTCGAATGTGCTTTCGTCACTGAAGCAGACCTGTCAAAAATAGGAAAAATATATAAACTTCCATGTTTATTTGCTTTATTTAACTGAAAATGATAATAATGTATCAATTATTGATTAAATTGCTGTATCTTACCGATCTCCAGAAGTCCACATCTTTGTTTTGCCGTTGTTTGGCCCACTTCAGGCGCTTTGCTTTCATTGCAGCTGTTAACTTGGGCTTCCTGGCGGGGCGACAGGCCTTAAAATCTAATTCTTTCAATTTTCTTCGAACAGTGCGCTCAGAAGCATTTACGCTAGCATCCTGGAGTTGTGATTTTATTACCTTTGTGGTAGCAAATCTGTTTTCTACACAAATTTTCTTCAAACATCTCTCTGACCGTGGAGTGTATGAAAAAAATTGGTTTTCTACCGCATCTTTTCTTTCTTTTCGAGCTTAATTCCTTCCCTGACTCAATTTTCTTTTTTATGCGTCGTACACTAGCTTCAGAAACCTCCAATCTTCGTGATATTTCTCGGTTTGTAAATGTTTTCGCAATCACAAGGGCCTTCACTTCAGCTTTTTTACGTGGTGAAAGATCGCCTTTTCTATCCATAATGAAAATAGTCCAATTACTTTTTTAAAACACTGCATACAAAATAAACTAATAACTGAGTAGTATAAAACTGTTAAACAAACAATCACAGCCCATAAAGCCACAGAAACACGTCCGTACCTGACTCGATTCCGATCGCGACTGATACAGGTTTGTACTTATTTACGTTCATGTATAACTTTGTCAACACAGTGTTGCCATATGTTAAAAATAAATACAAATATGTAGTCTACAACAATTCTCTTAAATAAAAATCAATAATATTGTAGTTTAAATATACCATTATTGCATAAAAACTCTTAAGAAACATAAAATTACTAAAAAATTTGGCCAGGGACTGTAGAAAAGAAAAATTTCTGTTTAAATCAATTGATTCATTAATTTTCATAATTTACAATGCATATGTATGTATGTGTGTATGTATATATATATATATATATATATATATATATATATATATATATATATATATATATATATATATATATATGTATATATTTTATATATATATATATATATATTATATATATATATATATATAACACATGGGCTGAAAAGTCCGGGCCTAACACATAGATGGCGCTACTTTTATTGCAGTCACCTTTTTTTCAGTTAATACTAACCTTCAAAAGACAGCTGTTAAAATTTCATAATATTCTATTCATTAGTTTGTGAGTTTATTGTGCTAAGAGTGACGCTACTTTTGTTATTTTTAAAACAATGGATCAAAAACAATTTCGTGTTTTAATTTTACACTGCTTCTTGATGGGAAAAAATACCGTTCAAGCGAAGCAATGGCTTGAAAAGTGTTATGGGGACTCCGCTCCATCAGAAAAACAACAATTATAACGTTGGTTTGCTGACTTCAAACGTGGTTGAAGTGACACCGATGATGCAGAACGCAGTGGGACGTCCAAAATGAGGCGGTAACACCAGAAAACATCAAAAAAATCCATAAAATCGTTTTGAATGATCGAAAAGTGAAGTTGCGTGAGTTAGCTGACATCGTAAAGATATCAAAAGAACGTGTTGGCTTTATATTGCATGAGCATTTGACTATGAGAAAGCTCTGTTCAAAGTGGGTGCCGCGTTTGCTCACTGTTGATCAAAAACAAGAACGTGTTGATGATTCTGAGCAGTGTTTGGCCATGTTTAAACGTAACAAACCGGAATTTTTGCGTCGATATGTGACAATGGATGAAACATGGATCCATCACTTCACTCCGGAATCAAAACGATCGTCATCTGAGTGGACAGCAACTGGTGAACCTCGTCCAAAGCGCCCGAAAGCACAACAATCGGCTGGAAAGGTTATGGCCTCGGTATTTTGGGATGTGCGTGGTGTAATATTCATCGACTATCTTGAGAAAGGAAATACCATCAACAGTGAATATTATATAGCGTTATTGGAGCGTTTTGAAGGCCGAAATTGCAAAGAAACGACCGCATATGGCAAAGAAAAAAATTTTGTTTCATCAAGACAACGCACCGTGTCACAAGTCAATCAAAACAATGGCAAAACTACATGAATTGAACTTCGAATTGCTCCCACATCCACCGTATTCGCCAGATTTGGCTCCCAGCGACTACTGGCTGTTCGCAGACCTGAAAAAATGCTCGCCGGTAAGAAATTTCGCACGAATGAAGAGGTTATCGCTGAAACTGAGGCCTATTTTGAGGCAAAAGATAAATCGTTCTACAAAAGTGGTATTGAAATGTTAGAGCGGCGCTGGAATGATTGCGTTGCTCTTGATGGAGATTACGTGGATGAATAAAGCTAATTTTGAACCAAAAAAACCGTGTTTTCTTTGTTAGGCCCGGGACTTTTCAGCCCATGTGTTTATATATATATATATATATATATATATATATATATATATATATATATATATATATATATAAAATTAGTTGGAGAACACGGCAAAGGGCGTGATAAATGTTCACATAATGTTCATTTAGCCAATAATTCGGTCCTAGGTTGGGACCTTCTTCAGGGCAAAAACTGAAAAGGAGAATGAGTCTACTAATTGAGAGAACTTGGGCAAAAAAATTAAATTATTTATATTATCATTAATAAACTGGTGTAGAAAATATAATAAAATATATAACAGAAGGTATAATAAAAGACAAAAACACTCACATGAAGAGTGCGACGTTGAGTTAACTTGAATGGCCATAATTAGCTTATAACATAAAAACGACTAACAATCCATTAAAATAAACACTATAAACTAGTACATAAAATTCAAAAGATTATATTTATAACAGGGATGTCATTGAAAAACCCTGGATGCTGAAAACATTTTTAATTAATTCATCCCAAACAACCACCTGCGGCCGGCACCATCCACGAAATGATTGACATACAGCTGACAAATGACAGCTACCTGACAGAGATAAGGGACTTTTTTGAAAAACCTAAAACCGAATACCATAAACAACCGGAAGAAGAACTGGTCCACTGAAAAATGTATAAATGTCAAAATTTATAGAATTGGTAGCGGAAGAAAATACCAGTTATACCGATTTGGAAATTAGAATCAAAAAACAACCGCAATTTTTGGGTAAAAAAGGGGAGGTGAGAAGGGGAAGCGCCGAGTTTCTCAACTAATTTTATATTTAAGAATTTTGTTAGATACGGCAACCTTTGCTTTTTTTCTTTATTTTATATTTATTTATTTATTTATATATATATATATATATATATATATATATATATATATATATATATATATATATATATATAAAATCTTAGTTGGGGAACTCGGTAAAAGGGGGCGTGATAAGAGATTACACAGTTTTCATTAAGCCAATATTTCGGTCCTAGATTGGGACCTTCTTCAGGGCAAGAACTGAAAAGGAGAGAATTGTCATGTCGTATGTTTTAAAAAACTGCACTCAAAGATTATCCTTCAGACTTCCCTTCTTATATCAATACGTAGACGATTTAATTCTATCCATACCAGCTGATGGCAAAGAAGAAGTCCTTCATGTTTTCAATTCCTTCGACCCACATTTACAATTCACTATGGAAGAAGAAACCAACAACGCTGTTCCAATTCTGGACACAAGAGTCGTTGGAGACTCCCATAACATCATCAAACTTGATTGGTATAGAAAACCTACTTCGTCTGGGAGAGATATCCATGCAAACTCTGGCCATGATTGGAAGGTGAAAATCAACGTCATCAAAGGCCTATATAGAAGACTGAAGACAATATTCCATCCTGATTTCTTACACCAGTCACAAGAAACACTTACAAAACCTTTTCATAGATAATGGATACAATCGTAAACTCTTACTAAGAACCAAAGATGAAGTCAACAAGCTTACTCATATCCACCAATTCCTCCAGAACCCCCCTCCCCTCCCACTTACCGCAAGTCTCCCCTCCTCCTCAAACTCCCCCAGTCGAAATAAATTGGTCGTTGCTTTCTTTACCGTTCATTCCTGGCCTTACCAACAAATTAGTCCATATTTTGCGAGTCATTCCTAACATTAAAATTGCCAAATATTATTTCTTTAAAAATAGACGTATTTTCAGCAAGCTGAAGGCCCCGTTGCCAGTTCTTTCCATGTCAGACTTAGTGTACTCAATTTCCTGCCTCGATTGTCCATCAATCTATATTGGCCAAACTTCTCAATCCTTGAATCGTCGTATTGCACTCCATAAAAGGGATACTAGCTGTCATCCACACAGATGTGCTTTGGCAAGTCTAGAGGGGGTGATATCCGGAGACCTTGGAGGCCAAATAAACTGCACATACCTCTTTGTTACTATACCGTTAAAAATGTGGAGGAGAAAAATCTCGAATATTTCTCGTACTGTGACATGATGCACCATTATGTTGGTACCATATACGTTGTATTTCAATAATTGGTAGTCGATTAAGAAACTCAGGGAACCATTATTTAAAAATTATAGATAATGTTCAGCAGCAGACAGCGTATCATAAAACGTATTTTAATGAAGCTAGACACCGAAAAAGCTTCTGGCGCTGACGGAATACCTGCCATAGTTCTCAAAAACTGTGCAAGGGAACTAACACCAGTTTTCTGTAGACTTTTCAACCTATCCTACAGAAAGGGAATATTTCCTTCCTGCTGGAAATGTCCCACAGTTCAGCCGATACCTAAAAAAGGCAAGAAGACCTTGCCAAATAACTACCGACCAGTTGCACTGCTTTCAATAATATCGAAAGTCATGGAAAAGGCTGTCAATCAGCATCTTCTAAAATACCTTGAAGGATTCAACATTATTAACGATCACCAATATGGCTTTCGTAAACATAGATCAACAGGAAATCTTCTGACTTGTGTAACACATGATTGGAACAACGCAATTGAACACTTCGGAGAATCTCGAGCGGTTGCTCTTGACATATCCAAGGCATTCGACCGTGTTGGCACGATGGACTGTTGGCTAAGCTACGCTCTTATCGTATGTCTGAAAAGTTCTGTTTGAGGCTCTCATGTTTCCTCAGAGAGCGTTTTTTACGAGTCGCAGTCGACGGATTTCTTTCTTACACCTTTACTGTTAACGCCGGTGTGCCTGAGGGCTCCATACTGTCTCCTACTATCTTTCTTATTTACATTAACGATCTGCTGGAAAAGGCCTAGAATACAATCTACAGCTTTGCAGATGACAGTACGCTTATCTCTTCATTCACTTTGAACGCTCGGACATCGGCTGTTTCGGCGAATATCCGCAGACGGCAGGAAGTCATTTAACTTAACAAAGACCTGCAAGAAATTCTATCTTGGGGTGACAGTAACCAAGTGGAATTTAATGCTACAAAAATCCAGGTGGCAGTTTTTTCTAAAAAAGTTAACGTTACTGAACCCGACATAGTTATGTCGGGGCACTCCATTCCCCTAGCATCGTTACTCAATTTGTTGGGCGTTAATTTGGGAGCAAATATGTCCTGGCATGAACATGTTGCAGGCATAGCAAGGAGAGCTTCTCAAAAGTTGGGAATATTATTACGAACCAGAAAGCTTTACCACAACAACTGTTAATTCTTTACAAAGCTCAAATTCGACCAACTATGGAATACTGCTCCCAAACATACACTGCATTTGTTGGATTCTATTCAGAGAAGAGCTGTTCGCCTGATTGGAGACCCGGAACTGGTCGGCAGCCTTGAATCGTTGGCACGTCAAAGAACAATTGGCGACTTGAGTCTATTCTACAAGTATTCTCATGGAAAGTGTTCGATGGATGTAGCGCCCTTAATTCCTTCCAGAGCAGTTTATGCTAGAAATACACGTTGCGCTAATACTTCACATCCGTATGAGGTTCAGCTTGTACAACTCTTTTCAAGCAGTCTTTTATATGGAGAACCTCATCCCTTTGAAATAATTTCCTTAGGACTGTGTTTCCCCACCGAGTAAATTTACAGCGATTCAAGATCAACGTGAATCGAAAAAAATACACGTTCCGGACGTTCAAATGACGCAGTCACTCCAAAAAACATCAGAGAAAATTCACCATATTGTTCCGAATGGCTGCAAACTGAAAGTAAGAGGGATAGCTGACATCGTGAAGACATCGACAGAACGCGTGAGGCATATTTTGTATGAATATTTACATATGAAAAAAGCTAAGTGCCTGACGACGATCGATTAAAAACAGCCACGTGTCGAAGATTCAGAACGCTGTTTACACTGTTTCGGCGTAATCCAAAGGACTTTGCGTCGATTCGTAATAATGAACGAAACATGGATCCGCCACTTTAGGTCTGAGTCCAACAGTCAGTCTGCAGATTGGTTGGAATTGCAGTAAAGCTGACCGAAGCGTCTAAAAAAACAGCTGGAAAGGTTGTGGCAAGCATTTTTTGGGATGCGGGGGATGGTAGACTATTGCGTTGGATTTATTGGACCATTTGAATGGTGAAATCAAGCATTTAGCGAAGAAAAAGTGTTGTTTCAACAAGATAATGTACCAGCTTACAAGTCCATAAAAGCGAAGATAAAATTGAACCAATTGGGCTATGAATTGCTTTCTCATCCGCCGTATTCACCAGATCTGGTCCCCAGCGATTATTACCTCTTTTCAAATTTAAAAAGGTGGTTCCAGGGAAAGAGATGAAGAAGTCGAAGGGGAAACTGAGCCTTATTTTAGAGAGCTCGACAAATCGTACCATATGAAAGGCATCTAAATGTTGGAAGAACGCTGAATCGCTCTTGAAGGAAACTATGTTGAAGACAAAAATGGATTTTTGTTTTTTCTTCATAAATGTCGGGATTTTTCACGGTTCATGTAGTATATACAAGAACCGGCAGAAAGCTCGCGACATAGGAGAAAATTTTTTATTATTGGAGTATCCAAAGTTCTTTTTCGGATAATCAGTTCTGCATGCCCGATAACCTAAAAATTGGGTAGTGTTTTGTCGTGAATAACGTGACACACGACCGAAATTAAAATTTCTATTTACTAGTGTTCCGTACGGAACACTTATAAGATCACTTCGGTGTCTGTCTGTCTGTCTGTCACACCCGATTTTCTCCGAAACTACTTGACATAGAAAGTTGAAATTTGGTAATAATATAGAAATTGTCATGGCCTCATCAGAGCCATGTAGTTTTGAGAGTTAAATTTTGACTTAAGGGGTTAGTTTTGGGGGGTGAAATCGGAAGTGAAAAAAAAAATTTTTTACTAGGTCATTGAGTGTGGTGTCAAATGAAAGCTTGTGAAAACACGAGTAAAAAATGTATATATAATGTAATACTTGCGCGCACTTTTCTTTGTATTATTTTTAAAAAATCGCGAAAAATCTCTGTCCCCCCGCCTTATCTTGAAAAGTACTTATCAAAAAATTTTAAAAAAATTCCGGAATATCCTCCACGGGGTGTAGATTGAACGAAAATTATCACGAGTAAATTACCTTTATTAATTTTTCTGGTATTTAAAAAAACAAAAATTTCAAGGTCATCAGATTTCAGTAAAGATTGGAAACAAACTTTGTTGAAAACTCATTTGGGGTGTGTTTTGTGAAGTCACTGATCATTTTATACATCTTTAACAAAATTTTTTATTTCAAAAGCAATCAACAATTACTAACGTGTTTACTGGAGTTTTTTTGAATTTTTATCTAGGAAGGCCTATTAATATTTTCAATTAATATTTTGCTCTGTATTTAAATTTAAACACACGTTACTTTTCATTATAAATCATTATTTTTTCCCTGTATACCATCACATATTCTAAACTTTTGTTGCTCGATTATGGATTTCCATGTGATGCAAAACTTTTGATCAAGAAAACATTTTTTCTGAATATGTAAGATAAACTTTTTAATTGTAATAATTGAGGTGTTCGTTACTTTTGTGACAGTACATTTTAAATTTCTAAATGAAATGAAACGAATTACTGTGTTATTTGTCGCTTATTATTTTATTTATCTGCTACTGCAGTTTCGTAGGTTGGTTGACAATGTAGTAAACCTACTAAACTGCAGTAGCAGATAAATAAAAAAATAAGAGACAAATAACAAAGTAATGCGTTTCATTTCATTTAGATAAACTTTTTCCCCATTTGTGGGACACACTGTATATGTATATGTATATATATATATATATATATATATATATATATATATATATATATATATTATATATATATATATGTATATATATATATATATATATATATATATATATATATATTATATATATATATATATATATATATATATATATAAAGCTCGCGACATAGGAGAAGATTTTTTATTATTGGGAGTATCCAAAGTTCTTTTTCGGATAATCAGTTCTGCATGCCCGATAACCTAAAAATTGGGTAGTGTTTTGTCGTGAATAACGTGACACACGACCGAAATTAAAATTTCTATTTATTAGTGTTCCGTACGGAACACTTATAAGATCACTTCGGTGTCTGTCTGTCTGTCTGTCTGTCACACCCGATTTTCTCCGAAAACTACTTGACATAGAAAGTTGAAATTTGGTAATAATATAGAAATTGTCATGGCCTCATCAGAGCCATGTAGTTTTGAGAGTTAAATTTTGACTTAAGGGGTGTTTTTTTTTGGGGGGTGAAATCGGAAGTGAAAAAAAAAATTTTTTACTAGGTCATCGAGTGTGGTGTCAAAATGAGAGCTTGTGAAAACACGAGTAAAAAATGTAATACTTGCGCGCACTTTTCTTTGTATTATTTTTAAAAAATCGCGAAAAATCGCTGTCCCCCGCCTTATCTCGAAAAGTACTTATCAAAAAATTGTAAAAAAATTCCGGAATATCCTCCACGGGATGTAGATTGAACGAAAATTATCACGAGTGAATTACCTTTATTAATTTTTCTGGTATTTAAAAAAAAACAAAAATTTCAAGGTCATCAGATTTCAGTATCGATTGGAAACAAACTTTGTTGAAAACTCATTTGGGAGGTGTTTTGTGAAGTCACTGATCATTTTATACATCTTAAAAGCAATCAACGTACCGATCACTAATTGCGCAAGTTCAACTTGCACTTGACCGTTTTTTTTTAAATAGGCTATGTTTGTTGTACTTATTTAAGTGAATATTATAATCTGCTATAAAATGTCAGAAAACACCCAGTATAATTTCATTACTCTCTTTAGTTTAGCTGCGAATAGGTAGTTTATTTTGTAGTGACATTATCGGTGTGTTATAATTTTAGATTTTAATTAGTTAAATATTTACACTCTGAAAATTTTTAATTTCGAGTGTTTCACCATTTACCAATCACCACATTCTCATGTAACATCTACATATCTTAAACGAGTTAAAATATTGCCTTTTGCAATTCTTGAACATTATATAACCGAAAGAATCGAAATAAGTTCTGCAAGAGTAACAGGTTTATAAATCGTAAAGGCCGTTTTTACGCTGTTACGCTTCATTTTCCGAATAAGCCGTATAAACTGCAAATTTATGAGCTATCTGTCACACTTACTTTAAATGTCCAAGTTTAAAATTATTTATTTAGCAACTATCTACCATAAATTTGTAATTTTAATTGCATATTAGTTTTTCGAAACATAATTTAAGGTTCCCTTAAGGAGTCGTTGCTCCCATAACATTTGCTTAATAGCGCACGCGACACCATATTACTTTAATTGTAAACTGTAAAATGATCGCCTCTGGAGTTATCAAAAACAAGTAGTTATTTGGGAAACCTTTTATAGGTATTAGCCAATAAAAGGGGAACTTGCTCGACTGGTAATACTAGCTATTACATTTAACAACTATTAAAATAAATTTTATATAGAGTAAGTTAAATAAATTTAACCGCACACATACATAACACTACCGGTAGCTGAAGCAACTCTAGAGTTTACTAAGGGAATACGTTTTTTTCTTTTAGTGTTCCGTACGTGTTTGTCTGTCTGTCGTCTGTTACACCGATTGTCTCCGAAACAATTTGACGTAGAAAGTTAAAATTTGGTACTAATATAGAAATTGATCGCCTCATCAGAGCCGTGT